>CM062819.1:1884184188-1885384188 GCA_031772625.1 Pinus tabuliformis | reverse complement strand
CTTTCGAAAGAGCAGTCTAGAGTATTTTCTCTGAATTAGTACATGATGCGGTGGAAATTTATATGGACGATTTTACACCTTATGGCTGTGATTTCCAAGAAGCCCTGACTAACCTAGGCAAAGTATTGCACAAATGCATTGAAATGAACCTATCTCTCAGTCCAGAAAAATGTGAATTCTTAATGACTGAAGGGACCATGCTAGGTCATTCAATATCTCAGCAAGGATTGCAGGTGGACCCGAATAAAATAGCAATCATCCAAAGGGTCCCACCTCCACAAAAGTAGAGAGATGTCAGGAGTTTCTTGGGGTTAGCTGGATACTACCAAAGGTTCATAAAGGACTTCAGCAAGTTGGCCTCTCCTTTATTTTGGTTTTTGGCCAAAGATTCTGAGTTTATATGGTCAAAAAGTTGTCAAGAGGCCTTAGACATTCTAAAGGGTAAGTTAACCACTGCACCAATTCTCTGAGGCCCAAACTAGGCCCTCCCTTTTCATATTCATGTTGATGCCTCACACAAAGCCATAGGAGAAGCCTTAGGTCAGGTAGAGGAGAAACTGCCCTATGCCATCTATTTTATTAGTAAGAACTTGTCAAAGGCTGAGCTAAATTATACAGTGACCGAAAAGGAACTCTTGGCTATTGTGCATTCATTAAACAAATTTAGACATTACATTACAGGTTGTCAAACATTTGTGCATACTAAACATGCAATCAAATATTTAATGAACAAACCAGATGTGAATGCTTGAATTATAAGGTAGTTGCTTTTATTACAAGAATTTGATCTAACCATTGTTGATAATCCTGGCAAAGAAAATGTTGTTGCAAACTTTTTATCTAGGGTGAATCTGCCTGCAGGTGAAGAAGGAATGGTGGATGACCAGTTACTAGATGAGCACTTGTTTGCTATTTCAGTTCTCTCTCCATGGTTTGATGATATAGCAAACTATTTGGTATGAACGTAGTTTCCACCAAACTTGCCCTCCAAACAAAAGAGCAAGATAGTTAGGAAAAGTGCCCCCTTCACTTGGATTGGGGACAATATTTTCAAACTTGGTCCAGATCAAGTCTTGAGAAGGTGTGTAAGGGAAGAGGAAGTTTTTGACATCCTTCTGACCTGTCATGATGGGTCATGTGGAGGTCACTTTGCAGCAAAGAGGACAACATTCAAAGTGTTACAAGAAGACTGTTATTGGCCCACTCTTCATCACGATGTGAAAAAGTACACTAGTCAGTGTGATTCATGCTAGAGGATGGGAAATCCTACTGCAAGAGATGAAATGCCCCTACAACATCAAGGGACTTTCGATCCATTTGACAAGTGGGGCATGGACTTCATTGGGCCTATCAACCCTCCTTCAAAGCAAAAACAATACATTATTGTGTGCACTGATTATTTGACTAAGTGGGTTGAAACTAAGGGAATTAAGGCATCAACAAAAGAGAAGGTGGCCGAGTTCCCAAGGGAGAATGTATTCTACAAATTTGGGTACCCTAGAGAGCTAGTCATAGACCAAGGCAACCATTTTACCTCCAACATGATTGAAGAACTGCTCAACGATCACAAAATCAACCATAGGATCTCCACTCCCTATCATCTACAAGATAATGGGAAAGTGGAGGTGACCAACCAGGCACTGGAGGGCATCTTAACCAAGATAGTGAGCAGCAATAGGAAGGATTAGGTAGAGAAACTAGTTGAGGCCACCTGGGCCTATAATACCACATGGAAGACCACTACTGGATTTACACCCTATGAGCTTGTCTATGGGAAAAAGGCTTTGCTGTCCATTGAGTTTGAATATAACACTTTGAGGATGGCAGCACAACTAGATTTGGATCTCAATCATGCATAGAAAGAAAGATTGTTCCAATTGAATGGCTTGGATGAATTCATAATGTAGGCCCTCCTACATACAAAGGTAGTTCAGCGTTAGAGGAAGATCTGACATGATGAACATATTAAGGAGAAGCAATTTCAAGAGGGCGATTGGGCATTGTTATATGATTCTAGATATAAAGACTTCAAGGGAAACCTAAGGACAAGATGGCTCAAACCTTATGTGGTGGAGAGATGCAATGATAATGGTTCAGTGCAAATCAGAACTATAAATGAAGAATCCATTCCAGTGCTTGTCAATGGACACCGATTGAAAATGTACAAGAGGCTTTTATCAAAGAAAAAGTTCATTGACAATATCAATAAAACAATTATGATGGTAGAGAATGTTTAAGATCCTCCCTTATCAAGTCACTAAAAAAGAAAAAAGAATAAGGACTCAGGTGAAAACCTCCATGAGGCACCTGAGTCCCATCTTTGGGTTGAAAACCTCATGAGGCGAGCCAATGATGAAAAGAAAAAAAGAAAAAAAAAGAAGAATAAGAAGATCCCTGGGTGAAAAGCTTCCTTGAGGTGGCCAGCGCAAACATTTAGGGTGAGAACCTCTCTAAGGCATCCTAGGTGTTTTTCAAAAAAGAAAAGAAAAAAGGAAAAAAAGAGAGAAAAATATATAATTGTTATTTGTAGGTGGGCGAGAAAGATAATGAAGGAGAAAAAAGAGGATCCAAAGGGAACCTTGCCTCACACATATCCATCTCCTCCACTCCTTACCATGCATCCCTCCATCATTTCTATCGTTTTTCCACTCCATTGCTTCAATTTATGCGAAGATTGTGTTTTCTACAGGATCCCCTGTATTCCTATAGGATCCCCTGAAAACCTACAGGATGATCCTGTAGGAATTACAGTGGCCCGGAAAACCTACAGGAAGCAATCTGAGGGCACATGGTAGGTTTGTTAGGTCCCTAAATTTCATCCTAGACATGATCTAACACCTCACCTCGTTGATTATCATCATCCCTGCATTTACCATTCAAAACAAAAAGAGATCAGTTTCTTCTAGTTATGAAAAAAGAAAAAAATAATAAAAAAATAGGAGAGTAAGCGCATTACCTTAATGTCCCTTTCTCCACACATACTCCTACTCCCTCTGTCCATTCATTGCACCATCCTCACATCCACATCCAGCGACATGATTAAGGAATCTGTAGGAAATCCTGTAGCAGCCTATCCCACAGAATGTCAATCATCAGCTACAGGTCTTCACTAGGATGATCCAGGAGCTGCACAACAGCAGCAACATCAGATCTTCAGTCATAGGTACCTGCAAAAGCCAAGAAATCATCAGCAGACAACAAGAGGAGGAAGAAGAATAACCATGCAGCAAATAAACAAAGCATCACCTCTAATCTTCGACAATTGTAGCATGGCATCAAAACCAAAAGTAAGTATTCCGCTCACTCACTTATATGCATCATTTAATAAAAAGTTGTAAAGGTTACCAGATACATGGTTTTTAAGTGAAAAGGTGCCCAGTTAACTTGGCCACCTTCATTCACTCATCACATGAAAAACCGGGTGTCCTCTCACACGTGGTTGTCGTCAACTCAAAGACAGAGGAGGAGTAAGACAAGAAGTGGTTAACTACGGATCTACGAGGTGGGAACTGATTACGAGGAGTGAGAAATTATGAGATGGTAGTGGGGACCAGTAGTCCAAAAATGGCAACGTACCTCTGCTACCAGCACACCACCTCACCCCGAAACACCATAAAGGGAAATAAAACATCGTTTACATACATTCATGCATTTCACCTCCTCGAAACTCCCTCACTCAATTCGCTCTCATAACTCTGGCCACCCACCGGAGGCAAGGATCCATCGTTCTACAAGAGAATTTCTACAGGAAGAGTCTACGGGATACAGTCTACAGGACCTATCTATAGGATACACAAAGGCAGTCTACAGGATGGGCAGAGAAGAGTTCAAGAGGTGATATCATGGGAATTGTCCACTGCCACCATTCTAAAGAGGTAGGCTGTAAAAATCCATCCCAATTTACAAGGAAATGAACTAGAAATGCTCTAAAATCTAGTGAATTTAGCAACTGTGGGAGGTGAATTACATACACATTAAACTCTGTTTTCGTCCTGAATTTAGAATTTTTTGTGTCAACGTTCTCATTTTCTCCTCAAGCCTCACAAGAAAGATGACAAGAGTGTTTAATAGGAGAGAACCTACAAACGCTGGGAGGATACAAAAACACCCCCAAGTGCTTGAAATCTTTACAAGACACAACTGGATGGGGTTTTTTGAAAAATTCACACGGTATGATGATGAGGTGGCTAAAGAATTTTCTCATTCCCTCACTCCACACAGCAGAATCCATGCCACTATTTTAGTTATAGGCCTCACTATATATCTCACCCCAGAGCTCATTAGTAGGGTCACCACACTTCCCCTAGGAATTCCATGGAGAAAAGAAGACAAAGGATACAGTCAGGTGGCAAAAATGAATTTCCTTTTAGAAGGTGAAGAACCCACAAAGGACAAAAATGGAGTAAGGAGAGACAATCGGCCATACCCATGGAGTGAGGTAGGCTACCAACTCATCAAATATATCTCATGTGAGGGTATCTATAGTGTTGTTTACGGCTACCATTTTAGGATCCTTGAAGAATTAAGATTTGGGGTAGGAAAACTAGTTCACCAAAGAATCACCATACCCTATTTCTTGATGTAGTCACTCATAGACTCCAACAACAAATTAAAGGAAGGGAATTCCCAAAAATTGGCTCACTATGGGTTGATCGAGATCCTCATTGAGAATTCCCTCCAAAACCTCAGAGTCCCTATAACATGGTCAGTCTTCAGATACTTGCCAGTAGAGGATGACATCAAAACCCTCACTTATGATGTTAGTCACTTTGTCGGTGAGGAGGAGGCAAAACAGGAAGAAGAAGATATAGATCTAGATAAGGATGAGATGGATGAAGAAGAAATTGATACAGAGGAACATGATGAAGCAAGAGAAGAAGAGAAAGAAGAGAAGGAGGATGATGAGGAACACAAGACGAAACTAAGGAATAAACTGATGGAGATGAGGAAGAAGATAAGAAAAATAGAGAGGAAGAATGCATTGAAATAGAAAGGGAAGAAAACAAAGAGGAGTCACCTAGGGTGTCTCCATAGGCTACTGAGAGGGAGGTAGTAGCTACCCTCTCTTCTCTTAGCACCCCAGTCAATCAAAAAGGGAAAATAAGGAGGCAAGCCCCACTATATTTCAGAACAAGAAAGAGCACAAGAATCAAACAAGGGAAGCCATAAATATAAAAAAAATTCCTATTGAGATTGAAGATTCCCCTACACCAAGAGACAAAATTCCTTCACCTAAGTCACCAATCACCTATGTAAGGAGGCCTTGTACCAGATCAACTTCCTTAAAGGGTAAGTGTTATCGGGAAATCTAGTGTCCACTCGGAGCTGCTAGTCCCACTAAGACGGGTAGCTATCTTAGAAACAAACACACTAAAACTACTTTCGTTTTCCTTTATGAGAAGTAGATAAGAGGGGAACAAAGGTACCAACCTCAATCTTGCACTTGGTTCCTTGTTTGGTTCCTCTCCCTTCTGACAAACCTTAGCCACTTCTATCCTTGCTTCAGAGAGCACTTGTAGAGTCAAAGCAGCATAACACTATCGAAATATAGAGATCTACAATCATAAACAATATAGGACCAGATATATATTGACCACACAAATGCATATATCATAAAACATACAAGAATGTGGAGGAAAACTTGAACAACTTTATTAATAGAAATAATAGCAAAGAGGATTACAACCAATTGTTCTAACCCAGCGTCATCCTCCTAGCATGAAAGCCCTTCTTCACCTCATGAAAAGCTTAGATCACCCAACACTATGATGTTTCACCAAGAAACCAACAACACTTCCTTACGAAATACAAGATTCCACCCTCTGGATCTCTATGATGAGGGATCCATATATAGATGTTTGCAGGGGGGTGAGTTAGCTGCTGGGTTTTTGATTAGTGTCCTTTCTCTGATAGTTCTTGGTTCCACTTGGAGATTCATGATCTCTTACTCATCCTTGGGTGAATTCAGAGAGGCAAGTGTCATGGGAGAAGTTTCTGGAAGATTCCATGATCATCCACCTTGCAAACTGTCTCTGCCATTTGTCTACTCTCGCTCATCACACCCTACATAAGGGCCATTCAGTATGCATCGCACCTTTTACACTGGGCAGGTGGGATGCATTGCACCCTTAGCACTGAGCAGCCTGTATGGTCGAGTTTTGACTAGATTTGAGCAGTTTTCCATGGAGAACTTCTAGGAGATGATGTAATCAGCTGACCTTACTCCTTTAGGGTGTGAAGCAACACTTTTAGGGACTTAGAAGTCCTTGGTTTATGGACATGTATGATTGGGATTGCAGTGCCCAAAAATGTCTATAACAGTTGCCCCCTAAAGCATGAGGTCGTTAATCTTTTGATGTCGGGTGAAATGCTTTATCGTGAGGATCCAAGGTTTTTTCGAGCTGGAAGGTGACCTGTAATAAGATACAATACAATACATTATCTTCATAATATTTTCATGATCTAGTTGAGGCGGGCATTCCCATGCTCAGCTTTATAAATTCATTTTCATGTACATGGGACAGACAATCGTCTGCGTAGTAGACTGATGATTCGGACAGAGTCATCATCCTTTGATTCAAATGATCATCTGTTCGGCAATGATGTACATTTGATGTCTTTATTTCCTTGAATATATCGCAGCCCAGATGGATGAAACTAGATCCGGGGTCTTCTAACTCGTTCAATCTTCACCTGAAGTACAAGTCGATCCATGTGAAAGCTGTTATGGAGTCGAACATGGAAAGGCATCGCCTGATTACCAGCCAATGATGTAAGCTGTTAACAGGCACGAGAGGAATCACCGATAATGATGATGACCTTCAAGGTACGACAGTACAATTCACGTGGTGTGAAAAAGGGACTTGGCATCGAACACCACGTAAAATATTTCAGTCGAAGACCATTGATGTGAACCTGTTGCCGGAAGTGAGAAAATTGCCATTGAGGCATGCAAGCTTCAAAGTACTGAAAGGGTTGTTCCTAGGTCGACTACTTGGATAATGAGCTGATGTCGACAAGAAGTGACCCATTGTAGGAGGGCTTTAATGAATCCCACATCTACAACACGGAACAGAGCAAATGATTTTTTTCGAGGTGAAAACGATCTGATGATACAAGGTTCAGGGTGGCGGTCATGAAAGAATGGAGCGTAAACGTATTGCAGTGGATGAGACACAGGTGAATTCTCTGAGCGACTTCTCTTGAACATATTGGCGACATTGAAATGGATTGGTAGTGCTAACCCAAAAGGTGGATGGTGCAATGGACCAATGGTAATATGACCGGTGAACGGAATAACCCAACCCGACTCAAACATGGAGTGAAAGTGTCATGTTCAAGAGCGACTTGCTACCAATAAAGTTTCTTTGAGTTTTCTTCCCAATTTTCCCCAATCATTGCTGACCAGTACCTCTTTATTTTTATCAAGCTTGAGGAGGATAACATATGGTTGTTCTATAATTTGCCCTTTGGGCGAATCCATCACTATGTTTTAACGAGCCTAGCGACAGGGAAACTCGTTCTTGTCTATATGACAAGTTTGTCGTTATTGGTTTTAACGAATTTAATGACAACAATAACTTGGTCCTTTTTCAATTTTAGAGAGTCTGGAAAAGGATAGAAAGGAAACTCCAATAATACTTTTTCATCATATAATCCCTTAAGTCTGAAAAAGTATAAAATAATACGACATGGATGAATTTTCGATAGTTTTAACAAGCCGAACAAGACAAGCGCTCGATTTTTTTGTGTAATAATCCCTCGGGTCCAAAAAGATTAAAATCTAGAGGAGGGATAACACTTCCAGTAGCTTTAACAAGCTGGAGAGGCCAATCACTCAGCAATATTTTCATATTTTACGAGTCAGACGAAAAGATCTTAAAGGAGGCTCGTTTTTTGAAGAACGAGTGATGATTTCGGGTAGCAGCTGATTCCAGGTAAGGTTTGGAATTTTCCAATCACGACAGTGTCACAAGGATGGCTAACAATATCACTCATCACAGATGTTCCTCAAAAGGGTAAACAATCAAATGGAGGCGTATGATCGGCCAAAAACAGAGTGGAGGTGATGATGAGAACACGACCAAGGCTCAAAAGCTGATGATAATGCTTTCACGATGGTTATTTACCAGAAATTGGTTCATTTTTTAATGAGCTTAAACTCTAGGGGAAACATTTTCTCATTCCTTAGGTTTAATTTTTAACGAGCTTGAACTTCACATAAAAACTGCTCATGCTAGTCATATAATGAGGACATCTCATCGATAGATTCCATTTTTATGGAGCTTGCACCTTTCAAAGCTTTGCTTAGTTGCCTCTCATATGTAAGCTAGGAATGACCAACTACACTCCTTTACTTAACTAGCAAGATCACTACCAAAGTTAGGTAGGAAAATATTTCCTTTACTTTGTCGGTGCCATTTGGCCCCTGTGAAGACGAACGGTCGGTTTGACCACTCACCCAACTTAGGCGGTTGAAGTCAACGGAACCATAGAGTTAGCGTTATGCTGGTCGCTTCTTACTTGCGCACAAGAGGTTTGCATGCCCCCAGGTTTAGCGAAGTAGAGTTTCCAGGTTACCCTTCAATTTGCAGACAAAACATTTGTTCTATCGGGAAAGGCCTACCTCTTAACAGAGGTATCTTATTCCAGTCTAACTCCCTCTTCTCCTATGGACGGGTGTCGGACCAGTCATATATCCTTCGCGGAAACCTACCCTATACCTGGAGTTTCCCTGCCGAAGCAGACCAGGGTGCATGCCCCCTGGGTTTCAGTCATGACCACCGAATTACTCGCGTTCTTCAGGTGGACGGACTGGAGATTGATGAGACATTCCTTGCATGAAAAGACCATTTAGGGATGGTAGTTGACTATTAGCTATGTGTGAGCCGGGGAATGAAAGCTAGTCTATGAGATGGACGACTTTTCCTTCATGCGAAAAACACATTACTCGAAAGAGTGAGGAGACAATGGCTCCCATGCAATAAATATAATCACGTCCAAGGAGTAGATTATAATCTAGAGGTGTCATTCTCATTCTCTTTAGTGACTGTATCATCTGAAGATGTATCTTCTGAAGGTAAGACCGGGTTGACTGCCACCTCAACCTTTTGACTTTCGTCTGGTGTGGATTCAGAGGGTTCATCATTAATAATAGATGCTTCGGCTGACCACGATGGCGTGTCAGTCAAATTTTCAACTAGTGATGGACTTGGCAAGAGTTTCTTGTATCTAGGAGGAAGCCGTAGCAGTAAAGCAGGACGGTTATCCAAGACTCTTTTAGCCTCATCTAAGAAGGGACAATGGTGGATAACGTGATCGCCTTCACACAGTTTACAAGGAGATTTACATTTCCTTTTCTGTCAAAATACTTCACTTTCACTAGTTGACGATGTACTTTCAACATGATCCTCAGAGGTTGATGACACCGAATTGTGCAAACGAGGAGACCAGTCCCTTAATATCCAAGGGATGCAAGGACAATCTCGATGATAGTGATCTCCTTTGCAAATGACACGTGGAGATTTAGGCTTGGAGGGTATAGTGTGTGGATTTTCACTAGACGATGCCCGGTTACCCCTTTTTGCCTTTGGCTCCTTCTTCTTCTTTTCCTTCCTCTCCTTCCCCTTCTTCTCCTTTTTAGTTACTTGATTTTTAGCTTTACCAGCTTCATCAAGTGAAGAAGAAGGAAGAGAGGGAGAAACGAATGAAGTAGAAGGTTGGGGGGTAACACTAGTATCATCTAGTTGCTGATTTGATTGTTCAGGAATCACGACATTCTGAATGACGGAGGTCGAGAAGAGCCATATTGGCAAGCCAATCGTCAATCCTGGAAGTGACAATGTGGCCATATGGGGTGCACCAACATCTCCCGAAGAGGAGAAAGGACTAGGATTTCCTTCAAGGGGAAATCCTTGGTTGGTGGATTCCATTTTCCTCAACCTAAGACCAACACGGGAATAGTAATATTATTCCGATTAAAATAAATTTTAGACACTTTGACACAACTTGTTTTTTCAAGTTTTAAGAGTCAAGAAAAAACAAAAGATGACTTTAGTCGCCTTCAATTTTTAATGAGCCTGAAGTGACAAGTGCTCAGATGGACCTTTTACTTTAAGGAGTCTGAAAAGGAATGAAAGACATTACTCTGGAAATCTAGATAGAGGGATTACCAAACCAATCGCAAAAACTGCAGAATACTTTTTACGGTACGGCAGTCAATCTTCCCGAATGTTGTGTTCAGTGCATTGCGATTGATAGGGTGGCAGACATGGCTTCCTAAGGATAAAGGATGTAGCCTAATGTGGTCTCCCAATATATACTCGACGGTACGTGGGAGCACAAGTCCATACTAGCACTTGTCATCTGAAAGCGGAAGAATCACCCAACCAGCAATGAAAGCAATAGTTACCAGGCTTTATGATGCCGAAATACGTCTCTAGCCTAGACTTCTAAATGTTGTGTGTTAGGTTCCAAAGTGTTTTTATGTTTATTGAATTTATTTTACAGTTTATCTTGCTTAAGAAATTTGCCTTTCAGGTTCACCGCTTGATGTAGATATACAATTCCTAAAATGCAATCTAAGATGATAAACAATCATTTAATCTTATTTTTGCAATGAAAATCCTAGCTACTAGGGAACGAGAAATGAGATTCTCTCAACATAGAGCAGAGAGCACACACTAAATGCACTGTCCTAAATCAAACCAACAAGCAGTCTAAATGCAAATGCACATGCAAGTATTTGTTTTTCTCTTTCTTAATGTGTGAATGACATAAATAATGCTGAGCAGAAATCTGAATTATCTTTTCAAAGCGACAGTACTAACAAATTTCTCTTCAAAACGAAAGGAAGATAATGACGACACTTTGCAATTTTGAATTGAAATTGCTTTCGACACTTGAAAAACTACTAATTCAAATCAAATACAAGAGTAGCAGTATAATCGACCATCAATAACAATAAGATTTTCTTCTTTGACTAAAAACGACACTTGCGACACTTTCAAATCAAGAAACGATAGTTCGATTATGCTACTTCTTTGTAAAAGAGAACTAAAAATGGTGCACAATACATAAAAACATTCACAGTTCTTTGCACAATAGAGGTGGAATGATGGAAAGGAAGGGGGTTTTCACAGTGGTATACTAACCACAGACAGCAAAATTCTTGAATAGAGCTGAAGAGAGTGAAGAAAAACCAAAGTCTGAAGGCAAAATTAGCCTTTTCTAATCATCGCACCTATTACACAAGGAATCCAGTATGCATCCCACCTACTGCACATGGGAGGTGCGATGCATACAGACTTCCTTGAAGAGAGGGTGTGATGGTACTAGTATGAGACTTTAACTTGGTTCTTGATCACAGTTTGCAGCTTAGTTTAGGGATTTAGGCTGAGCAAGTGATGTTTAGTAAATATAAATCACAGGGGCTGATCTAATGAGGTTACTAGAGCCACCACCAAGGCAATTAGAATGTTTGCAAATCGATTGTTCAGTTTATAAACAAAACCCAGAGATAGACTGAAGCAGCATTGGTCTACTTTGCACTTCCATAGCAAATGCAGTTTGAAGGCTAGCTGGCTTGACTTCACGCTCCGTCTGTAAGTTTATAAAACAAACAAATATAGAGAAGAAAACAAGCTATTCGCTCCCCAGCAGAGTGGCCATTTTGTTATCGGGAAATCTAGTGTCCACTCAGAGCTGCTAGTCCCACTAAGACGGGTAGCTATCTTAGAAACAAACACACTAAAACTACTTTCGTTTTCCTTTATGAGAAGTAGATATGAGGGGAACAAAGATACCAACCTCAATCTTGCACTTGGTTCTTTGTTTGGTTCCTCTCCCTTCTGACAGATCTTTGCTACTTCTTTCCTTGCTTTAGAGAGCACTTGTAGAGTCAAAGCAGTATAACAATATCGAAATACAGAGATCTACAATCATAAACAATATAGGACCAGATATATATTAGCCACACAAATGCATATATCATAAAAAAATACAAGAATGTGGAGGAAAACTCGAACAACTTTATTAATAAAAAGAATAGCAAAGAGGATTACAACTAATTGTTCTGACCCAGCGTCATCCTCCTAGCATGAAAACCCTTCTTCACCTCATGAAAAGCTTAGATCACCCAACACTATGACGTTTCACCAAGAAACCAACAACACTTCCTTATGAAATACAAGATTCCAACCTCAAGATCTCTATGATGAGGGATCCATATATAGATGTTTGCAGGGGGGTGAGTCAGCTGATGGGTTTTTGATTAGTGTCCTCTCTCTAATAGTTATTGGTTCCACTTGGAGATTCATGATCTCTTACTCATCCATGGGCGAACTCAGAGAGGCATGTGTCATGGGAGAAGTTTCTGGAAGATTCCATGATCATCCACTTTGCAAACTGTCTCTGCCATTTGTTTACTCTCGCTCATGACACCCTACATAAGGGCTATTCAGTATGCATAGTACCTTTTACACTGGGTAGGTGGGATGCATCGCACCCTTAACACTGAGCAGCCTGTATGGTCCATTTTTTACCAGTTCTGAGCAGTTTTCCATGGAGAACTTCTGGGAGATGATGTAATCAGCTGACCTTACTCCTTTAGGGTGTGAAGCAACACTTTTAGGGACTTAGAAGCCCTTGTTCTATGGACATGTATGATTGGGGTTACAGTGCCCAAAAATGTCTATAACAGAAAGGCCATCCTACATGATCCACAACAAAACCTACATGAAGCAAAAACAGTCCTATGAGATACTTTGCAAAAACTACAGGAATAACATAAATTGGAAGGCAAGGTAGGGGAGTCGTAAGAAACAAAAGAAGAATACCTTGAAACAAAGGAACCAAACCTCCAACCTAACTTAGACTCCTACTACCACTTTATTGAAGGAGGCAGGGTGATGCCTCAAAAATTTTCCATCCCATTGTTTTTCAAACATGAGAAGGAGAGGGCCAGAACCCACTGATGGATGAAAATCACCAAGTCAAAAGGGTGGAAGACATCGGATAAATGGAATAGAAGTTCAAAGAAATGGGCAAAGAGCTAAGTGGCTTAAGGGATAGAGAAGAAATAATGAGAGGTCAACTTCAGAGGGAAAATCCTTGGCTGAGGGGATAGCTGCAAGAAAGGGAGAACCAAATAGCATGTATGGCCAGCCTCTCCATGGAGGCCATCCAGTGTAGGATGCCGGATAAATCCTATGCTCTTTACCTCAAAGAAAAATGGTTGTAGTTTCATATTAAAACACTAGCACAAAAGGGCAGCATGCCATTTCAAGACTACAGGCAGTTTATTGATCTTTGTGATCAAAGTACACTAGAGGATAGGGCCAACATGGCTGAGTTTTATTTGCACAACATGGCACTCACAGACATGAATGTTTGGGATCGTAATGGCAAGCTAGGAGATCTACAATTAATGGCTTTGGCATCATGGATGAACCATGAGGAGTCAAGGGCTGCATAGATGAAAAGAATATTGGCGAGAGAGCAAAATGAACCTCTTTCCATAAGAGCTGAATAATCAAATCTCATAGCCATAATCAACACCCATAATTTGATTGCAAATTATCCTCAACTGGCACCTAGATATCTTGCTACCCAAGATCAAGAAATTTTACATTTTGATGATATGTTTAGGCTACTAGGAGATGATAGTATACATGCTTGCCTAAGGAGATGGAACACACTGACACATAGCTTGAAGATGAGGGAATATCACTCCCCTCAAAGGTTAAGAGAGGCACTCAATAGGACACCTATATATAATCAATCAATGCAAAGGTTGAAGGTCAATTGGATAGTCCTAAAACTCAATCCACCACTACTCCTAGGGATACTAGAAGGGAGAAAAGAAGAAGAGGAAAAGAGGCAGTGGGAAGAAGTAGAAAAGAAAGAAGGCTTCTATGAACAAGAAGAAGGGACCACAATGGAGGCATGGGATGTCAGAGAGGCTACTAGAGCCATGAAGGACATGGAAATTGACTAAGTTGCTCAGAGGATGAGCAACACTTTCAGTAGGGGGGTGATGATGAACCTCATCAATGGGTAATTATATGGGCCTTAATTCACCTCCTAGCCTAGTCTTACCAACTATTCTCACAACTTATTGCATACTTTTGATTATATTTTATTTATGAGAGGAGTTAGAGTTGAATATTTTGCTTTGTGGTCTAATGTGCATTTAATGCAGGATTAAAGGATATAAGCAAGGAATTTTGGAAAATACCTTGGTCAAAACTCAAATGGGACAAGGGAGAGGAATTATAGGAGGTAAATCCTCCTCATTTACTACCCCTCCATTCGAATATTCCTCCATTAGCTCGGAGTGTAAACAACCAAATCATGAGGACTAGAAGGCAACGGAGCAAGTGAAAGACAAAGCACCAGTTTATCTCAAGGTTTGGGAGCCAAGCCTCCCTAATTTTGAGGAAGTCATTGGAGACTTCAGATGTATAAGTAGATAGGCCTAGGACATCAGTAGGATTCAGATTTTTTATTATAAAACTCTACTCTATTTTTGAGCTGTAGGACTTGTGACAATTTTTTATGTAACCCATTGTTTTGATAATAAGAATGAGTTTTGTTTTGAGTCAGCACTAATTTAGCTCAAAGGGCTGAAGCTCTTGGGCTAGGGCCCAACCCTAGTAACCAAGGCTCCTCTTTATTTTACATGCATGTTAGCATAGATTCATAGTTTAATTGTTCATTTTCTTAAGTAGTTGCATTTCCATTACAGTAGTGTAGATTAGATTGGTTGTAGGTCAATTTTCTTCCATTTGTGCCTTCTTTCAGTTAGCAGGCTAGCAAGGAGAAACATTATCACCACAAGGTTGTCAGCAGGTGCCTCAGCCCCACTTTCTCCCTCTGGGACCATGACTTGAGGAAGAGACCCTTCAACAGCCCTAAAAACACAGATTTCTAGTTCTTGCATGAGCTTTGGAGTTTGTTGCCTTGATTCAGCATTTGGTTCATTTCATTGTCATCTTTTTCCATTACTCTATTTTTGAAATAAAATCTCACTCATGTTCTCATTTCCTTCAACACTTTCTTCATGCATAATATGGGCAATTAATTCATGTTTTTCTAGTTTATGAAGATGTATCTTGTTGCATAGCTCTTGAAAGACACATGTTTTAAGCATTGCAGGTACTTCAAGAGGAGGTCTAGATTTCATCACGAGCATCCATCTTCCACCTTATCAACCTTAATCATCTCTTGTTCCACTATCACCCTCACTAGTTTTTTATCATTTTTCATTGAAATCCCCCTAGACACATTGAGTGAATCTAGTCATCTCTTCTCTTGGATATTGACTCTTGAGTGTTCATAGACCTTATAACACCCTATCCCACACATTGCACACATTTTTCCAGCTTTCCAATACCTCCAACACCTCACAATTATCTCTCAATTGTATCCTGTAGGTTTCTTGTAATTCCTACAGGATCATCAGGTTTCTAGTACATGCTGTAGGTTTTATTTCCTGAAACGACCTGTTTTGAGGTCGAATTGATGGGGAACCTCTAGGAAGTGACAAAACACCTCCTAGGACCCTTGCACCCTATCCAATCATTCCATAAGCCTTTTAGCCATCCTCAACCACCTTCCATCGACCTGTCACATCCACAAGAACAATTGAATTGCATGCTTGATTGTACTAAAAAAACCCAAAAAAAAAGTGACAACATATTTAGCTTTGTTTTCTTGCTTACACATTAGTATGGTTTGATGGTCTTTACTTCTATAACTTAGATAGCAACATTAGGTTAGTGTTGATTTAGAAATTCTTATTAGCATAGCCATTTAAATGGTTAATTAGGATATGGTGTGATTGAGCATTACATGTTGTTTTCCTCATTACTGTAGTAGAGTAGCTCTCTTATAATAGATTTGCTCTTCTTCCATCAAAGAATCAAGCTTCTTCTGACTCTACAGAAGTCTCGCTTGGGACCCCTGGGGTCTCTCGCCAGATGAACAGTGACAAGACCTTCACTTTTACTTGTTCATATAGCACTGTCACCTCCAAGTTTGTACGAACCCCGGGTTGATAAGTAAAGCGGGTAACCCAAGAGTTGCAACATCCTTGCTACAATACTAGCGCTTATCAAATAAATGTGAGTAGGGGGATAAAGTGTTTATGCAACTATCCATTTAAATTTACTACAAGAGAATAAATGCAAGTATCCATCCATTTTTACTCCAAAAAAATAAATGTGACCAGGATGGAGTGTTCTTTCCATAAATGCAACTATCCATTTTTACTCCAAGAGAATAAATGTGACCCAGATATAATGTTGTTTCTTTCCATAAATGCAACTATCCATTTTTACTACAAGAGAATAAATGTGACCCAGATATAATGTTGTTTCAATCTTATTTAAGAGAAAGTTACAGTTTCAAATTCCAGAATGTTGTTTCAATCTTATTTAAGAGAAAGTTACAGTTTCAAATTTGAAAAAGGTATAGTTTCGCTGTATCTTTCGGTTATAGCTTTAAATTCTTTCTTTCTAAATAAAAAGTTATAGTTTTAAATTCTTTATTTATAAATTAGAATACGCACATCTTTATAAATATTAGCAATCAGCAGATGACTCCCTCTCATAAATAAACAGAAATAATTGAATATCAAATCAACGACTCTTTCGCTGGATATCAAATTTAATGCAAAGTAATAAATCCCACTTTCCCACTCCTTCCTCCCATATTGAAAAATAGGTTCTTATTCTCTCCTATGGGGGAGTGCTTCCTTCAAATTAACAGACGAGATGACTGAATGCTTGAAAATATTCTGAACCCACTTTCTTGTAGAACATAACTTTTTTACGTTCCTCCGTTTGCTATAGTTCCAATTTTGAGTTAAATAATATTCAAAATTCGAATGAGTTTACTAATTTTACACACTGAGTAAAAAGTCGGCAGTTTAGATCAGGGATATTAAGCGGCGATCTCATATTGACTGTCCTTGTTCGTTTGGTTCGATACGTAACATCTCTTAGCTCGATTGGGACCTCTAATTGAGACCCACTTGATGCCGGAGAATCTGATTTACAGTCTCTTAAAGTATGAATATTCAAAACCTTTTTCGGTTGCGGGTAGCGATTTGATAATGCATGCCTTCAAAATCATCCATCCCCAGTTTACATGGTTATTTTTTTTTAATGTCAATCGTAGTTTATTTATTTAATAAATAACTTATATATCATAATTTTATTATTTAACAAATAAATTAGGTTATAATTTAAATAAATTTAATGGTTAAGAAAATGTGCTTTTCTATTTTTAATATATATATTTATTATTTTAATATATAATTATAATTTCAAATTAATACATCAACTTATTATATAACATTTGAGTAAATAGATATAATGATAATTTCAAATCAATACATCAACTTACTATATATAATTTAGGTAAATTGATAGTTCTTTACTACATTTTTTAATTTTATTATTATAATTCAATATATAATTTATCTATGTGGAAAATATGTATAATAATAAATAGTTATAAAATATAAATACCATGGAATATAATATTTTTTATTTAATTTAAAATTTATTTTATAATTTATCTTTTCAAAAAGAAAATGTATTAACACTCAATAATTCCAAAATATAAATACCATAAAACATGATATTCATAGTATTTTTATAGAGCTTAGAATTAATCTCCATATATATACATTTTTCATAAATATGATATGAATACTGAAGAAATCATACCCAGAGCACCTCTCACCCTTAAAGAAATCACACCTCTAGGACGGCGCACATAGTCTTGCCCGCTATTGGACCATGAGACACGTGGGGGCGTACATAGTCTTGATTGCTATTGGACCATGAGACAATATGTTTCTCTTGTTTTGTGACCTCCCTTAAATCACGTATGCTACCATCTCCATGGTAGAAAAAGTGTCAATGCTACATCGAGAAGTTGTGTGAGCTTAGATAACATAATAACTAAACCATGTTAGTGTCAAATGTAACCATGAACTAATGAGAAAACAAAGAAACCAACATGAAGGAGTTGCCCCTTCCAGAGTAAAGCTATGCTTTCCTTGTTTGTTGTTTCTATGAGCTTTCTAGCTCCCATGTGATATGACGCATAGGTACTCTTATATAGAGAAAATTAAAAAACTCGTAGAAATAATTAAATGCACAATGAGTCTTAAATTCAATGCAATTTTTGTTTCGTTATTACTTGAGTTCTTTTTTCTTTCTTTCTTTCTTTTGTATGGTTTGAGATATTATATTAATTTGAAAAAAAATATGGCACAATATAGATAGTCTCTATTGGTCTACTGCCAGGGAAACCAGACTAGTAGCATAAAATTAAAACTTTGATATTGTTTCTTTTGTCCCTAATTTGATAATCATATAACATAAAATATTAAGAAAAGTTACATAAAAAAACATTGTATGGACTATCAAGTATAACCTATGTCCCCTGACACAGGGACACGGGGATACGAGAGTCTGACACGGGACACTGAGACCCCCCCGAACATGACACATAGGACACGTTATATATGTGTGTGTGTGAGTGTGTGTGTGTTCAAAAAATAATAGATACATCATATTATGATGTTACACAGACTATCATGATGATACAAGTAAGAAATTCAATCATAGATTCATACATGTACATTTTAAGTTTGTAACATTATGCATACAATTGTGATTCATCAATAACACAAGTTTACAACTAGAAATTAACCATAAACACAAGAAATTAACCAGAAATTGTAACTTTCTCATTAAGTCATCCAAATAAAAATGTATTAAATATGTACTGAGTCCTAAGGACTCGTGACTAGGAATGCCAATAGAAAATAGAAAATACAAAACAAGGTAGATACTAGAACCCAAAAATGTAGAATAGGAAGGAAGAATCTCATAGGTTGTCAGCTATTGCAGTGCTACCTATAGCTCAAAGTCATCAACATGAAAATCAACATCAGTACCACCTCTGCCCTCTTTGGTCTCCTCCTCCTATGTATCCTATTAGGGTGCTATAATAATAGGATTCAAAATTTTGAATTGGCTATGGTTAGTCTTGTAATATTGTACATACTTTTGCTTTCTGCAAAATGTTTTCCATATTAAAAATTTTAAAAAATATAAAGAGGGTATGTCCTAAAAGAATAATCAAAGGACAAAAAGAAATAAAAATATCAAAAAAGTGAAAATTTTGAACCCCAAAAAGAAATAAAACAGATCATGAAAGTGTGCAAATTCAAATGCCACTACTTTTTACCTTTTTATGCAAAATAAGGTTGTGTGCAGCTTGTCACAAATGCCACAATCCATGATGGTCAAATAGCTTAATATTGACTTATTCATGCTTTAAATTTTATGTTGATAGATAGAGAATAAAGATCTAGCCAAATTGTTTAACCTTGGCAGATCAGTAGTTAGGTAGAGAATAAAAATGAGCTCATCAGCTTAATCTGAGCCATTGGAAGTTATAAGGTTAGAATTAGATAGTTTTCTTGTCAAAAGAAAAGGAAATAAAGGGTCAGCAAGCTCAAATGCACCCAATAAAGTGAAGAAAAAATGCTAGGATAAATAAAGGGTAGGTAGAAGAAAGGTTGCAAATGTACAAGGTTGCTGAGTCAAAAGCACATTTATCATGCTTAATCCTATGTTTCAGGTGCAAGAGCATTTATGAGAAAGAAAAGATGTTCACAAGCTGGTTTAACTAATTTCCCCTCATTTCACTATGCCCCCACATGCTTATTTGCTAATTTCCCCATTATCCCTTTATCAGTTATAAATCCCATTTTCCTTTCATTTTGACCCTTACCTCTTGGTTTCACACATTTCCCTAGTAATTACCCTTCAAAAATCATCCCCCTACCCAAAACCCCTTTCTCTAGTGTGAAACCCATTTCCCATTGCAAATATTACCCTCCCCCCTTATTAATTTCCCTATTTCCCTTCAAAAACCCATAGAAACCCCCTTATCCTAAGTTTTTATCCACCCTCCATTATCTAATTAATTTCCCCGCTTTATATTTCCCCGACAAACCCTTTTTTAACCCACCAACCCTTGGTACAGTTAAAAAACCCCGCCACATAACCCTTGGTCCCACTTTATTAACCCGCTGCTTATATTTAATCCCGACCTTATACACTAATTAATTACAATTTGTTGTAATTAAAACCCCGAGCCTCGCAAATCCCTTCCCGATTCCCTCCGTGTAGCTTAACCACGCGATAACAGTCCAATCTCTTATCCCCAGATCCGACGGTGCGCATCCATATCGCGCGGGTTCACCATTCGACCGATAGCAACCCGAGAGCACACGAGATTCGCCTTTTTTCTTGGGCTCTTTTCTGCTACGTGGCATCCCCAGGCTAGATCGCGTGCTCGCAAAAAATATTGCCTGCCCTCCAAAAGCGGTGCGATGGCCCAGAAAACCGCCTCCCTTCCCAGACCAAAAACCACCCACTGTTCATTTATAGTTTCTGCGCCAAAATGTGATCGTTACCCTTTAAAAGGCCGGAAAAGCCCCAATTCACTCTTTTCGCTCGTTTTTCACTGCAACTGTTGCTCAAGCCATTTTGCTGCACCCTGAACCTCTGCAACCAAATTGACCACCGTTTGCCACCTGAAGAAGCTCCGGACACCTAATTCAAGCAACCAATTCATAGTTCAAGCTACCGTACCCTCTGCATTCGCCACTAAACCCAGTTTGCAAGCCAGACCATCGATTTCCAGGTATTCTTGGAAAAACTGGAACGACCCCTAAATTTGAAAACACTTAGTCTAATTGAAAGCTTAATTAATTGAAATAAATTAAGGAATTTTCCTAAATTGAAGACAAGCTTATTTGTATATCCCAAACCCTCCTTTTTTTTAATTGTAATTACCCTCTCACTGTACCAAAACTCCTAAACCTCATTTCTAGAATCTCTACAAGCCTAATTCATATCCATAAACTCAGTTATGGCTTCCCAAACCTCTCTGGACGTGAGACCTCTGTCAACCCCTCACCTGGACATTGACCACCTTGCATTAGCAGAAAAATATTTCCAAATAAAGGACATAGCCTCCCCTGCCTACCTTCTAAATCTCCACTGCTGGAGTAAGGACAAGTTCCTAAACCAGAACGATGACATTCACCTTTGGGAGTCTAATTTTCCCAAGTATTTGTTCCCAGAAGTACACCCATTCCCTGACATCATCCACTTCTGTCATGTCTGTTACATTCCTAGACAAAGGTTTATTATCACCCCTAACCAACAACTGTTATTTACCATCACTGCAGAGTCTATTAACCAAATGCTGCAGGTCCAACCAAGCCCTAATGAGACCCCACTATCTATTGGAGACTTGCTGGACCTATATGTCAAGTTAGACCTGGCCAAAATAGCACAAATTTTCCAAACTTTCATCATAGAGGACCGCCATACTCCCACAGATAGTCCCCCTTATGCTGCCACCATTTTTTCAGAGAGAGGCAGACAGATTATTACTATGCTCTCTTGCATCTTAGGATATACCTCAGATGAGCATGTGGATGAGGTTGTCCTGGCCTTTCTTTCCATTTTTAGCCCAGGCAAGCCTCCTACTGTGATTTACAACTATGCTCAGTTCATTGCAGACAGGATGCATGAACAGTTCACCAGATTACCTACTGAAAGAGTCTTCAAGTACTCTTCTGTATTATTTCACATGTTTTTATATTATCAATCAGATAAATTCCCTGTCAGCATCCAGAAGTTGGATACCAAGGGAAATCAAAGATTAGTTATTTATTGGACACCCTTGATCCAAAGGTACTCCAGTACATTCACCTATAAGGAATTCATTGATTCATTTGTCCATCCAGTCATGAACATGCTAACCAGTAGCCCTCAGCCCAAAATTAGCCAAGAGATCAAGAGGGTGTTACAGTTGGCCAAGAACAACAAGGTGGGAGACTGGTATTTGTACCAGAACCACATAGAGATTAGAATTTATGGATGCCAACTTTCCCCTTACAAACTTCCCAAATACCTTGCTATGAGGATATTTTCACTAGAATATTTTAGGGAGATCATCAATTCTGATGAAGTCAACTTCCTAGCAACTAGGAAGAAAATCCAATTCAAAATGAAAAATCAATTTGGCCCCTTCATTTGCAATACTAGAGAAGCTAGACCTAAGGCAGACAAGATGTTACAACAAATGAAGTTCAAAAACAGTTTGATGTGGCAGTATGACCCTCATGGGGTCATCAATAAGTTGAGAATCAAGGTCAAATTGGGACCTTTCATCCACCATCCTAGACCAGATATTAAGAGGTTTGCCAACCAATCAAAATGGTTGGAAAAAAAATTAATTGACATGGATAACACAATAGTGGATGTAGAAAATATGCTGATTGATGTAGAGAAACAAATTGACGAAAGTTATTTCCTACAAGTTCCAGAACTAGGGGAACCCATGAATATTCCTCTTATTTTACAAACCCCAGTAAATGAGGAGAGAAACCCAAAGAGAAATAGGGAGGAGGGTTCCAGTTCTGCTATGGAGACCATAGATGAGCATTTTGAGCTCAGGAAAAGGCCCAAGCTAAATCCTGTAACTGAACAGGAAGAAACCATTGAATCAGTGGAAATCATTGACACTGATACAATGGTGGAAAGAAGAAAAGGCACAACTGCTTCAGGAGAAACACAACAACCATCAACATCTAAAACTCAACTGATTGAGAGACATCTCAGTGTTGAGGTTTCTTCTTTTACCAGGCCAGCAGATAAGGAAAAAGATATCAAGGATAGGTACAAGGAGATCAAGTTGAGAAATGAGAAGTTGAAGGCTGAAACATATGCCCAATACTTCAAGCACACACCAGCTAATCAGAGCAGGTTGATGCCAGCTTTTAAAACCAAAGTAGGAAAAATGTAGGTGTCCTTCATGCAGCCTATTGTTCAACAGCCAAAAACATCATCTCACTACAGAAAAATCGACTTCGAGGTGTTGACGAGGGATGTTCATCCCATTCCCAGATAGAATTCCACAAGCAGGCAGGAGAGATGATCTACTCCACCTTGACAGGAAAGGCCATGGCTACACATAAGCTGCAAATCTCCTTGGATAACATTACAACCCAATATAAATTAGAAAAGGCCTCCTCACAGGCCAAGGACAATAGGATCAAGTCATTGGAGGACTTGGTAATTGAGCTAGGACATGATCCCAATGACATCAAAGCTGCTGAGAAGTTGATCAAGAAGAAGAATGAGGACATTACAGCTCTTAAAAAACAATTAAAACTTCCTCATTTAGAGCACTCATAGACAAAAGAAGTCCTAGAGAGCCAAACACATCAAGAAGAGATGATGGACCTGGTTTTACAATTGAATGATCAATTGAAGGAAATGGAAAAGGGGTTAGATAGCTTGATACAGGTAAAACAAGCTAGTTTAGAGAATGCCCCTGCCACTATTATCCCAATAGTTACTACTGCAGTACCTTCCACTTTGGCAACATCATTAGCTCCTACTGCTTCAATGGCTACAACACTGCCTTCTTCTATAGTGTCTACATCAGCAACAGGGTCAATAGGTGATGAGGCTAGCAAATTGGTCAAGGAAATGGAAGACATGTCCATTCAGACCATAGAAATGAACAAGCTCAAGGAAAAGGTGACCAGTCTAGAGACTGACTATAAGCTTGCACAGATTATGCACAAAGAAGAAGTGTAGAAATCAACCAGGATGAATGAAAGAATAAAAAACTTGGAGAAGGAATTGACTTTAAAGGAACCCCTTGGACAGGCTAAGGAACAATTATGGGCCAATATCATTGACTCTGTCAATGATATTTGGCCATCCATTCAAGTAATTTTTGAACAGATTGACTTAGTGAAGCAGGCTACAGAAGCCATACAGAGAGTGAAAACAGAATTGGGAGATATGCCAGAGGAAGCAACAAGGATCATTCACTTCCTTAACTCCAAAAATAAGTATGAATTGTAGGAATTAGAGATACCTGACAGGACAGGTACAATACTAGAAGTAAAAAGGGTCCTCACCAAGAGGAATTTAATGCTAAACCTTGAAGATAAGTGCCAAACCATGCAACTGGCTATAGACAGGTTCATGGTTAAATTTGAAGTTTTGAGGCAAAAGGGTCTGCCCAATCCCTTGGTAATAAATGATAAGTTAATGCCACAGGAGGACTACAACAGGAAAATCAGAGAAGTGGCCAGAGATCAAGTGAACACTTCATCTATGAAGGGGATCCCAACTGGCAAGGTCCTATACCAAACTTTTGAGAACTTGTTTTACCTCCAGCATGAGGTAAAACACCTTTTTGTGAATAAGCCCACTTTTGCCAAGTACATGGAGGCATATGAGATTTATAGGAAAATGATAAATATCCAATTACCAGATGCAAAAACATGGGAGAAATTGAATGAATTACTGTAGAAATACACAGTCAAAATGTAAAAATGTATAGTAAGGGTAAAAGGCACAGTAAAAGGATAATGACAGGCCAGCTAGATGAAAGAGTATCAGGTAAAAGTGTATTAGTTGAAAGATCAGAGTAAGAAGAGCATTTAGCGTGAAGACCAAAAAACAAAGCAGAGATTAAAAGGAAAAATATCAGAACTTAAAGACAACACAACCTAATAAACAAGGACAACAAACATTAGTTCAATAGTTGTCTCTATCTTCTTGCATGAAGATATTTCTTTCTCCTAGATTAATTCCCAAGATAGTTTGGGATATTTTGTAAATTATTTTTGTATAAATACTTCATAGTTCGAAGTATTAAGGGAGGATTGCTATACATTTGTAGAGTTATTTTGATAATAAACGGAAGGGTTATTGTACCAAATATTTCAAGTTAGCAGAATGGACCAAGTAATAAAAAGATTGCATTACAAGATTCATGTGTTGACTCTTGAGCTATTATAGTGAAGTATTTTCTTTGTTGGATTTTGTTATTTTCTTATGTATTACACAAACTTAAATGCCATCTAAAGTTGAATGAATTAACTGGAAATTTATCTCAGAATTTTTTTAAGTACACTCTGTTTTGAACAATTGATTATTTCTATGTTTTCCTCTGATATCTGGATTTGAGAATCCTTAATTGCTCTCCCATCCCGGTTGACCTCTTTCACTTTCTTCATAATCTGGCCTAAGGAACCCTTAATTTCTCCCTGGATCCGATTCAAAACCACTTCACCATCTAGCCTTTGAGATCTGAAGTAACTCAGCTATCTTGCCCTGTAGACATTGTTTTTAGAACTTGATCCAGTCCTGTTTGCCGAATATTTGACCCCATAGCCCAATGGTAAAAGACACCCCTCTTTTCATCTAAGTAAGTGATCCCACCACCAAATCCAAATCAAAACCCAAGTACAATCATAACTAGCCTAAAACCAAATAACTAAACAAAGTTAAATCGTAAAGAGAGAGCCCTCTCTGAGAATTAGGAAGGCTAGATCCTAATCTCCAAAGTAGGTTTGTGGTTACCTCTAATCATTTCTTTCAAATCAACTCCTGAGAAATATTAGAGTGATAACATATCCAATGTAATATCTACATCTCGTTGTGTGGAGGATGACCCCTCAAGATTATTGCCATCATCAAAAGTGACAGACTTTAGCACTTGGTCATTAAGATCCAAGTTGGCCAATGCCAACTCAACATCATTATCCAAACCCATGCCATCAAGAAACACATCCCACATCTTTTTATTTCCCTTCAACCACTCCTCCCTCTTCCTATAAATAAGATGAAGGTTGGTGTGCACATACACCATTATCTTTGCTCTAGATTGCTCAAGACTGCTCTTCTTCAAAATATACAGATTCCCATATGTGATATAATTCATCTCACAATAAGAGGATGTAGTAACCTGAGAGAGGAGACTCATGGCTAACTGATTTAGAGGAGGCCATGGTTCCCCATGAGTTTCCCACCAAGAATAGTGCTTCTTATCCCCCTTGTCTCTAATAAAATCATATCATGTAAATTGTCGAGCGTCAGTAGAAATATATGCAAAGGAATCCTCCACCTCATCAATGGATGCTCTATCCTGAAATATCCATCTCAATGCATCCTTCTTCCTCTCTAAAATCTCACCATCCATGTGAGGAGAGAATATGCATGAAGGTTCGCCATTCAACCACTCATGGTTGTAGTATTTTAGATTCAATAAGTGACCTAAGAAATGCAAAGGCGTGTAATTATTTCCCCACCTAATGAAAAGAATATCCGATATGGTGGTGAAGAAGGCCTCTACTAATGTCTCATACTTAGGGCACTCACTCTGAAAAATAATGGTCCTCACAGACTCAATCATGAAATGCTCTCCCTCATAAACCTCTCCTAGGATGGGTTGCTTTATATCTGTAAATCACAACAAAGCAATGATAGGGTCCATAATCTTAATAGTAAGATCTACCCTCTCCCACCAAGTATCATCTAATTTTGTTTCATTGACTTTTTTTTAGGTTGCTTGATATATCTTTCTCCAAAAAGACAAAAAGATATGAAATAACCATGGACCCAAGAGCATGCTTGACCTCCCTCAACCTCTTCAGTGTAACCACCCCTCCCATATCTACCTAGTTTCATAGGCCTAACAAGGTAAACATGAGAGGAAGAGTTACTATGACATGACTCAACCTCATAAGTACAATTAAGGAAGTGGAATCAATAACCGAAACTTTACAGACCTTCGTGGGGAGCTACATGATCCCCATGAGCTAAACAACCACTCCAAGTGACATAACCCTCAGTTAACTTACCTTTTTAGCGTTATGGAATTCCAGTCACTTGCATAAAAAGGAAATAAATCAACTGTAACCCTCGAGTCGCATGGATAAACCTTGCCTCCCAGTGACTACAATCTATATTTCCCAGTTTTGAGCATGCGACACAGGAATTTGAGCAACGTTTTCAGGGATAGTATCCATACCTCTACCCAGAACTTAATTACTTTCCAAAATTATGAATGACAAAAGGAAAAAGGAATTAATGAAAAACTTAGTTAAGAACTTGACATATCTAGTCCTAATCATGGAAGACATTTCGTCAAACACATTGTGAACATGTAATCTACGAGTCATAAATGCAGATATGAACATAGGGGTTTGATACTTATATGAGAATCATCAAGAAGGTCTAATGCCCTCTCTCAATGGCTCAAATAACATCTATTAAGTCATGCATTCAATAACCATTCATTTACCAATCAAAACATGATAAGAGCCATAACTAGAACATGTCATTAAACCATATAAATATTGCCCCCAAAAGTAATAAATTTTTAAAAAATTTAAAATTAATACGTTATTCAAAATAGATATATTTCATAGTGCATATATCTATTTTCAATTGGTAGTTTGACCAAAAAAAATCAACTGAATCAATCACACTTGGAGCAACTCTCAGGCCTCAAGAAATCACACCTAGAATAGCTCTGAGACATACATAGTCTTGCCCGCTATTGGCCCATGAGACATGTGGGGACCAAAACTCCCCACCTAATAGTTGTACCACAACCACAGGACTTTATTGGTAGTGTGGCACATGTGTTTTTCAAAATGTCTCTCAATTAATTAATTGTTGAATTTCATTGTAATTTTTCACATCTTAAAACATCATTTAAACTTATTTAAGATTAGCAATTTATATAATTTAACATCAACAATTTCTAAGGTTGAGAGGTGATTATTCCAATACTCAACAAACCGAATACCCAATTCGAACTTCATAGAGAAACCAATTGAATGCCAAAAAAAACTTCACAAAGATCTAATGAATATCCTAAGGCTTTTGCACATATTTCGTATTCTCCCTTCCATACTTTGAATCCCTGAGTAGAATATTAAAAATACTAAGTAGATTTATTTATATAAATTTATTTTCATATATAATTAATTTTATGAATTAAAATGTATTATTTATTTTATTGAATTGATTTAAAAGTAATGAAATTTAAGAAATATTGTAATAATTTAAAAACAATAAAGATAAATTAATAAAAATAAATAATAAGAATATGTGAGTAGAATATTAAAAATACAAAGTAGATTTATTTATATAAATTTATTTTCATATATAATTAATTTTATGAATTAAAATGTATTATTTATTTTATTGAATTGATTTAAAAGAATAATAAAATTTAAGAAATTCTAAGATAACTTAAAAACAATAAAGATAAATTCATAAAAATAGATAATAAGATTATTGTTTTATTGGTTTTTTTAAAACAAGGAATTTTTTTATCATAATTTATTTTTCAAATTAGTAATGACGACAATTATTATAGGCTACTATGACTGAATGCATATCAAATCATCACCATTATTCAAGAAAAACAATGGCACTTAGAATAACTTATTAGTAGTCCATAAAGGGGTTGGCTCTAGCATTTGTCCCAATGTTTTTTATTTCAAAAAGTAAAAGTAATTTATATTCTCTTAAAATCCTACATTTTGATTTACAACAATTCTATTGTTAAATACATTTATAAGATAAATGAATAAAATAATATATAATCGAAATGTCTTGAGTAAAAAGAGAACGAAACATGAGAGAGATTAATTATCTTAAGATGGATTAAAGAAATTTTAAGTGATATGGTTGATGTTACTCTCATGAAACTTAGAAGGAGAATTCTAAAATAGTACAATTTTTTATATTTTTCAATTTACATAAATAAGTTTTGCACCTCTTCTTGGTTGTGGAACACTCCTACATGACCTTGGTGACCATCCACATCCACACTTAGTGTAGTAAAAAATAAAATAAAATATGTCTCTTCTTTTTGTGACCTCCCTTAAATCATGTATGCTACCATATCCATGCTAGATGTCAATATTGGCCACTATTAAAACTTGATAAATATCAACTACATACACAACAACCTATAAGAGAAAAAAAATTGTGCTAAAATAACTAACGAAAAAATGTCAATGCTACATGGAGAAGTTGTATGAGCTTAGATATCATAATAACATAACCATATTAGTGTAAAGAAAATAACGAAACCAACATGAGGGAGTTGTCACTTCTTGAGTAAAGCTATTCTTTCCTTGTGTGTTGTTTCCTATGAGCTTTCTAGCTCCCATGGGATATGGTGCATAGGGTGCTCTTATATAGAGTAAATTAAAAAATTAGTAGAAACAATTAAATGCACAATGAGTCTTAAGTTCCATGAAATTTTTGTTTATTTATTAGTTGAGTTTTTTTTCTTTTGTATGGTTAGAGATATTATATTAATTCAAAAAACATTATGGTACAATATAGATAGCTTCTTTTGGTCTACTGCGAGGGAAGCTATACTAATAACATAAACTCAAAATTGTGATATTCTCTCTGTTGTTCCTAATCTGATAATTATATAAAATAATATAGTATGGAAAAGCTACATAAAAGAACACTATATGGACTATCAAGTATAGCTTAAGTCACCTAACACGGGGTCACGGGGCACACAAAACACTGGGATACGAGAATCTGACACTGGACACAGAGACCCCCGTGAACATGACACGTAAGACACATTACATACTATATATCTATATATATATATATATATATATATATATATATATATATATGTATGTATGTATGTATGTATGTATGTATGTATGTATGTATGTATGTATGTGTGTGTGTATGTATGTATCTGTGTATGTATGTATAAAAAATAATAGATAGATCATATTATGATGTCACACAAATTATCATGAGGATACAAGTAACAAATTCAATCATAGATTCATGCATGTACATTATAAGTTTGTAACATTATGCATACAATCATGATGCATCAATGATATAAGTTTACAACTAGAAATTAGCCATAAACACAAGAAATAAACCATAAATTGCAACTTTCTCATCAGGTCATCAAAATAAAAATGTATTACATTGGTATTGATTCCTAAGGACTTGTGACTAAGAATGTCACTAGAAAATAGAAAATACGAAATAGGGTAGACACTAGAACCCAAAACTATAGAACAGGAAGGAAGAATCTCATAGGTTGTGTGCTACTACAGTGCTACATATAGCTCAAAGTCATCAACATGAAAATCAACATCAGTACCCCTAATGCCCTCTTTTTCCTCCTCCTCCTATGTATTCAACGTAATCTCTATATATGTTGGTGTGGAGGATGGCTCCTCAAGATTATTTCCATCATCAAAAGTGACATGATTTAGAACTTGGTCATTAAGATCCAAGTTGGCCAATGCCAACTCAACATTGTTGTCCAAACCAATGTCATTAGGAAACAGATCCCACATATTTGTCTCTACCTCCAACCGCTGCTCTCTCTGCTTGTCAATAAGACGAAGGGTGGTGTGCACATACACCATTGTCTCTACCCTGGACTACTAAGGCATACTCCTCTTCAAACTATATAGATTCCCATATGTGCTCTAATTCCTCTCATAACAAGAGGATGAAGTAACATGAGAGAGGAGACTCATGCATTATGGGAGTTTTGAGTTCTAAAATAGTCCTTCTAAGTAAATTATAAAATAATAGTGGAAATAATAAAATAATATTAGATGATATCATCAAATTTTAGAGGGAAAAAATAAAAAACTATTTTTTTCAACTCGTGTTTTTAACTTATCTCCCTATGTGTTTACTCAAATTTCGAGAGGAAACACTCATTGGATGCATAATTTGATTTCGCATCCAAGGAGTACCCATGTTACATACTTTTTATCGACCTGACTACATGAAAAATGAAAAATACATGAAAAACGTGATTGCAATCACGCTTTTTGATGTATTTCTCATTTTTCGTATAGTGGGGTCCATCGAAAGTATTCAACATGGGTACTCTTTGGATGAGGAATTAATTTTTTCATCCAACGAGTACTCCCTCTATAAATTTGATTAAAATCCTAGGGAGATAAGTTGAAAATACGAGTTGAAAAAGTAGTTTTATTAATTTAAGTATTTTTTAATCTTTTTACCTTTTTACTCCAAAAATGGTGAATCATCCCCCATGGTTCACATAATCATCTGGAATCCTATTGGTTCTTATAAAGTCTATTTTGGTTGTACATTTTTCTTAAGAGACCCATTTTAGATGTCAAAATTCCCCTAATGGGCTAACTAATGTAGAGTTGGGCATGTTACCCATGAGTTTCCCACCAAGAATAGGGCTTCTTATCCGTCTTGTCTCTAATAACATCATAGACTACAAATTTCCTAGTGCTAGTGGAAATATCTACAAAGGCATCCTCCACATCATCAAGGGATTCTCTATCTTGAAATAATCCTTCTTCCCCTGCGAAATCTAACCATCCATGTGAGGAGGGAATTTGTGTGAAAGTCCACCATTCAACAAATCATGGCCGAAATATTTTAGATTCAATGTGTGATATAAGAAATGATAATGTGTTCAATTCTTGTGCCCCCTGTTGATAAGAATATCCTATATCATGGGGAAGAAGGCCTTTGTTGATGTCTCATACTTAGGGCACTCACTCTAAAAAATAATGGTCCTCGCGGTCTCAACCAAGAAATCCCCTCCCTCATAAACCTTTCCTATGATGGGTTGGTCTATTTATGTAAATCGCAACAAAGAAATGATAGGGTCCACGATATTAATAGTAGTATTTACCCTCTCCCATCAAGAATCATCTAATACTGTCCTTGACTCTTTTTGAGGCTACTTGATCTATCTCTCTCCAAAAATACCAAAACTCTGAAATAACCATGGACCTAAGAGCATGCTTGACATCCCTCAACATCTTCATTGTAACCAACCCTTCCATATCTACCTAGTTTCACTGACCTTCCAGGGTAAACATGAGAGGAATAGCTACTATGAAATGACTCAACCTCTTAAGTATAATTAAGGAAGTGTAATCGACAACCAAAACTTTATTGACTTTCCTCGGGAGCTACAAGACCCCCAGGAGCTAAACAACCACTCCAAGTGCCATAACCATGAGTTAAATTTATCTTTTAGTGATTTATACTCCAAGTTGCATACATAACAAGGAAATCCAACGATTGTAACCCTCCATTCGCATGGATAACCCTGCCTCCCAACGATTGTAGTCTAGACTTCCTAGTTTTGAGCATGCAACCTCGAAGCCTAAGCCACGTTTTCAGTGCTAATACCCAAACCACTACCCAGAACTTGATATAACTTTATAGAATGATGAATGACATAAGGAAAAATATATCAATGAAAAACTTAGTCAAGAAATTGACCTATCTAGGCCTGACCATGACATACATTTCGCCAAACACATTGTGAACATGTAATCTACAAGTCTTAATTGCATATCTAAACATAGGGGTTCAATACATATCTAAGAATCATCAATAATATCTAATTCCATCTCACAATGGTTGCAATAACATCTATTAGGTCACACATTTAATAGCCATTAATTTACCAATCAAAACATGTTAAGATCCATAACTAGAATTTGTCATGAACCCACGCTTATAACCAACATATAACTATAATCATAACAATGATAGAAAATCCATCAATCCACATAATAACAAGTGTAAATAGTCATAAAAATACAAGAGGAAAAGAGCTCTTATTAACATATGCAAAAGCCAACAAATTCAAGGACTTACGCGTACAAATTGACCATAGATTGGGCTGAACCAAATCTCTCTTTGATTAAACTACCCTCATGCCATATTCCAAGCATAAATGTGGGATCTCATGGAACAAACCACACAAAACCAAACAAGGGCTTCGAGAGGTCAGACCACCTCAACCCTCAACCAATGGTTCTACCTCACGATAGGACATCACTAACCATCGGTAGATTAGTCTCTACCCAAACTTCCAAAGGATCGAAAACATTTTTTCCAACCTAGCTCCAAGACTAGTAACTCAACCCACCATTGTTGCAAGGCTCCAGAGATTTTGTCCAAGAAAGTCTCCGGGACTAGTATCTCAACCCACAAAGGGATGCAGGTTGTTTGTCCAACCAAGGCTTCTAGGACTAGTATCTCAACCCAAAACCATAAGGAACCTGAGCATCAATCAAAAAATAATCAAGTGAGAAACCCACAACATAATGGTTATCCAGAAAATGGCAAGGCTAGGAATAACCATTGTTAATCCAGTCAATCCTCCATGTCAATGACATATCATAACCAAATAACCACATGCATATACCATGCATGCCAAAACTATCAAGGAAATCATACATGCAACTCGGTACCTGCAAATAAATCCAACTAAAGCCATTGATCTAATTGTCCCCTTGCGCTTTTCTACTTTTCCTTTTCATTCTTTCTCCAAATCCAAAGTATTCCACAATGCTCCAAGAAACTCTAAGTGTGCAAGAGTATGAGAGAGAGAGCTTGAAGCTAGAATTGATAAAAATGTTCAACTAAAAAAGTTGTGTACTGATCCTCAGAAGTATTTTTATCTTCCATGCCTCTATTTTCATCATTTTCCTCTATTTTCCCTTAAATTTTCCTCACATGCCATCTTGTGACCTTTCACTTTCCTTTTCTCCTATTTTCCTTTATTTGATAAATAAATGTCAATTATTTCCTTTTTTCTTTTGCCAATTCCTTTTCTAATTTCCATAGCCATTAATTAATAATAAGTGATCGCCATCGCTATTTTTTTTCCCAACATTCGAGTTGGAATACGTGTCTGATGACCTTTTCCTTATTTACCTTTATTAAATTTATTACATGGATCTTTAACCTGGGCTGTTACAAAACCCTCCCCCTTGGGGGAACACCATCCCCAGTGTTTGATGACATGTATAAACCAGCAAAACACATCTTTCCCATGGAGCTTTATAACACAATGCGATGCAGCATTTACATCATATCGTACTACTAAAGACATACCCAACATATCATGAACACCTTACCACTTATTGAAGGTTTATAACATAGTTCGATATGATATTTACAACATACATATACATATAGACATAACCAAAGAATACCATCAAAACATATATCAAAATAGATTTGCTCAATCAACGAATAGAGAAGGATACATAGCCCACATCTGATCAACCATCTCCCATATAGATTCATCAGACCCAACGTCCTTCCACCGCAATCTAACTTGTTTGATTACTTGATTTCGGAGCATGAGCATCTTTCGCTGCAAAATGCACTAAGGTTCCCATTAGAATTCTCCTTCTCACTCCACCAACAATATAGACTAGTTAATCACATGATCAACATCTTTCACATACTTATTAAGCAATGACACATGGAAAAATCATGTACTCTCACTATCAAAGGTAGTGCAATTCAATAGGCTACTAGTCCAATCCTCTCAAGAATATTAAAAAGCCCATAATACTGAGGTGCCATCTTGGTACATGATCTAATCCTCAAGGAGTTCTTCTTGGGCATGATGCATAAGTACACATGTTCCCCAACCTGAAATTCCTTAAACACCCTGTGTTGATTTGCATAACTCTTTTGTATATCATATGATTCATTTAGATTCTTTTTGATAACCTATATTTCATATTCCATCTCTCCCAAAATGTTTGGTCCAATCAACATCCTATTCATTGGATGACTCCAATAGATTGAAGTTTTAACCACTCTAGGTGCCATAACCTTGAGTTAAATTCTCTTTTAGTTATCTAGGCTCCCAATCGCTTGTATAATGATGCAAGGCAATGACTATAACCCTCCAGTCGCATGGATAACCCTCTCTCCCAATGATTGTAGTCTAGATTTACCAGTTCTAGGCATACAACCTTGGAGTTTGAGCCACTTTTTTAGGGCTAGTATCCAAACCTCTGCCCAGAACTTGATAGAAATTTTAAGAATGATGAATGGCATAAGTAAAAATACATTAATGCAAAACTTATTCAACAAAATGACCTATCTAGGCCTAACCATGACATACATTTTGTCAATAACATTGTGAAAATGTAATCTACACATCATAAATACAAATATAAACATAGAAGTTTGATACATATCTTATAATCATCGAGAAGTTCTGATTCCCTCTCACAATGGTTGCAATAAAAATATATTGGATCATTCATTTAATAACCATTCATTTACCAATCAAAACATGTTAAGGGCCATGACTAGAATTTTCCATGAAACCATGCTTAAAACCAACATATAAGTCGAATAATAACAATGATAGAACAACCATCAAGCTAAATAGTAACAAGTGTAAATAATCATAAAAATACAAGAGGAAAAATCTCTTATTAACATATGCAAAAGGAAACCAATTCAGACTTTCGCATACCACCCGACCATAGATTGGGCTGAGCCAAATATCTCTTTCAGTCAATCACCCTAATGCTATAACCAAACATGAATGTGGGATCTCATGGAATAAACCACACAAAACCAAACAAGGGCTTCCATAGGAAAAACTACTACAATCCTCAACAAGTAATTCCACCTCATGAGAGGACATGACTAACCATCACCAAATTGGTCTCTACCCAATCTTCCCAATGGTCGAGAGAATTTTCTCCAACCTTGCTCCATGACTAGTAACTCAATCCACAACCATAAGGAATACGAGCACCAATCAGAAAACAATCAAGTTGGAAACCCACAACACCATGGATATCCAGGAAATGGCAAGGCCAAGGAAAGTTGTTGTTAATCCAAGAAATCATCCATGTCAATGGAAAATAATAACCAAATAACCACATGCATGTACCATGCATGCTAAAAATAGCAATCAAATCATACATGCAACTCAGTACCTATAAAGAAATCCAACTATAGCGGTATACCGCTATCCCCTTGCACTTTCTTAATTTTCCTTTTCCTTCTTTCTCCAAATCCAAAGTATGCTACAATTCTCCAAGGAACTCTAAGTGTGAAACATTATAAGAGAGAGAGAATAGAAAGAGAGCTCCAAGCTAGAAATGAAAAAAATTTCAACTAAAAAAGGTTGTGTATCGATCCTCAGAAGTCTTTCTATCATTGAGGCCTCTATTTTCTTCATTTTGCTCTATTTTCCCTTCAATTTTTCTCACATGAAATCTTGTGACGCTTCACCTTCCTTTTCTCCTATTTTCCTTTATTTTCATAAATAATTGCTAATTAATGCCTATTTTCCTTTTCCAAATTCCACAAACAATAATTAATAATAAGTGATCCCCATCACTATGTTTTTCCCCAACATTTGGCTTGGAATATGTATTCCATGACCTTGGTCTTATTTTTCCTTTATTAACTTCATTACATGGATTTTTAACCGGGGTTGTTATAGAACCCTCCCCCTTGGGGGAACACCATCCCCGGTGTTCAATGAGACCAATAAACCAAAAGAACACTTGTTTCTCCTGGATCTTTAAAACACAACTTGATGCAACATTTACATCATATCATACTACTGAAGACCTACCCAACATATCATGAACACCATCCCGCTTATTGGAGATTTATAACATTGCTCAATATGGTATTTACAACATATATATGCATGTATACATAACCAAAATACAAAATCAAAACATATATCAAAATACATCCACTCAACCAACGAATATAGAAGGATACATAGTCCGCATATTATCCACCATCTTCCATGTAGATTCATTGTGCCTAATGTGCTTCCACTGCACTTTACCTTGCTTGATTGCTCGATTTTGGAGTTTCATTTGCAAAATTCACTGAGGTTTCAGCTAGAATTATCCTTATGGCTCAACCTACTATACAAACCTTTCAATCACATGATCAACATCTTCCACATAGTTCTTAAGCAATGACACATGGAAAATGTGATGGAATTTCACTGCAGGAGGTAGTGCAAGTCGATAGGTTACTAGTCCAATCCTCTCAAGAATATTGAAAGGCCCATAATATCTAGGTGCCAGCTTGGCACATGATCCAATCCTCAAGGAGCTCTTCTTGGGCACTATGTGCAAGTACACTTGTTCTCGAACCTAAAAATAATTAAAAACATTGTGCTAATCCACATAACTCTTTTGTTTATCTTGTGTTGCCTTTATATTCTTCCTAATAATCTACATTTCCTGCTCCATCTTTGCCAACATGTTCGGTCCAATCAACACCTTGTTCACTGGATCACTCCAACTAATAGGATTATTACAACTTCGTTCATAAAGTTCCTTAAATAAACTAATCTTCAAAGATTCCTGATACCCATTATTATAAACAAACTCAACCAGTCGAAGATACTCTTCCCACTTACACTATTGATGCATGACGTACATTCTCAACATGTCTTCCAAAATCTTGTTTTTCCTCTCTGTATTTCCACTTTTTTGTGGATAATAAGCTATATTGAAGGCCAACTTTGTCCCCAAAGCTACAAAAAACTCTTTCCAAAACCTGGAAGTGAACTTGGCATCTCTGTCTTGCACAATATTCTTCGGAACACCATGCAACCTAACTATACCTCTATGAAGACTTGTGCCACCTCACTAGTTGAATTCATAGACTTCACTAGAATTAAGTGAGCTATCTTTGTCAACCTATCAACCACAAACATAATAGAATCATGTTTTCTAGATGTCCATGTGGAAAACTGGTAATGAAGTGCATGGAAATTACCTCCCATTCCCACTCTGGAATCTGAATTGGTTGTAGTAACCCACCTAGATGCTTACACTCTGCTTTTACATGTTGACAATCAAAGCATCTTGGAATAAACTCTGCCACCTCTTTCTTCAAATTATGCTAATGGTATAAATTTTTAACCGCTGTCAATGTATTTTGATATCTCGGGTGATCTGAATACAACTTGACATGAAATTCCTGCAATATAGTATTCTTTAGCTCATTATTCTCTAACACATAGATCCTATCCCTAAACCTAAACAAAGCATCTATTGTGATATGATAGTCCACATCATGTTCACCTGTACCCTTCTTTGGTAAACTATGCTTATGTTGTTGGTACCTATCATCATGTTGTCATGTCTACAAGATTTGATCCTGTAAATCTGTCCCATATGAACTCATAACAACTATCTGATTTACCTGTACTCTTATGCTAAGAGCATATGTAACCCTGTTCTCTTTTCCCTTAATGTACCTAATCTCGAAGTCAAACAAACTAATCGTGGCCAACCACCTATCTTACCCGACATTCAGGTTAGGTTGGTCAAATAAGTATCTCAATCCACTGTGATCACTCATAAATAAAAACTTCCTACCAATAAGATAGTGCCTCCGCATCTTCAATGCATGAATGACACTCCCAATTCAAGATCACGTGTCACATAATTATGCTCATGCTCATTCAATTTCCTTGATTCGTAGCACACTACCTATCCTTCTTCAATCTGAACCCCACCCAGTCCTCTCTTCCAAGCATTTGTATATACCACAAACTCCTTATGCGGATCTGCAATATTTAGAACTTGAGCATTTAACACATATTTCATTAAATTTGGAAGTAGTCAGTGGATCTAGAATTTAGAACTTTAACTAGATTAATTTTTTTCAAAGTGAGGAATTAGAAAGTCACTTAGTTCACTAATTTTAATGTAGATATTCACTATTTTTTGTGTAAGATTTATCGTGATAAACTTTATAAAACAAATTTATATAAACTTGCAAAAGAAAATCTTTCACATCTTACTCATGGATTCCTTACATTATCTATTTTAATATTTTTTATGGTTTTTATTATAAGATAAGTTTTTTAAGGTTATTTTATGAAAATAATGATGTGTATGTTACTATTATAATTGTTGGCTTGTTGGGGCCTAACCTAGGTTTAGAGGTGATTTAGCCAAACAAATCCTGATACTACTGGCCCTTATGGAAACAGTCTGTGGAGCGCGGACTGAGGTCTCACCTGAAGTAGTATGGGAGGGTGCTAGAACCAAGTTTCCGCACCCTGGAGATGTCTGATGAGTTCAAGTGGTCCGCGGTTCGACCCTGCATGCACGTCACTACGTGCACTTACCCGTACCTTGCAGCCTGAGATGCTGCCTTTGCACAGCCCTATTTGGGGGCCGAACAATGCTATTACCTAAGTCCTTACTAGTAATCTAATATTAGTTTATTAACTTAGCTTATATGTATGCTTTCAGTTATACTTAACAATATTCACAATTCATACAAGTGCACGTAGTAAAGAAACAGTATATTCGCAAATGATATCAAACATGCAATAACTCAGAATAGATACACAGAATTGGTAACAAAACCTTTGATTATTAATCTTTTCTTCGGTTACAGGCTCAAATCTACCCTGCGCACTCAACTGCAGGGGTTCGCACACTCAATTGCAGACTCTACTAGACCTCTGCTGACTCAGCTGCAGAGCCTTTTCCTACTCTATGACCCAAGACACACTTCGCACTTTTACTTAATCTCTAAGACCCTTCATGCCCATCCTCTATTCGATGTCTTTACAACTTAGAGCCTCTCTCTATTTATACAATCCCATGGTCCATGGACCATGTGTAGGCTGACATTACATTCAAAACTAGGGTAGACAGCCCTATGAATCTAACATACATTTCGTGTCCGCAATTCGCGGAGCTTTACAACAATATCAATTCAAAAACTGGGCTTTGAGCACCAAAACATGCCGTGGGGGGATTCCATCCCCAACAATCCCCCAACATGAACATCTTGACTCACCCTCGAGTCACTCTATTGGCGCGACGATCTTGGCACAGAGTCCCTCCAACTATTCTTGAACGGTACAGATGTCTGCAGTGCACTGAGATGCTCCTTGTTGAACCTACTGCATCCGTTCTTCTGAGACCTCTGTGTCCGGCATGCTTCCCTGTATCTATGCATGCATCCCCTCTATGTGCGCGAGCTTACCTTCGATATTCATCGTGATTGTGAAGGCCTAGTCAATCCATGGTTGAACGTGTGCTTTGAGAACTGCTTCCTTATGTCGCGCCGTGTCGACCTGCTCCTTCGGTGCCTTAGATTGCTACATCCTTGCAAGCCGCTAAGTGAGGACTACTATCTGTGTAGTTCCTCAGACACTGTCGTATTGCTGCTGGAGTTCTCGTGCCTCTATCTCCAGGCACTGGATGTTGGGGTCCTCCTGCAAAGTCGTGAGGACCTCCAGTGCTTGTTCCAACATGCCGGTGTAGTTGCACACTACACCTCCAATTTCTACCAATCTTGTTGTAATAGCGCTAGTGCGTTGTTCTTTGACTTTCGGGGGAGTGGAAGGCTGCACCTTCAACCATAGCTCGACAATCTAAAGATTCAGCTTCAGCTGAACCATTTTCATTTCTTCCTTGGTGTCGCGGACTCCGGTTGCCAATCGGTGGATCCGAACCTCTACCATTAGATCTGCAAGCGTCATCTACCATCTGCTCCAAGTGTTCATTTTGCGACACCAATTCGTTGTGCTGCAAGGTGAGTTGTTCCATGTTTATCTTCTGTTCGCTAAGGACCTGGATCGCGCTGCTCTCCTTGGCGCGTAGCTCTACCATTATCCCATCCTGTAGCTGATACAACATTTGTAGTGGAAGGGCAGCCAAATTAAGGCCAAGGCCTTTGATCATGCTAATCGGCAATCGATCCATCGCATTTTACGACACTAGAGCTCCCTCCAGAAACACTATTGTATTTGCCATCCTTGCACGCAACATCTGCTCTGCTACTGAAGTTCCTACTGCGACGCGGGTTGACAAGGTACCTTCCTGAGGGGGATGCACCTGTAACTCCTACAGTTGTGCCTTGAGGCTCCCCAACACAGTCTGGTGCTCCTGCATAAAATCCTGAAGCACCTCATTTGTGACATCGCGGACCATCTCGCCGATGTCATGGAGATCACCTTCAGTTAAGGTGATCGGGTCAATGGCCAACTTCGAGGCCTTAACCTTCTTCATTGGTCCTGTTGGCTCTGCTATGTATGGCTGCTTCAACTGTGTGGACGAGGCCCCTGGGTCCATGCTCCCTTCTGCTGTTTCTATTTCTTTTGCTTCCTGCCCCTGTGAGGATGTTGCTTGGTCCTCATCTGCCTTCATTGTTGCTTCTGCCGCTGCCTATGCTACATCTGCAACCTTTTCTGTTCTGTGGCTTTCTTTATCGCTTCCCCTGCTATCCTTTCCTTAACTACTGCGGTTTCCTTCTGTCTTTTTGCGACCAATTATGTGACGTGCAACTTGGCATCATCCTTCTTCTTCTACGCTGCCACCTTCTCAAGTTCTGCCAGGTCTGGGGGGCGCCATTCTAGAGGCCATGTCTCCAAGAAAATGAAGATGGTGTCATCAATGGCTATAAACGGAAGCTTCATCCACTGCTTCGTTCTATCCTTGTGCGCCCTGATGTAGACCTTATGCATGTCGGCTTTAAACTCTTCAAAACTCTGCAGACTATTGTACACCATAGGTGACAGGCACGGCCTCCGATTGGTCGACATCCAAATGCTCATCTCCATGAGCACCCAAAAAATTTTTGTGTTGCGAATCCATTTTTCATCCTTTATGGCGCAGAGCGAAGTGTACTTCGCGGCCTCTGATAAGTCTCTATTGATGTTGGGGAATTGACTGTCTTCTAGTAGTTCCCCCGCTACAAGCATTATGGATAACAACAACCACGTGTAATGGAAGGTTTTACCCTGCTCCCGGGCTTCGCGACAGTTTGTCAAAAATTCCTCGCAGAGGAATTTGGACCAGTTGAACTGGACCCCCTCCATGCACTGCTCAGCCAGTGCGACCACCGGTGTCGGTACCTCATCGACACGACACTTCCTCATAACTTTGCCGACCAAGAGTTGGGTTGCTACGTGTACCCCTTTTTCCTTGATGCTGGAGATGGCGTAACCTCTCTTCTTCTTCTCCAACTTGTATTTTTTCTTCATGGCTTCTGCAAGGGCAAAATCATTGCCCTTTCCTTTGACGATGGTTGCAGGGTCCTTTCCTTTACAGGGGAGCCGAGAAATATGGTGAATGAGGTCTACCGTGATGGGAATAGGCTCCTCCAGCCATAGATACCCATCATGCACTAGGCAGAGCAGCTTCCTGATGATGAAAATGGTGATGGGCACGTGGTGGAAATGTGGTATCCATAATAAGTGCAGCGACCTGGCCTTTTCCACACCGAGTAGCCATTTCCATGGCTCTAATGTTATCATTGCCCCCTTAGTATTCTGCTTCATTAGGTTCCCGGTCTCTAGGTGCGAGAACCTATCGCGGTCAGCGAGGTCCCAGTCTTCAAACTTCATGGTTGGAACGCGGCCTAGGTGCGTGCCCTCGAACACAATTCCATTTGGGAGGAGTGGGGTCTAGAGTGAACTCTTCATTTTGTCCAGGTCCTTCTGCACTTTGGTTTTCCCTTTCCGCGGAGGGACATACGTGGGCAGTTTTGTTGTAGAGCATATAGGTTGAATATCTTCCTTCGTATCTTCGTCTTCTTCCCCTGTGATGATAAGGGCATGTAAATCTTTTTCTTTCTCATCTGTGTCAACTGTGAAAGCTTTTCCTTTATCGGCGATTGATAGCTTACTGCGTAGTGGGTTCCTCGGGGACACGCGTACGGGGGCCATTGCTTGTTTATCTTTCTTGGGCCTCGGCGTTCATGGTGATTTGGGGGTTTCTGCCGCAACCCCGGCGCCTTCTGGAACATCCTCCATCATTGGTGTCTGCGCAACCTTGCCGATGGTTAATTCTTCGATTCCCAAACCATCCTTAGTTGCTGTCATCATATCTAGCCTGTATTCTGTCACTTGCGAACTTAGGGGTTCAATTCTCGCTCGGCTCTCAATGCTCAGTGCTCTGCTCAAGTGCTCAATGCTCAAATGACCAAATGTTGTTCGCTAGCCAGCCCTTTGTGTTTCATAGCACCTTTTGAATTCGAATTCAATCGTTCCCCCCAATTTCGGGCCATGAATGCCTTCTTGGCGGCAGATTTTCCCAAATCTTTCCCATAAATCGCATCTTAAATTCCCACCGCCCGCTCCATTTGGTCTCAAGTTGAGCATCCCATCATGAATAGTGACTTCAAGGTCACTTTCCGGCCAACCCACGCGGCAGCACAACCCTCCGTGCGTAGTCATGGACCCTGTGACGCTCTGCTTTTGCGCGCATCCCCAATATCGTGCAGCTCCTGGGAAGAATAGTTTATAGCCTTGCGCTCCCTTTCAACTACCTGGAGCGCTAAGACTGTCCTTCCTGTGGCTAGTTAGGTGGTCACACCACCCATGTGGGGCTCCATCCCGTCCTCCATCATGGTTCGCAGAGAATCCCCACCTTCCATCATTGTGGTTGGCATCGCGCACTCTACTATTTGCAACACGCTACCCTGGTCACTACGTTTGGTGATACATGGTCTAATCCAAGGCAGCAGACTAACCAGTTCACGGTGATAGTCCTCCCACTTTTCAGTATGATCATATGCACCTTGCCTTACCATCCTTAGTATTTCGATGAGAAATGCTTCCTTTATTTTATCTTCCAACTTCTGGACCTCCACATCCATCAAAGAGCTTTTCTTCCTTAATAGTACCCTTTATTTTTCAAGTTCGCAGAGTCTAAAGTTTCCCGGTCGGATTTCTTCCTCAAGTATAATGTGTTGTGTTTCTTGCAGCTATGTATTTCCTTCGTTCTAGGCTTCGCAGACCGTCATATCCACGGATGTTGCTATGCACAGACTAGGCTTCGCATGCTCCATAGGGATCATAGCCCCTGCTTCATACTTCAGCTTCGGAAGTGCTTGCATGGTCAGGGTTTTACACATGGTCCTATAAGCCCATAGAACTACTGGTACACGCAGGTCCCAGTCAGTGCGTCTCACATGGTGGACCATGTTCAAAACTTTGCACACCTTGTCAAAGGCTTCTACGTGGATCATTGTTGGTGCACTTGGTCTTGTCCAACTTCGTTGTTCACACCCTTGTCTTGCCCACTCCTGCTTGTTGTTCCTGTTTTCTATCGTGAGGACGGTGTGCGTTCGTGCAAGTTGCATACCATAAGCTTGTACCCATCTAGAGAGGTGGGTGCACAGGCTGTTTCGTCCATCATATCTGGCTTCCATCTGTAGTTGAGGCTTTCCAAACCATATAAGCATCACCATTCTGCATTCATGCTAGTTCTCAAAACTTCTTTGATGTGTACCCTGCCATTTTGCAGGCGTAGTGCACAGTGCCCATTTCATAGCGTCAAAACGCTGCTGTTCTAGAACTTCTGTTTCAAATTTGTTCAGGAATTCATCCATTGTTGTCAACCTATCATACATAAGTAGATCCCTTACCTCTGTTGTCACACAACGCAGTGATCTTATCATCATGTTGCAATTGAGCATGGTTACCTCATGTAATTGTTTTTGCCATCATTCTATTTCCTCATCTGAATCTGATGTGCAGGAGCTTTCACGCTCTCACGAAATCCTACCATCTGCTATTGGATTCACCCAATCCTGCTCCTGCGTAGTGATTTCGTAAATACAGTCTAGATCATCGTCGTTCTCATCTGCACGTATTGGCTCTGTGTAGCGCGATCCTTCCGAAGGGTCCAAAGGTACCACTACTCTTAGTGACCTTTTCTCAAAAATCATTTTGCACTTATTTAGGTTTATCACTCCATTCATGTCATTGGCCCAATTAATTCCTAGTAGCGCGAGATAGGGATTGTTGTCATCGACAATTTCTATCACTTCAAAATCTGCAAGCGCGCTCGCACCATCGATGTCTACCATTATTCCCTGCAATCTTCCCATCAGTAGGATCTTTTGATGGTTTTCCATTCGCAATTGAATAGGGGACCATTGCAATGCGGGCCTGCCCATGATCTCCCATTTCTGCTTTGGCAGTACATTAGCATTCGATCCTAGATCGAAAATCACTTGATCCATTTCATACGCTCCGATTTGCACAGTCAATCTCATTTCCCTTCCTGTTCACGATGTGTGCTTCCCGAGCTTTCAGACTACGTGCGGTGCTCCTGACCTAGTGCACCTAGTGATGAGTTCTGTAGTCCCTTCACAGCCTTGCTGTCACGCAGAAGCATCATGCATGTCTCCAGAATGGTAGTGAGCATTGAAGGATCCATCTACGGTTCTAGTTGATCCTTACTACCTGAAGTGGAGGCCTCTGTGAAGCTCCTTTTAGCTTCCATGAATGACTCCTTCGCGCTCTCCAAATAAAATTTAGGTTCCTTTATGGGAGCCTTGCGAACCGACGCACTTTCTTTAGGCTACTTGCCCTTGTCATCACCTATCGTGATACCTCTTTGGATCACGATGTTTACATTCGGGTCCTCTTCACGCGGCTCAGATCTCATCATTTGTAGGTTCTAAGTTGAGGGAGGCTGGAGTATTCCTTTATCGTGAAACCTCACTATCAGTGTGATGAGCCCCAATTTTTGGTACAATTTGGGCTCATTTGGCCTACTTGCTCTGCTCAAACCATTCATTTTTTATTGCTTATGCATTCATTTCTTGGTTTATTCGTGTTGTTTGTAGGAAGAAGGGTAGGCATTCTATCCACGTGACTAATACATGATGATTTCAGGTTTTGGCATTAAAAGGGAGCAAAGACCACGAGAAAGGAGACAAGGAGACAGTGAGGTGGCACTGCTGGTTTTTAGGAGAGGATGTCCACGGTCTTGGGGACCTTCCTCGTGATTCCCACCATAGCTCCGAGCTCCAATCAATCTCCCCACCGAGCTTAGAGGCAGCCAACTGTTGTACAGGAACAACAGTTATAACTGTTCTACAGGATCAGCGGTTTAACCTTCAGTTGGACAGCGGAGCTCCACAAATCAAGGACACCTGTTGGATGATCATTTTGCATAAATACTGAGGCTGTAGCCTTGGATAGGAGCTTTTTGAACTTTTGCATTACTCTTGTAATTTGGAAGTACGAGCTACAGCTCGGTGTTGGTTTCTTTTGTAAGCCAGTTTTGGCATGACATCAGATTTTCGTTTATGAATAAAGGCAGGCAGATTTTGATCTCAATCTGAGTTTCTAAGGGAGCTATAGCTCTCAGGTTAGGGCCCAACTTGAGAGCAATAGATCTCCTCGGTGTTGTAATGTTGTTTGCATTTCGTTCCAGCACTTTGAGTTTTTACTTTAACATGCAATTCGAATTTACAGTCTGTTAATTTAGTCTTTTTCATGAGATTGAGTAGGATTAGTTTATGGTGAATTTGCTTCCAGTTGCTTAGGTTAGAAGAGGATAGATATAATCCATTGGAGCTCCAGAAAAAGGTTGTTAGAGCTCACTGCCATCTCTGTTTAGGGATTGGGGTGCAGTCCATAACCAACCACCAAAAAGAAACGCAGTTCTTCTCACTTCCATGCAAGCTGCAACATAGACATTTTCGTTGAAGATCCATCCATGCACTTTTGATATTGAACCATACTTCTACATTTCACTTCCATGCACGAGTTTCATTTCTTGGTTTTCCATTGCTGTTCATAGGTTTAATGGCACAGTTATCATAGGTTAATGAATTCTCGTTTTTGGTGCATAAGTCATTTGTTTCATTTACACTGCTCCATATCATTCCACTTCCTTTTTCTTCTTCTTAACCTCTCCTCAATCCACCCACTCGGCCTCTGTCCAGCTCATTTATGCTCCAACTCATCCATTATACACTTAGCTCCATCTACTTAAACTTTCGTTGATCCCATCCTTCCAACCATCAACCCACTGTATGCACTCTTCCTCCATCTGACTTCTCTGCTCCTGAGCCATCACTAGTTCCATCTCCATCTCACCTATCCTCCCACACCACTCCAACACTTCACCATCTCCCAAAACTTCCTCGGTCAAACATCCTGTAGAATTGCACAGACTTCCTGTAGAAATCCCTGAGTTTCCTGTAGGATCCCCTGCAGACTTCCTGTAGAAGCCTGCAAACTCGGTTGCTGAGCATCCGAACGTGGTAGACTTCTGTGGACTAATGCTAGAGACCCTCTGGGACCTCCCCTAGCCATCCTGACCTTGCCCATGCTTTCCTTCCATTCCGACCGCTCCTGCACAACCAAACCCTAATCAAAAGCATCATCACAATAAATCCAACCACTTAATGAAAAAATACAAAAACATGTCTTTTTAGATGCAAGTAGCTTAGATGCATGTATTTTAGTTCACTGTAAGTAATGGCATTATTGGTAGTGGTTTCATTCACAGTTTTGCATAGTAAGGGTCTAGCTAGTCAAATTAGGGTTTACTAGGGTTTTCATGCTTTGTTGGCTTTCAGTTTCTTTCTGCAAATAGACTAGTCTCCTATTGAGTTAGCTTTCGTCCATCATTCATAAAGCTTCTTCTGTGAGCATATAGAAGTTGGCTTGAGCCCTAGCGGACTTGTGCCAGCTGACCAAGTGACAGCTGCGACAAGAGCTAGTACTTGTGCATACAGCACCGTCGCTTCCAAGTTTGTACGAACTACCGGGTTGATAAAATTAGAGATAGGAAGCTCCAGGAGTTGTAGCATTATTGCTACAATACTGGAGCCCACCATCTTTTTGGTGCCATTTCCGGGGAAGCATCAGAGTATTAGTAATTGTTGCTTTTCTTCTACTTTCTTACTCTTGCCTTCTGCCAAGTAGTTTACTTCATTTCCATTCTGCAAAAGTAGCATAGATATTTCCTTCTTTCATAGATTAGCATTTCCTACTTTCATAGATTAGCATTTCCTGCTTTCATAGATTAGCATTTCCTTTCTGCAAGCGTAGACTAGCATTTCCATTCTTGCAATTTCATTTGAGCAAAGTAGAATAGTTCTTTCCTGCTTTCAGTTTAATTCTGCATCTTTCATAGTTAGTGTAGATCAATCTGTCTCAGTTTTGTAGGTACCAAAAGAAAAGCAAAGAAAAAACAATCAAAAGAAAAAGAAAGTCTTTTCCATTTCATGCCTCGTAGGAACCGAGATAGATCAGGCAAATTCCTACCAAACACCCCCACCACATCACTGAGTCACCCTTCTCTCTTCTTTGGTGACAGTGACCCAGAAGAACCTATAGGTGAACATCCTGAGATATCCAAAGATCCTATAGTAGAAGAAGAGTTAGAGACCACTCCATCTGAAGCTATGGCTGACAATAGAAGAGACGATGAGAGAATAGAAGGTGCCTTCCCCATCCGAGAGACCAATGGAGAGATGAAAATGAAGAACATTAGCCCCTCCGCCTTACCTCACTTCCATGGGCTGACCACTGAAGATCCGGATACCTTCCTGTTTGAGTTTGCTGTCCTTTGTAGAACCTATGACTATACTGAAGATGAGGAAAAGTTGAAACTTTTCCCTTCCACTCTTAAGGATGCAGCACTACGCTGGTTCATGGGCTTACCTGGGAATAGTATCACCACTTGGGCTCAGATGCAGCAAGCTTTCAACACCAAGTACCGGGATTACTGTAGGTCCAAGGAAACAAAGGGGGAAATATTTCGGATGTCCATGGGAAATGATGAGTCCTTAGAGGATTATGAGGAGAGGTTCCAACTAAGCTATAAGCGGGCCAAGTGCACACTTGACCCTGAATCCCTCAAATTGGTCCTGCTTCGAGGAGTCCCTGAAGACCTCTTAGATACCCTTCACATGTTAGCTGGGGGGGACATTTACCAACTGCCTTATGAGGACATCAAGACTGTGTTTAGAAACCACTCCAGGGTAGCTCGGAAACAAGGTAGAGGAAACCACCTCTCAACTAGTGTCCCTTTCTCCAAACATGAGCTTGCAAATCAATTAGAAGATCTTAAGAGTGAGGTGAGACAGACCATTGCCATGCAGCTTGACACATTCAGGATTCAGCAAAAGAAAGAAGAAGCTGAGAGAGCCTTGGCTGTCTTCTGCCCTAGGTGCACAAGGAGACACCCTAAGAACGAATGTCCATTGCATTCGGTTGAAGTGTGTTTCGTTTGTGAGGAGGACCATCCCACAAATCAGTGTCCAACCTTACCTGGGTTTAAAGCCATGTACCAAGGGGCAGAAGCTCCCACTGAACCTCTCTATTACCTCAACCAAAGGAGGCCACAGGGATCTAGACCTTATCAGCAGGGGATGCAAGGGGCAAGCTTATTACAGCCCCAACCAATCGACTCCTATGCCTTCTTGGGGTCCCCCTGCTCATCCTTCATGGTCCATGCCTCCTCCATGGTCTTATCCACCTCAGTACCCCACTCAACGTACTTCTCATTCATATCACTCACATGCCCAGCCACAGCCTCAATGGAATGCACCTCAGACGGGGTGGAGGCCCCAATACAACACTCCTCCTGCCATCTTGCCTCCACCACCAGTTCAACCTCAGCCATTACCTCCTGCTCCTCCAAGGCAACCTCAAATGCCTGCTCAACCGAACCCGAACCCCAACAATAGACAGGCCCAGCAGGTATACACTGGGGAAACCTCATGCCCTACCTATGCTGTGGAGATCCAGGAGATCAATCTTCGATCTGGAAAGACTCTACCAGATCGCCAACCTCCTCCCCCAGAGGATGAGGAAGATAAACAGGAAAGTGAACCGAAGGTTATTCCACCCTTTCCTGAGAGACTAACAGCCACCACACAACCCAACCCAGAGGAGGATGAGCTTCTGGGTGAGCTCAAGCAGTTGTGTGTAAAAATACCACTTCTCCAAGCCATCAAGGATGTGCCAATATACAACAAACTGGTTAAGGAGAAGTGTTTCAAACACCCAGGCAGACGGAAGAAAGATGCCTCAACTATCAATGTCATAGGACAACTGTCTGACCTTATGTTAGGACAAGTCATCTGCCCAAAGTACCTAGATCCTGGAAGTCCTATAGTAGATGTTCACATCAATGGCACCATTATACCTCACACCTTGATTGATCTGGGGGTTGCCATTAATGTGATGACCAGGGATACCATGCTTAAGCTTAATCTTCAGGGTTCCTTGAGGAAGACCTTGACGGTACTGCAATTAGCAGATCGCTCCACCGTGACTCCCGAAGGGATTGTGGAGGATGTCTTGGTCTCTATTGACTCTTGGGAATACCCTGCAGACTTCCTGGTTCTTAAACCAAAGGCCAAGCTTACTGGATATCCTCTCATTTTGGGAAGGCCTTGGTTAGCTACTGCAGATGCTTACATAAGTTGTCGTGCAGGAAACATGACCATCAAAAATGGTCCCATGTCCAAGCAGCTAGTCCTATACCCTCCTGCCCAACCCTCCTTAGAGCATGACTTACCACTCTGGTTGGAAGAAGGAGAGGAAGACGAGGTGTACTCAGCACCTCTGTGCACCTTAGATACCACTAGAAGAGACCCCCCAACCGAGGATGACTTGATTGAGACCTTGATCCAGAATCCACCTTCCAGTGCACTACCCTTAGAGAAATTGGTGGAGGATGCTCAAGCCAGCACCTTAGTGGATCTTTGTACAACCAATCCTGTTACTCCCAGAGTCAAGAATGTGGAGTTCGGCCCTGAGAAAGCATTGAAGATTAGCTCCTCCCTATCTCCTTCCCAGGAAAAGGAGCTGTGTAGTCTGTTGGCCAACCACCTAGATGCTTTTGCTTGGAGCTATAAGGAAATGAAAGGAGTCCATCCTTCGGTCTGTACCCATCATATATACATCAAAGAGGATTGTAAACCAGTTAAGCAACCTCAGAGGAGAATGAATCCAGCCCTTAAGGACATTGTCAAGGAAGAATTGCAAAAAATGTTGGATGTCGGGTTCATCTACCCCATCTCAGATAGTGAATGGGTGTCCCCTCTAGTGTTGGTTCCCAAGAAAAACGGGAAATGGAGAATCTGTGTGGACTACCGAGAATTGAACAAAGCTACCAAGAAGGACCATTTCCCTCTACCTTTCATAGATCAAGTGTTGGATGGACTGGCAGGAAAGAAGTTCTTCTCTTTCCTGGATGGGTTTAGCGGGTACAACCAAATCCAAATCAGCCCGGAAGACCAAGATAAGACCACCTTCACTTGTCCTTGGGATACCTTTGCCTATCGAGTCCTTCCCTTTGGGCTATGCAATGCTCCTGCTACCTTCCAGAGGGCTGTCTTGAGCATCTTCTCGGAGCTGGTCCATGATGCAGTAGAAATCTATATGGATGACTTTACTCCTTATGGGGCCAACTTCTAGGAAACATTGTCCAACCTGGAAAAAGTCCTAACCAAACGCACCGAGATGAACTTGTCCCTTAGTCCTGAAAAATGTGAATTCCTGATGACTGAAGGGACTGTGCTAGGCCATACCATTTCTTGCGAAGGGTTGCAGGTGGATCCTAACAAAATTGCTCTCATCAAGAGGGTTCCACCTCCTCAAAAGGTAAGGGATGTCCAGAGTTTCTTGGGATTAGCAGGATACTACCGGAGATTCATTAAAGATTTCAGCAAGCTAGCTTCGCCATTGTTTGGCCTGTTGGCAAAAGATGTGGAGTTTAATTGTACTGACGATTGTCAGAGGGCTTTAAATGAATTGAAGGACAAGTTGGTGTCAGCCCCAATCCTGAGAGGTCCAAACTGGGCCCTACCTTTCCACATCCACACTGATGCCTCGAACAAGGCCATAGGTGCAGCTTTAGGACAAGTTGAGCAAAAACTTCCATATGCCATTTACTTTGTTAGCAAAAACTTGTCCAAAGCTGAGCTGAATTACACTGTAACCGAGAAAGAATTCTTGGCTGTGGTCCATGCATTGAACAAGTTCCGACATTATATTACTGGTTGCCAGACCTTTGTACATACTGACCATGCTGCTATTAGATATTTAATGAATAAACCAGATGTGAATGCTCGTAGTGTTAGATGGTTACTTTTATTGCAGCAGTTTGATTTGACCATTGTTGACAAACCAGGTAGAGAAAATGTTGTTGCTGACTTTTTATCTAGATTGGATTTGTCTGCAGATGAGGATGGAACAGTGGATGACCAGATGCCCGATGAACATCTGTTTGCTATTTCAGTACTCTCTCCATGGTTTGCTGATATAGCAAACTATCTTGTTTCAGCACAGTTCCCTCCACACCTATCTTCCAGAGAGAAGAGCAGAATCATCAGAAAAAGTGCCTCATTTACTTGGATCGGGGGCAATCTGTTCAAGCTTGGCCCCGATCAGATATTAAGGCGTTGTGTAAGGGAGGAGGAAGTCTTTGATATCCTCCTCACTTGTCATGATGGGCCTTGTGGAGGACATTTTGCAGCAAAGAGAACTGCCTTCAAAATCCTGCAGGCAGGCTACTATTGGCCCACACTTCATCAAGATGTCAGAAGATATGTCAATCCGTGTGACCAATGCCAAAGAATGGGGAAACCGACCCAAAGGGATGAGATGCCTCTCCAACCTCAAGTGACTCTTGAGCCATTTGAGAAGTGGGGCATGGACTTTGTGGGCCCAATCAACCTCTCTTCGAGGCAAATGACATACATCATTGTGTGTACTGACTACTTGACAAAGTGGGCAGAGACCAAAGCAATCAAGGCAGCAACAGAAGAAAAGGTGGCCGAGTTCCTAAGAGAAAACATCTTCTATAAGTTTGGCTATCCAAGAGAGCTGGTCACCGATCAAGGGAGCCAGTTCACCTCCAACCTGGTTGAAGATCTACTAGCTCATCACAAGATCAAGCATAGGACTTCCACCCCTTATCACCCGCAAGCAAATGGGCAGGTGGAAGTCACCAATAGAGCATTAGAAGGGATCTTGACTAAGGTGGTGAGCAGCAGCAGAAAGGACTGGGCAGATCACCTGGTTGAAGCCACATGGGCTTACAACACCACTTGGAAGACCACCACTGGCTTCACACCGTATGAGCTGGTCTATGGGAAGAAAGCTTTGTTGTCTATTGAGTTTGAATACAACAATTTGAGGATGGCAGCTCAGCTGGACCTAGATCTCAGCCATGCACAACAAGAAAGCCTACTGCAACTGAATGGCCTGGATGAGCACCGAATGCAGGCCCTTCTTCACTCAGAAGTGTTTCAACTTCAGAGAAAGGTGTGGCATGACCAACATCTCCATGACAAGCAATTTCAGCCGGGAGATTGGGCTTTGTTGTATGACTCCAGATACAAAGATTTCAAGGGGAAGCTGAGAACCAGATGGCTAGGACCATATGCAGTGGAAAAATGCCATGACAATGGATCTGTCCTCATTCGAACCATTGATGAGGAAGCCATTCCCATGCTTGTCAATGGGCATCGATTGAAGATCTACAGGAGACCTCTCTCAAGACAAGAGTTCATCAAAACTATGGAGAAATCTGTATTGGTCATAGAGAAGGGTTCTGCCTCTGCTTTTGGCATACCCTGAAGGATATATAAAAAAAAAAAAACAAACAAACAAACAAAAAAAAAAGAAAAAAAAAAAAATTAATAATAATAATAAAGATCCTTGGGTGAAAACCTCTCTGAGGCGCCCAAGGCAGGTGGTAGGGGTGAAAACCTCATTGAGGCGCCCCTATTGTCTTTCAAAAAAAAAAAGAGAAAAGGTTTGAAAAAGATCCTTGAGTGAAAACCTCTCTGAGGCGCTCAGGGAAGATGGCACGGGGGAAAACCTCTTTGAGGCACCCCTGTTATCTTTCAAAAAAAAAAAGAAAAAAAGAAAAAAAAACAATAAGCAAAATATGGTAAAATTGCATGCAGGTTGCAGATGTTCTATGGAGGAGAGGAAGCCCTTCAACTCAAAGCCAAGGGTCCTTATCATGCTGTCAAGAGACCTCACCAGCACCTCCTCCAAGGGTACCCATGTTTTTTTCAAGGTGTGTGCAATTTTATCATGGTTTGAGTCCTCTACAGGAAGATGCAGTCTTTCTACAGGAAGATGCAGTCTTTCTACAGGAAGGCGCGGATTTTCTACAGGAAAGTACAGACTTTCTACAGGAAGGCTGAACTTTCTACAGGAAGCTCTGTGTTCTACAGGAAACTTCCTGTAGAAGTTTGGGACAGCTCAGAATTCATCTTAAAAGGAGATTTAGCGACTACGGATTGGTTTGGATGCATGCAAGCCTCTGTTGGCACCTTTGCACATCACTGTCACCTTGCTCCACCATCCTTGTCGACATGCAACCAAGTTCCCTGCACCAACAAAGAAGATCGATGAGTTCTCACGGGAAAAGCCATTTTCAAAGTTAAACAAATGCTGGGATCTCATACCACAGGCACCAAGAGCTCCGGGAACGTGATTGAACGGCCAGATCCTCCGTCGTGCAGCATGCACCCAAGGAGAAAGAACTGTTACGAGACACCTCGCGGGAATCCTGTAACAGTTCAACCTGCTAGAGTGGATACCATTCACAGCACCGCCATCTGCAAGGAAACGCGGGTGCATGCAACCCAAGCATTCACTCCATCGTCGGTAGCCTGTAACCACGAGCCTCCGAGTCTTTGTAAGTTCGCATGTAGCAGGTAGATCCACTCACCATTGTCCAAGAACTGGAAAAATCGTGTGCAGCCACACAGGTAAGTGTCTCGACCCTTCCTTCCATCAAATCGCATGAATTTTACTTTGAAATTGTTTGCATAGCGTAAAATTGAATGGTTGAGCGGCCGTATGGCCAGTCGACTGGCCACGTCGGCTACTTAAAGTGTAATTGGATGTTTGGGTGGCGGCCACGAAAAAAGAATGAGCGGCACGCACGTGAGAACACTCCCGTCGGAAACAATGAGTTTAACAGGAAAAGGCGGCGGCAAATCTGTGGGAATGGATGCGGCAGCAAGTGAATACGCAGGCGAATGATGGATGACGTCGCCCAACGGTCCGGCGGGGACAGCTCATCCCCCGCACCACGGATTGCGCCGATTCAAAATCTAATCGACTATATCATGCGCATGCATTTATCAACCACCACTTCAAACTCGGGTGGCTATTATGATCTCCTCTGCACTTTGATACGCCGAGCTATTGGCTATCAGAACGCCGGTGAAGCACACCTCGAGCGCGGGCCAACTACAGTCCTCCCCGAGAATTGCGCACAGTTTCTACAGGAACGCAGTTCTACAGGAACGCAGTCTCTACAGGAACGCAGTCTTCTACAGGGAAGCGGGTGCCTCACGAAAAAAGGTGGCCAATTAAAGAGGTAACCCTGAACTATTCATGCAACTGGTTAGTAAGAGTGGCAAGACCATCGTCCACAGTCTGGTCATAAAGATATTGGTGGAATTGTTGTTTGCTGTGCCTATGCTGTCGTTCTACAGGATGTCAGTATAAGTAGACTGTGTTGAATTTTGTGGATTATGTGCATGCTCTGTCTTAATAGACCAAATCTCTTTTGCATTTGCCACCTTTAATTAAAACAACCGTGTTCATCATGCTGGGTGGGTTTATAAGACGGGAACCCACTGATTCAACCAAATTAAGGGAAAGCCCGGCAGTGGTAGAGCTCTTCACCAGAGCACAATGGATGTCTTTTTGTGATAAACTGCAAGGTTACGATGATGAAGTGGCCGAAGAATTCTTGCAGGCTCTGAAGCCAAAATCCCAGACACTGGCCACAGTAAACTTCAGAGGCCTAAGCCTCAAGCTCACCCCGCAACATATCAGCCAGATCACAGAACTTCCTATGGGTTTTCCGTGGGATAAGGAAGAACGAAAGCTGAGCCAACAGGCAAAGAAAGAATTCTTTCCACCTGAGGAAGAATTCTCAGAGGACAAAAATGGGGTGCGAAGAACGAGCCTGTTGCCACCATGGAATGAAGTCAGTTTGCAAATTATGAAATATATCACTTGTGAAGGCCGTTTCAGCATCGTGTATGCATATCACTTTCGGATGCTCACTGAATTAAGGCACCGAATTGATCTTCCTGTAGAACAAAAACTGAGCATCCCTTATTTCCTACTGCAGTCTCTAATGGAGTGTGCCACAAAGCTGAAAGAGGGCATACCAGATCAGATAGCCCACCATGGGTTGATCAAGCTTCTTGTGGAGGATGCGCTGCACTCATATAAGGTCCCCCTCTCATGGGAATCCTTTCAGAATTTAACAAAAGATGGAGACATTAAAATGTTGATCGAAGAAACGGGTTCCTCTAGCAGTGAGGAACAAGAAGCAGTGGCCGAGGGACAGAGAGAAGAAGGCCAGAAGACCCCGACCACAGTGCAGAAGAAAGAACAAAGGAAGAAGCATGAGGAAAAGGAGGACAAAGAAAAAGGTGGCACACCTATCTTGTCAGCAAGAGAAAAGAGGATGAAGAGCAGAATGGACAAAGCTGAGGTGGCCCACGTCAGCCCAAGTACCTCAACAGCACCGGCAACCAAAGCAAAAAGCAAAACTCAGGCAGGCAAGCAAGCGGAGGTGGAGACACCTGTGTCTACAGGAAAGCAGAAACAGGCTTCTACAGGAAGCCCGAAGACAAAGACAAAGGCTTCTACAGGAAGCCCGAAGATCATTGAGAAACAGGCTTCTACAGGAAGCCCAAAAACAAAGACAAAGGCTTCCACAGGAAGCCCAAAAACAGAGACAAAGGCTTCTACAGGAAGCCCGAAATTGGAAAAAGGGGCTTCTACAGGAAGCCCGAAAGTCATTGAGAAACAGGCTCCTACAGGAAGCCTGAAGACAGAGAAAGGGTCTTCTACGGGAAGCCCGAAGATTACCAGAGCAGGGGCTTCTACAGGAAGCCCGGGAGTGGCTAAAGTCGGGTCTTCTACAGGAAGCCCAAAATCGGGAAAGAAAGAATCTTCTACAGGAGGCCCGGAAGTGGGCAAAGCAGGGTCTTCTACAGGAAGCCCGAAGTCTGAAAAGGAGGGGCCCTCTACAAGGAGCTCTGAGAGAGAAAAACGCAAGAAAGAGAAGGCTGGTATTCTAGAAAAGGAGGCAGCAGCGGCGCTGGCCGCCCTCAGTACACCTCCAAAGCCGAAGGAGAAGAGAGAGAGGGAGACCCCTCTACCATCTGAAGCCAGGAGAAGCAAGAGGATAAACACGGGCAAGCCACAGCCTCCACCCAGCAACCAAACCATTTTAGGGGATGTCCCTACTTCACCCAATTCAAGAACCCCCTCTAAAACATCAGCCACCCCCAAGAAGGGAAGCCCAAAAATAACTTCATGGACACGAAAAATAGGCCAATCGCCTTCCGAAGCCCGGCTCAAGGAAATAGAAAAGGGGGAAGAAGCACCACCTTCGTCACCACCAGGGGCAGAAAAGGCAGGGCTACTAAAAACAGGAAAGAAAAAGCATGCTCTGGGCTCTAGTTCTCGGCCAAAGACGAGGAGCCAGAGCAAAGTTGCTCAAGGATGAGCAAATAGTTTAGCTGGGGGGTGATGATGAGCCCCAATTTTTGGTACAATTTGGGCTCATTTGGCCTACTTGCTCTGCTCAAACCATTCATTTTTTATTGCTTATGCATTCATTTCTTGGTTTATTCGTGTTGTTTGTAGGAAGAAGGGTAGGCATTCTATCCACGTGACTAATACATGATGATTTCAGGTTTTGGCATTAAAAGGGAGCAAAGACCACGAGAAAGGAGACAAGGAGACAGTGAGGTGGCACTGCTGGTTTTTAGGAGAGGATGTCCACGGTCTTGGGGACCTTCCTCGTGATTCCCACCATAGCTCCGAGCTCCAATCAATCTCCCCACCGAGCTTAGAGGCAGCCAACTGTTCTACAGGAACAACAGTTATAACTGTTCTACAGGATCAGCAGTTTAACCTTCAGTTGGACAGCGGAGCTCCACAAATCAAGGACACCTGTTGGATGATCATTTTGCATAAATACTGAGGCCGTAGCCTTGGATAGGATCTTTTTGAACTTTTGCATTACTCTTGTAATTTGGAAGTACGAGCTACAGCTCGGTGTTGGTTCCTTTTGTAAGCCAGTTTTGGCATGACATCAGATTTTCGTTTATGAATAAAGGCAGGCAGATTTTGATCTCATTCTGAGTTTCTAAGGGAGCTATAGCTCTCAGGTTAGGGCCCAACTTGAGAGCAATAGATCTCCTCGGTGTTGTAATGTTGTTTGCATTTCGTTCCAGCACTTTGAGTTTTTACTTTAACATGCAATTCGAATTTACAGTCTGTTAATTTAGTCTTTTTCATGAGATTGAGTAGGATTAGTTTATGGTGAATTTGCTTCCAGTTGCTTAGGTTAGAAGAGGATAGATATAATTCATTGGAGCTCCAGAAAAAGGTTGTTAGAGCTCACTGCCATCTCTGCTTAGGGATTGGGGTGCAGTCCATAACCAACCACCAAAAAGAAACGCAGTTCTTCTCACTTCCATGCAAGCTGCAACATAGTCATTTTCGTTGAAGATCCATCCATGCACTTTTGATATTGAACCATACTTCTACATTTCACTTCCATGCACGAGTTTCATTTCTTGGTTTTCCATTGTTGTTCATAGGTTTAATGGCACAGTTATCATAGGTTAACGAATTCTTGTTTTTGGTGCATAAGTCATTTGTTTCATTTACACTGCTCCATATCATTCCACTTCCTTTTTCTTCTTCTTAACCTCTCCTCAATCCACCCACTCGGCCTCTGTCCAGCTCATTTACCCTCCAACTCATCCATTATTCACTTAGCTCCATCTACTTAAACTTTCGTTGATCCCATCCTTCCAACCATCAACCCACTGTATGCACTCTTCCTCCATCTGACTTCTCTGCTCCTGAGCCATCACTAGTTCCATCTCCATCTCACCTATCCTCCCACACCACTCCAACACTTCACCATCTCCAAAAACTTCCTCGGTCAAACATCTTGTAGAATTGCACAGACTTCATGTAGAAATCCCTGAGTTTCCTGTAGGATCCCCTGCAGACTTCCTGTAGAAGCCTGCAAACTCGGTTGCTGAGCATCCGAACATGGTAGACTTCTGTGGACTGATGCTAGAGACCCTCTGGGACCTCCCCTAGCCATCCTGACCTTGCCCATGCTTTCCTTCCATTCCAACCGCTCCTGCACAACCAAACCCTAATCAAAAGAATCATCACAATAAATCCAACCACTTAATGAAAAAATACAAAAACATGTCTTTTCAGATGAAAGTAGCTTAGATGCATGTATTTTAGTTCACTGCAAGTAATGGCATTATTGGTAGTGGTTTCATTCACAATTTTGCATAGTAAGGGTCTAGCTAGTCAAATTAGGGTTTACTAGGGTTTCCATGCTTTGTTGGCTTTCAGTTTCTTTCTGCAAATAAAATAGTCTCCTATTGAGTTAGCTTTCATCCATCATTCATAAAGCTTCTTCTGTGAGCATATAGAAGTTGGCTTGAGCCCTAGCGGACTTGTGCCAGCTGACCAAGTGACAGCTGTGACAAGAGCTAGTACTTGTGCATACAGCACCGTCGCTTCCAAGTTTGTACGAACTACCGGGTTGATAAAATTAGAGATAGGAAGCTCCAGGAGTTGTAGCATTATTGCTACAATACTGGAGCCCACCACAGTGTAGGGTAGTCCTCTATCTCATGACCAAATTGGGTACAATATAAACATGATTCTCTTGTCGGATTTGTACAATCGCGGGGATAATGCCCTGGCCCTCTGCAATTGTAACAAATCAGCTGCTCACGACCCCTTCCTAGTCCCATTCCACCTTGACCTCGTCGACGCCCCTGAAATCTAGTGCGCGCCATCCTTGCATTTTGATCGAGGGCTCATATTTTGGTTTGCACTCTTTAGGTAGGAGTCCGATCCATTATCATCTCATAACTTCTGCAGGTGTGCTCATCATGGCCTACTGATCTATAGAAATTACAGAACAACTACTGGGACGTCTGTGTATACTTCTGCAAGAGATGACAATTATCCGTAGCATGTTTTCCTCCTATCTGGCAAATCGTGCACCATAATGCAGGCGCTGCGCTCGGTCTTGCTTGTGCCTCTAGTCTTAATGGCATCGACGCTCCTCCCACCAAGTAGTTCACAAATACTGTACAATGGTTCTTGTCATGTCCTTGGCCTTTGCATTTTATGCACCATACCTCCTCGCGTGCCTCTGATCGAGTTGTCCTATCATATTTCAAACTCTGCATTTCCATACACAATTTTTTTAGCTGCGCATAGATTTGTTGGACTCCCAGGCCAGGATCTTGTATTGGGGTCTCGTGCAGTCTCATTGCAATCTCCAAAGCTTTGGCCTAGGTGGATAACTTATGTTGTGACAATGTTGTCCTTAAATGCGGCGTTAGTGATGCTACAAACCATGCACGATGCTTTCCATCCATCAAGGTCATGTTGGCTTTGTGAATCATACTCTCCAATCTCTAATCCAGCTCCCAGGGGGTCTCGCTTGGAAGCATCACGATTTCCTTAAACCCGATAATTGATTGTGTCTCCAATTTTGGTCTGCTAAATTCCCTGTTCAGCGTAGCCTGGATATCTACGATCCCCACGTTTGGATGGTCATTAGAATGCTTAATGTACCATGTTAGTGTGTGATCCTGCAATGCGCTTACCAGCGTTGCCTTCTTTATACTATCATCCACAACTTCTTGTGCTTCCGATACAGCTTTTACTACGAACCAAAATTCGTCCGGATCTTCGTTCCCTACTCCTTTGAACATTGGAAATTTTATTGCACTCGCCATATTGAACTGTGGTGGTGGCAGAGGTGGTGTGGGCGGAGATGAGGGTGAAGATGGTGAGACTGGTGGTGGTGTAGGTGGAGGTGGTATGCGCAGAATTCACTGCCTTATTAGACTGATCACACTTCTTGGTTTTCGTGAGCTCTTCCTTGCTTTCTTGCCGAGGTGAACTCAAGGGGCTAGTTTCTATTTCTACACTACCTTCGTTTCTATAGATCCTCCCACTTTGCGTAGCCCCAAACATCAATTTATTCAAATAACCCACTTTTCACACAATAGCATTTTAATCCAAGTGCTCAAAGATTTAATGTACATACCTCTCGGTCCTTTGAGGAAGCATCGTTCGACCTCACCGTAGCTGATTGAAGTATCTACTGCAAACTTGGTGATAAACCCTCCTATAATTTGATTGAACCAATGGTCCACAGTGTGCGTGATCTTATCTTCCGATGCTTCTAGTCTGCGCACCAATTCTAGAGTCCACACAATCGATTTGTCGTACCTACACCTTCCTTGACTATCTGCTAGCTTCGCGATCCACTCATACAACTTCGAGGGGAAGGATGCAAAGAAATTTTCATGGATTTCCGTATATAATTAGTGCTCTAACCACTGTTCCTTTGAGACTCGTGGATTCTTGTTTTCCTGTGCCGCGAACTCGTGAATTATTCTGTTCAACCACCCTTCAATTTATTTTTTCGTCGGATTCCAGTGACATGACATCAGACATCCCTTATGTAGATCCCTGTCCCAGCAATGGAACCATTTGTTGGCTTGTTGGGGCCTGACCCAGGTTTAGAGGTGATTTAGCCAAACAAATCCTAGTACTACTGGCCCTTTCGGCAATAGTCCGCGGAGCGCAACTGAGGTCTCACCCAAAGTAGTATGGTAGGGTGCTAGAACCATGTTTCTGCACCCTAGAGATGTCTGATGAGTTCAAGTGGTCTGCGGTTCAACCCTACACACACATTGCTACATGCACTTACCCATATCTTGCAGCCCTATTCAGGGGCCGAACAGTGTTATTACCCAAGTCCTTACTAGTAATCTAATATTAGTTGATTAACTTAGCTTATCTGTATGCTTTCAGTTATACTTAACAATATTCACAATTCATACAAGTGCACGTAGTAAAGAAACAATATATTCGCAAATGATATCAAACATGTAATAACTCAGAACATATACACATAATTGGTAACAAAACCTTTCTTTATTAATATTTTCTTCGGCTACAGACTCAACTCTACCCTGAGCACTCAACTGCGGACTCTACTAGGCCCCTGCGCACTTAGCTGCAGAGCCTTTTCCTACTCTACGACCCAAGACACACTTCACACTTTTACTTAATCTCTAAGACCCTTCATGCCCATACTCTATTCGGTGTATTTACAACTTAAAGCCTCACTCTATTTATACAATCCCATGGTCCACAGACCATGGGTAGGCCGACATTACATTTAAAACCAGGGCGGACAACCCTATGACCCTAACATACATTTCACGCCCGCAATTTGTGGAGCTTTACAAAAATATCAACTCAAAACCTGGGCTTTGAGCCCCAAAACATGCCGTGTGGGGATTCCATGCCCAACATTAATCCATTTAATTATAATCCGATATAGTTAATATCACGTATGTGTTAAGTTACGATTATTACTAAGACAATGTTGGCACAATTTTAAAGTCTATCGCCTTTGCAACACTAGTAATATGGCTGAATATTAAAAAACTCTCATAGATCATGCAGTTTATACTCATATTGGATTTAAATTTCAAAATATTTGTGACACTACCAACCTACTTGATCTTTTAACTAAACAGAATTATGATCATCTTGAAACACTACTTTTAATGCATTTTGAGCATAACAATAAAATTCGAAATAATTTTGAGTAATATATTTTTGCCTTCTTATATACTATATTTGGTCTTAGTGGATGATAATAATCATTATCACCATCATCATTGCATAATATTGTAGGAAGTTTGCACCATTTTAGAGTTGAGGAGAAAATATTTTTTTAGGATCAAATTAAATGTTGAATGTGAGTAGTAGAATAATTTATTTTTATTTATTATTTGTACTTTTATGTTAAAAACTAAGTTGATTGAGGATTACTTGATGAATAATAGATTAAATGCAAGATATATGTTAAGTATAAAATTATTTAATGACAAATGATCATAGTAATGTGTCCAATATATACCATCATATATCCATCTTAAGTGTGGATGTAGGGATCAAATTTTTTCACATGCAAACATTTTTAGAGTGAAAAATACAATGTGTTATTTTTCATTGTTGAAACTGTATTTTTGAATGCTAAATAGTATATATACGACCAAATAAAATTTTTAACCATAATATATATATATATATATATATATATATATATATATATATATATATATATATATATATATAAGAAGTTGATATTAACATAAATTAGTTAACATAAATCTTCAAATAGTTTATCTGAATCTGTAGCTAAAATATTTTTGAAAAGTATAAGATTTAAACATCTAATTCACACATTTTTTTTACTTCTAATTACTTTACAACATATTCATTTTTTTATTTTTCTATTTAGAACATAATTTTTGTTTTAAAGGGGCACAGACAGACAAACTTATACATCCCCTCGTACTGGGCTGTAAAATGAGCCTCTCTTCTCAATTACTAATCATTTTAATGATCAAAATCGATCACGAATTAGAATAGTAACAAAGTAGTACAATTTGATTATTTTCAAATACAACAGGAAGGAGAGAAATTGACTAAACTATTTATTACAAATGTTTATTTTTTATTCATGTAGTGTTTAAGGATATTATATTGAAAAGAACACATTAACATTCATCTAAAACTTACATTCCTTACTTTATTTATATTATCATTAACATTTATATTTATGTATTAAATTTGACTCATGAATAATATATTTCGTAAAAACATTCTTACATATAAAGTTATTTAACAATATATTAATATTTTTTTCTGACTATTATTGACCATTTTAAATTGACACTAACTACTTTTACTACGTTGAGTACAAATTTATTATACTAGAACAATGTTGGCACCATTTCAAAATCTATAAGTGGAAATATTTTATAATTCTAGTTGTGTTGTTCAATGATAAAAATATTATTTTTAGAAATTAGAGTGCAACAAAATAGAAAATTTAAGTTATATCAACTATAATAAGGAAAATTAAGGAAAACTCACGTCAAACAATATTGCAAGTGTCTAGCATTTATTCATTAAGTGTTTAAATGGTTTATATTAAATAGAATACTAATTAGGTACTCCACTATTGTTTTAATATACCAAGTTTAGAAGATGTTTTTAAGTGCATTATTGAATTTGATTATGCATATTTGATATGGTGATAAGTCATGTTGGGCAAATAAAGCTTTGAAAACTTATATATTTTATGGAAACTTAAATATTTTATGGCAATGTCATGTAATTTGTATAACACATGATTACATTGAAATATTAAATAATATAAAACTCCTCCAAAAAGAATATGAAGAGAATATTTGATATACAACCAATATGGAAAATTGTGTCTCAATGTAAAGTAATAGATCCTTCAAAAAAAAATTACATTCATGAATCATATAAATGTACTCTTAAGATATTGTCTCAAGTAGATCAAGAATGGATTCTAAACCATATTATTTATCTTGGTCTTCTTGCAATGTTATTTCTTTCGCATCCATGCCCACACTATGGTATTAATTGGAATAGAACCAAGTTCCGTGTCATTAGGATTTGGTACCCAATATTGCTCTAAAAATTTTCCATTGTATTTCCCTGATATATGCTTCCACCAGTCAACCTTTACATGAATATTCTCACTTTCATTATTTCTAAAGATATCTGATATAGATTTTTCCATCCAAATCATCTCTTATGTATCCTCATTTCCTGATCTAACTAGCAACATCTTTCCTTTCTCAACATCAATCATCGGATTGATTGTTGTATTTGGCTTGTTGGATTTGGGTCCAACATATACTGGTTCATCTATAGCATTATCAAAATCTCCATCCATAATACTTGAGATTACTTGGAGTGCATTACGATCAACATCACCAATGTGCCTTGTCTTGGGCTAGAAATCCTCAGAAGATGAATGACTACCATCTATTATTATATGATCATTATAGATTCCATCTAATGTATCAAGAACATTTTCCCAATACACTACTTTATTTTTCCATTCCTTCATAAAAATTGGTGAATCCTCATTCCCAATAGTGTCTTTCCACATTTTTATGTATGATCTTATTCCTTCCTTTAGTTCTTTTAAATATATATCATTTTTTTTGGAAGCTAAGAAATATGGCTTCCCTATGGGAATTATAGGTTGACCTTCATCATCTATATTCCATAACTCAAATGTTTCTAACCACTCAATATCTCTAACTGATTCTTTGTACCTTAGTACTGGAACATCATTGAGTACAAGAAATTGGAAGTATTGGACATTAAGATGTCCAACTAGTGCATTTTTTCCCTCCTTGATGTATCCATTAAGGAAAATTTTGAAGTCATAGACCTTGTCAATAAGTGTAGGTGGAAACACTCGATTTTCTTCAATTTTGTGATATGTATCCATCATTTTAGGTAAAGAATAAATATATTTACTTTCTAGGTTGGAAGACATTCTTCAGTAGGTTCCATCTATGTCTTCATGGGTGTGCCCCACAGGAAAGAACCCAACCTCAATAGTGATGAAGACACCAAGTGTAGTTAAAAGTGATAGAAACATGAAAACATAATGATTCTTATTATCACTTGTTGCATTATCCAACTGTAGCAATAAATGTGGATGAAGAGGTTTAAAATCAACATTTTGACTTTTTGATCTTCCATGAGATATAAAATCATCCTTGTACACTTGACATTTTGAGTAAATAGAGGTGTTAAGTAATGCATTTGTAAGTGGGTTTCTTGAACTTCCACTTTCATAAAGTAAATTACCCTACATATCCATTTGTGGGTATTCAAGGTCCCTTAAGCACTTTGCAAGGGATGTAATAGTAAATTGTGATCCCATATGGACAAATGGTAGGGAGAAATGACCAAAACCTCCTGTCTTATGCTCATGTGTAAGCATACCTATCAATGACAAACCTAAATTTGTTCCTACAATAGATTTTTATTTGACATGTAGCTTTGGGATTGAAGTCTTTGTTTTGTCCATGTTATCATGGATAATGCTCAAATACTCCTTTGGAAACCGCTCTGACATAATTCTATGGGCATAGTAGCAATATCTTCCACACATAACAATCTTGTTATGTTTGTTAAGCCTAACTCATGCCTTTTCTTCCAACTCTTTTGTAGTTGCTGACTTCATTTGTGCTTTCAACACAATATATTCATTGCATTTACTAAAGTTGGTGTTCTTTGAAAATGCCACATCTCGAAACTTAGTATTTGAGATCTTGCTCATTGTTGACTGTGATATTGATGGGTAATTGAGCTTTTGAAGAGCCTCATTGATCTCTTTTAACAAAGAATTTTGTGTTTAAGTCGAAGGAAGCAATCTTAAAGGAGCAGATATTCCATCTTATTCAAATTGATGTGTTTGGTTTGGTGGAAAATCTGAATTATCCACTACAATTTTGTGCAATATTTCTATGGCTGCGACTGTGTGAGCTCGTGCTTTGCATCTGTTGGTGTTACCATGAATAACTTTGATCTGTCCATGTTAGAAATAATGTTGGTATTTATAGAATGTGCTTTGAGGAATTTTATGTTTCTTATACCATTCTTTCTTACAAATAACATTCCCATTAAATCTCATGTCCTTTACATTTCTAGCAATAGGTGGTAGGCCATGGACATGGCCCTTTGACATGACTGTGTTTGACATGAGTGAATTCAAAACAAATTACCTAATACAATTTTTATTTATTTGTCTCATACCCCTTCTAATACCTACAATGGCCTTCCTATCCACATGTTGAAGACAATCTTTTCTACAACATACATCTTCTTCCAAAACTCGAATTTTTTTCTCTTCATCTATTTTTGTCTGACATTTTACAGTTTTTTTTGTAGCCATAACTCATTTAATCCTTTTATATGGACTTGTTACATGCATATCAATTGATTTTCTATCTTTTTCATTACAAAGATACACATCCCATTTGTTTAAGGGATTTGTGTCCTATATAACCTTCCATATCACCATTTCCTTGGGTGGCTCCTTGAACTTTTCCTTGACCCTTAATACCACACCTTTGTTTTCCACCAACTTATTTATTGGAAATCTAACCAAACAGTTTATAGACTTATCCCCAATTATGCATATCTCACAATTTCCATCTATCTCTTCCAGAAAAACACCAAATTCCATTTCACCTAGTGTTTAACCCTCAACAATGTCATCCTCGCGGACATTAACTAGCATTACTTTGGCAATGCACATGGTTGTTCCCAAGCATTCATGTGTAAGAGAAACCTTTGTACATATGAATCTAAACCTATTTTGGCAAATATTTATGGCATGATCATGACAGTGAGGCTCCAAATTTGATTCTAGCCAAATCTCATAAGATTCCAATGCACTCCCTAGTGTATGCTCAAATCCTGTTGGATGTGGGAGAGGAGCATCATGTGTTAACACCTTCTCAATTTTAACCACTATACATCCTTTCATTACCATCTTTCCATGCACTTTATGCCCAACCTCTGAATTGAATATGGAGCCCTCACCCACCTTTACTCCATGTTGCAGAAGGTCTACCTTGTCTTTAATAGAAAATTTAGAAGAAACATTTGCACCTATAAACAAATGTAAATAAGGTTAGTATTTACTCAAAAAAACATTTATTATACTATAAATAATATATAACACATGCTTCAATATTTTGATTTACCTATGTTGTGTCTCAAATCCATGATCTTCCATGGATGTATGTCCCCTTCATTAGCATCCTCATCAATTAAATGTGGTTGAGTGAAGTCAATTATCGAAATTGTAACATAACATGCATTAAACCTTTCTCTAACATAATAAGTTCCAAACTCTGCAGATTCGACCCTTCCTGGCCAAATGACTTGATCATTAATAAGGAGATCAACATAGTCCCCTTTTGCCAAAATTATATTTTCCATTGTAGCTTGTATCAATTTTGTAATAAGAATTAAATCGTAGCTTGTAATTAAAAGGTTGAACCCTGTAAAGTGTGACTTTATATTTTTGCAAAAAAGCACAACTTATGAAAAGAGTAATATAGCTGCAAAAATTTAAATAGTATGGTAGTTATATTGTATGTAATGAAACATTTTTTCCCACCATCTAGTACCTACAACCAAAAATTACTTTACATACAAATTACACAAAAAATATATATGAAGACCAGGCAATTAGAGATGTAGATAGTGTAGGAATTTACAAGGTAAGTTGCTCAGACAGAACACCAAAGGACACCGCTCACAAATAGATCGCAGATCAATACACCAATACTTTTGACGTGGTTAAAACCCTCAAAGAGGGAAACAGTCCACGACCTGAGCCAACACGGCCACTTCAGGCAATTTATTAATAAAAGAATGAAAATTTACATAAGCTTCTCTCATGAACGGTTAACCTAAAAATGACCCTCCGTGCTCTTTAAATAGAGATCATAGACCAATCGGGTGTTAAGCCACAGATCAAGTGTCAGTAATACCGAGGAGAGAATGAACCGTCGGATCACTACATATCGTGACCGTCGGATTGTAAGTTACAAAATGTACATAGTAAAGAAACATACTTTACCTAACTCTATACTAGACCAAGTTGTACTTAACTATTTCCTATGTGTCGAAATATCCTAACATCCCCCCTTAAGAACAACTTGGGATAGGATTGAAGGATTTACAAATATGACACAATAGGAGAAGGAAGGAGGCACTAGAGCCTATCCCCCATTAGTGACAACTTCCTGAACTCCAACCATAAAAGTTTAGTGAACTTCACCTCTGTGAGAACCTTTGTAAAGATGTCTGCAACTTGATCATCTGTTGAACAATATTGCACTTCAAGAACATGGTCATGAATGAGCTTTCTGATGAAGTGCATGTGTAGTTCAATGTGTTTGTTGCGCTGATGTTGAACTGGATCTTTGCATAGTTGAATGGCACTTTGATTATCACACCAAAGTGTAGTCGGATGATGCTGCTGAAAGCCAAACTTTGACAGGATCTGACAAAGCGCCAAGGCTTCCTTACTAGCTTCTACATCACCACGATACTCTGCTTCTGTTGAAGAAAGAGAAATGGCACCTTGTTTCTTGCAAGCCCATGTAATAGGTCCTGAACCAAGAGTGAACACATAACCTGCAGTAGACTTCCGATCATCAAGGTCACCAGCCCAATCGGAATCAGTGAAACCAACCAATAGAGGAGATGCTTTGGCACTGTAATGAATCCCAAACTGAACTGTACCGCGAACATAACGAAGTATTATTTTAGTTGCTTTCTAATGAATTTCATGTGGTTTTTGCATAAACCGAGCAACAAGGCCAACAACAAAGGAAAGGTCATGACAAGTATGGGTTAGATACAAAAGCTTTCCTACAAGTTGACGGTATAAGGTAGCATCAACTTTAGGAGAAGTACAAGTGACTGAAAGTTTGACTCCAGACTGAAAGGGAGAAGGGGCTAGCTTACACTCTTCCATGTGAAAATGGTGTAGAATATCACATGCATACTTGGATTGGGAAAGGGAAATACCTTCCTTGGATTGCAAGACTTGAAGACCAAGAAAATAATGTAAGTGTCCTAAGTCTGTCGTTTCAAACTTTTTATAAGGCTAGACTTCACATGGTTTATAAGGTTGGGATCACTACCAGTCAGGATAAGATCATCAACATAAAGATCAAGAATGATAAGAGACTTGCCCACTTTCTTGGTGTAGACAGTATTGTCAGAATGACACCTAGAAAATCCATTTTATAAAAGAAAGTTATCCATTTTGGCATATCAAGCTCGAGGAGCTTGCTTGAGACCATAAAGGGATTTCTTAAGCCGACATACAAGGCTGGAGTTTGTTTTTATAAATCCAATAGGTTGTTCCATATAGATTTCTTCATGCAAGTCCCCATGCAAGAAGGCAGATATAACATCCATTTGATGGACTTCCCATTTGAAAGAGGTAGCAAGGGAAAGAACAAGGCGGATAGAGTTCATTTTGGCAACAGGGGAGAAGGTTTCAGTATAGTCAATGCCTTCAACTTGTGAAAAACCCTTAACAACAAGACGAGCTTTATGTTTATCAACTTTCCCATCTGGTCCATACTTGGTTCTGTAAACCCATTTGCATCTAACAAGTTTTCGTCCCTTTGGTAGAGGAACAAGATCCCATGTATCATTTGCCAATAATGAATGATATTCTTCTTTCATAGCTGCTTCCCAATCTGGATGGCCTGAAGCTTCTGCAAAGGTGTCAGGATCATAATTCACTGAAGCTTGAACCAGTAAAGAAGAGGCTCTCTCGAACTGAGAACGTGTATGTCGCTGATCTGTAGGATCACCGGCAAGATCACCTGCTGCATCCCGAGTAGCACGGACCCATTTTGGAAGCTGAGGAGCTGAAGGAGGATCCTGAGAAGGTGGGGGAGGATTTTCATCCTCACTTTCATCATCTGAAGAAGAAATATTTTCAAAAGTAGAAGAGATAGGGAGAGGTGGCACATCCACTGAACTAGGCTCGCAGGCCGATATATTTTTAGCAAACTTTACATCTCTTCTAATGATAACATTTTTGGACTTAAGTGGAATAAGTCTATATCCTTTAACATCTTCAGAATATCCAACAAAAATACATTTTTCACTCTTAGCTTCTAAAGCTTTATGTTTCTCATCTGGAATATGGGCCCATGCTTCACTTCCAAAAACATGAAAGTGACTTACATCTGGTTTGATTGAGCTCCATGCTTCTTCTAGAGTGATATTCTTTAAAACCTTAGTAGGAGTGCGATTTATTATGTAATTTGCACAGTTAATTACTTATGCCCAATAATTAAGACTAAGTCCTTTAGATTGAAGCATACAATTAGCCATTTCCTTTAAGGTGTGATTCTTCCTTTCAGCTACACCATTTTGTTGTGGAGTATATGGAACAGTATGTTGCATTTGAATTCCATTCTCAGTGCAAAAGTTGATGAACGTGTTTTTAACATATTCTCTGCCATTATCATATCTTAGCTTAAGAATTTGATGTCTAGATTGTTTTTCAACAAAGGATTTAAAGGCCAAGAACATGTTAAATACTTCACTCTTGAGTTTTAAGAAGTATACCCAAGGAGAAATCATCAATGAAAGTTAAGAAATACTTGTAGCCAGAGAATGAAGCAACTGGAAGTGGACCACATAAATAACTAAGCACGGGCTGTAAAGGGGCTGAGGCGTGCCAAGAGGCACGTTTTTCAAAATTGTCCCGATGATGTTTTCCGAGTACACATCAGGAACAAACACCGTTTCTGCAAGATACCATTGGTAGACCTGTCACCATATTTTCTTTACATAGATTCTGAAGAGAGCGATAGTTTAAGTGACCAAATTGCTCATGCCAAAGTTTGCTCACTTCATCATTATGAGCAACAAATGTTGAGGGAAGATTTGATGACCCAAAGTTGTGAAACTTATACAACCTTGTAGAATCATCAGCACTACCAGTAGCTAAAACCTATCTAGGATCTCTTAGGTCCTTAATTACAACATCGTGAGGTGAAAATTCAATGATTTTACCTTCACCTGAATGGGTTATCTGATATACAGATAGAAGGTTGCAGGATAAGGTTGGAACACATAATACATCATTAAACTGACCATTGTCTAGATGAACAGTTCCAGTCCCTACAACACTAAGAGATCTATCATCACCAACATATATATTTTTGGTGTTACAATCATTTAAAGAAGAAAACATGGCTTTGTTTTTGGCCATGTGATAAGAAGCTCCAGAATCAATGAGCCACTCATGGGAATGAGAAGAAGAAGATACATTTAGTGCATAGCCAGACCGAGATTCTTGATAACCACATGCAGAAAGTGCCATTCTTGAAGATGAAGTTGAAGTTGAATATTGCTCCAAATGGATGTTATGCTTCTTCATTGCTACTTCCAAGGCTTCCATCTTCTTAAAGCATTTGGATTCTAAGTGGCCATCTCGATTACAAAAGTTGCAATGTCTATCAGTCTTCTTCCATTTGTTTTTATTAGTCTTATCATTTTGTTGAAATGATTTTTCATTTTGAGGCGGAAATTGCTTAAGACCCTTATTTGGTTTAGGACCATTCCTTTTAGGATATGACTTCTTAGGATTCTTTGAATTTGGTTGCTGCTGGGCAGCTAATGCTTTCTTAGAAGAGTTTCCAAGATGAATAAGACCAAGGTGTAAGAGTTTTTCTTGTTCTCTTATTAAAGAATCAGAAAAGGAATCAAAGGAAGGGGACTTGTAGGCTTGTCCTTGAGAAGTGAAGGCTTCTCTTGTAGAATGGAAGGTGGAAACAAACACATAATAGGCTGGTCCCAACTTAGTAAGAATGGAGTAGATAAGGCTACTATCTTCTTTCATAACCTTAGCACCTTCCAAGAGAAGTCTAAGGGTCTTGAACTTGGACAAAAAATCTTCAATGCAAGAAAAATTATTGGGGTCCAATGTAAGCAATTCATTTTCAAGTTGATGGGCTTTAAGTTCATTTTTAATTCCAAAGACTTTAGTAATCTGTTTCATTGCTTCATCAGGGGTATCAAGTTCTGCAATATGGAATCTAATATCTGGAGAAATAGACATCCCTATCAACCCACGTGCTTGGTCTTGCCTATTTTCCCATTTAGCTGCCTTGTCTTCATCTTTCGGTTTGGTCTCTTGGCCTATGGCTATTCTGTAAAGACCTTCACTTCTAAGTAAATCCACAATGTAGGACCACCATTGGAAGTAGTTGGTGCTGTCAAGAATAGCTTGGCATGGACTTTCCATTTAAAAAAAAATTGAAGCTGAAACTAAGTGTTTCATTGGAAAGATCTCGAAAAATTAGGCTGTTTAAAAAAAAACGATTCTGAAAACGGCTACCGAATGAAGAAGTTATGGATTTTTGAAGAAAATTTGATGAAGTCGCCGACAAAGTGCGGGAATGTGCGGAAATGAAAAATCCGCCCCCACAAAATGGAGACTTGAACCCAAGACCTCTACTCTCATAAATTAGCTTTGCACCAAGTGAGCTATACAAAAAGTTAGAGAGAGAGAGAGAGAGGGGGGGGGTTGATGCTTTGGGTTGCGTGCTTGCTTTGAGAAAGCTCTTTTTCCCTACAAAACAAAAAACAAAAAACCCAACACGGAAATAAAAAAAAAATGAACCTTACGGCTCGAAGTTAGCTTTAGTCGGAAACTAAATATTTTCCTCAATGTTTCTGATTTTCCAAGATCACACTAAGGCGCAGCGGAAAAGAGCATACGCATGAGAAAAATCCTTCCTTTCTGTTTCTGATTTGCCCAGATTGCACAGAGTCGCAGGGAAAAGAGCATTCGCAGAAATGAAAGCTATAGATCCGGTAATTAAAAAAAGCTAAATAAACCGAAAACCAAAATAAACAGAGAGAAAGTAACTGTAAACTGCAAATAAACATTGTATACCTCCAGATCTTAAAAATGACGCAGCTAGGGCTACCAGAAACCTTTTCGCGTGAAATGAAGGGTTCCTCACTGGAACAGATGCTCCCAACACAACAGAGCAGTCCTCTCAGCCCAAAAGCAGTTAGAAATAGTAGATCTAGGAAACGGTAGTCGGATGCAGTTCTACCGGCTTCAGATTTGGATCACCAACGGACGAGGCCCTCAAATAGCTCTAATACCATGTAGGAATTTATAGGGTAAGTTCCTCAAACAGAACACCAAAGGACATCGCTCACAAACAGATCGCAGATCAATACACCAGTACTTTTGACGTGGTTAAAACCCTCAAAGAGGGAAACAGTCCACGGCCTGAGCCAACGCGGCCACTTCAGGCAATTTATTAATAAAAGAATGAAAATTTACATAAGCTTCTCTCATCAACGGTTAACCTACAAATGACCCTCCATGCTCTTTAAATAGAGATCATTGACCAATCGGGTGTTAAGCCACGGATCAAGTGTCGGTAATACCGAGGAGAGAATGAACCGTCGGATCACTACATATCGTGACCGTCGGATTGTAAGTTACAAAATGTAAATAGTAAATAAACACACTTTACCTAACTCTATACCTAACTCTATACTAGACCAAGTTGTACTTAACTATTTCCTATGTGTCGGAATATCCTAACAAATAGTATCATAGAATGACAAATATGAATTCGTATCAAACCACCAAGTTCCTTTTTAACTTTAGAAATGACACTTGTAGTCTTGATGCATGTATATGAATAATGATTGTAAGAAATTTGTAGAAGTTGAAGAACCAAAACATGGTCCTTCGGAAAATATAATAAATTCCAAGTTTGATGCTACATAAGATGTCTAAAATCCCCATGAGAAGGAGAAATTATATTTATATTTCACTTAGTGAGGATGTTCAACGTTTGAACTTGATAATCAAAAGCCAAACTAGAGGTTTTTTGCCAAATAAAAGTTTTGGTACTGTAAATACTAGATAATACTCATTTTTATTCTAAAAGAAAAGAAATTGCATTAGAAGAAAAGTATAGTATACCTCAATAATACATTTATTCATAAAAATCAAAATTATACAAATATCACATTATTATCCATGGATCAAATAATTATGATTGGATTATTGTGTTTGTGCCAAAAGGAAAGCTATACCATTATCTTTCCTTCCAACTCAAGCACAAATTTAGTGCCAACAACAACGTATACTTATATACACTTCTTTTGCATTATCATTGATCTTCATAAATTTTTCCAAATTCAATAAAAAGGCACATCAAAAACTATAACTCTAACCACTGTGATTATTGAGACAATGTCACTCCTAGAGCATTGGTTGCATAAGTGTAATGGTGTCTAGAAGAAACTTAGTAATCACTAGGTATCCCTCTTGCATAATCACAAATGCATTGCCAAGAACAATATTAGAGCACTAACCTTGGTGAGGGTGAAATCTTGATAGTTCTCCTTTTGGAGCAAGAACAAAGAAATCTAGTGAATTCTATAATCCCTTCTAACAAAAACACAAGCACATTTCCAACAATAATGTTAGATTGTGAAAAAAAATTAATGCATGCAAGATTTACTTCTATCACAAACACAAATAGATTTTCAACAATAACATTGCAAGATGAAGGAAATTTAACACATTCTAACATTCCTTCTAGCATAACGACAAACATATTTCTAATAACAACATTGCATTATGAAAGAATGTGTGCGAGCTTTTCTTCTATCACAAGTAGAAGCCCATTTCTAACAACAACATTGAACCTCAAGTGAAAGCTAACAATCAATATCACTCATTCTACTACAAACATAAGCATATTGCTAGAAGAAACATTACATGGTCAAATAAATCTAGCACATGCTAGATTTTCTTCTAGGACAAACACAAGCACATTTCCAATAACAATATTCTAAGGCAAAGGAAATCCACCACATGCTACATTTCCTTCTAACGTAAATAGAAGCATATTACTCACAAAAACATTGCAAAGTAAAATAAATCTTACACATTCTAGAGTTTCTTCTAGCACAAACACAATCACATTGATAAAAACAATATTGTGGGGTGGAAGATATCTAACATACACTTGATTTACTTCTAGCACAAACACAAGAACATTGCCAGCAATAACATTTTAGGGCAAACACAATCCAACGCATGATAAAATTCATTCTAGCACAAACACAAGTACATTTCCAACAATATTGCATTGAAAAAGAAAACCAATGCAGGTTATATTTCATTCTAGCACAAATACAAGCATGTTTCCAACAACAATATTGCATTGCAAAATAAATCTATTGCATACTAGGTTTTATTCTAGTATAAACACAAGCATGTTGCTAACACCAATATTGCATTGCAAAATAAATTTAGTGCATGTTAGAAATCCACTCCACCATACAGAAAGATATTGGCAACATCAATATTGTAGGGTAAAAAAATCTATCTCATGGTAGTTTTTCTTCTATCACAAACATAAGCATATTTCCAATAACAATTTTGCAAGGTGAATTATATCTAACATGCTATTTGCACTTATATATCAAACACAAACATGTCACTAATAACAACATTGCAAGGTGAATGAAATCTAGGACATGTTATATTTCCTTCTTTCTCAAACACAATCACATAACAATATTGTAGGGTGAAAGAAACATACCGTATATTAGATTTACTTCTAGCACAAACAAGCATATTGCCAAAAACACCATTGCAAGATAAAATAAACCCGGTGTGTGGTAGATTTCCTTCTAGCACAAACATAAACACATAATATTGTAGGGCTAAATAATGTAGCACATGCTAGATTTCGTTATAGCATAAACACAAACATATTGCCAACAACATTCTAGGGCAAAAGAAACCTAGCAAATACTAGATTTCCTTTTAGAAGAATCACAAGCACATTCCCCATAACATCATTGTAAGGTGAAGGAAATATGACGCATACTAGATTTTTCTCTAGCACAAACAATTGAATTGCCAACAACAACATTGCAATGCGAAATAAATCTAATGCACACTACATTTCCTTCTAATGCATATACAACCACATTGTGAATAAACTCATAGAAGGGTGAAAGAAATCTAATGTATGCTAGATTTCCTTTTAGCACAAACATAAACACATTATAACATTTCTAGATAAAAAAAATATAGCACATGGTAATATTTACTTCTAGCACAAACAAAAGCATATTGCCAACAACCATATTGTAGTGAAAAAGAAATCTAGTGCATGCTAGATTTCTTCGAGCCAAAATAGAAGCATGTCGCTAATAACAACATTGTAAGGTGAATAAAATATAACACGTGTTATATTTATGCATAACACAAACACAAGCACAAGCACACAACAACATTGTAGGGTGAAAAAAATTTAGCGTGTTAGATTTGCTTCCAGGATAAACAAAATAATATTGGCAACAATAACATTGCATGGAAAAAGAAATCTAGAACAAATTCTATCACAAACACAATCACATTTCCAATAACAACGTCGCAAGGTAAAATAAATTTAATTCATGCTAGCTTTACATGTAACATAAATACAAGCATACTACCAAAAACAACATTTCATGGTAGAATAAATGTAGTGCATGCTATATTTCCTTCTAACACAAACAAAAGGAAATTGCCAAGGTGAAGGAAATATAACATGTTTTAGATTTCCTTCTATAATAAACAACCAAATTGACAACAACAATATTGCATAGAAAAAAAAATCTAGCACAACTTCTAGCCCAAACACAAGCACATTTCCAATAGAATTTCCAAGGTAAAGGAAATCTAACAATTTCTATATTTCCTTTTATCATAAACAACCAAATTGACAACAACAATATTGCAGAGGAAAAGAAATCTAGCATAGTTTCTAGCCCAAGCACAAGCACATTTCCAATAAAAACATTGCAAGGTTAAATTGTTTTAGCACATGTTAGCTTTACATGTGGCACAAATACAAGCATACTACCAACAACAACATTGCATGCCAAAAGAAATCTAGTGTGTGCTATGTTTCTTTTTAACACAAACACAAGCACATTGCTAATAAGAACATTCCAAGGTGAAGGAACTCTAACACATGTTAGATTTACTTCTATCATAAACAACCATATTACCAACAATAACATTGGATTGTGAAAGTTCCTTCTAGCATGTCAATAAAAATATTGCAAGGTGAAAAAAATGTAAGGTGTGCTAGTCTTGGAAATATTGAGAGGAGGGTTGAATCAATATTTCTTTACAATTGTTATATTATGCTAGTTAAAATCACTAGATAAACCAAAACACAAGATGTACAATAAGAAAATAATTTTATTAATGAAAATTATGAGGACTCTCAAAACCCAAGATCCAACTTGTACAACAAAGTCTTTAACTCCTTCAAGGCTCCAACCCTAAATGAGGACTCTAATATTCAACTAAAAATTCAAGCTCCAACCTGGTCTCTCACAAGGGTCCAACCTTGTATGAGGACTCCAATCCTCACATATTAATCTAGGCTCCAACCTCGTATGATGACTTCTACCCTCTAGGGATCCAACCCTCTTATTTTACTTGAATCCCTTAAGGTGACTTCAATACTGCTTCACATCCGAGCCATCAAACAATTTAAATACTTCTAAAAAAATTATCCAAGATAGGTCTACAAAGTTCTCTTAAGTCTACCTCTACAAAAACTTCAGGTCTGCTTCAGAAAAACTTTTATGGTTGAGCCAAAAAAACATGTCTTCAAGTGTTGATCTTCAACTATGCTCCAAGGATGATTGCTCCAAAAAAATAAGTCTTTAAGTGTTGGTCTTCAACTATACTCCAAGGATGACTACTTCAACAAAACAAGTCTTCAAGTGTTGGTCTTCAACTATGCTTCAAGAGTGACTGTTGTTTCAACAAAGGCTTGAAGAATGCTCAATTAATGTCATCATGAATGCACTCTACTGTCAACTCAAAAGATGCCTTAAGTATGCTATCATTTTATCATTCGATGAAGGTGTCTCCTAGGCTCTTCATGTGTGCTTTAAATAATGTCCTTCGGTTTGCAAGGATTACATTACTTATGTTTTAGATCTGACTTTAAATCTATTCAAGAGTGTTTCAAAGGATTTATTCAAAGGTGCTCCAAATTATCTATTATAAAAAAACTCTTCAAAAACTAGTTTGAGCAGTACAATCAAATTGGATTTGATGACAATATTTACTTCACAATAACTCCAATTGGATTATAGTGAACTCGTACTTGACAAGATTGATCACAACCTTTCTCCCCAAGAAAACACGAACCTTGATCACAACCTTCAATCCCATCATAGTAGCCTCTCGTCACATGCTTACCCTAGTTGGTTGATTACTTGGGTAGATGTGGGAGGAGGGTGTTACAATGTGCATGAATATCAACATATCTAGTAAAAAAATAATTAGCACAACAAAATCCCTGGCATGAGCTCCAACATTACTACTATGGCTCCAAGTGACAATCTATATCCTTCCTGAACATGTTAAGCCTTGTTGAAACTTGGAGAGCCAAATCTTATAGGAATGTGGAAACTTCTCTCAAACTGAATGAGGATAAAGTGACACCAAGTTTGATGTGAGAAAACTTAGTGTATTTATGGGACCACATCACACATGTTCCTAGAAGCATGTTGGACCATCCATTTATTAATTATTTGTGAGAAAAACTCCCTTCCAATGAAGCAGAGAAACAAAAAGAATTATGTTAACTATATCCAATAGAAATCAAAGCCCAAAATGTGTGGACAACTAAACAATTCCACATCACATGCTTAACCATTTTAGGATTGTGACAGATTAAATGACATCCAAGTAAAACTAGAGTGTTGTAACCAATCCTTGACTGTGAAACTATCACAAAGAATCATCCATCCCAATATGTGTGTATGAAAAGGAATAATGAGACTTCTAAATGCCTTCGCGTTACTAGATCCACCCAACTTCGGAATTATTGACATTAAACTTTGTTGTAACTATCAGGAGACTATTCCTGGCTATGGGGAACTAGTTCTTGAGACATCTTGAGATTGATTAAAAGACAATTAAAATCAATGGATGGAAGAATATGCCATGAGGGCTTGCAAGCAAAGCTTCTAGTTCTGAAACCCTAGCCTTCCATAAGCCATATTTTAGCCAGAGAAACTATGAGAGTTGTAGAGTGTTGGACTAAAGGAATGGATTGAAGAAGAATAGAAAGTAGAGTTAAAATTAGGCACTTAAGAATCAAAATTTAAACTATTGCAGAAAGAATAATGCAAGACTGAGAAAATGTGAATGGGATTCTTGGATGTGGAGCACTTCATTAAGGGCTTCGAGGTTAATTTTCATGAGTAGTATTAAGTAAATTCATTAAAAACTAAACTAAAGAACCAACTACATCTTAGACTATCCAAGAGAGGAAAAGACATATATGAATGCTGGAATAGAAGGGAAAAATAATCACAACAACTTCCCAATGCTAGAATCAAACTGCAATATATATTCAGATTTCAAAGAGATTTTTTGTTTACAATGCTAGTCATGGGTGACTGTGCCCGTTTGAACCCCTCTGATGAGGGGAATTATGGTCTTTTATTCTTGATGCTAGCCTTAACTGTCTAACTATTATAATAATTTTGAAAATTGATTCTCAAACAATTTCCAAACCACTGCTTCTTGAAAAGATTCTAAAAATAATAAAAAGTTACAATGATAACTTTAAATATTATATATATATATATATATATATATATATATATATATATATATATATATATATATATATATATATATATATTATATTATATTATATAAATAATATATAACATTATTAAATCCGCTTCCTTTACAATTCTTGTCACATTAAGTAAAATTAATTGCAAAAAAAGGGTAGGACCAAAGATGGACATGGATGGCATGTGGGTTTGACTGTTGTACATGGGACGTTTTTGAAGAAACTGTTTCCTACCCAGTGACCACCTGTAGTAGTTTATGGAGATGAGGAGGGTGCTGTTGTAATAATTAATAGCCCTTGATTTTTAGATGGGTAGTTTGAGAAAACTGCCTTGTGGCACCACATAAACCATTGAGATCCTTTGATCCATGTGCCCTTAGGTAACATTGGATCTTGATCAATTCGTTGAAGCTTCAATGTTTGTGTCTTTGGATTCAACATTTTCATTTCTAACCCACAAATTCAGGTGCTCTTTTTCCCCCGACTCATCATCCTTTCTTCCTTTTTCTTCTTTTGAACACCTCGCTAATAAAGGTTCCTTCTTATTTCACGCTGGTGTGTCAAGCTGGTGAAAGCTGGTGTTTGGCCGAAGGGGATTGGCACAGACATTGGTAGATATATCTGAGAGGAATCCACCCCATGTGTATGAATATGTATCTCTTGCTACGGGTATGATCTAAATCATGGATTTTCATCGCTAGTTTCTAGTAGATGAGGAATATTTTTCCATATAGGTCTAGTTGACATTCTTCATTTTCCTGTCACTTAGAGCTTTTACTTCTTGAGGCTTTCTCGTAACATATCAGTTAGTGCACATAGTTTTCATCTCGATTTCTAGGGAAGGCTTCATTAAGGATACTTATGATAAATTAGCATTGTTTTTACCATCTAAGATCTTATGAGCATTCACATTAGCAGTCTTATTCATGGTGTCAAAATCTCTTTTCTCTCCTTTTCCACCATTTACTTTTGTAGATTTCAAAGTTGGGCCTTCAACATCAGTGGAACGATAGAGCTTGCCAAAAATTTTCTTTAAGAGTTCCTCCAGCAAACAAACTCCATGTTCGAATCCCTTCTACCAGACATTTCCTCTCAACATCTGGAATTGTCGAAGTACTCATAAAAGCTTCAGTAGATAGAAGTTGATTATGAGATAGTCTTTTAGGCTTCATCTGTGGCGAAAATGAATAAACTTTATCAATAGATATATGCAGGATTCCACTCACAACTTGAGCAACAGATAAGTCCACATGTGAAGTTAAAGGATGCTTCCTAAGTATTTGGAATTCCACCATAAATTCCACATAGGAATTGTGAGCACAAGCCATCAATTCCTTATTAAAAGAGACAATAAGTTGATTGTGTGTGTCATATTTATTTCCTAAAGTAGTTACGAAGGCTTCATTTTCAAATAGATATTTACCCTCATCGTGGCATATAAGAAAACATACAATGATCGTCACTAGCATGCTGACTAAGAAATTCAATGGAAGGGGTGATAAGATACAATTATTTGAAAAAACCCTTGTAATTTTTCCATTCTGGGACACATTCATAGCAACACCAGCGATTTGAGCCAAGTTGTAAGACATATACCTCCAATCCAATGCCACACTTTTTGTCTGCCCGGAGCCAAGGGTAATGGAAACAAGCCATTTGTCAGTAATTTCACTCCCATCTTTAACTATGCATACATCTATAGTATGCAATTTTGTCACAACACTTGAGCTACTAAATAGATTTGATATTTGAAATTTTCTCCGCTTTTTTTAGGAAATAAACTCTTTACAATGGAAAATGTGGGACCCACAGAGAAAATCTATTTATGGCAGGGAACTGATAATCATGTTTCCTGAGTTGACAATAACAATGGTTCAACTGACTTAAAAAACAACAATAGAACATAACCATGATCTTTAAATTTGTTAAATAATCATTTGATTCTTTGATAACCACTTTCACACTGTCAGAACAACGGTTCAACTGACTTAAAAAACAACAATAGAACATAACCATGATCTTTAAATTTGTTAAATAATCATTTGATTCTCTGATAACCACTTTCAACATTGTCTTCTGCAGAGTTAGACTTTGAAGGCATATGAATAATTGTAGGATCAGATGAGCCCCAAGAAAGAGTTTTGATAACAGAAAGTGGAAGAAACTAATCTTGGAACCTCCCAGGAAAATCTATACCTCGGAAATAATACATTTTTTCACTTTCTAATCTTGAAGGTCTAAAATCACCAGGGTTCAAAGATGTATTAAGGACCAAACCCAAAGGATCAAACTGATAGGATCAAATAAATAAACAAATCCATTAGAAACTATCAATGGAAGGTCACATGTCCAGCAACAACTAAGTAAGCATGAGCTATAGCTAAGGGTTTAACCTCGAAGTTTCCATGGAGGATTAAGATGGAGAATGCATATTTCCTCCATACTTAGCACAGTCTCCTCAAAAGAAATTATGAGAGAAGGCCCCTGGAATTCACCTAGATTAGGTTGAAGTAAAGGTTGTTGTGGGTGCTCCCACTTATCATATATAATGTGTGATTTCTTTGCTTGGAATTTGTCTGTTATCTCTTATAGGTCAAACAATATAAGGTCATCATTCCCATATCTTTGAAACAGTTAAGTTATTCTAATATGATCCATACAAGGAAAAGCTTTTGTCATTTCTTGATCTATAAATGACATATATCATAGTGACTTTGCACCAAGTCGCTCAGCCAAATCATTGCTTATAAATCAACAAAGTGTAATGGTGATTCTCTATTGTGAAGACCCATATGAAAAGTGGCGTAATGATAATAAGACCAATGCAACTGCTACCAGGATACCCACTCACCTTTCCCTTTATCCTACAAAAAACTCCCATGTGTGAAATCCTTTTTTTGCCAAGTGTTTTCTTGTAAAAGGGTAAAGTAATGAATGGTTTTTCTTGCCAGAATAACTTTGTTTGGGGAAAATAGGGTGGAAAACATGAAGCCTTGTCTCCTTATCAAGAAATTAAGGCTAACTATGCCTAATTGATATCCATGCCCGATGAACTATATTAGTGGTAAAAAATTTTGTTTTCACTATGATTGGTAATTTACCTTCAAAGAAACATGTGCTATCATCTTCATAATGTTAACAATTACACATCCATGACATCTCTGACTCTTACAACTTCCATGGCATAATCAGTGTAGTTGAAGCCTTCAATATTTCTCGATCCAGTGTTCTTAGAAGAATGTGGCAGGCTTAGAAGTTAGTATCCAAGAAGTTACTCACCTTTATCACAAGCTGACCAACTGGTTTTCCTATTCTAGATTACTCTCAAGATCTACTTACATTCCATAAACAAGAGAAGTTATTGTAAACACAATCTCTCTGCTTCTAAAGGAAAACAATATCTGTGAAATGACCAAAGATAATTTTTTGTTATTTTAGGAAAAGTTGCCTTGAGAACATTGCCATAAAACTCATAATACTTTGAGAAGAGTTTATATGCTCTCAAAACCGTCCAAGATCACATAATCACAATTGAGCCTAATCAACTATACAATTACGAGGTAGTCTAACCCATATTCATATACTCTGTTTTCCTTTAGATGACTATGTAATAAAAAACTATACAGACAAATATGGATTCTATTGATAAGTACCTATATACCCCTATCAAGGTCTTAGAATGAAAGGAATATTTGTGCCAAGAAGATCCACCTGAAGAGATCAATTCCTGCTAGCTAAACGAACAAAGGGCGTTGTGCAATCTGCAGGTACCAAGCAATAATCCCACATAACAGTGCCCAGGTTTTGTTGGCATATTACTGAAAAATGTTTTGTTTCTCCCCTGTAGGTTGACCATACCAATGTAAAGATTCATTTTTCAAAAGTTTAGGGCCTCCTTGGTACAACCATGCATGTCATGTTCACTGACTATGGCATACTTTGAGGCAGATTCAGTGATAAATTTTGTGCATCAATAGAGTTTTGGCATTTTCTGGCTAAGTTAAGGCACCAACACCACAACTGTTATGAATTACCTTTTCAAGTCTTAAGAGAGAGCCTCTTTTGTCTCATCACTATATCAATCCATGAAATGGTGGAGAGCCTAACAAACTTCGCTTTTAATTACTCAAGCTAGACCAAATTGACAAGTTGTATTCCTAACTAACCAAACATTTTCCATGTTTTTTCTTCCTCATAAAAAGAGATCAATCTAGGGTTTATCCTGATGCAAAATGTACCTCTCGGAAGACTATGTTAACACCTTGTTTTAGGAGATTAATACACTCGCCTTTCTTCCATGGTGACTTTCGAAACCGAATATCTCCTCCATAAGATGAGTCTCGTATTGAATCTAAAACCATTTAACTATGATTAATTGGTAGAGCACACAATTTGCAAGGAAGGCTCACAATTTTAGGTTTGGACCATTTATTCAGGTTTATAGCTTAAATGGCAGTTTCATACTTCAAGTTAAACTATCTTTGACATGTATGATATAACTGACCTAGTCCATTTTTATGTCACCACTACAACAATCCATGAAATGTGCATGCAAGGTATAATATCAATGCTTAACTTGGCTTCCATAGTAATGTTCCACATTTGAATCGGCTTCCCAAAAGATTGCATTGTGTTTATATAATGCTTCATGCATCTCTAGTAAAAGTAAAGGATAGATCCCTAATGTGTTTGTCAGATGTTGCTTATGAATGCGTAGATAAGATTGGTGTATTTCATATATTCTCATGCATCTCTAGTAAAAATTAAAGGCTAGTTGCCAAAGGTGTTCGTGAGATGTTTCTTATGAATGCATAGATAATATTTGTGTGTTTCATATATTCTCATTGCAATACTGAATGTTGGATCGATCTCTTCAATGGTCCATGGATTGAGTTTTAACTCATTAAGATATTTGTTTCTATGGAATGGAGCTAAGTGGAAGCATAACCCTTTGAGTGCTATTATTGATTGAGCTCTGTACCTCTTGAATTCGAATTGGGTTAGGTAGCTACATAAAAAATTTGATTTTTGTTCCAAGTTTGGGTACTTGTCTATGATTTTTGGCACATATGCAAGCCTTGAAAGTGTGAGAATGTGCAAGAATAAACTCTTGGGATAAATACCCATTTGATTATAAGGACTTCTCTTACATTGATTTCACAATGTCAGTAAGGAAATTTGCAGTTATCTTAACACAAAGAAACAAGCAATCAAATTCCCTTGGAATGCACTTAACTTTCCATATGCCCAAAAGCAGAGGAAATAACTAAGCTGGAATATGATCCAGGAAAATACCCCATATTATCATCCTATGCTTAGTAATTCTTACAAGGAAATGGGTTGGGTATGTGTTTAAACTTTGTACAATAAAAAAGAAAGAATCTAAAGGTAGCCCCAACAATCTAAACAGACAATAGGATATCAGTTTACCAAGTCAATCTAATAATGTAGCACGTATGGGCTCATCTTTATATTGCTTCCTTGAGTCTACTGGCTATTTCACTTGTTAAAGTGAAGGATATTACCGTCAATTATGTGTATACAATGGGCCAGTATCTTGAGCACTGAGGAATCAGATGAATTTGCAGCTGATTTTATCTCTCTAGAGGTAGCACTGGTGTATTCTAGCTATGTAAGTGTGATTTGATAAGGTTGCAACTTTTCACATATTAGAAAAATATGTCAATATATGGCAAGATATTCTATGTGTCTGGTGGTAGAGGGAGTAAAAATTCATTAGCATCAGAAGACACAGGTACAGTAGACAATGAATATGACCAGTTTTTCGATCTTACTGATGCAAAGACCGAGTTGTTGCCATAGAAGTTAAACAACTAAATTTAGACTCGTGATTATAATACCACTTTCATCATGATATCTATAAGTTGGTACCTAATCATCCTTTCCCTCAGTAAGTGAGAAAGAAAGAGAGCACAAGTCCTGAAGTACCCTAAGAATTATAGCACTATACATTTGACTTCAAAGAAGCATGGCTTTTGACTCAGCAAAAACACTGGAGTTCACTCACTAAAACATTGTTGAACCATTTTTATAGAATTTTGAAATTTGGTAATGAAAATATGTCAATGGGGAGGTGCGATTTTCGCTCACTTAATCAATACATCTAAATCATGAGAATATACAAGGTCTTACAAACCTTCACATGCCAACAAGGATGGTAACAATCTAAACTCTATTCTAGGAACACTGAGAAACATTGTTCATAAAATTCCATTTCTCACCTCAGCACAAGCACAAAACTGAATCATCACTGTGGTGTATTCTTGCGCTGAGGAAGCTAGAAATTCACATAAAGATACACCGTAAACAGATGTGTTAATACCTTCTGTTCATCCAATGAAGATGGGATGGCGCTTAGAGTTGTTTTGAGATTGCATGAAGAGAAGTCTGGTACTTTTCCTCTGAATTTAGGATCATTCAGCCTTGTTGGAATGGAGAAATATTGAAGAGGTATAGGAATGAGTTTGGCTATTGGGTTTTGATGTTTAGAAAAATTAGATGATATGTGTTCTCCAAAACATAAGTAGAAGCATGCATGTCTGGGAGACTATTTTTAATAAATTCACAAGGTATTATTTCTATCCATTAGGAAGCACATCCTCAGGTGCTTGAGAAAAAATAATAGCATATTCAGTTCGATAAGCAAGTCTAATGTATAGAACCTAACCCAGAATCTCACTCAAATATACTAGTATCATTTCCATGATTTAAATAATGAATGGAGGAGTCTTAATACTCCCAATCACTTAACATAAAAGTGACTAAGATGGCCAGAGGATAATATCCCATGACTCTCATGCCATATGTGCCTAGGCCTAATTGGAAAAACACATATGGCATCAGAGTCATGGCAACTAGCTTACCCAAGGTCAAAGACTAGTCACACAGTATTCTTTGTGCTTAGTCTTTGCAATTGAAAATTCTTTTGTAGGGAGAATTAAGAACTAAAATGATTTTCAATTTCATCTTTTAAGTAAGCCTACCCTTGGTTGATTTGATAGTGGAGATTCTATTCAAGCCTTCTTTTGAATATAGGTCCCCTAAAAATCCTTGCACTATGATGTTCTGCAGATGATTAGATCATAAACAACCATACACACGACATCTGTTTTCCATTGAGAAGAATCTATATACCCCTCTCAAGGTCCTGCAAGGCAAGGAAATGGACTGAAAATAATATATATACTCTTCTCAAAATATTTCTAGTTCTCCAAGGCACAATCGAGACTCAATAACTATACAATTGCGAAGCATTGAAGCCCATATTCTTGTACTCTGGCTTTCATCATATGATTAGGACAATAAAGAACTATACACACATATGTGTCCCATTGATAAAATATGTATATCATTATAAAGGTCTTGAAATGCAAGAGCATCAATTGATAAGAGTCTATATACTCCACACAAAATATTCCATGTTCTTAGTGTTGCAGTTGAGCATCAACAACTATACGTTTGTGAGGCATTTAAACTTGTATTCTTGTAACTCTATTTTTCTTCATATGATTACATAATAAGCAACTATACAAACCGAAACAACATCTGCATTCCAATAAGAAGACTCTATATCCCCCTCTACAAGTCTTGCAAGGAAAGGACATACATTGAGAAGAGTTTATATACTCTCAAAATATTCCAAGATCATGTAATCACAATTGAGCCTCAGCAACTATAAAGTTACGAGGCAGTCTAACCCATGTTCCTGTACTCTTTTCTCCTTTATATGATTATGTAATAAACAAGTATATAGAAAAATATGCATTCTATTGACAAGAATCTATATACCCCTATCAAGGTCTTACAAGGAAAGGGCATGCATTGATAAGAATCTCTATACTATTCTCCAAATGTTATGATATCTCATAGTTGCAAAATAGGACACAACAATAATATAATTGTGACCCGTGAGGCATTGAATCCCATATTCTTGTAATTTTCTTTTCTTAAGATGACTAGATAATAAACAAGTTTAAAAAAAATATCTGCATTCCACTGAGAAGAATCTACAGATCCCTCTCAAAGTCTTGTAAGGCAAGACATAGATTGAGAAACTGTGTACTACTCTCAAAACCATCTGAGTCTTGGAGTTGCAACTGAGCCTCAAGAACTATATAATTGAAGGAGTTCATAAAAACACATATTCTTGTACTCTATTTTTCATTCATATGATTAAATAACTATCCAAGACCCATCTAAACCCGCGTCTCATATGCAACTTGAGGTTCAGAATCTTGAGGTTGCATATTTCGAGTTCCAATATCTAATATCCATTTATATGAACTAAATATATGCATCCTTGAGCTTCATAACCTCTAGGTGCATAATGTACTTAGGTTTGAATAGGTTTGCACTCATGCTCATATTAAATGTACTAGTCCACCCTCTAGATTCAATGCAGTGTTACACGGACACCACCACTGCCATTCCCACCCAAGCTGTAGAATGTACCTTACTACTCTTGTGCACTTAGATAATTTCTTCTGTAAAAACAAAAAAACTATAATAATATTGGATCCTAGTACTCTATAAGAAAATAAGTTATATTTCTTCCTGCAACTGTAATTCACCCTGATTACATCAAACTTCCCCAAATTTTGGAGCATTATCTGTCAACAAACCTCCATTATGAAACTTGTCAAGAATAATGGAGGTTGTCGAATATCAGTATGAAACTTTGTGTTCCCCCTAATGTACTCCTCAATCTCATCAACATAGATCCCAAATAAATTCAACAAGTAGGAGCATCCCTACTTAAGCCCAATGGTTCTCTTAATAAAGTCAAAGTCCTTGAGTTCTACAAAACCAACCTACAACAATCTCATAGTTCCTCTCATAATAGCAAGTTGCAACAATGATAGGATCATAGATTGCAATATCATGCAATCTCTGGAACAACGAGTTCCATGGCACAAAATTAAAGGCTTTCATGAAACTCACAAAACAATAAAATGCTTTTGAGAATTGTTGCCTAGCCTTTTCAAAAATAGCTAGAAGTGTGAAAATGTGATCAATAATCTAGTAGTCCCATTAAAAACTTACTTAGCCTTTGGCTTAAGTTTACTTCTCTCCAAATACTTGAAAATCCGCATGTTCAAAATTGTGGCATAAAGCTTGGAAAAGTATGCCCAATCCTAATGACCATATAATTTCGTTCATAATTATCACCTTATTTAAAGATAGGGTGAATAATATGTGTGACCATAATGGAAAAAAACTTGAGAAAACTACATGAAAGAGATCAACAATTTGGAGAGCGAAGAATCAATTCCATATTTTAGATATTAAGCTAGAAAGAGTCGTTAGTGCGGACACAACCGACCTTCCTAGAAAGCCTAAGACTCTCTAATGACAAACAAGACAAATAAGAGCAATCCTTCCCTAAATATGCTTTTACAATATGAGAAATCAAGTGTTTAGATCCTACCTGTAATCCAACGATGTTGTAGTAGTCCAGCTCCGTTGATCCGGATGAGCTCCTCCTTCACTTCGAAACCTGCATTCACCAACAATCAAACGATTAAATAGCACCTGAATATCACATAAAATAAAACATATTTAACATGTAGACCAAGGAGTACATGAAACAACTCATTAATAACAAATTGTTGAGAAGAATGGACTAATTTGTATTAAAAGGTAACAAAAGGAACCATTACAACCTGAGCCTTGGTGTTGTGCAAGCTCCTCCCAGGGTCCACAAGAGTTCTCCCTTACTCTGATCAGCTCACCCACCTCCCAATGGAAGCAAGTAAAGATGGTAATCTCTCCTCACAAGCTTCTACAAGGAAGTCCTAATTCCAACAGCATCTACCCTTAGGAATGTTCAGCTTTCAACCTCCTCCCCCTTTGGCCCAATGCCTGTATTTATAGTGCTCTAGAGGAAGTTATTCAGGTCCACCATCAATGGGATAAGTCCCTCTTTGGATGGGATAGCTCCCTTATTGATGGGATAAGTTCCTCTTTGGTAGGGATACATGAACCATCTGGAGGCGCTTCATACACGTCAAACATACTTCTAGAAGCCTCTAGAAATGACCACAAGTAACTTTTTGGAGTGAAACTTGCGCCTTTTGACCTTTACAGGAGTACGCACCCATCCCTTTACATACAGAGCGTACAAGTACGCAGGTATGGTGAACTTGGGTTGCGTACCCGCAGGTAACGCTGAGAGAAACTGCGTACCAGAGATAACTTGACTTTAAATGACTTTTCCCTCTTTCTTTGAGTTTGACATGGAAGGCAGAGGAATGAGACTTGCCAAGGAGGATAGTATGACAATGGATGGAGCCATACTAACTACAAATAGTCATGGTGACATTTTTTAGTGTAACAGATTGCCCCCTAAAGTGCGAAGCCTGTAGTAGATTAGGGTTTTATGATCTAGGAAGGGTGAAGTACTTTATCATTTCAAGGAGTATCTTGCGGAGGACCTGGTCAAAACCTGCAAATATTCAACACAAAATACATATATAAGATGATATCATCGCTGAGATAGGCATTCCCATACTCAGATTGAAAACTTTAACTAACAATCTAACTACTGCTCTGATACAAGAATGATTTTGCAGTACATCACAATCATAGACTTTTTTAGACACAATATGGACGCATCCATCTGTTTATGATTAGTCTACTATATAATGAATACAAAACTCCTCGCAGCCTGGATGGTGGAAACTAGATCCAGGGTCTTCATTTCTACTTCCCGAATTGGTACGATTCTATCCATGCGAATAAATGAGTTGATGTCGAGCATGGTAGAAACCACTTGATTACCAGTCAATGATGTAAACTGTTAACAAGTGTAGGAGAGACCACCAGTGATGTCAATGGTTCTCAAAGTACCCAGTACAATCCATGAAATGTGAATGAATGAGTTGATGTCGAACACGTCACGGAATCCTTCAATCGAAAGTCAATGATGTAAACTGTCGTCAAAGGCGAGAAACCTGCCATTGATGCATGCAGAATTCAAGGTACTGTCGATTTCTAAGTCATCTTTCTAGATAATGTGCTGGTGTCGATAGAAAGCGACTCGTTGCAGGCAAGCCCACAACACGAAATCATTATTCAAGTTGAAGAAATGTTGCTGTAAGGACTGACTCAGGGATGGTCAAATGGATGACAAGTATTTTGCATATGAATGGTTTATTTGCAGAGACCTCTTAAACACATAACGACATGACATATGGTTTGGTGACGATTGACCCAAAGTTAATACCCGGAAACGATTGAAGACTTTCAAAGTGGTTTGATCAACTTTTAAGGCAAAGGATTTCCCAACCCAGGTGAATGAAAAGTGTCGTGTTCAAGAGCGGTGATAAGGTTCTTCTGTAACAAAGGATGACAAATCGGTTCATTCTTCTCTCTTTTCCCCCACCATTTCTGGCAAGTACCTCTTTATTTTTTACAAGCTTGAGGAGGATAACATGTGCTTGATTGTAAGCTCATCCTTCGGATGAGTCCAACTTAGTTTAGATTCGGACCCTAAGAAGGAGTGGTCCGTTCCTGTTTGTAATCGAACAGGTCCTTTACTGTGAAATTTTAACGAGTCCATTATAGGAGAAACTCGGCGTTTTTCATTTTTAGAGAGTCTGAAAAAACTAAAGAAGACTCCACGGTGAACTTTTTCGTAAATTTGTGTCTCCCAAGCCCGAAAAAGTATAAAATAATACTTGAGAGAACCGCTTGATCTCGCGACCAAGGAGTACTTTCATGATTAGTGTCTCTGACCTGAAAAGTAAAAAGCGATCAAGGACACATCGTTTTATTTCCGTATCGAGTTTGAAACGACAAAAACCCGGCAATCTTTTCCTGTTTTTATGGTCAGAAAAGAGCTATAAGGGGACCGTCTTTTAATTCCGTTTTAACGAGTGTAAAAGAAACGCTCGGCAATCTTTTCATGTTTTAGGAGTCAGAAAAGGGCTTAAAAGATGACTCTGACGTGAAAAATGATAATTTACCCTAAAGTCCCTTTGTCCTACACAAAAATAACACATTACTCATACCTGTTTAAGATGGGCAAAAATACATTGAAAAATATCCTTTCATGGTGAAAAATAAACAAACTTAGCATTCATTCATCCAAAAACCTATTAAAAGACCTTTTACCATGTCATTTTTACCATTTTACTGTTGAGGTTGAGAAAAAGGGTTTTGACAAGAAACTTCCTGTGGATATTGCGGAGAATCCGACCGTCAAAACCGAATGCCGTCTCATCAGGTATTCTACAACATCCTTCTCTTGCTTTCCATCCATTTAAAATTCATTTTTAGGTTTTTATTTGATTTTTTGGAGGTCTTGGGGTTTCAAGATGCGCCCTTCGGGGTACGCAGGTCATGCACTGCTGACCTGCGTACCCCGATTTTTTCTCAATGGGGAAAATACCAGGTGTACGCACTCGGCCTTAAGGGAAGCTGCATCCAGACGCTCTGTTCCTAAAAGCCGGGGTGCGTACCCCGCAAAACACATTTTGAAACCCTCATTTCTCCAAAATGAACCAAAATTTTAAAAAGATATGGACTCTAACAGATGTTTTATGATGTGCAGGGTGCACACCATGCTTGATTGGTGTGAAAGAGAACACGAGGACGTTGATTTGGCCGCAATAGGTCATCAACCTTCTATTGATGCGTTAAAGGCATGCAGACTCTATAAGTACTGGGCCATACCTGGCATGAGGGCCCAGGTGCCATTCCTTGAGTGGCTGGTTGAAAGGTGGAACATTCAGGAGCAATGTTTCTACATCGGAGAGCACCAGCTCGAGATAGAGCCCTCTGACATATATTTTCTCACTGGCTTGCCTAACAGGGGCGAGCAACTCTCTCTATTTGGGACTAGGGCGGGTGGCCAATCCCTTGCTAGTCTCCGGCTAGAGTGGTGCAACAATCAAAACCAGGAGAAGGGGATAGAAATCAAGTACATATCCCGACCTGAACTTATGGTGATAGCCTTTACTGTTACCAGACTTTGCGGCGCGGCTGCTTTGCACCATGCCACCGGGTCCCAAATGTGGATGGCTATAGATTGCTTCCAAGGCACCATTTTCAACTGGTGCGATGCTGTGTTGGCCAATATGAAGGGCCAACTAACCAGGGCAAAGAGAGGACAACTGAAGACCTTTGGATATGGGCCTTTAGTCGTGAGCTTTGCCCTAGAGAGAGTTCCAATGCTGATCCCCCAGCATCTTACAGTTCCAGTTGGGGCTCCTCGGGAGCCTAAGTTGACGAGATGGGTTACGGTAATGGGCCGGCATCCTGACAAGGGAGCAATAGTTGTTCGATTTCCTGATGGTTACTTTCACTGGCTGGAGGGCCAGGTCTTTGCGATTCAGGATTTTCCGTATGCCGGAATGGATTTTCACAATGATCCGGACATGGTTCTTCCACAAGGAGAACAATGGGACGACAGAGGTATTTCATTTTTCACAAGTTTTTAAATTATGTATTTTTTTTTGTTTTTTTTATATATCGCCTCAAAACTGACAGCACAAATTTTCAAAATGCAGATGTAGGTCCACGACGTCCAGCCAACCTCCGGGCTTTTGAGAGGAGAGTACCAGCTGTACCAGCACCATCCCCACAGGACGCGGCCGCAGAGACCTTAGCCGAACTGGAACAGGATCTAGAGCGTCTGACGGCGGATATACCGGAGACCACTATAGATGAAATTCCTATCCGACTTCAGCGTTACGTGGTCGCAGTCCCAGGACCTTTTAGGAGGTTCCTGTGTAGGGTAGCGCGGGCAGTGGTCTCGTATAGAGAGCACCACCAGTGATTGGCTAGTCACTTTTGTAGACACATATGACATTTTTGGTTTTTTGTACTTATCATTTTTGCCGATCATAAGGTGTTTTTCAACCTATGATCGAAGACGATGTATATTTTTGACACACTTCTATCTATATATATCATTATTACCGGCTTATTTTGTTAAACATATGTGATGAAATGTTTATAAATTTACATTTATGATTGTTACAAATGTCTATTTAACATTCGAGACGCCATTGCATCTGCTAATGTATTTAAAGACCTTGGAATATGTTGATATTCAATGTAATCAAATTCACGTTCCAAGAGACGCACCCTCAAAAACAATCTTAATAACACTGGATTTCTAATGGCATAGACTCTATTAAGCTGTAATACAACGAGTTCAGAATCTAACCTCACTATCAAACTCCGAATCCCAAATGAAATAGATTCAGATAATAATTCAATCACTGCACTGTATTCTGCAATGTTGTTTGTTGTTTGACCGAGGCTCACCCCATGCATAGAAACTAACTCGTCAGAGGGCGAATAGATAACCCAAGCTGCGGAAGAGATATTTCGTGTACTACGACAAGCACCATCAGCAAATCCAATGTACGTTTGGAGAGGCGTCGACATCTGCAATATCAAGAGTAAAACCAAGATAAGCCAGAATAACGACAAAAACACACTCTTTAAACTAAGCACACAGCCTAAACTAAGCAAACATACCAGTTAAAAACAAAATTAACCTAACTAGGACTAACTAAATCTCCATTCCCACCATTTAAGCATAATACCTCTTTAGGTAAAGTCCATTTATGGGCTTACCCAAAGAGTCCCCATCAAAATCTACCAGCTCATAGGCCCCTTTTGCCAGCTTTCGCTTGACAATGTAGGGCCCATGCCACATGGGAACGAATTTTCCAGCACCTAATTTATCGTTACCTTGATCATATAATAGCACTAGGTCTCCTTCCAAAAAATTACGAGGGGTCACGTTACGGTCGTACTGAGCTTTCATCCTTTTTGCGTGAGTCTTGATTGCCAAAGCAGCGTCACGTCAAGTCTCATCTAATTTAGCTAAGTATAACAGATGCTTCTCCTCTTCAGAAGTAGTTGGGAGTAATTCGATAGCCATTTGAAGTGATGGTATTTCGCATTCAATGGGCAACACTGCTTCCAAACCATAAACTAGTTGGAAAGGAGTGAACCCTGTTGATGTTTTTACTGAGGTTCGATACGCCCAAAACGCTGAGAATAACATGTTATGCCAATTTGACTGATGAATACCAATGATTCGTCAGATAATGATAACGAGAACTTTGTTGATGGATTCAACCAAACCGTTTGCTTGAGGATAATAAGGAGTAGAACTATCATGGCGTAAACCAAGCTGGCTTGTAAGTTCTGTCATCATAATGTTTCCAAAATGGCGCCCATGGTCAGTGATGATCGCTTGTGGGACACCAAACCTAGCAATAATATGATTGAATACGAAAATCGCTACTGTTTTGCCGCTTGCCTCGAATGTAGGCATCGCCTCGGCCCATTTAGTGAAATAATCAACCGCAAGGATGATATACGCATGCCCCCCGACCGAGTGAGGGTTACAAGTAATAAAATCGATACCCCATTTAGCAAAAGGACCAACGGCAATTATAGGGTGGAGAGGAGAAGGTGGTGCGCGCATCTTGCGATCAAATACTTGACAGTTGTGGCATTTTCGGACCGCAATGATGCAATCTTTAAACATGGACGGCCAGAAATAGCCAGCACGCAACACCTTCTGAGCTGTGGCATACCCAGACATATGACCGCCACATGCTCCAGAATGACAATCATTCAAAACCCTTTCTGCCTCTTCATGAGTTAAGCAACGACAAAAAACCAAGTCCACCCCACGACGATAAAGAGTATATCCAATAATTCTGTATTGTTGGGATTGGAATCGAATTTTCCGGCGTTCCGACTTTGAAGCTTCGGGCCGAAAGGATTGGGTTTGGAGATAGACGATTATATCCCCATACCACGGATCTAAAGTGCTGATAAGAAACAGAGATTCGTCCGCAATGGGTTCCTCTGCCACAGTCTCTGTGTCAGCACGCGGGAAGTCACACATCAATTCCGCAAAAACTAAGGATTTCTTAGACTTGGACTTCTCAAACTCCAAATCGAACTCCTGCAGGATAACAATCCATTTGGAGTACTTGCCCCCTAGCAATTTTTTTGTCAAAATATAGATCATAGGGTTGCAATCCGAAATCACTGTAGTTTTACGGAGGAGAATGTAATGACGAAAACGCTGGACAGCCTGAACAACTGCCAGGGCCAATTTCTCCACAGGCGAATATTTTAGCTCAGTGGGATTTAACGTCCTACGAAGATAGTATATCACATGTTCCGTTCCGAATTCGTCTTCCTGAACTAAGACCATTCCAATGGTGGAGTGGGAGGCGGAGAGATACAAAAAGTAGTCCCGGTTGTAGTTGGGAGGATGCAGCAACGGTGCATGGGTCAACGCGTGCTTAAGTGCATCAAAAGATTTCTGAGCTATCTCATCCCAAGAAAATTGAGCATTTTGTTTCAACAATCGGGTGAAACCCTTTGTAACCTCGGCGTAGTTAGGAATGAATCGACGTAAAAAGTTCGCTTTCCCTTGCAAACTTTGGAGTTGGCACAAACTCGAAGGAGGAGGCAATTTGATGATGGCTTCGACCTTCGAGGGATCAACGTGGATACCGGCTTTTGAAACGAAAAATCCTAGCAACCGTCCCACTTCTATGCAGAAGACACATTTGTGTGGGTTCAACCGAATTCGATAATGCCGACACCTCATAAAAATAGCGCGTAAGTGAACAAGGTGATCAGCTCGATGTAAAGAATGAGCAGGCAAATCATCGAGATAGGGTTGCACAATGTGCTTGATGTCGTGAAATGCGTAAGACATTGCCCGTTGGAAAGTGGCTCCGGCATTCTTAAGTCTGAAAGGTAATTTGTAGTAAGCAAATGTCCCCCAAGGACAAATGAAAGCCGTTTTCGGTTGATCGGCAGGTAGAATATTGATTTGATTGTAACCGGAAAATCCGTCCATAAAGGAAAATATTTCACTGCCGGCACAATCATCAATTATTTGATCGATATAGGGTGTAGGATAGTTGTCTTTTGGACAAGCACGATTTATATCCCTATAGTCGATACATATTCTTATTGTTCCTTGTTTCTTGTTAACCGGAACAATATTCGATACCCAATCCGTTAACGGGATCGGATAAATGAAACCTGCTTTCAACAGCTTCTCGACTTCTACTTTAATCGCAGCCGCTTTCCTAGGGTGTATCTGGCGCAGACGTTGCCGAATGGGTTTAGCGTCCGGGTAGGTCTTGATTTCATGAACAACAATGGAGGGATCAATTCCTGGCATTTCCTCATAGGACCAGGCAAACACGTCGCGGAATTCTTGAAATAGGACCTTGTATATTTGAATTTCGTTATCTGTACACGAGGCACCTATATGAATGTTTTCAATAACTCCCGTTTTGACTGAAATGTCAATGGCAATAGTTTGGGATATGTTTCCCAAATTCAACTCTGAATCAGGATGTTTCATGGGATTCTGAGCGTCCTTGACATATTCAGCTGTAAAAATTGATGAAAAATCATTTTCAAAGTCATCACCCTCAGGTAAAAACAAAGATCTATGATGAAGATCTTCCCATGGTAGATCGTCTACACTTAGGATTTCGCGAAGTTGTTTGTCAGATAACATGACTTCAGGAAACGTTATCCGTTCTGAGGTTGATGTGAAAAGTGATTCCTCATGGACCACATTCATTTGGTCGAATTGGGTTGAACTGGAGTCGGAAAAAGACTGCACGGCCTCATAAGCAATTTCATATGGACTCAAAGGCATTGCATTACCGAAGGAGTCTATTTCAGATTCAGATGGGACAATCCAAGGATCATCGTAAATAATAGTGTCTGAAGTAATCATATGAATGGATGCGAATGAAGGGTCTGCATTGGTGGAAGGAAAGGGAAAAGTTCCCAGTAAACCGAAATCTTTAACCAATCCTACACCACCATCCCTATAAGGGATATTCGTTTTACCGACATGCTGGATACTCTCTAAAGAGGCTGGGTCGGATGAAAAATAAGCCAGCTGGTCTATCGTCACGATCTTACCATTATGTGGAAACTTTATAACTCCGAAGACCGATGACACGACTGCTGTCATAGCATAAGACCAACTGCGACCCAAAATAAGGTTGTAGTCTAGAGGGGCATCAACCACTTCCACATCCAGACTAACGGTTTTTCCTTCAACCCCTATAGGCAAATCCTGTAGAATGCCAAACGGATGGAACCCACGGCCATCAAAGGCCTTAAGAATCATCGGGGATTGGTTCAGTGAAGGAGAACCAAGCGATCTCCAACACTGAATCGACATAATACACGTAGAAGCTCCTTCATCAATTACAGTCCGATGAATAGGCTTGTTTTTTACTATCACTGGAATCTGGAAAGCCATTTGATGAGGGAGACGCGGTGTACTATTTTCTAGATCAAAGATTATCAGGTTCGGGTCCTGAATATCAACAGCTCCTATAGCCGACAAGAGTAATTTTCGTTGTGCTGGGCATGATTGCAGCACTTCCAAAGCCGACATTGCTGAGGGTGAAACAGCTAAATCCTCAACAATGTTATAATTCTGAGTTGCTCTCGCATGTGGATTGAAAGCAGACTTTCGAAGTATACCCTTGGCGGGCGGTTTAATTATCAAGTCCGGGTTAGGTTTCTCGATCTGTAGTGGATCGGAACCGGGAGTTGAGGTTGATGGATTAGAATGAGAAGATTCTGCTTCTTTACCATCAACAGGATTCTTACTACCATAATCTTGCGATCGAGTCGCAATCCGTACATGAGACATCATCAATATGGGTTCTTCACTGGCACTCGAGGAAGAACCTATCATTTTACTCTCCTGCTTCGGAAATGGATCTTTCAAAACAACAGGAGTTGGGGAACCCTTAACGATTCTCACAACCTCTGCCCGATGAGGGCAATCTCTTGTGAAATGATCTTCTTCACAAATTAAACAAGGATAGCGAGGTTTGCGCTTTTCGTCGTTAGATTTCGACTTCTCTTTTTTCTCCTTTGGAGCCTTGTCTGCATTATCTTTCTTCTTTCCTTTCTTCTTACCACCGTTTTTTGATTTAGCCGTAGATGACTCTACAGCATGAATATCGGTAGTAATTTCAGGAGAAGATTCTCCTGTCGGGGAGTCCGGTAGGGTTATTATTGGAGAAGAATTCTTTGAGGATTTCTTCTTACTTTTAGTATTTACCGTACCAATCATGCCATCAGCAGCATGAGACCCCGAAGGAGCAGCAGCAATTTGATTCGACTTAGGAAGATCTGGGATCTTCTCATGCAACGTACCCGACTGAGTGTAAACTAAGTCAATGTACTGGGCTTGAGCAATGACTTGCTCCTCAGTAACTACTCCGGCCTTAGCTACATCTTCAGTAATCTTCGGTAATAATGATTTTACAAACCATTCAGCTAAGATTTGTTCTGGGATAAAAACTTTCACTAAACGTCTTCGACGTCTCCATTCATGAATATGATCGGAAATGTAAGTGGAGGTCGACTGTTTTAATGAAGTTAATAGCTCCGTGCCATTATCGTATCTGACCAGCAACTGAAAATGAGTTAGGAACGAGGTAGCTAACTGGCTAAAATTGTAAAAAGAGGCCCGTGGTAACTCAATGTACCACTTGGCTGCGAGACCAATGAGCGTACGCTGGAAAAGACGTAAGCGGATCGAATCATCCGAGATAGAATTTGAAGCACATCAGAGGTGGTAAGTCATCACGTGATTGGACGGATCCTCTCCAGACTTACCTTCGAACTTGGGTATATCACTGGGCAACTTATTTGGCATTGGCGGCCAGAACGAAAGATATTGAATTGGATCGTTCGTTAGGCGCGTCAAGTCTGGTAAATCCAAAGTTGCGATAAACGGTAACTGCCGGTTAGGATCTCTAAAACTCTGGGTCACAAGACCAGTCCCAGGAGGAGGATATCCAGGATAACTAGGAACAGGAATCGCATTAGGGATATTATATCCTCCTGGAAAACCAGGATTAACCGGACCATACTGGGGTTGTTGAGGTTGTTGATAAGTGTACCCAGGATACGGTTGATACTGGTAAACCGGTTGTTGGACAGCAGGACCGAATTGGTACTGTCCCTGGTACTGTTGTTGAGTAAATTGAGGTTGAGTTGTTACAACAGTACTTGAACCAGGCTGCCCTATAGGCATCTGGACCGTGGTTTGAATCATAGATCCAGACAACGGTAAATATGTCTGAGGAGTGGTTGCAGAGACAGTAGAAACCGGAGCTGTCGATACTCCAGAAGTAAGTGCGGTAGATGTTGCGGTAGTTGCAGCAGCCGTTTGAGATGGAGTACTAGGTGCAATTGGCAGCTGAGTAACTACCGAAGTTACAGAAGTTTGAACATTTGACTGGACAGGTTGCGGTTGCTGGGGTGGACCAGAAACTACGGGTTGTCCAGCTTGAGGTACCAACTGTATACTTGGCTGCAACACCTGTTGACCTTGTGATGGATCCCACACTATCATTCCGGGGTATTGACCCGTAACAGGTTGAGGATACTGAGATCCATAACCGGATTGAGGATATGATTGATAACTAAAAGGCATAGTTCCCATACCTTGAACATATGACTGACCTTGAGGTGGTTGATAACCTTGACTCAGGTATTGACCTTGAGGTTGATAACCTTGGGGTAAATACTGATACTGGGGTTGACCTTGACCTTGAGGTTGATACCCTTGAGGTAAATATTGATACTGAGGTTGACCCTGGGGTACATATTGAGGCTGGGGTTGACCCTGAGGCGTGTATTGTACCATGGGTACATACTCACCTTGAAGTTGCCCCCCAGACACAATTTGTGTACCTTGAGGTTGTCCCCCAGGAATTAATTGAGGCTGCCCCCCAGGCGGTAATTGACCACCTTGAGGTTGAGAAACGGGAACTGAACCTGACATCATGTAAATGTCCCCTACACCCAACGGTTTATTACCATTGTTTCCAGCTAATAACCCATGATCAATGGGTTGAGGAGATGCTCCCGCAAAGGTACCAGAAAGTGATTGATACCCGGTGGGAATAGAAGGACCGCCGTGTAAGAAAGATTCAGGAGATTGAGTAAACATGGACGACTGACCTGACATATTTACAAGAGTATAAATACCTCCAGGTGGAAAAGGAGTACGAGGTGGAGAAAAACCTACCCCTGAGTTGTCTAAATAATTGGTTAACGAAAGGTACCAAGTAGTACTTCTAGGAGGGCTGTAAAAGATAGATTCACGCTCCCTTAGATCAATAGTAGGTCGATCTTCAAGGTTAGAGACGCCTATTTCTTCCTCTGGAGCAAGTTCTTCAATAGCAATCAAACCAGTAGGAAGATTTTCGGTGATAACTCGTTCTACTCTTGGTGAATCTGGAACACTAGAAGTTGGAGTAACAGGTTCAGATATTTCAGGTTCTTCGCCTATATCACTAGTAGATGAAAAACTACCAGCAAGCTCAGAAACTTCAACTGCTTTAGGGTTATAACCTGTCTCTAAACTTTGGTAATCTTGATGGACTACCAACGAAGACTCTCCTTCTTCTGGTGAACCTACTCTACTGCCACTAGGAGGAGTTACAAGGACCTTTAAACCTTCGTAATGACCCGGGACGTCTTCAGGAGGTCCACCCCGTGATCTACGGAGTTTCCTCAACAAATCAGTTCCGGTAACAATCTCAGGTGACTTGCCCCGAAGTCTACGGGACTGTCTCGGTAATTCCGCCACAGCTAAAAAACTACTACACACGAAAACAAAGTAAAATCTCAAATCAAACCACCTAAAGTCTCTAAAGAACCAAACAAATTTGAATCATACGCCTAAAGAATCTAGGGTGTCAAACCAAGCACAAACAGTAGCCTTCTAGACCGAAAACGCTAGTTGGAGATGAAACCGAACATCGCCGGATTCAGTACAGAAGTGGCGGGTGGAACAGTTACCCCGGCAACCTGCTTAATGAATAGACCGGCACAAGTTCCTCCACTTTAACCGTCTCGAGTGAAGTGAACCCCCCGGAAAATCCAAGTGAGTCTAGCCGACGTCTGCTCCAGGTACAGTGGGATCTTCCCTCCACCGTCACCTCGGTAGAATCCTAAAGATAATGGTCATTAAGGTTACCAATCGCAACAAATGCACCTGGGGGAACAGTCTACACTCCGACAGCACGCAAGGGCAGAGTATCAAGCTCAATCCCCTTGCTGGTTCCTTGACAATAATCCAAGGTTTACCGACAAGTGACCCCTGGCTCCTCGACAATGGTTAATCCGAGGTTTACTGTTTGTAATACGTGCGTGTCTGGCGTCGTTCCCAACGAGGGAGGATTGATCCCCTCACTGGTTCGGACACGAGCTCGTGCTTCTCCTTTAAGAGGAGCTTTCCCAGAGTACAAATGAAACAATTGGATTTATTCTATCACAAGATAAGCTACTTGTTTGGTTTTGTTGTCTTGGAGAGTTAATTACTCTCCTACTCCAAGACACTAGCCTGATCTAAATTGGTGTTTCAGAGCCCTAGTAAATAAAAGTTACTACGTTGATTTTACTTTAAGCGTTAATTTTATGGTTTTTCTTAAAGACAAAAGGTGATGGAGATGAAACTGGTGGTGTGTAGACTCGACTCGCAACCACTACAAAGATGCACCTAAGATGATTTACACTACTTTTCTTTTTCAATGAATCTCCTAACTAAGAGAGTTGGAAAATGCAAATTTTATAAAAAACAACTTTCTTAGTAAAGACAATCAAAGAAACAATTCTCTTTATCTTTTCAAAACACACAACTCATAACCACTAATTACTCTACGAAATTTCCTTTTTCTCCCAAAAGTCTACAAATGCTACAAAAGCAAACTTTTTCCAAAAGAATTTAACAAATCATGTAAAACATGTAAAACTATTTTTCTATATTAATAAAGCATGTAAAACTATTTTATCAAATCGAATTTAACAAATCTAATACAATCAAATCAAATTCACTCAAAAGCAAATCAAAAGCAAATTTACCTAAGAGTAAAAATAATGAGGACAAAAGCCTACAAGGATGATTCCCGGATGTTTTACTTAGTCAAAATGCAACTAAGGATCAGTTCATGCAGAATCATAAACTAACCAAAAACAAAATCGAAATCTTTTTGTTCTTTTTCTCAAGAATGGAATTCAAAGCTTTAACAAACAAACTTTTCGAGATTCGCAAAGAGAAGACACAAAGGTAGGTCTCTCACTTGGGTGACTTCTATGACAGGTCCGACTCCTAAGAGGACTGATCAAAACCAGGGAGATCCAAAGTTTGACAACCCCTAACACCAAAGTCACTACAGGACCAGTTAAAAATCAAACCCTAAGGCAACATCCTTATGAATTCCACCAAAACCCTCGACACTAACGGGACAAGTTCAGGTGAAGATCTTTGACAGTAAACTGATGGATCTGGGCAGTGAAAACAAAGTAAAAGCAAAATCTAAAAGAGCAAAAAACAAAAATTGAAATTTTCTCAAAATTGACAGGGGTACGCAGGTCATCTGTTTACACAGGCGCGGGTACGCACTGTGCACAAAGACGCAGTGCGTACAAGTACGCACTGTGTTAAACCCAGAGACTGCGTACTGCTGGCAAGACTAAGAAAAATAAAAAACTAAATTGACTCTAAGCTAACCCACCCAAATACACAGCTAGACAACCAAAAATCAGAAAACAAGCAATTTTTCTCAGACCAAAATATCAAATCACAAAGAACTCAAACACATTAATGGAGTCCCCAGTGGAGTCGCCATTTTGTCACGCGGAAAGAGTCGTTAGTGCGGACACAACCGACCTTCCTAGAAAGCCTAAGACTCTCTAATGACAAACAAGACAAATAAGAGCAATCCTTCCCTAAATATGCTTTTACAATATGAGAAATCAAGTGTTTAGATCCTACTTATAATCCAACGCTGTTGTAGTAGTCCAGCTCCATTGATCCGGATGAGCTCCTCCTTCACTTCGAAACCTGCATTCACCAACAATCAAACGATTAAATAGCACCTGAATATCACATAAAATAAAACATATTTAACATGTAGACCAAGGAGTACATGAAACAACTCATTAATAACAAATTGTTGAGAAGAATGGACTAATTTGTATTAAAAGGTAACAAAAGGAACCATTACAACCTGAGCCTTGGTGTTGTGCAAGCTCCTCCTAGGGTCCACAAGAGTTCTCCCTTACTCTGATCAGCTCACCCACCTCCCAATGGAAGCAAGTAAAGATGGTAATCTCTCCTCACAAGCTTCTACAAGGAAGTCCTAATTCCAGCAGCATCTACCCTTAGGAATGTTCAGCTTTCAACCTCCTCCCCCTTTGGCCCAATGCCTGTATTTATAGTGCTCTAGAGGAAGTTATTCAGGTCCACCATCAATGGGATAAGTCCCTCTTTGGATGGGATAGCTCCCTTATTGATGGGATAAGTTCCTCTTTGGTAGGGATACATGAACCATCTGGAGGCGCTTCATACACGTCAAACATACTTCTAGAAGCCTCTAGAAATGACCACAAGTAACTTTTTGGAGTGAAACTTGCGCCTTTTGACCTTTACAGGAGTACGCACCCATCCCTTTACATACAGAGCGTACAAGTACGCAGGTATGGTGAACTTGGGTTGCGTACCCGCAGGTAAGGCTGAGAGAAACTGCGTACCAGAGATAACTTGACTTTAAATGACTTTTCCCTCTTTCTTTGAGTTTGACATGGAAGGCAGAGGCATGAGATTTGCCAAGGAGGATAGTATGACAATGGATGGAGCCATACTAACTGCAAATAGTCATGGTGACAATTGTTAGTGTAACACTTTTCAAAAATAGCTAGAAGTGTGAAAATGTGATTAATAATCTAGTAGTCCCATTGAAAACTTAATTAGCCTTTGGCTTAAGTTTACTTCTCTCCAAATACTTGAAAATCCGCATGTTCAAAATTGTGGCATAAAGCTTGGAAAAGTATGCCCAATCCTAATGACCATATAATTTCGTTCATAATTATCACCTTATTTAAAGATAGGGTGAATAATATGTGTGACCATAATGGAAAAAAACTTGAGAAAACTACATGAAAGAGATCAACAATTTGGAGAGCAGAAGAATCAATTCCATATTTTAGATATTAAGCTAGAAACCCTTCCCCATTAGTTATCTTTATAAAATTCTAAATCCAAACAACTATTTTAATATCTTCGAACATTAATCAGTGACAAGGAAGGAGAGGTAACAAGCATAGAGAAATTGAATCAACACATCATAAAGGGAGGTAGCCTGAGAGACACAATATTGGAAATCAATATCAAAGTGGGGAGGGGCTTTCCTAGGAAAAAGAGTATATAAAATGTCATAGTGGAATAGAGAAGCATTGAAAACAAGGAGCGTGATAATAATTTTCACCATTGTGAGGTTGCTAGTCATGATTTCCTGCATGAAATAGTGATAAACAAAGGAAATGAATATCTTTTGAATATTTCCACCAATGATACAACCCATATGCAGTTCTAGATAGGTAGAAACCATGCTTCTACCCCAAATGATCAACCATATGAAAATTATGATGAATATCATGCTTTCCTTGCTGATAATTTAAATCCTAAAAACACTTTTGAGGTCACAGAAATATAGTTCAATCAAAAATCCTATTTTCACAAACACTGAAAGTAAGGGAGTTGTAGACTTTCGTGGTACTATACTTAGCACCTCAACATTTCATTGTGAGTTTGAGTAGGAGTAACGTAACCCCCATGTTGCACTTTGGTGTTAATCATGATCGTGTAAGAAACAAATGGAAGTAATCATGGTTTCCTAGAGTTTTAGGCCAATAAAATCAAAAGGTTTTTCAAATCCAGCAAAGTAATAATGTGACCGTTATGATTATATGAGTGAAGAAACAATTAATTTTATAGTTCAATCCTAAAATATCCTATATCATGGAATCCAACAGACCTACTATTTTTTATGCCTACGATATGAATTTATTCATCAAGCCTGATGGGATAGGGAAGTCTCTTCCTTTTACTGTCAATAATCATCTGGAAGATAAAGTTATTGGCATATGTGATGGATATTCCTTGGTAGAAAAACAAAAGGGTATGTTATAAAAACACAATTATTGAAGCTTTCAGTCATAAAAATCCATTTCCACCTATAAATAGATCTATTATTGACAATAACAAAGTTAGATAGCCCCAAAAGATTGATTAAACCTATAGTCAAACCCTTGATGACATATACAACTACAGTGATGAGAATGAAAATGATGTCAAGAAAATAATTGATGAAGAATACAAGCTTGACCAAATAAAATTTTTCTCTTTGGACCACATCAAATGGAAATATGTTCTCTTATCCGTGAACATGTGGACAATCATCCATGCACTATATTTTTAAAAGGAAATGTAGACAACGGACCTCTAAGAAATCCACATGAAGTCAATGATGAGGGACAATTCTGGGGCCTGGAAAAGGTGCACTCTGGAACGATCAATGATATAGGTCAAAATGATATTGAAACCAGCAAGATGACATTTTCTCAACGTAGTCATAAAAGAGATCTAGCTTCAATGACCACTCAGCCTATGGGGTTTATGGTTTGATGGTGATACAAGCACCATTATGAAGCGTTGTGTATGCATATCAATTTCTGGGCATTATATTTCATAAACAAACTCTAAGATGTTACTTATAGTGGATCACTATAAAATAATGAGGTTCCATCTTTCTAATTCCCCTCACTGTGTGTTCAATGTTTGAATAAGAAACGACTTTTTGTGGGTATTATTGGTCTTTTGGATCAACCTAAACCGCATTGGATATTTTATCGAGTTTGAAGAGATTTGCTGGGATCATTCTCATTACAGATGATAGACTAAAGATCTATGGACCAAACTGCCATCTACTACTTATTTTTCCTACCCTGAGGATTTATAATTGCAATCTCTCTCTACCATGCATTTTGGGTATTATCTACCTTAAAATAGTGATTTGGATACTATGATTTGTCATCCCTGTGTTTGAGATTATTTGATGTATGGATTCTCCATATCCATTGTCTAGTTTCTTTAGAATATTTTGTGACCGTATATGTTGGTTTGGCTTTTCATTCAAGACAGTGGCATCATTGTAATCCAAAAATATAGTATTGATATTCGCAATTCAACACAATGGAATCTTAGTGAATCATTTATCACGATGGTATGGCAACTCAGAGACCTTGTTGAAGGTGTCATCACTCTTATGTTTAGTCTCTAATTAGTTAGCATTGCATACAATCTCACCGCACTTGTAATTATGTATAGATAAGTTTGGATACTTGTCAAATATATATAGTTAAAATCTTGAACCAGTGATGATAACTATCTTACAACTCGTTTGACCCAGACAATGTTATGCAGTAGCCTTGTTCGCAAACGAAGTTGTGAACAAGCCCGATTCACATCTTGGATAGCTTGATTCATGAGATTTTGTACTTTGTATCTTTTTGATGAACTTTTGATGAAAACTAATTGAATAAGAGCTAGGATCGATTGCAAGAAGTACCATTTGAAGCCAATCCATATTCTTTGCAGATCCTTCTCTCAGTACAATTATCCTTAACATATATATCTTCAGTAGACTGACCAATATTGGCATTAACAATTGGCACCAAAAGAAGAATTCATTGTTCTCTCTGAAATCAAGTATGGCCTTAAGGAACTTTAAAATATTTGGCAAGCAGACAAATTTTGAAAGGGTTAGGGGCTTATAGATTATTTTATTAATTTAATGGTTGAGCTCATTTGTAGGTGGTTATCCATGTGTCATAAATTTTGGACTTTGAAGTAGTCAAGGGTTATACTCCATATGTAACATTTCGACCCTCTAAGACATTTCAAAATTCCTAGTAATGCATCAAGATTAAAAGAGAAGGCTCGACCCTCCACTCACTGTGATTTAACTATGTTTTCGACACTACAATGGTTAAGCTATGTTTTGATCTCATTTGATTCAGATTTAGTTTCAGGCTCCTATTCACTGTATCATAGACATTCTTAATTTATGTTCAATCTTGGCCCTCAAGATCATCAACATCATTAGCATATTATCTGAGCAGTAGAGTTATTTGGCCTACCTTGAGCTAAAATAAATCTCGTATGGATCTTTACAACTCCCATTATCAACAGGAAAAAGTTAAGGGTTCTTGCAATCATCTGAAGACAATGATTTTGTTTAAAGCACATTCTATCAATAAATCAAAGACCTTCAAGACAATGATTATGTCAACAAATAAGACAATGACAATTTTTTTAATAAAGGAAGTGCCATTCTAAATTTTTTACCTATGATTGAACCTGGTTGTGATCCTACATTGATTTTCCTTAAATTAATATTGTAGCACAAAGCATGATTAACATGACATCCTGGTGAATACTGGAAATAATTAATTATTATGAGCTTGCAGCTACAAGTGGAAATGAGAAACAATAAGGGAACAACAATTCTAGGCCAAAATCCAACCTCTCAAGGATTTGTTAGTAATGGAAATTGCAGCACCTTTGATAAGAAGTACACCTCACCTAAAGCCTTCAATCCTAAAGATCATCTAGAGGAAGTGCATAGCACTCTGACCAGTTCTCTATCAATCCTTGTGAAAAATAGAAGCAAGTATACAAGCACAATAAGCAAAAGAGCTTGATATCTTGATTGCAATAAATCAAGATTTTGTGAAGAATTGTTCTACATATATGAATGCCCAATGAGAAATCCTTCTTCCCATCATGAATTGGTTAATTTGACACAACGAAGGATGAGATAACTAGGACTATGATGACTCATACCTTTTCTGAAGTTGTTTCCTCATCTGAGTTAAAGAAAGGCTTAAGAGGGATCCATAAAATCTTCGATGATTGTTCTTGTTTGATGATTCCTTATGAAAGGCATGTATTGATAACTAAATTTGATATAAGATGCATGATTATGATTGGATAATTCGAGCACATGGGCCATAGGATTAAAATCAGGTTGCATATAGCTCAATGCTTATGTTTTAAGTAAGCTTACCTTTCAAACATTCAGAGGGAGATGTGATGTTATAATATGATGTCTAATGACTCTTGTTACTTAAGAAGCAATACAATTGGCTAACTTTGGTGCATACATGAATAACAGGGTGCTAATAGCTTGATGGATATGATTCGAACAAGCATTATTTTCCAATCTTGAGAGGAAGATATGATGTGATAGATAATGATTCCCCAAATTATCTCACTCCCAAACTTTCAAACTAAGTGCACTTGTCAGTTCCTACTAGATACTCTTGTTACTGTCATCCACTGATGCTTAGAAATAAACAAATATTAATTTAAAGAAAAGGGAGCTCGGAATAAACTGGGATAGAAAGCTAAATAGGCTTGATAATGGTGAAAAATTTCATGGTTAAGTGTCCTTTGAGCCAAGAAGCCTTAAAATGGTGATGTGACCTTCGTTTGATGTCCTCGTTACTAGGTATAAGTCTCATAGGTGACAATTGATGCCATGTGATTTCATTTCAATGTATTCAACGCCACTTCTTCACCCTCTCACCTCATGCGATTAGCACATGAGAAAGTCATCATTATGACCAATGCTCAAGGTAGATGAGTCACATTGAATAGTGTTGAGCCTCCATTTTGTCCAAATTTTCATGATTTACCTGAATAATTTTATGTGTGTACTAAGTGTCTATAATCATTATTATTCATTTTACACATTATTAAGTTATCATTTAGAGGCATTTAGAGGTGAAAATTGTTGATCTATGAACTCTTCTTGTTTTTTTAATTTAATATGAAAATGTCATTAATGTCAGGTTCTTTTGTGGCAGGTGCTAACATTCCTATAGTAGCAGTTCCTATACCAATTGTGCCTACCCCAGCTCTACCTGCACCAACATGCCTCCACCAACATGGCTGCACTAATTTGGGTCTTTCATACATTGACACATCTCTAGGGAAATATGAAAGAGGTTTTTGTTCAAAATATTGTTTGAACACTTTCACATAAGCTAAGATACACCCAGGTCATACAAATTCATGTTTAGGCAATAATTAATGCCTCAGCCCCAAATTCGCAGCAGTTTCCAAACTTCCAACTTCTACCTCATTTTTCGTGTAGGTGAAGGCGAATAGAGAAATTATGGAACATGGGTTTTGGTCCCAGTATAGAGAATTGACAAAGACTCAAACCAATTTATCAAATTCCTAATGGTATGAAAGCTACATAATGGTCTTTGAGGCAATTTTCTAAAAATAGTCTATTTTTCTAGAATCTTAGCATCTCAGATTTCAAACAGTGATTTTTGGGCATGATTTTTGAGGCAATGGATCTGAACCAGAAAATTTAGGGAGAGGTTATTGTTGAAAATATAACACGATACATTGCCTCCAAACAATTTTCCAAAATTCGTAATGGTTAAGGAGATACATAGAGTTCTTTGGAGGCATTTTGTTAAAAAAACTGATTTTTCCATAATTGTAGAAAACAACCAGATTTGGGAAATTCGTGCCAGATCTTCATTCCTTCAATGGGTAAATGGTTCTACTGATATTCTATTGATGAATATCATTTGGGATTCAATCCCTATGTTGTTTGCTAAGGAATAGAGCCAAAATTATCATGAAAGAACATTATAAAAGGAAGGAGTCACGTAGGTGTGAAGGGGGTTTTTTTGTATATGGAAGATTGTATTATGTAAATCATTTTTCTTTGCATGAGGAGGGAATTTACCTTTCTATCTAGGAAGGGATGAGCTGCGCACTAGTGGGATGATCCCTGGAGGGGACAACTAGAGCCAGCGCTGCATTATTTTATGAATTTGTAACAAGACTTCTGAAATGAATTTCTTTGGCATTAAATTCTGAATTTTGGTTTCTACTCTGAAATAAGTTTATTTGGCAATCACTTCTAAGTAATTTTGTTTCTCCATACTATTCTAAATATTGTGACTTAATCGCCACAAGAGAAACGAGTTGGATGGTTGGGCACACCAGCTAGTGTGTTGCCCCAAACCTCTTAATTTTGTTTTGTTGCATTTTAGTTGCTTGGTGTGATTGTGATCTTAGATAATTTCACAATTTCATTCCATAGTTCCTTTTCTTTTCCAGTCATTTAATTCTCAATTTCATTCCACAAGCTTTATTTTGATGCTCTGGTTATTTAAGTTTAATATCAATTCTTTTGGACGTATTTTCATAAAGGTTGAACTAAATTAAATGGTGAATGTTTTAACTGCATCTCTTATTTATTATTACAAATATTTACCCTGATCTTATTGCTGCATAACAAAGTCTATTTCCAAGACACAATGGTGAAATAATTACTGAGAAATAACTCTGGTTAACTTAACTTAACATGTATTCATGATTGCCTTTGAATATTATATGAGACTGATTCCTGCACTTTTGCAGAAAAACATTTATTCCTGCACTTTTGCAAGCAAATGCTAGGATCAACATAAGAAAATATTGTGAATCTTGTTGACAAAACACTCATAGAATTCTTCATTATAATTAAATGTTGCATATATTATAAGGAAGTATTTAATAAGATCAGGGTAAATAACATGAATTATATATTGGTTCTTATTGCATATTTCTCTTACAACTAAAGTACTGAATTGTATTTAAGAGAAGCAATGCATTATTATCTTGATTCTTTCCTTAGATTAGTTGGAATGAAGTTGCCGTGTGATTTCTAGTTTCATGCTTGCAACATAGCAGTAATTTTTAAGAGGTTTTGCATTCTTTATTTCTTGAATCACTTTCTTTTGAATGGGGCCTACATTCCCTTGTCCCCTAGACAATTGAGGAAGACTTACTACAAGAGTAAACTCAACCCAGAAGAGGAGCCAAAATTAGATTCCCGGAGCATGTTTACTTTGCTTTAAAGAGTCTTGTTTATATTTCCTGAATGATGCTCCTTTTGAATTTCTTTCAAGAGTTTGGTTTTTATTTAATATATCCCTGAGGTCGTATTTTAGCATATATTGTGCTACGCCTCTAAGTTTACTTACCTAGATTGACAAATTAAATGTTGGTGTAAATCTTTCATTTATACCGCCCGACATTTTGGCGTCGTTGCCGGGGAGGCGTTGTAGGATAAGGCCTCAATGATTTGTCATGCTTTTCGCTTTCCTTCACAATTGAATTTCTAGATTAACGAGATTCCCCTTGCTTGCTGAAGCATACTAGATGACAATCCCAGAGAATTCACAAGCCAGGTTTTCCTTTCTGTGAATGAGTGATTTCCTTTACTGCAAAGTGTGATGCCTGATTTGTTTCTTTTACTGAAATTTAGTTTATATGAGTAATTTTTCTTTCTACAAAGTGTGATGCTTGATTTACTACAATTGGGTTTTTTATGAGCAATTTGTTTTACTACAAAGTGTGTTATTTTTTTTCTGTAGTAGAGGTTATTTAATTTCTGCAAGCGTGATTTCCTTTGTTTAAAAGCTTGGTTTGTTATTTTTACTACAATTGATCTTTTGAGTTTTTCAGGTGTTAAAAGAACCCCCCGCTCTCCATCCTGGTGCTAACAAGACTTTCCAGCTAACAGAAAAATTCCAGGAAGTGTGATGCTATTCAAAGAACAATCTCAAATTCTAGTGGAAGCTGGGGTCTCTACTTCACAGAAAGAACACATCTTGGCATCGATTAGAAATCGGTCTACTCCTATGGAAGAAGAGAATCATGAAGAACCATAAGATCTTCCTAGGGAGACCGAGAAGCTATGGATCACGCTTGATGAAGAGAAGCCATTAGAAACAGAGATTGAAGAACACCAAACTTATCCAGCCTGCACTTTAGAGGATGAACAAAGAAAATTGGAGGATTTGCATGATGCACTAGATGTTTCCCATGAATCAAATGACAAACAATATATGGATCCCATAGAATCTTTATTTCAGATGACTATCAATATTCATCCCTCCCTTATCATTCAACAATTTGTAGCATCACATCAGTTAATGCAGTCGGTACCTCATATTCTGGTATTTTCTTGCATATACTTTCTAAATTTGAACATGAATATGATTATCCTCTTGTTGCGCACTTGGTTGCACTAGAAGTCCTCCTATACGTAAAAGGGAGTCTTCTGCTTCTTAGGGTAGAGTAGGGTAGAAGAATAAATAAATGCCATGAATAAAGTTTTTACAACAAAGCAATTGGGGTTTTGACTTTCAAAGCATAGTCACTGAAACTGCTTTTGTGCCACTTTGGTTGTTAACACACACATATGTGACAAATCTTGTTGAGTATGATTCACTCTAATACCTCATGATTTTACAAAGTAACCATGACTAACCACTCTAATGAAGTTTTCATCTGAGATATATATTGTCAGTTTCCCTTAGAAAGTACTATTGGAGAGCCCCCTATGGTGGAACACTCTTATAAAGATCATAATAAGTTATTCATGAGAACAATAGCATTATTAACTTAAAGAGTCTTTCAGTCATTATCTGGGATATTTTTAATAAGTCTTTAGGGTAGAGGAACTAGCTAGTAATGATTAGACATTAAAAAAATTTCTATGCCATCCCGTACTCTTAAGGAGTAGATCTGCCTCCCCACTTATTATGTAACCTTCGAATTTAACTACAACCAAAATTTATAAAAGATTTAGTGGAGGATAGGAGGTCTCGTGATGAGCCGACCTACCAAGATCATGGGACCTAAAATGCATGACATTACTGTGCTAGTCACCAAGCCAGAGTAATGGCTTTCAGCTAGAAGACAAGAGGTCTCATCATGAGTCGACCTGTTCATCCATGCTACTTCTTGTGAGTGGCAATGCCATCAGCTGGTTACCAAGCCAGGACATTGGCCTTCATCTAATTTTTGAATTAAATAAGATAGCTCTGAATCTATATCTAGTAAGTGGGACACAGGAATTTCCCTGGGTTAAAAGACATCCCTACTGAGGTTATAGACACCTACGAGTAGCAAGGCCATGTCTGTGGTATTAAATTTAATTGCATACTATGATTTACTCAGTTAGCTTTCTCTTTCCATAAAACTCATTATTTTATTTCTTGGATAATGGTTTTAAGATGATTTGAGCATGATGCTTTGAGTTCTATCTTTCAAAAATTAGGAATCTTTAATGATGTGGTACCCTTAGTGAAGGTAATTATTTGTACTGAATTAAGAAGAAATTCATTTTTTTTCATCCGGATGACAACAAAATTTAGAGTGTTCAATTTTCTGATTGGTCCAAGAAGGTGTCATTTTGTTGTATTTTTATCTCCCTTTTCTGGTATCATAACTCACTTAATTTTTATGGTATTTAGAGTGATGAATTACTCAGCGATGATTACTCACTAGGTGTTGATGGAAAACAATGTCTATTGATTGTGGTTGCCTCTAAATAAGCACTATGTGACCTAGGTATAGGATTGTTGAATTAGGTGCAGGAATCTTATGGTAATTGCGCCTTTTCAACAAAGATTTGAGTTTTATCATGATTGCTAATAAGACTCTCGAAAAAATTAAGAGCTCTAAAATCTATGACAAGCAGGGAGTTCATTTGAAATAGGACAGTAGGTATGTGATGTCTATCATAAAGGTGCAGTACTCTTTTTCCATAATGTATGGTACAAAGCATTGCTTTCCTGTACCTGATATTGTTGCAATTTTATCATTCCTGCACTCAATACTTTCATAAGCGTTGTAACATGGTTTTAGTTGGCACTATAATAGTGATGTTGTAGACTTAATGAATGCTTTAAAAATAATGACAAACAATGATATGTTCATATTTCCTTGCTGAGATTTCTTGTTGACACTTTTATCGGGAAGAATAGTATGATCTTTAAACATTTCCCTTACCTTCTTCCATGATTTTATAATCTTATGGATTGGCTTGCATGAGAACATGAAAGAAGGTCAGCATGGGGGAGTGTTGAGCCTCCATTTTGTCCAAATTTTCATGATTTACCTGAATAATTTTATGCGTGTACTAAGTGCCTATAATCATTATTATTCATTTTACGCATTATTAAGTTATCATTTAGAGGCATTTAGAGCTGACAGTTGTTGATCTATGAACTCTTCATGTTTTGTTAATTTAATATGAAAATGTAATTAATGACAAGCTCTTTTGTGGTAGGTGCTAACATTCCTATAGTAGTAGTTCCTATCCCTGTTGTGCTTGCACCAACTCTGCCTGCACCAACATGCCTCCACCAACATGCCTGCACTAATTTGGGGCTTTCATACATTGACACATCCCTAGGGAAATATGAAAGAGGTTTTTCTTCAAAATATTGTTTGAACACTTCCACATAAGCTAAGATACACCCAAGTCGTACGGATTTCTGTTTAGGCAATAATTAATGCCTCAACCCCAAATTCGCAACAGTTTCCAAACTTCCAACTTTTGCCTCGTTTTCCGTGTAGGTGAAGGCGAATAGAGAAATTCTGGAACATGGGTTTTGGTCCCAGTATAGTATATTGACGAAGCTTCAAACCAATTTCTACTTCAAACCAATTTCTAAAATTCCTAATGGTCAGAAAGTTACATAACGGTCTTTGAGGCAGTTTTCTAAAAATAGATTGTTTTTCCAAAACCTTAGCATCTCAAATTTCAAACAGTCATTTTAGGGCACGATTTTCGAGGCTTGGATCTGAACCAGAAAATTCGGAGAGAGGTTATTGTTGAAAATATAACATGCTACATTGCCTCCAAACATTTTTCTGAAATTCGTAATGGTTAAGGAGATACGTAGAGTTCTTTGGAGGCATTTTGTTAAAAAAACTAATTTTTCCAGAATTGTAGAAAACGTCCAAATTTGGGAAATTCGTGCCAGATCTTCATTCCTTCAATGGGTAAATGGTTGTACGGATATTATATTGATGAATATCAGTTTGGATTCAATCCCATGTTGTTTTCTAAGGAATAGAGCCAAAATTATCATGAAAGAACATTATAAAAGGAAGGAGTCACGTAGGTGGGAAGGGGGGTTTTTTGTATATGGCAGATTGTATTATGTAAATCATTTTTATTTGCAGGAGGAGGGAATCAATCTTGCTGTGCAGGAAGGGAGGAGTTGCACACTAGTGGGATGATCCCTGGAGGGGACCATTAGAGCCGCCGCTGCATTGTTTTATGAATTTGTAACAAGACTTCTGAAATGAATTTCTTTGGCATTAAATTCTGAATTCTGGTTTCTACTCTGAAATGAGTTTATTTAGCAATCACTTCTGAGTAATTTTGTTTCTCCATACTATTTTAAATAATGTGACTTAATCACCGCAAGAGAAATGAGCTGGATGGTTGGGCCCACCAGCCAGTCCGTTAACCCAAACCTCTTAATTTTCTTTTGTTGCATTTTAGTTGCTTGGTGTGAGTGTGATCTTAGATAATTTCACAATTTCATTCCATAGATCCTTTTCTTTTTCAGTCATTTAATTTTCAATTTCATTCCAAAAGCTTTATTTTGTTGTTCTGGTTATTCAACTTTAATATCAATTCTTTTGGACGTATTTTCATAAAGGTTGAACTAAAGTAAATGGTGAATGTTTTAACTACGTCTGTTATTTATTATTACAAAGATCTACCCTGATCTCATTGCTGCATAACAAAGTCTATTTCCAAGATGCAATGGTGAAATAATTACCGAGAAAGAATTCTGGTTAACTTAACTTAACATGTATTCATGATTGCCTTTGAATATTATATGAGACTTATTCCTACACTTTTACAAAAAAAACATTTAATCCTGCACTTTTGCAAGCAGATGCTCTGATTAGCATAAGAAAATATTGTGAATCTTGTTGACAAAACGCTCATAGAATTCTTCATTATAATTAAATGTTGCATATATTATAAGGAAGTATTTAATAAGATCAGGGTAAACAACACGAATTATATATTGGTTCTTATTTGATATTTCTCTTACAACTAAAGTACTGAATTTTCTTTAAGAGAAGCAGTGCATTATTATCTTGATTCTTTCTTAGATTAGTTGGAATGAAGTTGCCATGTGATTTCTAGTTTCATGCTTGCAACATAGCAGTAATTTTTAAGAGGTTTTGCATTATTTATTTCTTGAATCGCTTTCTTTTGAATCGGGCCTACATTCCCTTGTCGCCTGGACAATTAAGGAAGACTTACTGCAGGAGTCAACTCAACCCAGAAGAGGAGCCAGAAGTAGATTCCCGGAGTGTGTTTCCTTTGCTTTAAAGAGTCTTTTTTATTTTTCCTGAATGATGCTCCTTTTGAATTTATTGCAAGAGTTTGGTTTTTATTTAACAAATCCCCGAGGTTGTATTCTGGCATATATTGTGCTACGCCTCTAAGTTTACTTACCCGGATTGACAAATTAAATTTTGTTGTAAATCTTGCATTTATACCGCCAGACAAATAGCTTTATATTCTAGAAAATTCCCTTGACTCCATGAGTGCATGAAAAAATGTTCATTATGACTAATACTCATGGGAGGTGGGTCATGCAGAATGACTTAATACTCTTGCATGCTCATTGTAACCTGATACAATGAATATTTGAGAAATCGCTCCTTATGATTAATGCTGATTGGAGATGAGAGTGCACGCGACATTGAGCATTATGACTAATGCACATGGGAGATGGGTCATGCTAAATGACTTAACATTCTAGCTAGTTCCCTTGATGCAATGAATGATAAATCGATCATTATGACTAATGACTAATGGTCATGGGATATGCGTCATGTTGAATAACTTAATACCCTAGGTAGTTCACCTAATCTAATGAGTGTATGAGAATTTGTGTTGAAAATTAGCAACAATGGGATGAATTTCCTTGAATAAAATTTCATTTCTGACTATCCTAATGTAACTTTCTAAATATAGAAAGTCACGTCTATCATTGAAAAAATGACTTTGTTGGTCAAGGTTGTCATTGATGTCAATATGGCATTGTTTTTGATGACAAATATTCTTGTTGTACATGTCCTAAAGATGTTTCCATAACCCTAAGAATGAACATGATGCATAACCTAATAATGAATATTAAGGCCCTAGAAACCCTCATAGGCATATGCATGCATAATAATGACAATATCATATTCTAGCCTTGTTGAAGATTCTTATGATGCCCTTAAATCCTTGCCCTAATGAAACCCCAACTATATCACATCCGTGTTCTTGATGAAGAAGCCCTAAAGCCTCATGATAATAATGATTGCTAGATTTCCTAATCGTAAGTCCCATGTCTATATAGAAGGTGCCCAAACATTGTTTAAATAATAAGTTCCTAAAAGTTTCCATGGATAAATTCCTTGATAAAAATATAAGCTCATTACAGCTAGGGAAAACCTCTCTCATTTGATTCCACTAGCTAAAAAATGTTTTCTTCGATGATTTGAAGAACTAGGGTTTTGTTCAATGGGAGACAATGTAATTTTTGCCAAACCATTCTATTTTACAAGAAAAAAATTCTAGAAATTGTGGGTATCATGCTCATGTGGTTCTTGGCCAAACACACTTGCAGCAACCTACAAAACAATTATCCTTCTCGGTTTGGATTTTATGCCCCTGAAAAAAATTCTCATTATATCCCTGTAGGGCTTCAATAAGTGAGTTAAAAATCACATTAAAACTACAATTTGGTCTCCAATAAAAAAACCATCGATCACATTATAGTTATAAAATTGAATGACAACTAGGATTACGCATAAATTATAAGATTCATATCTCTAGTGAAATTGCTAGTGGAATCCATGGGCCATTCTAGGATACCGCTCTCATTTGATTCCACTAGCAATTTCACCAGAAATTAAGAAATATGCATCTTCCATTACACATAAATCTTCAATGTGTGAACCGTCTAATGCTCCTCAAAGGACGGATTATCAAATAGTGGACCATTGAAGAGTTAGAACCAACATTCGTTATTGCAATGAGAATATATGAAATACACTAATCTTATCTATGCATTCAAAAGAAACATCTGACAAACACCTTTGGCAGCTAGCCTTTATTTTTTACTAGAGATGCATGAGAATATATGAAATACATCAATGTTATCTATGCATTCATAAGAAACATCTGACAGACACATTTGGCATCTAGCCTTTAATTTATACTAGAGATGCATGAAGCATTATATAAAAAAAATGAAATATTTTGGGAATTCCATTCAAATGTGGAACATTACTATGGAAGCCAAGTTAAGCATTGATATTAGACCTTGCATGCACATTTCATGGATTGTTGTAGTGGTGAAATAAAATGGAATAGGTCAATTATCTCATATAAGTCAAAGATAGTCTAACTCAAAGTATGAAATTGTTATTTAGGCTATAAACCTAACTAAATGGTCCAAACCTGAAACTGTGACCCTTCCTTGCAAATTGCATGTGCTACCAATTAATCATAGTTAAATGGTTTTAGATTCAACACGAGAGTAATCTTATGGAGGAGGTATTGGGTTTGGAAAGTCACCACATAACAAAGGCTAGTGGGTCAATATCCTAAAATAAGGCGTTAACATAATCTTCATAGAGGTACATTTTTCATCAGGATAAACCCTAGACTGATCTATTTTTATGAGGAAGAAAAAACATGGAAATTTTTTTGTTAGGTAGGAATACAACTTGTCAATTTGGTCTATCTTGAGTGATGAAAAGAGAATGTTGTTAGGCTCTCCACCATTTCATGGATTGATATAGCAAAGAGAGAAAATATGCTCTCTCTTGAGACTTTACTAGGTAATTCATAACAGTTGTGGTGTTGGTGCCTTAGCTTAGCCAGAAAATGCCAAAACTCTCTTGATGCACAAAATTGATTACTGAATCTACCTTAGAGTATGCCATAGTCACTGAATGTGGCATGCATGGTTGTACCAAGGAGGCCCTAAAATTTTTAACAATGAAACTTTACATTGGTATGGTCAACCTACATGTGGATAAACAAAACATTTTTTAATAGCATGCACCACTATCAATCAACCAATTTCCCAAGGTATCTAGAGGAGAGGTAGCATAGAGGGAAAATAAAAGATAAAATTCTTTTTGTTTGTTATCTACAACATTAGATTCATCGTACCTGAAGTTTCTTGATGTTTTTGGAGGTCGACCATTTCCATGTTGAGTAGTGGGAGAATTCATTTTTCCTTTATCATTGAACCTGTCATTCTTTTAATTTTTTTTGCCCCTGAAATTGTTGTGGTAGTTGTTATCATCATCCCAAGGTGTATCCCTTCTATATGACACTCCCTTTCATTGTGGCCAAACCTATTACAAATGAAAGATCTTCCCTTCCTTCCTTCTTTGAATCACAATATTCCTTGGCATTGCTTCTTTGACCCTACATTTTCTACAAGATCTCCAAATTTTCCCCGCATTCAATTTCAATCGTTACATAAAAATGAAAGACAACAAAAATATTTCTCACAGAAAACATGCAGAAGAAATTCTTCGTTCAATGTCTCCTCCAAACGACCTGCTCTAATCCATATGTTAACATCTACAAAAATTTTCCCGTAATTATTAAGCTCAATCTATTTTTATCACATACCTTTTCTATCCATTAACAATAGTCAAATTTACTCAATATGAATACATAGCTGCAAATATTACGTTTTTATTATATTTTTTAACTACTCGTTTTTAACATTATCTATCTTTTGAAACAGGACGTATGGACTCTGAGATATCACAACTATATACTTACTTCAAATAAATAGAGGAATCAATAATTACATTACACAATATAGAAACAAGATTTCTACTAGTTCCAAATCCAAATATACCGCTATACTGCCTTCGACCAACTATACAATTATTACTAGCCTTAAAATCTATTCTCAAATGTATAATCCACATTCATGAACGCGACAGAATGCGAAAAACACGAGCAGGCTGGAAATTATGAAATATGCATCTTCCATTACGCATAAATCTTCAATGTGTGAACTATCTAATGCTCCTCAAAGGATGGATTATCTGTGTCCTCAAAATTTTCCCAAAATGGTTGAACACCAAATTGTTAGAGAACCACTTGAAATTTTAAAATTTCCCATAAAAATGTTTGAAAAGTGCTCGATCATAATATTTTTTTAAACGTTCATTTGCTAGCAGTTCTATTAATTGGCACTTTTATTTTATTAATAAAAAACATGTAATATCAACTCACATTTGCATCCTATAAATTATATCTTTCATTAATTTTCGGTATAAAACTATATATGTAAAATCACACTTTCCCTGGTGTATAAAACTATATATTAAAATAAAATATACCATCCAATATTTTAGAATATAACATCTTTTTCATTTTCCTAAGATTTCAAATTATAATAAATCTCTCATTGATTTTGAATTTAAAAATAGAATACCCTAATTCATGGTTATGGGTTGATTATGAATTTAGGAAAAAGCTTCTTTACAACTATTTCCTCCTGCATAATTAATTCTTGTGACTCTTTTTTATTAGATTATCTATTGGAATAGGTTTGGTCTTTTTTTTTTGGTAATGTATAAGAAGTCCATTGACTTGATTTTTTTGTACTCTACATGTTACGCATCAATTGGTAAGATTTCTATTACATTTGAGTGTGTTTGTGTTCGTTATTTTAGACTCAAACCAGATTCCTGAGTGTCGTGGAAAAATTAACAAGATTATGCTTCAATAAACCATGCACAATAACAACATCTAAGATAATTGCCGCAATAACACCTTATTTATAGCCCTAATATAATCAATCCACTGTTGCAATTGATTTCCATTCTTGTTGCCCTACAGTAATTACTTCTGCAAATTTGGCACAAATGTTTACTAAATCTTTTAGCCAAATCCAAGAGAAGGTATCCAATGTGAAAAGGGTTGAGAACCATCCTCAAAACTCTCCTCTAAAATTAATATGTGATAGTGTCCTATACAAACATCATTTACTAAAATGATGCAAGTGATCAACCATTAAAGAATGTGATATGTGATATTTACTCATATTTTTATGAATTCACATAAGTTTAAAAATATGACTAGTTTAATTTATTGTTCTAATGCCTTCCTTATAATTGAGAAATCTCCTAAAATAATTAATATCCTAAAATACAAACTCCAATATAATATATTTTCACTATATATTTTTAAATTATATTAAATTAGAAAATTAATTTAATATAAAATAGATATCTATTTGTTTTTAGTTATAATTTTATGAAACTTTATTACTCTAAATAAATATGTCATATACTATGATATTCTAATGTTGGAAAAATGACTCTTCAATAATTTGATTTACGTAATAATTACATATTAAGATCCTCTTTGCAATTTTAGGAGAACTAAATATGTAGTTTTAGGGGAACTAAATATGTATAGGAGAGAAGTTACAATATAAATTTAAATAATATGGAAGGTGAAATAAAATATATTTTTTAGACTATTTCAAATGAGAATGTCTAAAGAAGAAACTAGGATCTCATCTTATTTTTTATATTATTGGTAAAATTAATATGGCTTGATTATTCAATATTTCTCGTAATTGAACCAAACTTAATATGTATCAGATTAATAGTTATAAGTAAGAATTCCCATAAATTGTCATGACTACTCTGTCACATATTGATATCTTTAATTTCATAAATAGTTTCATCATCTCTAATAGATAAAATAACCAGGACTTTAGGTAGAACTTTTGATGGATTTTACTCATTGTTAACTAGATTTATTATTTCTTTGTGACCGAAGTTGAAAAGTGGAAATACAAATTATTTAATAAATGAGTAAAGATTATTTGAAGGGTGTTACCAAGCGTATGGCTTGAGGTTTTATATGAGACAACTATATATTGCTAGAAGAAACCTCAATATCGATAGAATAATGATGTGGTGAGTTGATGTGGACCCGATGATACTACATGGCAATTGAGTGGCAGTTGATTTGACATGATAATGTCTCATTATGATGTGGCACCAATGTGGGTCTAGATGACATGGCATGCCAATGTGGCAAGTGATGTGGCATGTTGACATGGAAATGGAGGGTTGACTTGGCACCGAGGTGATGTCTAGGTGGTAACCAGATAGCGACAACATGGATGTTGGGCTTTTGGATGTTAAGATATCAGCTAATTAGTATCAATGACATTCTTTAGCCTCTTCCCTAGGGATTAGTGGCTTGATAGCCCGACTATTGGCCTTTCAAGATATCGGGTATCGAGACATTAAGGCTTCAATATACAAGCTTGTCTATACGTTAGGCATCGAGCATGGAGACAATAAGTATGTATAGAGCATTAGGTGTCCTGGGGTGATAGAGGCTTAGTGATCTGGCAGATGGATAAGGTAGATGATGGAAAGGTAATTGTGTTAATTGATGACCCATTTTTTGGTTATGTGAAGACCGAGTAAGCAAGCTTTAAACTAATGTGATATTTCTCAAGTGGTCGATAGTGGATATAATATCCAATTGACTAGGTAGGCTATCGTGGATGTTGATAGGCCATTTTATAATGGTGACATGTGGGTTAAGGGTTGCCACGTGTTTGGCAAGAAACATATAAATATTTATAGGAGAGAAGTGACAATATAAAGCTAAATAATACCAAAGGCCAAATAAAGCACTTTTTTTTAGACTATCGAAAATGAGAATTTGTAAAGAAGAAACTAGGATCCCATCTTATTTTTTATGTCATTGCTAAAATGAACATATCTTGATTATTCAATATCTCTTGTAATGGAACCAAAGTTAGGTATCACATGAATAGTTATAGGTAATAATTCCCATAAATGATCATGATTACTATGTCACATATTTATATCTTTAATTTCATAAATAGTTTCATCATGTCTAATAGATAAAATAACTACAAGTTTAGGTAGCACTTTTGATGGATTCTACTCATTGTTAACTAGATTTATTATTCCTTTTTGACTGATGTTGAAAAGTGGAAACACAAGATATTTAATAAATGAGAGTAATTATTATTTGAAGGGTGTTACCAAGCATATTTATTGAGGTTTTATATGAGACAAGTATATATTTCTAGAAGAATAGAGGTTGAAGGACAAAAGGTGTAGCAATAGGCATCAACATATAACATGAAAAATTTCAAACACTTTTCCATGCTAGATATTCCAAAATCTATAGTAGCATCCAATAGGAATTAACCACTAAAGGGAAATGTTAAATATTGTCCATAAAACATACATGGGGAAAATATTTGCTTTGTAGGGGTTGTATTGAAGTGGCTTGGGAGCTTATACATGGACCATGAACATTATGTTGCACCTCTTTTGGGCCCTCAGGGACTAGTTTTCATCCTTGAAAAATGTTCAAGGGCATAAGAACCATCCCTTAGATGGTCTCCATGAGCCCCACTAGGGCAACTATTCACCTTAGAGGCACTGGGAGGTGGTTTTGTAGCATGTGCATAGTCTATATTATTACTAAACCTTAAAATAGACTCGTAGGCCCTAGGATGATAATGGTGTTTCTCCTTAGATGATGTCCAAGGCCCCAACAATTGCCACCCTTGTTGGGATAATCCTCACATTAGCACCCGTAATACATCTATATAACTATGTTTTATAATGATGGAAAATAGTGCCCCTAATCACCTAATTGTGCAAAAACCCCCAACTAACCTAGATGCCATGTCAAACATGTCCTCGATATTATTAGATCCTACATTATCCATTAGCTCATGGAGATAAAGGGTTTAAGGACTTTCACTTGATGGTTGGGGACTAGAGTCCATCGAAAAGCCAAATGTCAGGCTAATGGTATTAATGACACTTCAAGGTCAACCAACAGTAATGCAATGTATTAGTTGTTGGAACATCAAGCTATCAAAATGTCATTATATTGGGTAGTAGACATCAGTAAGTAGGAAACTAGTCACCAACAAGACACCTTGATATCAATAAAGTAATGATGTGGTGAGTTGATGTGAACCCCAGGATACCGCATGTAATTTGTGTGGCAGTTGATTTGACATGCTAACATCTCATTATGATGTGGCACCAATATGGGTCTAGATGACGTGACATACCAATGTGGCAAGTGATGTGGCATGTTGACATGGCAATGGAGGGTTCACTTGGCACCGAGTTGATGTCTAGGTGGTAACTAGATATTGACGATGTGGATGTTGGGCTTTTGGATGTTAAGATATCATCTAATTAGTATCAATGACACTATTTAGCCTCTTCCCGAGGGCCCAATGGCTTGATAACATGACCATTGGCCTTTCAATATATCGGGTATTGAGACATTAGCGCTTCAATCTACAAGCTCATATATATGTTAGGTGTCAAGTATCTAGACAATAAGTATGTATAGATCATTAAGTGTCCTAGGGGGATAGGGTCTTAGTGATCCGACAGATGGATAAGGTAGATGATGGAAGGGTAGTTGTGTTAATTGATGACCCATTATTTGGTTATGTGAAGACCGATTAAGCAAGTTTTAAACTAATGTGATATTTCCCAAGTGGTAGATATTGGATATAATAACCAATTGACTAGGTAGGCTACTGTGGAAGTTGAAAGGCCATTTTATAATGGTGAGATGTGGGCAAAGGGTTGCCACGTGTTTGACAAGAAGAAAGTAAATATTTAGAGGAGTGAAGTTACAATATAAACTTAATTAATACTAAAGGTCACATAAAACACCTTTTTTTAGACTATCCAAAATGAGAATTAATAAATAAGAAACTAGGATCCCGTCTTATTTTTTATATCATTGCTAAAATGAACATGGCCTGATTATTCAATATCTCTTGTAATGGAACCAAAGTTATGCATCACATGAATAGTTATAGGTAAGATTTCCCATAAATGATCATGATTACTATGTCACATATTGATATCTTTAATTTCATAAATAGTTTCATCATCTCTAATAGATAAAATAACTACGACTTTAGGTAGCACTTTTGATGGATTTTACTCATTGTTAACTAGATTTATTATTTCTTTGTGACTGAAGTTGAAAAGTGGAAATACAAAATATTTAATAAATGAGAGTAAATATTATTTGAAGGGTGTTACCAAGCGTATTGTTTGAGGTTTTATATGAGACAAGTATATATTGCTAGAAGAATAGAGGTTGAAAGATAAAAAGTGTAGCAATAGGCATCAACATATAACATGAAAAATTTCAAAGATATTTCCATGCTAGATATTCCAAAATCTATAGTAGCAGTCAATAGGAATTAACCAGTAAAGGGAAATATTAAACATTATCCATACAAAAATACATGGGGGAAATATTTTCTTTGTGGGGGTTGTATTGAAGTGGCTTGGGAGATTATCCATGGACCATAAGCACTATGTTACACCTCTTTTGGGCCCTTAGGGACAAGTTTGCATCCTTGAAAAATGTTCAAGGGCATGAAAACCATCCCTTAGATGGTCTCCATGAGCACCACTAGGCCAACTATTCACCTTAGAGGCAATGGGAGGTGGCTTTGTACCATGTGCATAGTCTATATTACTATGAAGACATAAAGACCACTCATAGGTCGTGGGATGATAATGGTGTTTCTGCTTAGATGATGTCCAAGGCCCCAACAAAAGCCATCCTTGTTGGGAAAATCCTCACATTAGCACCCATACAACATCTATATACCTATGGTTTATAATGATGGCAAATAGTGCTCCCCATCACCTAATTATGCAAAAATCCCCAACTAACCTATATTCCATGTCAAACATGTCATAGATATTAGTAGATCCTACATTATCCATTAGCTCATGGAGATAGAGGGTTCAAGGACTATCACTTGATGATTGGGGGCTAGAGTCCATCGAAAGGTCAAATGTCAGGCTAACAATGTTAAGGAAACCTCAAGGTCAACCAACATTAATGCAATGTATTATTTTTTGAAACATTGACCTATCAAAATGTCACAATATTGGGTCGTAGACATCAGTAAGTGGGACACTAGTTACCAACAAGAAATCTTGATATCGATACAATAATGATGTGGTGTGTTGATGTCGACCCGGGGATACTGTATGTCAATTTTGTGGCAGTTGATTTGACATGCTATCGTCTCATTATGATGTGGCACCAATGTGGGTCTAGATGACATGGCATACCAATGTGGCAAGTGATGTGGCATGTTGACATGGCAATGGAGGGTTGACTTGGCACTGAGGTGACGTCTATGTGGTAACCAACTAGCGATGATGTGGTCTAGTATCAATTACACCTCTTTAGCCTCTGCCTGAGGGGCGAGTGGTTTGATAGCCCGACCATTGTCCTTTCAAGATATCAGGTATCGAGACATTAGGGCTTCAATCTACAAGCTCTTCTATATGTTAGGTGTTGAGTGTCGAGACAAGAAGTATGTATAGAGCATTAAGTGTCCTGGGGCTATAGGGGTTTAGTGATCCAACAGATGGATAAGGTAGATGATGGAAAGGCAATTGTGTTAATTGATAAGCCATTGTTTGGTTATGTGAAGACCGAGTAAGCAAGTTTTAAACTAATGTGATATTTCCCAAGTGGTCGATAGTGGATATAATAGACAATTTACTAGGTGGGCTACCATGGAAGTTGATAGGACATTTTATAATGGTGAGATGTGGGAAAAGGGTTGCCACATGTTTGACAAGAAGAAAATAAATATGTATAGGAGTGAAGTTACAATATAAACTTAAATAATACCAAAGGTCAAACAAAACAACTTTTTTTAGACTATCCAAAATGAGAACTTGCAAAGAAGAAACTAGGATCCCATCTTATTTTTTATATCATTGCTAGAATGAACATGGCCTGATTATTAAATATCTCTTGTAATGGAACCAAAGTTATGTATCACATGAATAGTTATAGGTAAGAATTCCCATAAATGATCATGATTACTATGTCATATATTGATATCTTTAATTTAATAAATAGTTTCATCATCTCTAATAGATAAAATAACTACGAATTTAGGTAGCACTTTTGATGGATTTTACTCATTGTTAACTAGATTTATTATTTTTTTGTGACTGAAGTTGAAAAGTGAAAATACAAAATATTTAATAAATGAGAGTAAATATTATTTAAAGGGTGTTACCAAGCGTATTGCTTGAGGTTTTATATGAGACAAGTATATATTGCTAGAAGAATAGAGGTTGAAAGATAAAAAGTGTAGAAATAGGAATCAAGATATAACATGAAAAATTCCAAACACTTTTCCATCCTAGATATTCCAATATCTATAGTAGTAGTCAATAGGAATTAACCACTAAAGGGAAATATTAAAAATTGTCCATACAACATAAGTGGGCAAAATATTTGCTTTGTAGGGGTTGTATTGAAGTGGACTGGGAGCTTATACATGGACCATGAACATTATGTTACACCTATTTTGGGCCCTTAGGGACTAGTTTTCATCCTTGAAAAATGTTAAAGGCCATAAGAACGATCCCTTAGATGGTCTCCATGAGCACCACTAGGCTAACTATTCACAATAGAGGCACTGAGCGATGGTTTTGTACCAAGTGCATAGTTTATATTATTACTAAGCCTTAAACACCACTCGTAGGCCCTAGGATGATAATGGTGCTTCTCCTTAGGTGATGTCCAAGGCCCCAAAAGAATCCATCCTTTTTGGGTAAATCTTCACATTAGCACCCATACAAAATCTATATACCTATGGTTTATAATGATGGAAAATAGTGCTCCCCATCACTTAATTGTGCAAAAAGCCACAACTAACCTAGATGTCATGTCAAACATGTCCTCGATATTAGTAGATCCTACATTATCCATTAGCTCATGGAGATATAGGGTTGAAGGATTGCCACTTGATGGTTGGGGACTAGATCCCATCGAGAGGTGAAATCGACCTATCAATGTATTAGTTGTTGGAACATTTACCTATCAGAATGTCACAATATTGGGTAGTAGACATCAGTAAGTAGGACACTAGTCACCAACAAGAAAGCTCGATATCGATAGAGTAATGATGTAGTGGGTTGTTGTGGACCCGCGGATACTGCATGTCAATTGTGTGGTAGTTGATTCTCATGCTAACATCTCATTATGATGTCGCACCAATGTGGGAAGTGATGTGGCATGTTGACATGGCAATGGAGGGTTGGCTTGGCATGAAGGTGATGTCTAAGTGTTAACCAAATAGCGACGACGTGGATGTTACGATTTTGGATGTTAAGATATCAATATCAATGACACTCTTTAGCCTCTACTCGAGGGCATATTGGCTTGATAGTGGCGTTTGGAGATATCAGGTATCGAGACATTAGGGCTTCAATCTACAAGCTCGTTTGTATGTTAGGTGTCGAGTATCGAGACAATAAGTATGTATAGAGCATTAAGTGTCCTGGGGGGATATGGGCTCAGTGATCTAGTAGATGGATAAGGTAGATGATATTAAGGTAACTATGTTAATTGATGACCCCTTATTTGGTTATGTGAAGACCAAGTAAGCAAGTTTTAAACTAAATTATGTGATATTTCCCAAGAGGTCGATAGTGGATATAATATCCAATTGACTAGGTAGGCTACTGTGGAAGTTAATAAGACATTTTATAATGGTGACATATGGGAAAAGGGTTTCCACATGTTTGACAAGAAGGATGTTATGGAAATTGGTGTTTCTTTGGAAAATAATATTCTAGTAATCTATCTTTTAGGCTCATAAACTTGCTAATTCCTTGTTTCAAGTGAACACCTTAAGAAACAAAACCAATACAATAGGTGATTAGATCATAAAATGACACAATATGTTCAATATTATCTTGACATTTAAAAAAATGAAAACATAAGGATCAACATAAAGAGATTAAATATAAACCCAAAATCTTTACTTTTAAAATTTTTAAGCTAATAAATTCTCAAAATATCTACTTTTAATTTCTTTAATAATTAATAAATTCCTTATATGAAATAAGGAAAAATCTCTACATTTTTTTTTTTTTAATAATTATTAGACTCCTGATTTGAAATAATTCCTTTTTTAACATAAATAAATAAATTGAAAATTAGATTTTTCACTACATGCATATGGAACTTTTACTTACAAATCCATTGCAAATACCAATTTTTTTCTTAAATAGAAAGTATACATGATTTTTTAAAATTTAAGATTTTTAATTTACATCACTTTTACAAATTCACAAGCATGATATTCACACACACGATTTTTTCACATTTGCACAAGAACAAATCTTCAAATTTACAAGACAGGCAACACAAGTTTTTGCTTCAGATTTTTCTCTTTGGGAAGTTTCAGTGTTCATGCAAAATACAAGTTTTTTCCTACTTTGAAAACAATTTTGATTACCTTTCTGCACATTTTTTAAACGGTTTTTGTCATGTCATTTTAATATACTCCCTTTTTCTGTTAATGAAAAATACTTTTACACAGAATTTGTCCATATTGGCCTATAAGTATTTGCAATTTGCTTTGTTGATATACGGTTGTTGGATCGCATCGTTGATACATTAATTATCTGCCCAAAATTCGCTTAATCCTCAAATAATATGAATGCCCAGAAACAAATTGTGATCGCTTGCGAGTCTGTTGTCAGACTCTTTCTTCACTAGCGAGGCCACTAGAGGAGCTTGTCAACTCTTTCAATCTACCACCTGAGTTTTGAATTGTTCTTACTCGATTTCAATGGCCCAATTTTGCACCAAATTTATTACCAGTGAATTCCCATACATTAAGTATCCCTAAGCATTAGTATTAGTTGTGTATTCAACGACATTTCTCTTTTGAGTCAAATTCTTATGCTTCAAATTCTACTGATATCCTTCCATGACACATTAATCTCTTCATTGTATACACAACTGAACATCGATTGATTCCACAACCTAAAACACGAAAACCCAACTCAGAAAACCACAGAATTCACCCTCTCCCAGCCTTGGCCAGTGTCTGGAAATCTCCAAATTACTACACTTTTGTCTCATGCGGACTTGAATTTCTTCTAATAATGGTCGGGCTTTGAATTGTCGGGACTCTTTATTCACTAGCGAGGCCACTACAGGAACTTGTCATGGATAGATTTAATTGTAAGAATGCATGCAGTAGATTGGATACGGTGCTCACAGGACTCATAAAGGAATTTCAGCTATTGAGTTTGTCGAATTTACGAAAGCCCAAAAATGAACAGAATCCTAGCTACGAGAAGTTCCTGAAAACGCTGATGAAAGGCGTGGAATTGCTGAAAAAGTGGGAGGGTACCAGCTGTTTTAAATTTTTTCATAGCCTCAGATATGGATTTCAAATCCGTCAGCTGGAGGGGGAAATCTCCGACTTCCTCTGGTACCAGATGCCTGTCAACATCTTTCTTGAAGTGAAGAATCTCATAGCAGAGCTGACGAACCTTCGCCAACAGTACGAGTTGGGGTCAATGGATGAGAGCAAGATGAATGAAACAATCTTCAAACACGTGTCTAAGCTTACGAATGATCCACAACAAAATGCGATGATACTTCAACAAATGGGTGCAAATAATATGTTTGATGGTGCTCTTGTCGAGGTTCCTTGTAATTATGTTGGGTTGGGAATGTCTGATTTTGCAGTTGGGTTGGAAAAAAATATTTGGAATTTGAAGCGAACTCTGCTCCAGAGTGAGGTGACCATTGTTGGCTTGCATGGTATGGGAGGTCTCGACAAAACTACTCTGGCATTGACCCTCAACAACAATAAAGACATCAAAGATGTTTTCCAAAACAATATAATTTTCATCACTCTGTCAGAGTCCCCAAATCTGAAGGTAATTTTAGAGACCATGTGGGAGGATATTGTCCGGAGAAAGAGACATGAATTTTAGAATTTGGAGGAAGTACATAGAGAGATGCAGCAACAACTACTAAGGCAGGCCAAGCCAAGCCAGCTCTAGTGATACTGGATGATGTCTGGTCTAGGGAAAATTTGGAAAATTTGTTATTTGAAAGTGTAGGATATGTCACTTGTGACAACCCAAGATCGTTCTACCATCCCGAAAATGACTTCTACTCAGCTTTATGAATTGCCATTGTTGGATGATGGTGATGCTCTGTCCCTTTTCTACTTTTGAGCTTTTGGATAGAAATCAATTCTAAGCATTGCTAATGAACATCTAGTCAAGCAGGTGCAAGCACAATGTAAAGGTCTTCCACTGGATTTGAAGGTGATAGGAATCTCTTTTCATGGTGATCCTTGTCTGGTGTGGGAGAGTGCTAAGAAGAAGATATTAAATGGTAAATCAATATCATATTATCACAAAGAAGGGTTTTTTAAATGCTTAGAGTCCAATATTGATGTCCTTGATGAGGAAGCACGAGAGTGCTTCTTAGACCTGCGGTCATTTCCAGAGGATAGAAAAATATTTGTGGATGTATTATTAGACATTTGGGTTTACGTGCAAAAGATAGAGTGGTAGGATGCTTTTGTCATCTTTCTAGTGCTTGCAAGTAGAAATTTGTTGAATTTAACAAGCAATCTCAGGAGTCAAGCAATCAATTATGGAAGTGCCTCTGAGCTGTACTTTTCCTAGCATGATGTCATGCGAGCCTTGGCCCTATATATGTCATCCCAAGATAGGATACTTTGCAGGAAGAGGTTGTTTATACCTAGAAAGGAGGAGAGTGTACTAGGGAAATGGGATCTGTTCAAGGATCAAGTGTTTAATGCTCAAATAGTTTCCATTCACACAGGGACAATGGAAGAGAACTAGTGGTGTAACATGAATTTTTGTGAGGCAGAGGCTTTGGTTCTACTCTTTTCTGCAGCCAATTACTTTCTTCCATCGTTTTTGAGTAAAATGAGAAAATTGAAAGTCCTCATAGTATTTAATTACGGGTTCAAGAGATCCTTAGTGAAGGGTCTTCCATTGTTATCATCACTCGCTTAGCTCAAGACTATTCGTTTGGAGAGGTTGATTGTGCCCCCACTTCAAGAGCACAGTAAAGTCTTACAGAACTTAGAAAAGGTATCTTTGAGCTTATGTGAAGGGCTTGGAAATATGTCCCGGTTCAATGGCAACCAGTCGAATCTAAAGCTTCCCATAATGCTAGATTTTAACATGGATCATTGTTGTGATTTGGAGGAGTTTCCCATTGGTATTTGTGACATGTCTTCAGTTCAAAAGTGGTCTATCACTAACTATCACCTTCTTCAAAAGTTACCTAATGATATTAGGAGGCTCAGTTCTTTAAGAATGTTAAGAATATCTGCATGTCTAGGTTTGATAGAGCTTCCAACATCTATTGGAAAACTTGGGAAGATGGAATATATGGACATTTCTTTATGTGAGTGCTTGAAAGAACTTCCTGAGGAAATAGGACAGCTGAAGAAACTCGAGGAGCTTGACATGAGAGAGTGTTCTCGGTTGAGGAACCTGCCAAAATCAGTTGGAGAGCTGAAATATCTAAAGAATGTTATATTTGATGAAAAGATTGGTAGAAATGGACTCATCTTAAGAGTTTCTCTGCTACTATGGATCTTAGAGTTGAAATTGTAGAAGCACACATCACCTTGGATTCGTTGGATGGTTAAGATCTCTCTTAAACAGGATGCCAAGAAAAGTAGACTGGATTAGGATGGGAGCAAACATCTTATCAATGTTCCACTGGCATTATTGCCTCTTCAGAAATTAGTTATCCATAGTTTCAAAGCAGGGTGTCTAGTCCTAGTGGTATATCGTAACAGTAAGGACTTTTTAAATATTGTATTGTAAGAGTAAATGGCTTTAACCATTTTGTTTTAAGACTTAAAAGTATTTTCTTTTAAGATTAAAAGTCTACTTAAGGTTAAAAGCTCACTTAAATTGTGGATAGAAGTGAACAAGGACAAATTTTTTATGGATTTCTTATGTACGTAAAAATTTCAAAATTTGTTTTGTAGTTTTGTTGCATTATGATAATGTTCTTCTTCTATTAGATGAGGAAAAAAGGAACTTGTTGGCGCTTTCAGTCTACCACCCGAGTTTTGAGTTTCTCTTACTCGATTGCAATGGCCCGATTTGGCCCCGAATTTCTTATTAGCAAATTCCCAGACCCTAAGTATCCCTAAGCATTAGTATTAGTTGTATATTCAACAACATTGCTCTTATGCCTCAATTTATTATGCTTCACATTCTGGTGATATCCTTCCACGACAAATTAATCTCTTCATTTTATACACAAGTGAACATCAATTGATTCCACAACCTAAAACATGTCCTCGACAAATGACATAACCCCGACTAGTACCACCATGATGTCATTTTTCATGTGTTCTACATGTTCTTTTAAAGAGTTAATGTTTTTCTAATATTTAAAAAAAAATATGTTAATAAATTCAAATTTAACATGGCTTTAAATTAGTTTTTATTATAAATAATGTTTATATGTATATATTCTCTTATGTTGAGAGCAATGGAAGGAAGAGATGTAATAAATAGTAAAAATTTAACTAAATATTTTTTTATTCAATTGATTTGATTTGTTAATATAGTTATAATTAATCTTATTAATAAAAAAACATAATATATTTATCAAATTAAAATAAATTTAAATAATAGTAATTTATATATAATATTTTAGAATATATAGTTAATTAAGATCATTGATCTGCTTCTAGAAATGAGCAATAAGTTTGTCACGACTGTCAAACATCCTTTTTCTGAATTTGAAACCTTTAAGATATAACTCCACATGCTCATTGTGCAAATTTGTGCCCCTGATATAAGAGAGAATAAATGCACCAGGATGTTCACGTTAAATAAATAAATAATATGGAATTCTTGTTGGATTTTCAGTATTTTCTTTTCGCAAAACATGATCAACGTTTTCTTTTGTGCCCCTTCTAAATTTCCTGTAAGCAAGGATTCTGTTCAAATTGCTCACACACGGGCCCAAATATCTGTCAATTTACCTCTTGAAGATATTCAAAAGTGTCTTCCCCAATCGATAGTGTTTTCCCAAGTTAAAACCCTCAAGCCTTACACCAATATTTGAACTTGTAATTTCAAAATACGTTATTTTTAACTTTAAAAATTCTCACCCTGATATGAAATCTGTGAGATATCTAATGAATCTCAAAAATTTATTTCAATTATTTCTATTTGATATTCACATGTGTTTCATATAAAATTCTTATTCATCTAATTTTCGATTTCTCTTAGGAGATTTATAAATTCAACTATATTATTATTATGAAATTATGATTCACTTAAAATTTATCTTATAATATGAAACAATTTTTTTGAATTTAATTTCAATTTCTTTACTCATTATTAATGGTTTTTATATTAATTTTTTAACTAATTATAAAATATCTTAATGTTGTTGTGTTTTTTTTGTAAATTAATACTTTATATTACTAAAAAATGTTCATATATACATGGTTGTAGCATATATCCAACAGAGGATTTCTTTGTGTATTTATTAGGCTACCAAGGTCGCAAGGACTAGAACTTTCCTAAATAAATTTTGCTCCAAAAATAGGCCATGTAACTAGATCTAGATTACAATATCCCTTGTTATTGGGCTATCCAAGCCATACATGACAAAGAACTAAAAAGTGACAAGAAAGAGAATCATTCAGACTCAGAAAATGAAATGGTAATTGGGTCTCGGACACTCGATCCTAGAGGTGCAACAGTGTTAGAGTCACATTATAAGTTTCCCTCAACATGGGAAAGCCTTACGTCTAACCTATCTAGGGTGTTGTTTCCTCAACATTGTTTTAATGTCTTCCAAGGAGGTAAATACATTATACCTCTCAACCTATTTGTCCTTAAAAACCAACATCAACAGAGTTTTCATCTTCCAATGCAATTTTCCACTAAGTTCAAATACTTCTTCTTTCATCCCGTAGTATGACCAAGGTCTAAATCCAAGTAGATACCTCATTCATAATTTTAGAATATGGATGCGTTGCCTCTCCACCCCATCTTGGGTTTCCAGCTAGCAAATTTCTCTTCTTGTCTCAGGTGGCACAACATTGAAATACATAGTATGATCATCTTGGGTAAAAAGCGTTGTTCTACACTGGCCTTTCGGGATGTTCCCCCACTCTGCCTACAACACATGTGTTTCCTAGGAAACATGAAGGAAATAAAGGGGTCACACCTATATAAATTTTTATAACTTACACGACTTGTAAATAAATAGGAGAATATACCAACCACAACTTCCTCAGGGCTTTGACACCACCATAGAAATTCATCACCTAGACTCATCAAACAGACCAAGCTGCTTGAAGGGATCACCATCTCAACCCCCATTGAAGTGGATACCCCAACATTATAACCCACATACCCCAATACAATTAGCCAAAAACAAAGCCACAAGTTTCCTAGAGGGAACACTTTACAGTAAACTCTCTAAATTAGGATATACTAGGAGTGTGAAGAGATACTTAACCAGACTCAATTTGTTTCCCTATGAACCCCTAGACCATCAAAGAAGTCAAGCACAAACATTCCAATACCAAAATTTCTCAACACATACATCAAAGAAATCAAGTTGAGACAGCTAGAGAACAAACACAAATGTTGCTCACAACCCTCCCAATATACAAACAGGATTCCATCGCCCACTGACCCATGAAGTGTTGGGAACGTTCTCTATCAATTTACTACTTGATTCTACGTGTGGAATATTGTTTTCTTGAAAAGTAGGTTTATCAATAATCTAAGGAATTTGTGGGGGTGCGAGAGAAACATTTTTTATTGTGCTTGTGAAGACTGCTATGGAGGGAATCATAGAGAATAATGTTGGATGGATGGTGCTAGCCTCTGTCTAGACTTGATTTCCATCAGCTGCTTGCTCTGGGTCAACCAATTCTATACCCAGTCCCATTGAACTTGTAAACAAGCAGTTGTTCCCATTTATGGTTGACTTGTTGCCCGCCACATCTTGTGCAGTGCCTTTTGAGGTGGAACTAGCCTAAGTTTGTTTTCCTTTTGAACCTACATGTACAAAAATCACATCAATAATATCAGCACTCTAGTATAATTAGAACAAACTTCATTGAAAGAAGGTATGTTTTCATTAAACAGGAACAAACTTAATTTAAAAAGGTATGTTTGCATTCAACAAGAACAAATGTAATTGAAAAAGGTATTTTTGCATTCAACAATAACAAACTTCAAGGCCATACCTCCTAAAGCCCCCAAAGTATGGTTGAAAGATGGGGAGACTGCAGTAACAATAGGAGATGAAAAATCTTGTACAGGTGAAAGAGGAGACACCATAGGAGATGATCCTAACTTCATCTCTTATGTGTGCTCAGATTTCACTTTAGATATTGAGCTTATTGCTTGACTTGAGACCATTCTTGCTCAGAAAAAACATCAAAATGCAGTGACTATAACAAATTTGTGCTATCATCAAACATTTTAGAGCAATTCACAGTACTCCCTAGCCATTCCTGCGAGCAAAAGAGCTTGAATTCAGATTCAAGAAGACCCAGAATATTACCAAAACAAAATAATGTATAATTTATTAATCCAAAAAATTAATTCCCATTAAAAAAATTAATAATTATGATAACAGAAATGTTGGTGACCCTACGATCCCTCAGCCAACGTCAACATCAACAGCCAATGACCTTGATTTTCCTTTTCCTCTGAGCTTCGTCTCCACCTATTCGATTTTCACACCTGCCTTAGACACGCGTTGGAGCCACATGTCCTCTTCCGATTTAACCAGATTTTAGCTATTCCATTTTCAATTTGCTTCCTAACCAAATTCGGCTTTGATTGAACCAGACAATACACATCAGCTTTAGGGGACAGTGTGGCCATTGATTAGATCAGAGATGATGAAGTTCAGACCAAAAAACCTTCCAAACCTAAATACCGAACGTTAGAATTGCTACCACCTGCATTTATCTTTCATTCTATAGAGCTTTGGGGCAACACACCCAAGGTGTTGAATTGCCATCTTTGAATTTTCTGATTGGCCTTGTATAATAAATATTAGGACACTTTTATTTAGCAGGTTTTTATATTCTTCCCCATGATAGAGTATTGAGGCGTAAAATGTGAGATCAATTGTAAAATGTGGGTCCAATGTTGTTGGAATTATACTTGTGTTTGTGTTAAAAGTAAATCTAACATGAGCTAGATTTCTTTCACCCTACCATGTTGTTATGTTCTTGTGTTTTTTCTATAGGAAAATATAGCATGGGTTAGATTTCCTTCACCTTGCAATGGTGTTATCAGCAACGTGTTTGTGTTTGTGCAAAAAAGAAATCTAGTGTGCTTGATTTATGTTGTGATTCAATGTTGTTATGCGACTATGTTTGTGCTAGAAGAAAATATAACAGTTGCTAAATCTTTTCACCTTGTGATATTCTTATTGATAATGCGTATGTTTGTGCTAAAAGGAAACCTAGCTTTCACTATATTTCTTCCAAAATGTGATGTTGTTATTGTCAATTTGGTTGTTTGTGTCAGAAATAGATTACCATGTGTTACATTTCCTTCACCTTGTAATGTTATTGTTGGAAATGTGTTTGTGTTTGTGATAGAATAAAATGTAGCGAGCACTAGATTTTTTTTGATCTGCAATATTGTTGTTGGCAATTTGTTTGTGTTTGTACTAAAACTAAATCTAGCATATGTTAGATTTCTTTCACCTTGCAATGTTGTTATTGGCAATTTCTTTTCTATTTTTGATAAAGGAAAATCAAGCATGTGGTAGACTTCCTTTGGCCTATAATATTGTTGTTCACAATATGTGTGCTTTTGTTCTAGAAGTAAATCTAACATGTGTTAGAATTCTTTTAGCATGCAATGTTGTTATTATCTTGTATTTGTGCTACAAGGAAATCTAACATACGTTAGATTTATTATACCTTGCAATTTTTTTTTGATAAGGTCTTTATATTTGCGATAGAAGAAAATATATCGTTTGCAAACTTTATTTTACCTTGCAATTTTGTTGTTGGCAAGAGAATTATGGCTGTGCTAAAAGTAAATCTAACATGTGTTGAATTTCTTTAATCCTACAATTTTGTTATGTGCTTGTGGTTGTGCTAGAAGAAAATATAGCACATTCTAGATTTCTTTTACCCTGCAGTGTTGTTGGAAACATGCTTTTGTTTGTGTTAGAAGTAAGTCTAACAAGCACTAGATTTGTTTGAAGCTATAATGTTGTTATGTGCTTATTTGTGCTAAAGGAAATCTAGCACTCATTAGATTTATTTCATCTTGTAATGTTGTTGTTAGCAATGCACTTGTATTTATGATAGAATGAAATCTACCATGTGTTAGATTTCTTTTTCTTGATAATGTTGTTGTTGACACTAGGCTTGTGTTTTTGCTAAAAGTAAATATAACACATGCTAGATTTTTTTCACCTTACATTGCTTCTATGTGCTTGTGTTTGAGCTAGAAGGAAATTTACCATGCACTAGATTTGTTTCACAATGCAATGTTGTGGTTGAAAATTTGGTTGTTTTTGCTAGAAGGAAATATGCTATAATTCTTTGACCTTGCAATGTTGTTATTGGAAATTTGCATGGGATTGTGTTAGAAGGAAATTTAGCACATGCTACATTTATTTGATTGCAATGGTTTTATTGGAAATATGTTTTAGTTTGTGCTAGAAGTAAATTTAGTGTGTGTTATATTTCTTTAATCCTAGAATGTTGTTATGTTCTTGTGTTTGTGCTAGAAGGAAATCTAGCACGAGTTAGATTTCTTTCATCCTATAATGTGCTTGTGTTTGTGTTAGAAGGAAATCTAGCATGCACTAGATTTCCTTTCCCTGTAATGTTGTTGTTAATGAGAGTGTCTTTCAGATTAATCACATCATTAAGATTTGACCAATCCGAAAGGAACTCTCATTTATAATATGGATCACAAAATCCTAAGATCTAACAATGTTTTTGTTGTCAACATGGTTGTGTTTCTGCTAGAAGTAAATCTAGCATGCGCTATAACTCTTTCACCATACAATGTTTTTGTCTGCTTGTATTTATACTAGAAGGAAGTCTAACAAACATTATATTTATTTCACCTTGCAATGTTGTTATTGGAAATGTTATTATCTTTGGGCTAGAAGTAAATATTGGATGCACTAGATTTATTTCACAGTGCAATGTTGTTGTTGGAAATATGGTTGTTTGTTCCAGAAGGAATGTAGTATGTGTTATGTTTCCTTTAGCTTGCAATGTGCTTGTGTTTGTGATAGAAATTAGTCTAGCACACATTAGACTTATTTAGTCCTACAATGTTGTTATGTTCTTGTGTTTATGCTAGAAGGAAATATAACATGTGTTAGATTTATTTCAAATTTAAATGTGCTTTTGTTTGTGCTGGAAGAAAACTTAACACAAACTAAATTTCTTATACTCTACAATGTTGGTGTTGGCAAGGTGCTTGTATTTATGGTAGACATAAATCTAGCACTTGCTAGATTTATCACTCTACAATGTTTCTATGTGTTTGTGTTTGCGCTAAAAGGAAATCTAACACATGTAATATTTTCTTTTACATTGAAGTGTTTGTATTGCTAACATGTTTTTGTTTGGGCTAAAAGGAAAAATCTATCTTGTGCTAGATTTCTTGTAATTTTGTCATTGGAAATATTTATATGTTTGTGTTAGAAGTAAACATAACGCAGACTAAATTTTTCTCAACCTACAATGTTGTTATGTGATTATGTTTGCATTAGAAGGAAATATAGTATGCATTATATTTCTTTCACCTTGTAATGTTGTTATTTGCAACGTACTTGTGTTTGTGATAGGAGGAAATCTAGCATGTGTTAGATTTGTTTTGTCTAGTAATGTCGTTGTTGGAAATATGTTTGTGGATTTGTACGAGAAGTAAATCTAGTATGTGTTATATTTTATTCACAATGTGATATTATTTTTGAAAATATAGTTATTTGTGCCAGAAGGAAATCAAATGCCTTGCATTGTTTTTATTTTGCAATTTGCTTTTGTCTATGCTGGAAGGGAATTTAGAATGCACTAGATTTATTTTTTCCTTGTTGTGTTGTTGTTGACAATTTGCTTGTGTTTTTGATAGAAATAAATCTAACGCATACTAGATTTATGACACCTTGCAATGTTGTTTTATGCTTGTGTTTGTGATAGAATTAAATATAGAATGCATTAGATTTCTTTCACCTTACAATGTTATTTTTCTCAATGTGTTTTTGTTTGTGATAGAAGAAAATTGTGTGGGTGCTAGATTCCTTTTGCATTACAATGATGTTATTGGTAATATGCCCTTGTTTGTGCTAGAAGTAAATCCAACATGTATTAGGTTGCTTAAGCCATAAAATAATGGTATTTACTTATGTTTGTGCTATAAGGAAATATAGCATGTGCTAGATTTTATTTTACCCTGTTGTAATGTTATTGTTGACAACATATTTGTGTTTGTGCTAGAATTAAATCTGTCACATGTTAAATTTCTTTCACCTACAAATGTTGATATGATTTTAATTTTTTTCTAGAAGGAAATGTGGCATGCTTAAATTTCTTTCCCCTTCCAATGTTGTTAATGGTAATACTAGAAATAAATCTAGCATGTGCTACATTTAATTTTCTTTGCAATATTGTTGTTGGAAAAATGTTTGTATTTTTGCTAAAAGTAATTCTAGCACATGTTAGATTTATTTCACCCTACAATGTTGTTATGTGTTTGTTTTTATGTTAAAATGAAATTTAACCTACGATATATTTATTTCACTGTGCAATGTTTTTATTGGCAATGTGTTTGTGTTTGTGATAGAGGGTAATATAGAATGTTTTTTTTCACAATGCAATGTTGTTGGTGGAAAAATGCTTATTTTTATACAATATCTTATTCTTAGACCACATATTCCATATGAAGGGCCTTCTAATCATTTGAGGGTTTAACATTTTTTATATTGTAACAACAGTCTATGTAGCCATGGACTAAAACCTCATTGTCTCTAAAAGGCAAGGTCAAATGTCATAAGAATGGAGATGTCCTATGAAATATTATTATTGCAATGTTTTTATTGACGATGTGTTTATGTTTGTGCTAGAAGTAAATTTAGCATGCACTAGATTTACTTTACAATGCAATGATGTTGTTGTCAATCATCTTGTATGTGATAGAATAGAGTCTAGCATGAGCTACATTTCCTTTGCCTTGCAATATTTTTAATGACAATGTGTTTGTGTTTGTGCTAGAAGGAAATATAGCATGTGCTCGATATCTTTTGGTTTGCAATGTTTTTCTTGGAAATAAGCATGTGTTCATGCTAAAAATAATTCTAGCATGTGCTAGATTTCTTTCACCATACATTTTTTTTATTGGAAATATCCATGTGTTTGTGATAGAAAGAAATCTAGGATGCAAATATTTATTTTTCTTTGCAAGATTCTAGTTGGCAATATGCTTGTGTTCTTGTTAGAAGTAATTATATCACATTCTATATTTCATTCACCTTGCAAATTTTCTATGTGTTTGTCTTTGTGCTAGACGAATATCTAGAAGAAAATCTAATGATCCCCATAGTTAATCTTCTTTCATTGTATTTTTCTTTTATGGTTTCTAAAGAAAACTAAGAATATACATGAATATAAGAGATAAATTTTGTCTATATATGATGTTTTTGTAGTCTCTATGGTGGTTTTTATTTATTCACAGTGTAATGTCTTTTGGAAATGTGCATATGCTCGTGCTAGAAGGAAACCTAGTAGGTGTTTTATTTCCTATATTCACGATTAAAAGAACATAATAAATTATTTGGGGGTGCCATTTTCCTAACCATGATTAGCTATTATTGTGAGTTCTACACTCGTTATTGTTCTTGTTCATTTTGTTACACATAATGATGTGAGTAGGGGTAGTATTTGTAAATTCATATTTTCTTCAATAATTTGAAACTGTGATAATAGCTTTTTAGTTTATTTTCAGAAACCATGGACTATGAAGCTAGTGAGAATTTAAAGGAAACATCCAAGGAAAAAGGAAGTTTAAGAAACATGACACCAAATTCTTTAAATGGTATGACAATTTTAAAATTAGTTTATACTTTGCTACAATCGTTAGACATTATGTTAATAAATGGTTGTTGATTAATAAAGCCCATGGAAATAGCCTTAAGAGTGGGGTTTTAATGAGGACAACCCATACTAACATGGGTATTTTTTTTTTACAAACAATTTTAGCTAGGTGATAACTTTTGGTGTCATATAGTAAACTTCCATAACACATGTACTCATTTATTATTGTGCATGTAAATGGAAATAATGTATTATAAGGTTGTTTAATAATATTTGGTATTTCATGTCTTCCATAATTTTTTATCTAGAAACTGTGGAATCTGGTGTGCATGAAATTTGAATTAAAGTAGTGAAGAGAAAACAAAAGACAAGTGATATACAAATGATGCCTCCTCGAACTGGTATGGTGGTTTTATATGTTATGTACTCTTTTAGAAATGGTTGGATTAGGTGGTTTCGTTTCCTAGAAATTTTACCGAGGTAATAAATTTTGGTGTCATATAGTAAACTTGCATAACATATGTACTCATTTATTATTGTGCATGTAAATGGAAATCGTGTGTTAGAAGGTTGTTTAATAATATTTGGTATTTTATGTATTCCATTAATGTTTTTTCTAGAACCTATGGAATTTGGTGTGCCTGAAATTCGAAGTAAAGTAGTGAAGGGAAAACAAAAAACAAGTGATATACAAATGATGTCTCCTTCAACTGGTATGGTGGTTTTATATTTTATGTATACTCTCTTAGAAATAGTTAGATTAGGTGGTTTTTCAATATTTAAAAGAACATTATGTGACAATATTTGAAATTATAATTTTATTTTGAGTCATGCAAATATTTTTTTTTTGTTATTTGTAGAATTGGTTGGCCCAAAAGAAAATGAAATGTTACAACCATCACTTAAGAAAAATAAAATTTATTCAACTCAAATGGAAGTATCAATAACACCTTGTACTTCTACTTTTGAAATGATTAAAAAATAAAATACATCTAATAAATTTGAGTTTGTGAAAGATTGGTACGTCCAAATAGAAGCTCCCATGAATATGTTTCCTGATATGTATCTATTTGGATCCATATATGGAAAAGAACTAGAGATATTAGGAATAATTATTAATTGTTATGCTTACAATGAAAATGACATTGACTTTCAAGTGGAGGTGGTTAAAGAAAACGAGGTAAAATTAATTTCATGTCAAGTGGAGTATACAAATTTTAGACCAGATTTGATTGAAGCTTCAAGTACTGATTCAACAAATACGATAAAGAATTCAATTTTCAAGTTGGATAAATATGAGATCTTCACTAAATTTGGACTAAATAGTTGCGCAGATCTTTTAAAACGCATCACCACCATTTTGATATATTGCTATTTAAGAGGTAAGAGAACATCATCTGTAATTCTTCATTTACAACGAAAAGGTAAACTTCTTGATAAAATATCAGATGATAAACTTGATTCTCAATTACTTTCTTTGAGAAGAGTATATTTATCTAATTTGGAGGAGAACATAACAGAAAGTGATTTCAAGCCTACTACAAAATTTCAAAAAAATAAGAAAGTTGAATCTGAGACAACAAATCTTGCAAATCAATGTGATGAGATTCACGAAGCCTTCAAGCATTGCTATCTATTTTCAAACTCCTTTAGTAGAAATGTGGATTTTGAAAGATGTAAGAATCCACCAAAGTGTTTAAATTAAGACCACGAGATGATTTAAATGTTCAAGTATTAGTGAAATCATTCCTAGAGAAATTTCAAACCTCATTGCATGATTCTCTTCTAATTCCATTTGACACCAATGAGTCCGGTCCATTGGTAAACTCTATCAAAATTATAAATGAGATAGATCTAAATGCTAAGAATATCAGTTTTTGGATAGTTGATGGCAACACACCATTGAAGGAGGGAAATAAATTTTAACAAATCATAAATATAATGTATCTACGAAGGCGAAACAAAAATATAAAGAACCTAACATTCGATTCTTGCATCTTGTTGTTGCTACTATAACCACCCTCCAAATTTTTTCCTTAGCTTCGTTTTGGAGCCTCCCTACCAACCTTCCATAGTAGCATGTCTTGCCTTGTCAAGTACAAGAGCTTCAGTTATTTTATTACAAAATGATAGCCTATCCATCAAAGCTTTTTGCATCCCCCTCACAGGCTATTTCACCGAACTTGGTCCAGCTGCAGGCTGAGAAACTCCCTCAAGAAATTGTGCAATTCTAGAGGGGAACCACCCTTCCCTCTAGAAATTGCACAATTTTGTGTGGCAGCCTGTTGGGCTCCAGAACTGTGCAAATCTAGCTATTACTGTTCACTGGAAAAATTGTGCAATTCCTCCTAGCAGGACTGCTCAGCCGAGAAATTACGAAATCTTGGGCAGCAGTTAGCTTCTCTACCCAGAAATTGCTCAATCCCTCTAGGCAACCAACCTAGCTCCCTCTCATAAATGTGCATTTTTTCCTCCCAGCTAAGCAGACTATTGCATGTGCAGCTGAGTTGATTGGTTCCCTCCAGGACCGAGCAAAACTATTTTGCATGCATGAGCTGCTCCTCCCAAGGGATCATGCAAAGGCATCCCTTGTTTCACGCTTCTATTTTTGGCAGCTGGAGATTACATGCAAAGACCATTTGCAAAACCTCCCACCAAGTTTCACTTTCCCTAGATTTGTGGCATACATGTTGCAACCTAGATTTTATAAAAAATGATCAAACGCACGCTGCAGAGCTCATTCTCACATCAATTTTGTAGATTTGACATCCCACATTGCATCAAGGAGTCATCGGCACATTCAACTTAGTTGTTTTGGGGTAAGCCCTTTTTTCATGTCTCGTGCTGCGTTTCTGGCACTTTTTGTGTTTTCCTCCGTATGAATGATGTCTTCTTGATTTCAGTGAGTGCTTGCTGCCATTTTGATACATACTAGCTTGTACTAGCACCGTTTCAGTTTTTGTTAATATCTCATTATTATCACATGCATGAAACTGTTTTTTGCACGGACGGTCACTGTTGCGACAACTCGCTTCACAGACATGCATGCCTTCCCGTTTCCTGAATCCTGCACTTTCTGTTTGCGTGAATGATCATTCACTCTTTTTTGTACTCATCTCATCATGCATTCACATTTCTCATGTTTTCAGTCACCCATCGGTCAGACTGGGCTACCTTGGCCTGGACCGTGCCTTGCCCGGCTAGCACTATGCATTTCCAGAAGCGAAGACTCTACCTCCCCTCCAAAAATTGTGCAATTGTAGCCAGGCACTGACCTCGAGGATTTCATTGTGTGACTCATGGAGGCAATGTCTTGTTGGCCCTAGAAACTTCGCAATGCAGTTTGCTGGTTGCATGTCACTACTGACTGAAATTGCGCATTGCATAGTTTCAGTCCTCAGTAGGCCAGGCTGGACTATACATCGTGAATTTCTAGTAGTCATTCAATCAACTGACAGCACAAAATTTACCTTGTGCAGTTTTGGCAGTCACTCTCCGGACCTCCCACAGAAATTGTGTGACCTTCATGATCAGTCACACATGTATGTTGCAAGTCAGTTTTCAAGTTCATTTTAGTTTTTGACTGACAGATTGCTTGCCATGAGTGTTGCCATGTCTCCAAGTATCACAGGTGTTCATCTACCTCTTAGAAACACAAGTACAATTGCCTTCAGTAGGGTAAATTCAAAGGACACCGTTGAGAGCACAACGTGGGTTGCATCCAAGAAAGTGTCTATGAGCTTGCCTACCTATGAAGAAATCAAGTTGTTCGTAGACAAGGACATCAAGATAAGATGGTAGCAACATCACAACAATTAGCATCACAGTGAGAAGCACCATCAGGAACAGTAGAAGGTAGCACACCCACATGTGGTGAATGCAAGAGGAAGGTTGTTGACAACACAGAGGTGGAACAAAGTTGGAAGCTCAAGCAGATCCACTTGTGATGAAAGAAACTTTGGAGATTGAGGCTATGAGGTGATGACGTGAAAGGACGATCGCGTGAGAGCAGAGAAAATAAGAGAGAAGGAGTTGCAAGTGATGAAGCAGCAACTCAAGGAACAATAGAAGGTTCAAAGATGAGAGAATTAGTTGCAGCAGCGATAGGTACAACAGGGGGTGCAACATGCATAGACGAATGAAGCTGCACCCATACAAGTTATAGATCCATCCTAGCAGCTCACACAGAGTAGACATGGTGAGCAGTGTTGTTGATCGCATGCAAGTGAATTCAACAACATGCATGTTATTGTGCGTACACATGTGATCTAATCCATTTGGCACACTCACCAAGGAAAATACAAGAAGAAAGTCTGACTGGAGTTGAACATGCAGTCGACAGCTGATGCGCATGACCACCAGCAAACGCTGGAAGATCAGCATGGACACTATGCATCAGTGTGTCTCCAGTTCGGCCATGCCCAAGAAGACCATGCGCATGTTAGCAGATGAGTTGGATGGAGGAGCCACACCAATGCACTGGGATGCAACGAAGGTAAGAGCTCGCTTCAACAAGATGTCACCATGGAGCGCATGAAAACCATCACAGATGACCAAGCTTGGAATCATCTCACCACCTTCACCATCACAAGCATGTCAAAGATTTGGTCTCATCACAATGGACCGAGTGTCAGTGATGTCTTGCATGGCCTGCACAATCCATTTTGTCTCACATGGGCACATGTGCATTGTAATGTAATGCTTTGTCAAGTGCAAGTTCAAGTGTTGATAGTTGGATGTAACAATCATAGATTAGATGAGGAGTCACGAGGGTAGATGAATTTTCACAAAGGGGAATGTCAAGGGTCAACCCACCCTTTTTGCTATAAATAGAACCTCATAACTTATTGTAAGGGCTTTTGGTCAGCCAAGCTTCTGATAGGACTATCTTAGCGAGAGCTTGGATAGTATTGTAATGATTCTTGGCTTCTCCACTACGCAAAGCTAGTATATCTCTTTGGAGGAGCAGGCGATTGTGGCTGTAACATTCTGCTATCAAAAGTAGTGGTTAGAAATGGATGTATTGTACGACTCGAACTTACAATTATTGATATAATAGAGCCAAAACGTTTCATGCATATGTTGTATTGTATTCTATGCTATTTGGTTTATGCTAAATGATATATGTATTTTTTTCCTTATGCATGCATGTATGGACTTTTCTGTGTATGTATGAATGAATCTTTTTGAAACGTGTTGTTGGTTTAACCATCACTTTGAATTGCTACCTAACTTTCCTTCCATGTTGTGATGCATATTTTCTCATGGGTTCCCTTCTTAACTTCATGCTATCACAGGTTTCCAAGGGGCACACTCATCTCAATCCCCATGTGTTTGAACCTCTCATGCACCTTCCTTAGCTTGTTGCACCTGTGACAACCTTGCTACCAATAGGGACATCTTACTTGCCTCTGTATGAAATCGTGGTCAAGGGATTACCGTATAACCGACTGCTGGGACTCCTGCACCAAATGGTCCGAGGTCTAATTGGGACTTCTTACCGGGGAGATCCTCTTACATGTTGGTGGGTCCATCACCGTCAACATTTTGGTGCTAGAAGAAGGGTCAGATGACAAGATGAGTCCTCACATCTGTTTTAAATCTCTATATATCTATCATGACCAATTACAAAGTTGTTCTTCTGGAGTGTATGTCTTATGGAAAGGACTTCATTATTTCGGAAAATCTCTCGGATAACTTGTCACATAAAACATACGATGGTGGAGGCCATGTAGCCTTAGTGAGGCATGGGGTTAGCATTGTAGGCTCATGTGAAAGACATGGAATCTTTGAAGATTACATGACCTACACATTGTTCGTCTACACACTTCAAGGGCACCCAATGCACTAGTGTGCCACGCTACTGGAAAAATCTATTCATTCTCTTTCTCATCTAGTTGTAGAGATAGACTGTGCTTTCAATCACTTTGACCGTAAAGCACTCAACAACAAAATTCTGAAATTACGAAAAGCACCCGATGAATCTGTTTCATAGTTTAACACACGCTTTTTTAATCGTGCATACCGATTCCCTAAAGATGATATTGATTGGGAATTTCTCGGTGGAAGATCTGAGTATGTTCTTCACATATTCGAACCCTACTCAGGACACTTCGGTGATGGAGCCATGCAATCACAGGTAGGAATAGTTGCTTTCATAAGTGACTGTCTGCCTTCACCTCATCAAACAGCTCCACCACTATAGAGTGATGTGGGATATTATGCACACACGTCTGTTGAACTGTCACATCCTCCCACCCCACCTTCTCTTGATATCTGCACAAATTTGGCTTGCACGCCTGTTGGTTGTCACGTGGATTCATTCCCTCTACCTTCATCCCCGTGTTCTGTTGATTCTTTGAATTGTATTGTCTTCTGTTTTGCCATTTCAGACTCCTCACCTTTTGTGAACGATGATCAAGTTGTCTATAGAGTTGGTGTTATGTAGCCAACCTGCGCCATCATTCATGATGAGTGTGTGTGGGAATCTAAAGAAGAACCCGGGGTGAAGGATGAATCCCTTTCCGCCGTGCCTCATCTGCTTTATCTTGACATCCCTTGTGATTCTCCCACTGCTGATTTCCCCTGGGAAAACCCATTTCCAGATGTTTCTACTTCTGATCATTCACAGGACACATCGAATGTCAGTGTGTCATCACAATGCAGAGAGGACACATCTTCCTCTGAAAATCTATCCAATCTGTCATCTATCATTACTGAAAACACAAAGGGTGAAAAACTTTGCTTCTCATCTACCCCTCTGCCCGATTCATCAAATCATGAGGATGCCGAAAAACATCCTGAATTTTATGATCTTGGTTGTCGCGATCTGTCTACTTCTTCATCTGATCATGATGTTGATTCAATCATTGTTAATAGGTCTAATACACTGGTCTACAATGATGTATCTATCAACGAAGTCAAAACCCTGTAGTCTATCGAGGAATTTCAACCCGAGCCGATGGTTATGCTAGGACCTCACTATCTTGAAGTTGGTTTCACTTCTGGTAGGGAAATTGTTGAAACACTCAAGTCTCCTCATCACTCTCTGCTTTGCATTGAATATCAACCAAACACCCATATTTCTCTTCCCTCACTCGAACTACGCGATCTCATCACTCATGCATTGGAGGAATCTTGCACAACAAGCACACATGCACAGTGTAAGTGGTCTACCTTTCTCACGTTTGCTTGCATGTTACAATCAAGAGAATGCATACACTCGACATCTGCATGTAGTGTAGTATAGGACCATGGCAGCTCCATAGAGTGCATGTCACGTGTTTTCACTCATATTTGTTCTATGGTCGCTTCTAAGCTCGAAGTGTGTCTGTCTTCACTGTTATGTCTTTCATTCTTGTTGGTTTGTGCAACTTCGATGTTCGCAAATTGTGCCTTCACCAACATGGGTGAACCAATGCATCAGTGGATGCATTGGAAGTATCACTTCACATGAGATGACCCATGCACTGTTAGCTTAGGTGTAGGAGTAGTGTTTGATTGCATGCATGTTTGCTTCTTTCTTTGTGTGTTTGTTTTCTTACTCACTTTGCTTCCGCATTTTCTTCTGCTTCTTAGTTTTCTTTTTGGTTTCTTTACTTGTTCTTGTCCATAGGTTAGTTTTGCATGGACCGTGTGCGACTCTTGAAACAAGTTGGGTAAAGTACAAGAGGACTTGCACAACTATCAACATTTGTTTATCTTTTTTGCGCTCTCTTATGTAAGAAATTATTGTCTTCAATTCATGATACATCAATGGAAAATACGTAATGTTCAAAGTGAACCTTGGTGAAGACACAACGCTTATGCGCTAACTAGTATCAACTACTCTAGTCAGTGGTTTTTGGGTTGATCCTTGTCATCTCAGTCAAGTAGAGCAAGGTGAGGGGTAAAACCTTAACAAGCACGTCAGAGGTATACATAAAATACTTCTCTGAAGGAAAAACCTCTTCTGATCTCAATAAGTCAGGATCCCTCTTCCACCTCTCAAATGAATAAGTGTTATGCACAATTATGAAGATGAAAAATGAAAAATGAAAAAGTGGAAAAAGTTTGAAAAAAATGGAAACTGAATAAGGCAAAACAAGACAAAGGCTTCCTACAGAGAGAGGTGATGCAAGTAACTCCACCAGGGTACTGACGAGGCTCATTGGCAGTGGAGCCATTATTGTGTTCCTGCATGACTCCACCAGGGTACTATCCAAACCTGTTGGCAGCGGAGCAACAACAGAGATGAAACTAAGACTCTGATGAGTATACTGCTTTTGCATCATATACTCCTCAACCCCAATAGAAACAACTATGTTGTCTTGGCTTGGAATGTGTGTCGAATGACCAAGGGCTTGGCAGATGCTACATCCTACAATCAAGCAGTGTGGAAACCAAGACGAATTGAGAACCGAACAATAATTTCAAGGTGTTAGACTTGCTTTTCACGAAAAAGGTCCATTCAGAGAGATGGAGTTCTACCAATGTGTCGCTAAGTGTTGTAGCGGCTACAACCACCCTCCAAAATTTTTCCTCAGCTTTTTTTTGGAGCCTCCCTACCAACCTTTCATAGAACATGTCTTGACTTGTCAAGTACGCAAGCTTCAGTGATTTTCTTGGAGAATGATGGTCTGTCCATCAAAGCTTGTTGTGTCCCCCTCATAGGTGGTTTCACCGAACTTGGTCTAACTGCAGGTTGAGCAGCTCTGTCAAGAAATTGCACTATTCTGGAGGGGAACCAACCTTCCCTCTAGAAATTATGCAATTCTATTTGGCAGCCTACTGGGCTCCAGAATTGCATAAATTTTCCTATCATTGTTCATTGGAAAACTTGTCCAATTCCTCCTAGCAGGACTGCTCAACCAAGTAATTGAGAAATCCTGGGTAGCAGTCAAATATTCTTCCCATAAATTGCACAATCCCTTTGGGCAGCGAGCCCAGCTGCCTCCCATAAATGTGCATTTTTTCCTCCCAGCTTAGGAGACGCATGTGTAGCTGAGTTGATCGGTTCCCTCCAAGACTGAGCAAAACGGTTTTGCATGCATAAGCTGCTCCTCCAAGGGAAGCATGCAAAGGCATCCCTTGTTTTAAGAATTTATTTTTAGTAGCTGGAGGGTACATGCAAATATCATTTCAGAAACCTCCCAGCAAGTGTCACTCTGTCTACATTTGTGGCATGCACGTCACAACCTTGATTTTATCAAAACTCATGAATCGAATGCTACAAATCTCATTCCTCACATTGATTTTGCAACTCTAACATCCCACATTGCATCTAGGAGTCGTCGGCATATTCAGCTCAGCTGTTTTTGGGTAAGCCCACTTTTCATGTCTCGCGCTACATTTCCGGCGCTTTTTGTGTTTTGCTTGGTATGAATGTTGTCTGCTTGATTTCAGTGAGTGCTTGCTGTCATTTTGATACATACTAGCTTGTACTAGCACCGTTTCAGTTTTTGTTAATATATCACTGTTGTTGCATGCATGAAACTTTTTTTGCACGAACAGTCATCGTTGCGGCGATTCACTTCACACACATGCATGCCTTCCCGTTCTTGAATCCTACACTTGATGTTTGCATGAATGATCATTCACTCTTGTTTTCACTCATCTCATCATGCATTTACACTTCTCATGTTTTCAGTCAGCCGGACTGGGCTGCCTTGGCCCGGACTGTGCCTTGCCCGAATAGCACTGCGCATTTCTGGAAGCAAAGACTCTTCCTTCCTTCCAGAAACTATGCAAGTCTAGCTAGACACTAACATCCAGGCTTTCATTGTGCAATTATTGGAGGCAGTGTCCTATTGGCCCCAGAAACTGCGCATGCAGTTTTCTGGTTGCATGTCACTACTGACTGGAATTGTGCATTGCGCAGTTTCAGTCCTCAGCAAGCCAAGCTGGATTGTGCATTACATAGTTCCAATAGTCAGTCAGCCTCGTGATAGCCCGAACTATGCCTTGTGCAGTTTTGGTAGTCAGTCTCCAAACCTCCCTACAGTAATTGCGTGACCTTCATAATCATTCACACAAGTATGTTGCAAGTCAGTTCTCAAGTTCTTTCTAGTTTTCGACTGACAAATTACTTGCCATGAGTGTTTCCGTGTCTCTAGGTATCGTAGGTGTTCATTTGCCTCTTAGTAGCACAAGTATAATGGACTTCAGGAGAGTAGAGTCAAAGGACACCGTTGAGAGCACAATGTGGGTTGCAGCCAAGTAAGTGTCTATGAGCTTGCCTACCTATGAAGACATCAAGTTGTTCATAGACAAGGACATCAAGATAATATGGCAATAGCATCAGAGCGAGCAGCACCATTAGCAGCAATAGAAGGAAGCACACCCACATGTGGTGAATCCAAGAGGAAGTTTGTTGACAACACAGAGGTGGAACAAAGTTGCAAGATCGAGAAGATCTACTTGTGATGAAAGCAACTTTGGAGATTGAGGTTATGAGGTAATGGCGCGACAAGATGATCGCGTGAGAGAAGAGAAAATAACAGAGAAGGAGTTGCAGGTGATGAAGCAACAACTCAAGGAAGAGTAGGATCTGCATAGACGAAAGAATCAGTTGCAGCAGGAACAAGTATAGCAGGGGGTGCAACATGCATAGATGGATGAAGTTGTGCCCATACAAGTTATAGATCCATCCCAGCAGCTGGCATGGAGAAGACGTGGTGAGAAGTGTTGTTGATCACATGCAATGGAATTTAGCAGCATGCATGTCATTGTGTGCACGCATGCAATCTAACCCATTTGGCACACTCACCAGGGCAAAGACAAGTAGCAAGTCCACTTGGAGTTGAATATGCAGTTGACAGTTGATGTGCATAACCACCGGCACACAATGAAAGATCAACACGAACACTATGCATCAATGTGTTTCCAATTCAGCTGCACCCAAGAAGACCATGCACATGTTAGTAGATGAGTTGGATGGATGAGCCACACCAATGCACTAGGATGCAACAGAGGGCAAGAGTTCACTTCAACAAGATGTCACCATGGCGCACATGCACACCGTCAAGGATGACCAAGCTTGGCCTCAGCTCACCACCTTCACCATCACAAGCATGTCAAAGATTTTGTCTCATCACAATGGACCAAGTTTCAGTGATTTCTTCCATGGCTTACTCAAGCCATTTCGTCTCACATCGGTACATGTGCATTGTAATGTAATGTATTGTCAAGTGCAAGTTCAAGTGTCGATAGTTGGATGTAACGGTCATAGAGTAAATGAAGAGTCATGAGCGTAGATGAATTTTCACAAAGGGGAATGTCAAGGGTTGTTATAGACATTTTTGTGCCTTACAGCATTGAGCATGAAATGTCCATAATCTTAGGGATCCAAAGTCCCTAAACATGTTGTTCCTACCCCTAGAGGAACAAGGCTAAGAAACCACAGCAATTCACAGAAGTTCTCCACCTGAAACTGCTCAAACACAAGTTAATTCAGGATCATGTCAACTGCTCCACTGACCATCTGCGCTGAATGTCAATGGCTACACTGGCTACCTGCGCTGAATGTCAACTCCAACACTGGCTACCTGCGCTGAGCAAGATTGGACATGTGGCAAGTTCATTCCTCAAGGTGTCAAAACCCAGGAAGCTTCCAAAATGACACTTGCCTCAGGGAATTCGACTGGTAATGAGTAAGAGGTTCCAAATCTCCAAGTGGAAGCAAGAACCTCCAAGTGGAATCAAGAACTGACAGAGGGAGAGGACACTAGTCAGATCTCAAGCTGACTCATCCTCTCTCCAAACATCTATATATGGATCTCTCCTCCATGAGATCCAGGGGCTGGAATTTTGTTATTGCAAAGAATTGCTGTTGGTTTGAGACTGGAATCATTGGGTGGTTAATGCTTTGAAGGGAGGTGAAGATAGGAATTTCATTCTGCTGGGAAGGAGATGCTGGATTGGAGCCCTCTGGGTTGTATCTCTTCCTGAACCTTGTTATTTATCAATAAAGCTATCTTGGTTTTCTCCTATATACTGATGTATCTTTGATGTATGATTGCATTAGTGTATTTGATTTACTTCTAATCCTGAATCATTTATGAATATGAATATTTGCCTTTGTGTTGTGTTCTTCTCTTGTCACAAGTAGCTGTTCTCTTGTGATCTCGCAGGAATCAAGTAGCTGTTCTCTTGGGCGAGCGAGGAGGCAAGTAGCTGTGAACACCCAAAGAGAAGAGGATCTGGATCGAGGGACAAACGGAAGACACCGGTAAGTCCATTGATCTCTCCTCTTTCACATTTCATAAAGGAAGAAACCAGAATAGCTGTCTCTGTTTGTTGCTAAGGCACTGTCACACCTTAGGTGGATAGGATCGTCCTGCATAGGCATTTTTCCCCACAACAAATTGGCGACTCCACTGGGGAGATTTGTTTTAGTCATTTTATTTGTGTTTCTATCATTGTTTACCTCATAGACTCAACAGCAACAATCAAACTGCTTCTGCTATTCTCAGTTGCAAAGTAGACAGTTGCTGCCTTGATCCTTCACTGGATTTTGTCTATGATCTGAACAATGGACTCACAAATGATTTGATGATCCTTTGTGATAGATCTTAGTACCCTATCAAAGCATCCCTTTGATTATACCTTGCTTGTGTTTCTGATTTGGCCTGAGACCGTTGATTATTGAGCAATCTGTGACGCAGAACCCAGTGAGAAACGAGAGTTTCTCCTTCAGCGCAACTGCTGTGAAGGCATTCTGCATTTCAACGCAGTTCCCGTGAAGGCTACCTGCGTTGAATGTCAAAACCATAGTGTTGAGGTTGCGCTGAACCAGTCTTGCCTTGTGTAGCTGGGGTTCTCTGCTCTCTGTTGCCCTGTTTTGATCTCTGTTTTTTGCAGCCTGTAACCAGCATAGGTACCAGTCTGATAACTCCTTTTCTCTGCTTAAATTCCGCCTCCTTTTGTACAAAAAGACTGTGAGTGTTTTTATGTGTTTGTGACATCATTTACAGTTTTCCTTTGCATGAGTGAAATAATCATCCTGTAGCCCTTGATTCAGATCTGTTGATTGTGATCTTAGGAGAGAGTTCATTGGCTGTTTACAGTTGATTATACATTTACTTTTGCTTATTGGTTTGAGTTTGTCTCTTTTAAGTGTCGAAACAAGCTGTTCATTTCGAAAGTCACAAAGTGTTGTAATCTCTTCTACCCTTGTTGATTTCGAAAAAAGTAAACTTGTTTGTATCTGTCATTTAAAAGCAAATTCAAAGTTGTACAAAAAGCTTTCTTTGTAGGCATCAATACTAAGAAAGCGGAAAACAAACACCTGCATTGTGTGTTTGCAATTTGATAAGTTTGCATGCTTGATTTAGGAACAGTGCATTAGAGTGTGCTGATTGCTCTTTGAGAAAAGATGGTGTCTTTCTTTTCCCTTAGTAGCTAGGATTTTCAAAGTTGAAAGATATAAAGCTTGCTTATCATCTTTAGACTGCATTTAGGAATTTGTATCATACATCTCGTGGTGAACCTTGAAAGGCAAACTTCTAAAAAGATCAACTTAAAATAAACTGAATGAACCTAACAACGCTTTGCAACATAACGCACAACATAGAGGTCTAGGCTAGAGACGTGTTCCGGCGTCGTTAAGCCTAGTGACTGTCGATCTCATGGAAGGTGGGTGATTCCTCCTGAGGGACGATAGCGCTAGTACGGATTGTGCTCCCACGTACCGTCGCGTATATATTGGGAGACCCCTATAGGAATATATCCTTTATCCTTAGGAAGCCGTGTCAGTCGCCCTACTGATCGCAATGCAGTGAACACAGCATTCACGAAGATCGACCGCCCGTACCTTAAAAAGTATTCTGCGGTTTTGCGAAAAGTTTGGCACACCCTCTGCTTAGAACTCCAGAGCAGTTTCTTTTGGCATTTTTCAGACTCTATAATAGAAAAAGTCCATCCGAGCATTTGTCACTTCGGGCTCGTTAAAACATCGAAGGAGACTAGAGTCATCTTTAGCTTTTTCTCGACTCTTTAAAACTGAAAAAGCAAGTTGTGTCTAAGCGTCGTTAAAATTTTATTTTAAACAGAACAATCACCCTTTATTCCCGCGTTGATCTTTGGGTTGAAAAGATGGAGCACACCAACCAAGGAATTCCCCTTGGTGGAAATCCTAGTCCCTTCTCCTCTTGGGGAGATGTTGGTGCGCCCCAAATGGCCACATTGTCGCTTCCAGGACTGACAATTGGCCTACCAGTTTGGCTCTTTTCAACCAATGTCATTCAGAACACCACCATTCCTGAATAGTCGAGTCAACAGTTAGACCAGACCAGAGTTTCCCACCAGCCTTCTACTTCATCTTCCTCTCCTCCTTCCTCTTCGATTGACGGAACTGGTAAAGCAAAAAACCGAGTTCCTAAGGAGAAGAAGGAGAAGAAGAAGAAAGAAAAGAAGAAGAAGGAGCCAAAGGCGACTGGGGGCAAACAAGTGTCGTCTGACAAAAATCCACACACAGCACTGGCATGGCTTAAATCGCCATGCGTCATATGTAAGGGAGACCACTTCCACAGAGATTGTCCCTGTATCCCTCGGATACTAAGGGACTGGTCTCCTCGTTTGCACAATTCGGTAGCATCGACCTCTGATAGCCATGTTGACTGCTCACCGTCAACTAGTGGAAGTGAAGCCACAGGACAAAGAGGGAACGCTAGATTTCCCTGCAAACTGTGTGAAGGCGATCACGCCATCCACCGTTGTCCCTTCTTAGATGAGGCAAAAAGAGTTCTGGAAGATCGCCCGATTTTACGAGCGCAACTTCCTCCTGGATATCAAAAACTCCTGCCAAGTCCTTCGCTAGTTGAGAACCCAGCTGGCCCGCTCAAGTGGTCAGCCGAAGCGCCAGTCATTGAAGATGAACCGTCTGAATCCATACCTGATGAAAGTCTAAAGGTTGAAATGGCAGTTGACCCGGTTTTGCCTTCAGAGGCTCTATCTTTGAATGACACCATCACAGAGGAGAATAAAGATGACACCGTCCAAATTCTCTTCATCAGCACTGACTCTGATGATCAAGGGGGCAATGCCACCATTCCTTTATCACAGGAAGGAAGTTCATCAGAGCGATATCTGGCCGTCTATTCGGTCCCACCAACAAGCAACCTGGTTGTGTCCTTTGACTGGAACCAACTAGGCAGACCCTGCTTGCCAGCTAGCATACCATTCAGAATTATTGTCCAAATATACAGAATGGTAATGGCTGGCACAGTTATTGATGAAGGGGCATCTGTGAGTATCCTTTCCTCTATTGCTTGGAAAGCGCTTGGTTCGCCAGTGCTTTTGCCTGAAATGAGAAATCTATCAGGCTTTGATAAAGGAACCAGTCGACCTTTAGGGATCCTCCCCAATGTGCCCATAACATTGAAAGGGAAGACCGTTCAAATGAACGTGATGGTCGTTCAAGGACCCTTGGATTATAACCTACTCCTTGGACGAGACTATATATATTGCATGGGAGCCATCGTCTCATCACTCTTTAGAGTAATGTGTTTTCGGCATGAAGGAAGAATGGTCAAGCTCGTGGACCAACTTTCATTCCCCGGATCACGCATCGCAAATAGTCATGAACCATCCCTAAATGGTCTATTCACGCAAGAAGTGTCTCAACCCACGGTCCGTCCTCCTGATGAGCGCGAGTAATCCGGGAAGATATGACTGGAACCCAGGGGGCATGCGTCCTGGTCTGCTTCGGCAGAGAACTTTGGGTATAGGGTAGGTTTCCGCGGGAGAATATGACTAGTCCGTACCCCGTCCGTCTAGGAAGAGGGGTTGTTCTAGAATAAGATTCTTTTGTCAAAGTTATGTGAGTTGGCGGGCATCGTCACTCACCTTTGTCTATTTCGGTAGACATTGCCGAAGAAGTGTTTTGTTTGAAAGAGTAACGAGACAATCTTTGGGTAACCTGAAAGAGGTAAGCCTCTCTCGTTAAAACAAATGTTTTGACGGAAAAGAAGTAGAGGTAACTTTGAAATCATACTTTATGCCTGGGGGCATGCAAACCTTTTGGAATGCAAGCAAGGGGTGGCTATTTATTTTTTAAATTTTTAGGTCCTCCCTTTAAACCTGTAGGTCTAACCCTTTAAACTCGTAGGATTAGCCGTTTCCAAACTTGCATAAAGAAAGGATGCAGAGCAAAGCTTAGTGAGATGAAGCTCCTTAAAAAATAGAATCTTGATGAGACACTCTTATCATATGACTGGGTTAAACGAGCAGTTTTAGCATAAAGTTCATGCTCGTTAAAAAATAAATGCAAGGTCTGAGCAGTTTTAACGCGGACTTCATGCTTGTTAAAAAATAAACATAAGCACCCCCCGGTAAATAACCACTGTGAATGTAAACCTCGTCAGCCATTAAAGCCTTGGTCGTGTTTGCACCATCACCTCCACTTTTCATTTGGCCGATCGTTAACCTCCATATGATTGTTTACCCATTTTGAGGAACAGCTGCGAAGAGTGATTTCACCTGGCCATCCTTGTGACACTGCCGTGATTGGAAAATTCCAACCTGTACCTGGAATCAGCTGCTAACCCTGTTTATCACTCGTTCCTCAAAAAACGAGTCTTCTTTAAGCTCTTTTCAACTGACTCGTAAAATATGAAAAGATTGCCGAGTCCTTGGCCTTCCAGCTCGTTAAAGAGACAGGAAGATCTATCACTCCTCTAGATTTTAATCTTTTTGGACCTGAGGGATTATTGCACAAAAAGATCGAGCGCTTGTTTTGTTCGGCTCGTTAAAACTATCGAAAACTCATCCCTTCTGTATTGTTTTATACTTTTTCGGACTTAAGGGATTAGATGACGAAAAAGGAATTTTGGAGTTAACTTTACATACCTTTTCAGACTCTCTAAAAATGAAAAGGGACCGAGTCGTCTTTGTCGTTAGACTCGTTAAAATCATTAAATAGCGACAAACTTGTCTCTAGACGAGAACGAGTTTCACTATCGCTAGGCTCGTTAAAACATAGTGATGGGCTTGCCCAAAGGGCAGGTTATAGAACAAGCATATGTTATCCTCCTCAAGCTTGACAAAAATAAAGAGGTACTGGTCAGCAATGACTGGGGAAAAATTGGGAGAAACTAAAGAAAACTTTGATGGTAGCAGGTCGCTCTTGAACATGACACTTTTCATCCGTACCACAATCAGGTTGGGTTGTTTCATTCACCGGTCACATCACCATGGTCTCGCCATACCATCCATAATTGGGGTAATGCTACCGATCCATCGCATCAGTGTCGCCATATGTTCAAGAGAAGTCGTTTAGAAAGAGTCAACCGGGTCCCATCCACTACCATACATTATCCTTCATCCATTCATGACCGCCACCCTGAATCATATGTCACAGATCGTTTTCACCTCCATCAAAATCATTAGCTCCGTTCCATGTCACTGATGTGGGATTCATTAAGGCCCTCCTTTGACGGATCGCTTCTTGTCAACATCAGCTCATTATCCAAGAAGTTGATCTAGGAACAACCCCTTCAGTACTTTGAAGCTTGCATGCCTCAATGGCAAGTTTCTCACTTTCGGCGACAGGTATACATCAATGACCTTCGACCGAAGGATTTTGTGTGGTGTTCGACGCCAAGTCCTTTATTCACACCACGTGAATTGTGTTGCAGTACCTTGAGGGTCATTATCATTATCGGTGATTCCTCTCGCGCTTGTTAACGGTTTACCTCATTGAACGGTAATCAAGCGATGTCTTTCCATGTTTGACTTCAGAACAATTCTCACATGGATCGACTTGTACTTAGAGTGAAGATCGAACGAGTTTGAAGACCCCGGATCTAGTTTCATCCATCCGGGCTGTGATATATATTCAGGAAAGATAAAGACATTTGACATGTACATCATTGCAGCAGACGATCATCCTACTCAAAGGATGATAATTTCATCAAAATTATCAGTCTACCATCAGACGATTGTCTGTTCTATGTACAGAAAAATGAATTTATAAAGCTGAGCATGGGAATGCCCACCTCAGCTAGATCATGAAAGCAGTATGAAAAATAATGTATTGTATTGTATCTTATTACGGGTCTCCTCCCAGCAATTGGATGAACTTTGGACCCTCCTGGATAAAGCATTTCACCCGATAAACGGCCTCATACTTTAGGGGGCAACTGTTATAGACATTTTTGTGCCTTACAGCATTGAGCATGAAATGTCCATAATCTTAGGGATCCAAAGTCCCTAAACATGTTGTTCCTACCCCTAGAGGAACAAGGCTAAGAAACCACAGCAATTCACAGAAGTTCTCCACCTGAAACTGCTCAAAAACAAGTCAATTCAGGATCATGTCAACTGCTCCACTGACCATCTGCGCTGAATGTAAATGGCTACACTGGCTACCTGCGCTGAATGTCAACTCCAACACTGGTTACCTGCACTGAGCGAGATTGGACATGTGGCAAGTTCATTCCTCAAGGTGTAAAAACCCAGGAAGCTTCCAAAATGACACTTGCCTCAGGGAATTCGACTGGTAATGAGTAAGAGGTTCCAAATCTCCAAGTGGAAGCAAGAACCTCCAAGTGGAATCAAGAACTGACAGAGGGAGAGGACACTAGTCAGATCTCAAGCTGACTCATCCTCTCTCCAAACATCTATATATGGATCTCTCCTCCATGAGATCCAGGGGCTGGAATTTTGTTATTGCAAAGAATTGCTGTTGGTTTGAGATTGGAATCATTGGGTGCTTAATGCTTTGAAGGGAGGTGAAGATAGGAATTCCATTCTGCTGGGAAGGAGATGCTGGATTGGAGCCCTCTGGGTTGTATCTCTTCCTGAACCTTGTTATTTATCAATAAAGCTATCTTGGTTTTCTCCTATATACTGATGTATCTTTGATGTATGATTGCATTAGTGTATTTGATTTACTTCTAATCCTGAATCATTTATGAATATGAATATTTGCCTTTGTGTTGTGTTCTTCTCTTGTCACAAGTAGCTGTTCTCTTGTCGCAAGTAGCTCTTCTCTTGTGATCTCGCAGGAATCAAGTAGTTGTTCTCTTGGGCGAGCGAGGAGGCAAGTAGCTGTGAACACCCAAAGAGAAGAGGATCTGGATCGAGGGACAAACGGAAGACACCGATAAGTCCTTTGATCTCTTCTCTTTCACATTTCATAAAGGAAGAAACCAGAATAGCTGTCTCTATTTGTTGCTAAGGCACTGCCACACCTTAGGTGGATATGATCGTCCTGCATAGGCATTTTTCACCACAACAAGGGTCACCCCACCTTGTTCTATAAATAGAACCTCATAACTCATTGTAAGGGCTTTTGGTCAGCCAAGCTTCTGATAGGAATATCTTAGAGAGAGCTTGGACAATATTGTAATGAGCCTTGGCTTCTCCACTGCGCAGAGCTAGTATATCTCTTTGGAGGAGAAGGCAGTTGTGGCTGTAACGTTCCTATATTGGAAGTAGTGGTTAGACATGGATGTATTGTATGACTGGAACTTACACTTATTAATATAACAGAGCCAGAACATTTCATGCATATGTTGTATTGTATTCTATGCAATCTAGTTTATGCTAAATGATATATGTATTTTTTTACTTACGCATGCATGTATGGACTTTTCTGTGTATGTATGTATGAATATTTCTAAAACATGTTGTTGGTTTAACCATCACTTTGAATTGTTAGCTAACTTGCCTTCCATGTTGTGATTCATCTTTTCTCATGGGTTCCCTTAACTTCGTGCTATCATGGGTTTCCAAGGGGCGCACTCATCTCAACCCTTATGTGTTTGAACCTCTCATTGACCTTCCTTTGCTTGTTTCACCTGTCGCACCCTTTATACCAACAAGGACGTCTTACTTTCCTCTGTGCGAAATCATGGTCAAGGCATTACCGTACGACCCACTGCTGGGACTCCTACACCAAACAGTCTGAGGTGTAATTGGATTTTCTTACCGGGGAGATCCTCTTACATGTTGGTGGGTCTAGCATTGTCAACACATTTATCAGTTAAATCCACTGAGGTGATCCACATTTGTTGTCAATTAAATTATGCAAATAAGGTATTCTACAAAACTCCATATATTTATTGTGTGCGCTCAGCAAGACATTTCTTAATTTCTAATGAAAAATTAAAGAAAATAAGGATTGGATGTTCTAAGATGGTTGAAGACAAGGTATGTAATTTTAATTAGTTTTACATTTAAAATTTTATTATTGTATCTCATTTTATTGTGGATAAATGACTAAAGCTGATAATATAAGTCATATTTTCTCATACTTATAATGAATTCTCATTAGTTTATAACACCTTACTTAGTTTTATTTTTACATTGAATTCTTATTAGTTTATATTTATTATTTCATCATGTTGATGATGAAATTTTGTGCTCTTTCTTCGACTGTACAACTACAAATTTTTTTGATAAAAAAATTATCTTATATCTTGATGAACCTATTTAGGATAAATGGGACATTGTTTTTAACTGTTACCAACTAGGCACATTAAAGTGTTCTCCAAGCCAACCTGATTCTGAGAGCTACAAGAGAAATATTCTACATAGCTTGATAGCAACTACTCTTTGGCCCCTTCAGGGATTAACCATGGAAGAAATTTCTTCAGTAGCATATAAGCTATTGGATGCACCCATTTGGTTTTCTAGTCCACTTAATCATCCAACAAATGCCATAAAATTAAAATATTATTGTTCTAAATTGAAAATGAATAGAACAATATTGGATGCAATGGTTACATATTGTCAAAGTCATGATTAGAAATTAAATGAGAAGACTCTTACCACATTCAACATTCTTGAGCATTATGAAATTAATTATATCATATTTTGCAATTTTTGAACCACAGTGGAGGGGTTTACTTATGTCAAAGAAACATGTAATATAAAGATAGAGTCCCGTTCTCAACAAGCATGTGGAGTCCTTGACTAAATGATAAATGGATCGACAAGTGTTCAACAGGTTGAGAACAATTTTGAATTTGGTTGTCACTTTGGGGGCCCTGATCTTTTGTCAATACATTTTCACTCTCAACCCGTTTTACATATTGACCTGGTTGTTTTGGATACATTGGCTTTGAAGAAAGAACAATTCCACAAGGGATATTATATTGATTTTTTTCGATTTCTTATCGAAAAAAATGAGTTGAATGACTTTACTATAGTTCTATTAGTAGAAATTTGGTTTTGTAATGATGTACGCCAGTCTTTGTAAATTTCCATAAATAACTCAAAGTTCAACTATAAAATCACTAGAGGCATTTATGAATATAATTCCCAAAACAATTATAGTTATGATATAGTTCTTACTATACATTTCTATACTGCAGAGTTAAAAATTTGGAGGCTATAAAACACTCTCACACATTTGAAGACACATTTGATAAAAATGAGAGAGATTATGATTTCTTGATGCATTTATTGGAAAATCACCAACAATGTAGTGATGCAAAAGTGGTTATTTCTCTTTATGCGGAGACAAATTTAATCAGGTCTTGTTGTACACATGGAAGAATAATTTCATGTATTGTGCATATAGAGTCACAAAGAACAATCATGTTAAATAATTACAAATGTTTTCAACTACCAAATCCAGGATCCATTGACTTCTTGGAAAATTTAGATACTACAATTCCTTTGTTGTTTCTCTTATAATACTTTGGATACTATTTTGTTCATATTTCTTAATTGTCAAAGTATTTACTAAAATGACTAATGATGGAGATTCTAAAACACAGAATGATGAAAGTGGGAAGCAGAAAAGTAATCAATATAGTGCTTATGATGTTAAACAAAGTATAGAGATGGAAACACAAGGAGAAGAAGTTATCATACCAGATACATAATTTGTTTGGTTTTTTCTCTTGATAATTTTTCAATTTATTTAATTTCCATACTCATAAATTTTTTGGATGACTATTATAGGGAATTATGAGATGAACAAAATTAATCAAGACAATGACCATGGAATGATGGACACAGAAATGGGTATTAATCATTGTAACTCTATCTTTTATTACTATTATTATTCTAAATTATTATTTTTATTATCTTGATTCATATCATTTCATATGTTGATTATAGTTGGAAATAAAGAGAATGAGTATAGTGACCAGGGGAATGTCCCACAAAACTATAATCAAGACCAAAATATTATATGGATGATTAAAGATGATTCGTTTTTTGTATAGATGTTTAATGAATTTTGTTCATTGTCACAATTTATAACATTTTTTATGTTTATTATAGTGACAAACAAGGAGAACCGATACATTGATCAAATGAAAGTTAAACAAAAATTTAATCAAGAACAAATTATTATATCATGTACTTATAATTTGTTTTCCTTATTATTTAATGAATTTATTCATTTTCACAATTCAAAATATTTTGTATGTCTAATTTGGAGAGAAATAAAGGTAACAAAGATGATGATGAGGTGCAAAGTTACAAATATGAAGATAATGTCATATCAGATACTTATAACTTGTATTATTTTTTATCTTATTATCCTTCAAATGGTAATGCTTGTAACTACCATAACATTGTATATTTTTATTCTAGGAACAAATAAAAATGATAAAATTAACAATCAAAATAATGTTAAAGAAAGGTGTGTGTGTGTGTGTGTTTCTTTTTAAAGGTTGCATTACTAATGTTTTTCTTGGTATTGGTATTTGATTGAAGGTTTAATAAGAAGTACTATTGGTATTTGATTGAACAATTAATATGTTTACTACAGGTTCTATCAAGATGAAAAAAATAAATTATTGTTTCATCTATAAATAGTGAAAAATCCACTCAAGGTAAGTGTATCATTTAAACAATTTTTGTAGTAATTTTTGTAACATGAATAAAATGGTTTTACTAGATTATTTTCCATTGTGTTGCATCCAAAATAACTGAAAATAAACTGGTTATTTTTGAAATAAAGGACATTTTTTATCATAGCATCGATGATGAAGAACCAAAAAAAGGAATATTGAGAAAATGGGAACTAATGCTGATTACACAATAGAGAAAAAGCTATTTTGGATTCGTCAACATGAAAAATCATTTTTTGAAATGTGTTTCAAAAATGAATCTCTTGGCATTTCAATTTTGACGACAGCTTTGAAACAAAATAGAACAAGGTTTCTAAAAAAGTTGGTTTCATAAAGATTACAAGATAAACTTGTGTTTAAGTGGACTGCTTCAGATTGTAAACCATAAAAGTGACATAAGGTCATTGAAAATCCAACGAAAGTTATACACACTAAATCATTGAAAAAAGTGTGGGAAATGCATACCCAATATGATGCAACCAATACTATTTTAGTGGATTGTTTAATTGCGAGAGTGAAAGAGAATCCAAAAGAAAATGTGATTCTTGCCCCTCCATTCATTGGAGAAAATCAAGGGGATAATTGGTTGATCAATGCAGTATGGAGAATGTTGCATAAACTCAACAAGGCTACGGGTGTGCGAGCTATTTTGAAGGATGTTCAATTACATTTAGAAGTACCTTTAGATTACCGATGTCTATTTCATGCTATTATATGTATGAAATCATGAATTATTACTTTTATTTCACAACACTAATAAATGAATCATTGATTTGGTTTGTCATTATTAAAAATAAAATATTTTTATTTTATTTATTTTTGGTGAGATGAATGGTCATTTAATGTTTTCATATCAAAATTTCCCATGCTATAATTTTTTTTACAATGAATTACATTGTATGTAAAAATTAATAGATAACACTTCTATTTGTTTTAATTATATCATTACAATTATTTGTTTCAAATGTGGTTTAATTTATCATTATAACTAATATAAATTAGTAATGTGAAGGATGACCCATTTCATTCTTATAACCCTTTTTATTCCATTTAAGTTGAAAAACTATATTAAGTTGTGCGTAGCACCAACAATAAACATACAATTTGTACTAAAAGAAACCAAGGTAGAGACTCTAGAAATTAGCATATAATTAATTAGGTTCAAAATTTAAAAATTGTGTTATATTGTATGTGGAAATTAATATATAATTAGTTTGTTTACTTGCACTAGGCCATTGTAATTATATTTTTCAATTGCAATTAAATAAATAATTATAAGTCTTAAAACCAATGATTTAAATGGTGGGTCAATGGATTCTTATAAGACTTTTATTCCATACAACTTAAATAAAGGTATTAGGTTGTATGCATAAAGTAAACATATTATTTGTTTGTTCATTTTAATGGGGGAATTTTATTTGTCTTTTGTGATTATTATTAACTCATTACAAAATTACCTTTGCATACAAATGGAAATAATTCATAATAAATATTAACATCATTTTTAAAATGGTAGGTTTTTATGTCCTTAAGCAATGAAGTGTTGAAGTGGAGATATGTTAATATCATACATGTGGTTGTAGTGCAGATGCAGATGGGTATTACTACAAGTCAAAAGATGTTGTTGATATTTGAAATTGAAGGAGTATTCCTCCAATCATTCACCAAAGATGAACATAATTTTCATATTCAAAGAGAACGAGATTTACAGTTTGGTGATAGGTCCTATTTTCTAAGGCCTTTTAAGTCAGAAGTATTAAAATATTGCTTAAAATATTATGATGTTGCAATATGGACATTAAATGTCACTGACAAGTACATCCAAAAAGTACTTGAAACATCAAATATTGATATAGAGGACTTTAAATTTTCATGGGACAGGTCTCATTGTCATTTGCAAACAAAATTGGAAGTAGGGAGAACAAGACAATTTTATGAGAAAAAGTTGATTTAGGTGTGGTCCCAATATGGAGATAATTATGAAGAATCAGATGTATTTATAATAAATACAAAAAAACATACTTCTCAATTCATCGGATATCGATCAAACTACATCTTGATGAAAGCATATATAGGAAAAGAACAAGATACTTGGCTTATGCAAGTTTTATTCCCCTTTCTTAAGAAACTTCATTGTATCAAACAAAAACATGAGTACATTCAAATGTTCAATAGAACATGTAATACATTGTAGTTGATGGAGATAATTTCCTTTATAAATTTGTTGAAAAGTACATTCAAATTTTTCAATACATTCTGGACATAGCTTCTATTGAATCAATTTGTATGATTTTATATTTTTTGAAATATATGGGAATTTCAAATTATATTAATATGTATATTTATTATTATTTATAATTTTTTTTGTAATGGCTTTGTTGTATTGATTTTTTTTTCTAAGATGTGTGTGTGTGCGTGTGTGTGTGTGTGCGTGCTTGTATTCTTAAATGAATTGTTTGTCATTCAAATTATGTTACATGAACCATCGAGGCATGTTATTTTTAATGGATTATGTTTACTTGTATGCATCAATAATCATATATAAATGTGAAATATAAGCTTTGAAATAGAACTCCTTGCAAACAAAGGTGTTATTCTTACTAAAGAAATTATAATAATTTACATGATAAATGTTATGTGCACTATTCTCTATTCACAATGCATTATTCACTATTAAGGCTAATGGGAAATGCATCATAGGTAAATGATTTTATCTTTTTGAATCATAAGATATGTGATTTCTCAATCAATAGTTTTCATAAATTTATATGCTTAAATCAATTAATGGTTGTAACTGCAATCATATCATATTGAAAATCAACAAGGCACAAAGTCAATTATTCATTGTTTACATATAAAATGCACTAATATGAGTGCATAAATGCGATATGTAATTTTTGAGGTAAAATTATATTGTAAATATTTTTGTACTTAGTTATGTCCATTAATATGAGTCTATAAATGTGACTTATAATAGCCATATACTATGATGCATTTTTTCGAAAAATAAGTCTTTTAAGTTCTTGATAATAACTATTACTTGGACTATTTAGGCTAATGGGTGATGACTCATAGGTGAATAATACTCGTTAAATTCTAGGGCATTCAATTTTTAATCCATAATTTTTTCATATATGCTTAAATCAACTATTTGTATATGCAATCATCTCATCTCATATAATTTAATAAGGAATCCATTTATTGACTTTTATTTGTCTATCACGTAATTTATTAAGAGTGTATTAATGTCATATTGTATTGTTTTGAAACAAAACTCTATGCAAAACAAAATTCTCTTCTTAATAAAAAGATGGAATAATTAATTAACAATGTGTTAAGTGGATGATCTAGAGTCATTAAAGAGATGGGTCAAAAATGGTTGTATTTAAACTTTTTGCACCATAAGACATTGATTTTCCAATCCATATTAGCATTTTGTCATTTTTAATTCTTAAATAGTTTATATGTGGTTTAAATAATTTCATAGAATCCAACATGACTTGAAGAATTCTATTTGGATATATGCATTGATAGATGTTCATAAATGTGATGCATTTTTTAAATGTAACTCTTAATGTAAGTATATATATAGCTATATCTATATATATATATATATATAGCTATATATATATATATATATATATATATATATATATATATATATATATATATATATATATATATATATATATATAGCTATATATATATATATATATATATATATATATATATATATATATATATATATATATATATATATATATATATATTACAAAAAAAATATAACTAATTGATAACGAGCTTTAAGTGGTGTATATAAATCCATTTATCGACTTTTATTTTCCTATCATGAGGTTTAATATAAGTGTGTAAATGTGGCATTTAATTTTTTTAAATAAAACTCCATGTAATATGAAATGTTTTTCCTAACAACACATGGAATAATTAATTGGTAATGAATGTTAAGTAGATTGCTAATGTTATCTCAAGATACGGGTAATAAATAAATGTATTTAAACTTTTTACAACATACGGCATTTGATTTTCCCACCTCTATTAACATTTGGTAAATTTCAATTCTGAAATAAATTATTTGTAATTGAAATAATCTCATAGAAACCAACAAGACAAGTATGTATTAAATTCTATTTAGTATGTATGTGTGTATAAATGGAATTTATTTTTTAAATAAAGATCTCAATGTAAGTAAAAATATATTTTTTATAAAATTAATAATTTAAAATCAATTGTTGATGAGTTCTAACTGGTTTATTCTATTTTGAATTGAGAACTTTTTCTAACTATGCATTATTAAATCAATTATTCCTATATGCAATCATGTCATATAAGTCAATAAGAAAAGAAACCATTAATTGGATTTTATTTAACTATCATTTGGTTTAATATGAATGTATAAATGTGATATTGTTATTTCTAGAATAAAAAACCATGTAAAGAAAATGAATTTAGTAATAAAACATGGATTAATGAATTCACAATGAGCATTAAGTAGACTATTCAAATGGATGTGTTTAAACTTGTTGCACCATATGATATGCTTTTCCCATCAATATTAACATTTTGTAAATTTCAATTCTTAAATAAACTATTTGTACTTAAAATAATCTCATAGAATCCAACAATTCTTAAATGTTATTTATTGAATTTCATTTAGTTATATGTATTCATATAATTTTATAGATGTAATTTATTTTTGAAATAAAGCTATTAACATAAGTAAAGATATATCTTATGCAAAACTAATTAGAATAATTGATAATGAGCTTTAAGTGGTTTATTCAAACTACATGAAAAATCAAGTGTCATAGATGAATGCCTTTTAATACATATTTAATCTTCAAAATAAATATCTTAATGATAATTTATTTGTATTTACATTAAGTATTTAATAATTCAAGAAAACAGGGAATTATATAAATTTCAACTAAAATACATGAGTTATGTTTCACATTTATTTCTTCCCCATTAAAAATGCTTACCATTTTCTCTTCATAGTGAAAGTAATGGTCAATCATGGTTTTCCATACAATTGTTTGATGCTATTACATTGAGACTATTATTGGTTTTGACAATGTTGACATGGAGAGATCAATATCCACACTACCATCAACTGTACTAATATTTGAAAACCCTTTCCTCCACTACTTACAAGAAGTCCCCACTAAAATTTCTTGTTTACTTCAATTTGTGACAGTGTCCATTACAATGGAATGACTTGAACACCCATTTAAGAAATCTCATTTGATTTACTTGGATTTGAGTGGAGATAGATCAATGGGGCCTAACCTTCTTGAAATACCTAGATTGACAATGTCTAACTTTTATAGTGCATTTCTGGATGCTATGAAGATGAATGATCGCCTCCTCATTAGTGCTTCATAAAGGCACAAAGGGACCTTAGGAAACTGAGCACAAAAACATTTTACTAAGGTTTTAGTAGACTAGTTTCAATGCAGCGCAACGGATGCCTATCTTTGTCATTTATAGTAAGATCCTCACATCACCATCATTCAATCAACAAATCCCCCGTAGGTTGGGGGAAAGGGGGTTAGAGTCATCAGACACAAAATTTAAACATCGAGGAATCTAGCCTGTTATCCATAACTATAATATCTTTATTGGATGTTTAACATAATAATATGATTTAGCTTAAATCAATTTCTTCTAAGAGTTTTATTTCACACTCCTATTGTGTATTGATACTATTGTACATAACAACCCCATGTTTGACCTATTCATGATCTCTAATTGGTTTGAAATTACTAAAATTATTTTTATGTTGAATCAAGTTAATAAGGTGGTTTACAAAAGAATAAATGTTGTTGAAGGCTTTGTAATGGAAAAATTCCAAATTTAATGAAATGTGTGTTATTTGAAAGCAATAGCTCCAACTGCACAAAACTCACTACACATTCATTTGTCAATTCAAATTTCTTTCCTTTCCACTGCAATGATGTAATAGGATAGGAAATCTGCGAGAATTTCTTGATGCACTGCATGTAGTAAATTGCTAACCCCATGAATGATCTGACCTTATCCACATTCCTATGAGCTTCTCATTCCATGATAACTATGATGTTTTCTGGATCCACTGTTATACCTTCCTTAGAGATAACATTTCCTATGAAATGTACCTTTGTCTGAAAGAAGCTACATTTATTAAGCTTAGCATACACCTGATGCTCTATCAACATTTTTAACACTACTTCCAAATGTTTTGTATGCTCTTCGTCATTCCTAGAATATATCAGTATATCATCAATGAATAAAATCACAGACTTTTCCGGATAGGGAAGAAACACACTATTCATCAAACACATGAAAGTAGTTGGATCATTAGTCAAACCAAATAGAACCATAACAAAGTCATAGTGCCCATACGTGGTCCAGAAAGAAGTCTTGTAGATGTCCTCTTCTTTGATGCCTACCTGATGATATCCTGATCTCAAATCGATATTTGATAACACTTCTCCCTTTAACTAGTCAAACAATTCATCAATCCTTGGCGACAGATACTTGTTCTTAATCATAACCTTGTTCAACTATTTTTAATCAATGACTAATCTAAGAGTACCATCCCTTTTCTTCACAAACAACATTGGTGTGCCCCAAAGGGACACACTTAGCCTAATGTATCCCTTTTCAATAATTTGCTTCAACTAAAAATTTAGTTCTACTAACTCTGGAGTTCTCATCCTCTAATGTGCCTTTGATGTTGGTGCTTCAACAAGAATTAATTCAATAGAAAATTTCACTTCCCTGTGAGGCGGTAACACTGATATCTCTGTTGGGAATCCATCATGAAACTACTACAAAATTGGGTACTTCTTCAACACCTCAGCATCATCAACATCCTTACCTTTATCACTGGAAACGCGCACTACAATTAATACACACCCTTTCATAAGACTACGCTTTGTCTACACAGATTTAACCATTCTAACTGATGTCACCTTATTCTTACCCTGGAAGATTCTTTATTCTCCATTTTCATCCAAGTTCTCAATAGTATTTTCATAAAAATCCACCTTAGTCCTCTGAAGATACAACCAATTCATACCCAGCAACATATTGTATGTCACAATGGAAACACATTTAGATGCGCTGATGTAGACATACCATTCAACTCAAAGGAAAAATCTCTTTCCCAATGATGAACTCTTTTCTTGGTACCTTTACAAAATTCTACTAACCAAGAATTTGCATGCACTTCTTTATTCAAACCACACTTATCCACCAGGTCAGGATTAAAATAACTATAATTAGATCCAAGGTCAATAAAAATAGAAACAACCTGATCACAAAGCTTGCCATCCATATTGTAATAGATGTCTGGTGATCTACCTGCCTATTATCCAACGCTTCATAAATGCAAGGAATATTTTGTCAAACATCCCTATCTTTTCCTCTTGAGCACTGTAAATTTGTGGCCTACCACCCTGATTTTGTGGACAATATCTACTGCAGTGATCCTTGCCACAAGTCCAAGACTGTAGAGGCTTCCTTCCATCAGCCTTTTCTTGCCCCTCGGGCTGAAATCCCTATCCTCTGTCATCTACATTGAACTTCTTGTGCGCTGTTGCATTCTCATTTCATTCGTATCATGTGATTTTCATGTCTTCTTATCCCACTTTCCCTTATTCTTATCATTACCTTTTCAATCCTTCCTAGACTCATAGTTGCACTTTGATTTCTCATAACAATGTTTCAACTTTTTGATGGCTTCTTCCAACAATCTAGGCTCACCAAACTCAATCCTATCTTTGAATGACATTAGAAACCCACTGATGAATCTCTGAATCTTCACTTTATCCTCCTTAAGATAAGGAACATACCTCAACAACTCCAAGAATCTACAAGTGTAGTCCTCATCGATCATAGATGCTATCTTCAACTCATAGAACTCCTTTTCCTGGTCATCATAGTATCTCTTAGATAGGTACTTATTCCTGAAAAGTCTCTCGAAGTCACTCCAAGTCAACTCCTCTTCCTAACTACTTCTGAAATTATTCACATTTTCCAAACATATATTCACTTTCCCTTTAAGATTAAAGGTAGTTATCCCAGCTTTCATGTTCTCTGAGTAATCATGCAACCAGAAGAACTTATTCATCCCAGGAAACCACACTTTTGCATCTTGTGACTTATTCATTTCTCCATCAAATGTAGGAGGCTTTTCTTTCTTAAAATCCTCTGGTGAGTACTTCTTCTCACTCCTTTTATATGGATGGTGATGGTGATGATGATGGTGTCTCTCTAAATTAGAACTAGAATGAAATCCACGGTCATTACCCCTCCTATCACGTGTATCCAAGAACCCACGGTCTCTGATTGTATCATCCTTGTAAAACATGTATCCAAACTAAGACCTTCTTCCATATACCCCATTAGTCATTTCCTCCTGTCCATGATTGATCCTAAGTGGTCCTTGTCTTTGCAAATCTAATAGAATTTCAATAACCAATGCATTAACCTCTGCTTGTTTCTCATGTGTGCTAGAAATTATTTCCTGTGACTGGATTATTTTGTCATTATCTTCCTTACAACTCCTTATCTATTATTTCAAAATTCTCAATGTGACTGCTATGTCAGGGGAGTACTCCTCACCATGTTTCTCACATAATCTATATCGAGAATCACATGAACTATACTCCACCACTCTGCTAGTCATATTTCATCCTCTACTTCCTGCAAACATACCATGTTAGATAAACAAAATACAAACATGATCAACATACCTCAATGAAGTTTAGGGGTGGCGATATCATTTCCAAGATCAATCCATATTAGCATGATACATGTATATATACATAATCATATCAGTATGTCAACGTCATGCATGACAACACCATTTTCATACCATGACCTCATGCACAACAATCATAACCATAACAATACATGCATAAAAAAATATAGACAATGGCATGCATAACGAACACATATACAACTAACATGCATGCATGAAAAACACATTCCGCACATCCATTCCAAGTGTTGAACCTGGGAGCATTGATACCATTCTATAACCACCCCTCCCATATCTACCCAATTTCACCAGCCTGCTAAGGTAAACATGAGAGGAATAGCTACTATGACATGACTAAACCTCCTAATTACAGTTGAGGAAGTGGAATCAACAACCAAAACTTTACTAACCTTTCGTAGGAGCTACAGGACCACCAAGAACTAAACAACCACTTTGGTTACCATAACCCTAAGTTAACTTACCTTGTTAGTGATCTGGATTGCTAGTCGCTTGCATAGCAAGGCAAGCTATTAGTTGTAACCCTCTAGTGGCATGAATAATCCTACCTCCCAACGACTGCAATCTAGATTTCCTAGTTCTGAGCATGTCGCCCCAGAATCTGATCTAGTTTTTCAAGGCTAGTATCCAGACCTCTACCTAGAACTTGATAGAACTTTCTAGAATTATCAATGACACAAGGAAGAAGCCATTAATGAAAAACTTAGTCAAAAAATTGACCTTTCCAAGCCTCACCATGACATACATTTCGTCAAACACATTGTGAACATGTAATCTACTGGTCATAAATGTGTATTTGAACTTATGGGTTTGATACTTATCTAAGAATCATCAAGAAGGTCTAATTCACTCCCATAATGGATGCAATAACATCTATTATGTCATGCATTCAATAACCACTCATCTACCAATCAAAATATGTTAAGAGCCATAGCTAAACTTTTTCATGAAACTATGCGTATAACCATTATATAACGAGAATAATAACAATGATAGAACAACCATTAGGCCACATAATAAGAAGTGTAAATACTCATGAAAATATAATATGAAAAGAGTTCTTATTAACATATGAAAAAGGAAACCAAGTCAGGGACTTCCACGTACTACTTGACTATAGATCAGAGTGAACCAAATCTCTTTTTCAGCCAATCACCCCCATGCTATATTCTAAGCATGAATGTGGGATCTTATGGAATAAACCACACAAAACCAAACTAGGGCTTCTAGAGGCCAAACCACTTCAACCCTCAACTAGTGATTTCAACTTACGATTTTACTTCACTAACCATCACCATATTGGTCTATACCTAAGTTTTATAGGTCTCTAAAGCAGTTGTTCCAACACAGCTCTAGGACTAGTAACTCAACCCACAGCTGTCACAGGGATCCAAAGTGTTTTTCTAATCGAGGCTCCAGTACTAGTGCATCAACCCACCAAGGGCTCCAGAGCATTTTAAAACCAATGATTCTAGGACTAGTAACTAAACCAAAGTAGGTCGAGGACTTTGAGAGCTTTTGTCCAACCAAGGCTCGAAGAACTAGTAACTCAACCCACAACGATAAGGAACATGAGAACCAATTAGAAAAACATCAATTGGGAAACCTGCAACACGATGGATATCCAAGAAACAACAAGGCTATGAAAAACCACTTTCAATCCAAGCAATCCTCCATGCCAATGACAGGTCATAACCAAATAACCACATGCATATACCGTGCATGCCAAAACTAGCAAGTAAATCACACATGCAACTCGGTACCTGCAAATCAATTCATTTGTAGTTTTTGATCCCACTGTCCCCTTGTGCTTTCCTTTTTTTCCTTTTCCTTCTTTCTCCAAATCCAAAGTATGCCACAATGCTCCAAGAAACTCTAAGTGTGAAAGAGTATGAGAGAGAGAATAGAGAGAGAGCTCCAAGCTAGAACTCACAAAAAATTCAACTAACAAAAGTTGTGTATTGATCCTCAGAAGCCTTTTTATCATTGAGGCCTTTATTTTCTTCATTTTCCTCTATTTCCTTTTCAATTTTCCTCACATGAAATCATGTGACCTTTCACCTTCCTTTTATCCTATTTTCCTTTATTTTCATAAATAAATGCCAATTAATTCCTCTTTGCCTTTTCCATTTTCCATAGCCATTAATTTATCACAAGTGATCCCCATCACTATGTTTTGCCCAACATTTAGTTTGGAATATGTGTCCCATGACCTTGGTCTTATTTTTACTTTATTAACTTTATTACATGGATTTTTAACGGGGGTAGTTACCTTTAGCATGATGAATGCATAGGAAAAACATGTATATGCAATCTAAACAATGGTAGATGTGCATACTTGTTGTAAATTGTGAGGGAATTGGTATGATTTTGTACAAAGTTGTCGATATGTAGTGCATCCTCAATAAGAGTTTCAATCCAAGGTACATCAAAAAAAATAGATTTGAGTGCTAAATTCAAGGAATGGACAATGCAAGGTGTCCAAAATACTTATGGATATTTATCTTCCACAATCATGCTAGCAAAATTTCAAATAGGTGCATTGTCTATAATGATTTTCACACAAGAATCAACACCTACATCTTCCATAACTCTAATGAACAACTCACCCATATATTGTGCATCCCTGTATTTTGCAAGAGAATCCACTGCTTTCAACAAAAATGATCCATTCAAGGAGGACACCACGAAGTTTATTAGTGGATGACATGTTGCATCTATCCATCCATAAAAAACAATACTAACTCCAGATGTTGGCCATGTTGATTTAATAGGCTCAAGCTTTTCATCCATCTCCTTATTTGCTTTACTCAACAATGTAAGCCTAAACCTCTTTAACTTAGGAAGTAGATACCCTAATGGAGCCCCTTAAGTTAGAGCTTGACACATCTCAGTAAATAAAGGTGTTCGTGCAACATTAAATGTTATGAAGTTCCGATAGAAAAAGAAGGAAATGGTGAGTTCAATCACTTATTGCCACTCTTGCTAAATTATCTTGTCCATCGAACCAAGTTCCCTCCTTTTTGTTGCTTGACCCGCACCCCCATCGGAACTCCTAAATGGATAATTGGCATTGTTTTTCCTAAATAATGGAAGGTGATCCTCATCCTTGTTTTTTTGAGATGATGCAATTACCATTTCAACATAAAAAACTAAATATCTTTCTAATTCTTTCCTCTTATGTGCAGTCACTCCTAAACATGCTCCAATTCCAAAAGATGGTAATCCCAACAAATGTGCTTTCACATGGAAATAGGTGTTGTTGAATTGAGTTATGCAAAAGTTGTATTTCCAAATAACATTGCCTCCTCCCTTTAACTTGTTTTTTTTCCCTTCATCTCTTGTAACATACTTCTGCAAGGCATATTCAATTTCTTGAGCTTGTTGTCTTGCTAAATTGATGTTTCTCTGAACATTTGAAGTTGATGTTGCAACCCCACTTCCAACATATGGAACACTAATAGACCTTGATGAAATTGAAAGCGGGGGGGATCATCAATCAAGATAATCTTGCCCCTTTATTTCCCCTTCACTGTTTCCCTTGATTGAGCCATGACTACTGTAAAAAGAAATAAAAAAATGTAAACAAAATTATAGGCAAATGTTATGGAAAAACTAGAAAAAAATAGAAGATAAATTCACATACCTAGTTCTTGAATCACCTCCAAAACATGCCTATCTCCTTTTCTAGTTGATCTCACAGTCATATAACTCTAAAAATACAATTGAATGTGAGGAAAACTACCCAAATTGGAATTTTATCAAGTACGTGGGTCCCTTTTTACTAGACAAGTGTTTGAAAATAAGGATTCATTGTGGGAGCGAATCAAATTCCTATGGGACACAAATCTTGAATTTGTGACATGCAGTAGCCTCAAAGCAGACATGATTCTCTCCTTCATGACAGGTGTAGGGGGGGGGTTGAATCTAGTTACTTGTATTATAACTAAGTTGAAAAACAAACTATGGATTGAGTTTTAACCTATGAGTAGATTCATTTAGTTGTGTTGAGGGTGTGACTAGATGGTTGTGGTTTGCCACTCGTATTAGATGATGATGGATCAGTTCCAATTTAATCTTCTTGAACAATAGGTTGTGTCTTCTATCTACTCTTTCAATTTTCTCCATCAACTCAGTCATGGAGATGTTGATCTCTTGTTGAATGTTTACTCTATTAGAAAGGACCCTCCCCATGAGGGTTTTAACATGCTAGTACAACTTAATTGTTTTCATATAAGAAGATACCTTGCCCTAGTAGAATTGTTAATATCATGGATCTAATCTTTCATTTCTCACTCAACATGAGTGTATGGAAGAAATCATCGAGCCTTTCTAACATAATTTTTAGGGTCTAAAATTTCCCTCCAAACAACTTTTGGTATAATTCTTATGTACCTCTCCATGGCTGCTCTAGTAGATGCATGAGAGTGAGTAGCATTCAGGGTAGTGGAGCTATGAACTAGTGGAGGGTGTGCACTTACGCAGCATCAATGATCTCTTCTTATAGGGATGACTAAGAAATGACGTATCATTACAGAAGAATGGGAACAAACAATGGATGTTAGAGAGACAAGGAATGGAGAAAAATGGTGGTTAACAAACTAGAAAATAAGGTGAGGGGAAGAGAGAAATCTCTCGAAAATAGGGGAGACAAAATAAGATCACAAGAAGGATAACACAAGAGGTCCCTTGAAGAACATTGTGCCAAGGCACAAAATTTACATTTGGGATTCGAAGAAATATCTTGTTTAAAACAAATAAAGTAGAGAAAATTTCCAATATTGAAAGGAGTTGCAGGGTGTCATAAACAAGATACCGAAACTAAGTGGGAGAAATATGCAAACAGGAGAAATTCACAAAAATATTGATATCTTCCAATTAATTAAGTGAATTGCTATAATTATATACCATGATTGCATGTTTCCCTTGAGCCTTCTATGATGTTCTAAGCTAGAACTCCCATGAAGAATGTGTCGTGGCTGTGCGTTTATAAACAAATTCCAATTCCTTCAACCAAATGTGCAACAACTTTCTCCCCTCATATCTATATCATGGCTCTAATGTTTCCCATATGCAACCATGATTATAACCTTGGGTTATTGAATGTATGAATCCCCAAAAAATCGTACCTTCCTGTAAACTCATACCCTTGCAGGAAGTGCAAATATCAAATTTCCATAATTGATTCATCATTTATGATAGTGTGGTGGCCATGCATACTGCTAGGGGGGTAGCCTAAAACCCCTCATTAAACATTTTTTATATCATTGTTATCCCTTATTTCAAATAATAAGCACCCACTATCGGGGGTAGTTGAGTTTTTTTTAATTCTTAGTTGTGTGGTTAAAGTTGACTCTATCAAAGAAACTCAAATTGATGCTTTGTAATTTTTAAATCATTCATTAGAGAAGTAAGGGATCAATTTATTTGGCTCTTACTTATGACTAATCTTATGTTTCAAAAGCATTCTCTCATTTCCTGAACTTTCTAACTCATCATTTTGTGCTAAATACTTCCATTAATTCCTACTTTACACATAAATCTATATTTCTCACTCATGTTCCCACCCAAAAATCATTTCAGTGCTAGGTTCTCTTGAGACCTAGTCCTCTAATCTAACAAAATTTTGTTTTAAGCTCCAATTCTTTAGGCTTCCACACCCATATAGACCTATTTGGTCATTTAATAATTGGGTTAATATAAAGTTATAACCTCCACTTCTGTAAATAATAAGCATACAAGTTCTGTTTGGTTTATTGGGGATTTTCTCATCCACTCCAAGCACTTTTTTATTAGGTCTAGTTATTTGGATCCCACACCCACCAATTCTCTTTTAGAATATTATTTTGGTTTCCTTTTGAGTTTTTCAAATCCAACTCAATAAAACTCTTAAATATAAATACTTTTATCTTAGCTCCTTTTGTAGTCCTCATTGCCACCCATGTGTCATTTTTCAACAATAATAGCTCCATTTGAGCTCCTTTTGCAATCCTCATCACCATCCCAATACCCATTTTTAGTCATAATTGTTCCCATTATCTTTATCATTAGAATCCTTGAGGATTATTCCTACACCCTAGGTGCAATTTTGGGTTTGTCTTTGAGGTTTTCAACTCATTCTTGATTTTTTTTCCATTTAATGACAACAATTTTCTTAGTAATTTCTCCCACAAATATTCTGGGTCATTTCTATATTCTCTATCATGATTTCACAATATGCCATATTTTTTTGTCTTTAAGTAGCCTACCATATTTTATACCCAATTATTTATCATGCCTACCCTCCCATCTCTCACCATACCATCATGAAAGTCAACCTAATATGTCATTCCCCTCCACACACTTTCTTTACCAATCTCCTTGGTCACCTATACCTTAGGGAAAAATTCAGGGGCCAAATTTCACCCATGGGAAATTTTTCCATTCTTTTTGCTAGAAAAATATCCGTCAAATTCCATTTTATCTAAAATCATTCCAAAAATTGAATAGGATAAAATTATTTTACCTTAAAAATTGATAGTGTTTTATAGAAACTATATAAAATCCTTAGAAATTTGAATATGTTTACAAAATATGACCAAATATTTTACAATTTTCATATTAATGACATGCTACAAGATTTATGAAGGTTTTTGTCAAAGGAACTTATCCTAAGTGCCATGGCACATTTTTTGTGTCCCCATCTGTGTGGGTTCAAGTCTCTAGAGACGTGTTGTAAGCTAGCCCTTGTGGCATTTATGAAATAGTTGTTCTACTTGGTGAAACACTAGCCGTCATATGTTTTAAGTTACATTTTCCACTAGGTGGAAAGTATTCATTCCTGTTAACAAGAAAAAGAGATATGTGAAGGTTTATACATTTCAAAATATATTTTCATCCTTAAAATTTTCCTTTACCTCAATATCCCATTAGGTTAGAACACGAAGGTCCTCTCTCTCGGATGGGATCCGTGATAACATTAGTGACAACCTAAATAGTATAGGGTTCGATTAAACTCTTAACACTCCATATTATAAAATTGGAACCTCCTTTATTTACAACTGAATCTAAAACATGTTACATTCTTGAGTTATAAGAACCTGCATCCACACTTGTCACAACATGTTGTCAAAAGAGGAATACAAATTCTTGATCCAATAGTAGATTTTATAATGTGTTATCGAATTTTTTTTTATGACCATAAATACAACATTGTGGATATTAACTACTTTACTACATGGGTAGAATTCATGCCGGCCTTAAAAAATTATGATAAGTAAATCCTGTCATAAATATTTAATATCGTTATTTCCAGGGTTAGTATACCTAGATAAATCACCAAATATCACCATACTCATTTCCAAAACAAGATGATGAAAAACTTAATTCCATCAAGAACATTTATCTTCATACTAATATCAGGCAAACAATGATGTACAAGTCATTAATAAGGATTTGAGGACTACTCTCTAGATGGATGTTGATAAGAAAAAGTCTAGTTGGCATTTCATGTTGTTTCCATCTCTTTGAACCCATGGAGATCTTGGTAAATTTTTTTACAAGATTCTGTTCGGTTCCTATACCAATAGGAGTCATAATTTTGAGTGACTATGGTGAAACCTTGTAATATTGTATATACCTTTGCTTTCTGCGAATGTTTTCCATATTAAAAAATTAAAAAATATAAAGAGGGTATGTCCTAAAAGAATAATCAAAGGACAAAAAGAATGTAAAAGGTAAAAAAAAATGAAAATATATAAACCCCAAAAGATAAAAAGATACCATGAAAGTGTGCAAGTCAAAATGCCAATACTATTTACTTTTTATGCATAATAAATGATTATGTGCAACTTGTTACTCATGCCACAATCCATGATAGTCAAAATGTTTAAAGTTGGCTATTTCATGTTCTAAATTTTATGTTTATAGTTAGAGAATAAAATCTAACCAAACAGTATAATCTTGGCAGATCATTAGATAGATAGAGTGAATAAAAGGAGCTCATCAGATTAATCTAAGCCCTTGGATGATATAAGGTTAGAATTAGATAGTTTACTTTGTAAAGAAAGGAAAAATATTGATAAGGGTTTGCTAGCCTAAATGCACCCAAATAAAGTGAAGAAAAAATGGTAGGGTAAGTAGATGGGTAAGTAGTAGAAAGGTTGCAGAAACATTATGTGATTACACAAAAAAGCACTTATGTCATTATCTTAAATGAAATTTTCAAATGTGCATAAGTGGTAAACAAAGCAAAGGGAATGATTCACAATATGATTTAGTTAACATCCCCATCATTCATTTTAACCCCGATGACACTCCCTAACTTCCCTTTCACAAAAATATTAATACCTATAGTTATTTAAGTCAAGGAGGCTTAGAGAATTTCTCTGACTTCTAGTGGGACCGGACCCTCGGCTTTATGAAATAAGAAAGATAGGTGTTAAAATCCCTTGCAATTCATTCATCCCCCTCACAAAACCCCTTTTCCTAAGGTTAAATTCTTTTTTCCTAGGAAAACCTCATGATAAACATATTTTATGCAAAAAAACCCACCAAATTACATTTATCCTAAGTACTAAATGTATGGAAAGCATATAATATTTTCTATACCTAAGTACGATACCCCTTTCGCTCATTTCACCTCATATTAAACTTTTAACTAAATATATAAAATCCCCAAAAAACCCATTAGCCCGTATATATTTAACTCCTTTATATAAAATAACCCCACCCCTTAGTTTAGTTATAAACTATATGACTACCCCATATCCCACAAAACATATTAAAATCCCACCCATAGTCCTTAATCTTGTATTAAGGCGCCCCGATGAGATTAAGTGTTAATCTAATCCTATACCATCGGTGATTAGACCCATGGCCCCCCCGCAAACGTTATGTGTAAATCACCGTGCGACTCCATCTCCCGACCACCGTTGATCATCCTTTCCCCACATCCAATGGCCCAAGTCCATATCAGCCCGACCCAATGTCCACCCTTTACCCGCTCGATAAGGTGGTTTTCCTCCCGACCCCCGTTGCTACATGTCAAATGATGAATGGAATCGGGTGACCTCTCTCGAAAACCACTTCCCTCTCAAAAGCGGTGTGATGCCCCCATTAAACCACCTTCCTGTATAATGGAAAAATTTGCCCACTGTTCATCAATTAATGAACTTGCCAAAATCAACGATTTTCCTATATAAGCCCAATTACCCCTCTTTTCACTCTTTTCGCGCATTTGCCATTTGAGAACTCAGAAAGTTGTTGCGACCCCTACAAACAACAAATTTTCTCACAGGCCTCTGTCATTGCTCCATAGACACTGCAGATAGCCCAGCTCGTTCATCAGTCCGTACCAGAACCGTACGGACTTCTACAGCCTCCTTCAACCACCATTTACAGTCAATTTCGCCCAATTCCAGGTATTTAACCATGGAAAACCAACTCCATTATCAAATTCCAAGTAAATTCACCCTCGTAACATTGTTAATTAAGTGAAAAACATCAAATTTACTTTGATTTTTACACTCTGAGCCATAACCAATCTGCAAAACCGTCATTGCCCTAAAAACTCTGAATTACCCCCCACACTCAAATCCACAAGAACTGAGTATGGTTGCCCCAATTGCAATGGATGTAAGGCCCATATCTACACCTCACTTAGACCTGGACCACCTTCCTTTAGCTGATAAATATTTCCAAATAAAAGATACCACTGCCATAGAGCCCCTGCTCAAAGTACATTGCCAAAGTAGGGACAGATACCTTAACCATGCTGATGAAATTGGCCTATGGGAGTCAAATTTTCCCAAGTACCAGTTCCCCCAAGTTCACATATTTCCAGAAATTGTCCATATGTGTTATGCATGCTACATCCCCAGCCACAGAACCATAATGTCTCATGACCAGAAGGTCCTCTTCACCATCACAGCTGAGTCCATAAATGAAATGTTGCAGCTCCAACCAGGGCCAAACCTAACTCCCCTCTCAATTGGAGACCTGTTGGACCAGTATCCCAAGCTTAGTTCTGCAAAATTGGCCCAATTGTTCCAAACCTTCATCAGAGAAGAAAAACACATCCCTAAGGATTCCCCTCCATATGTAGCTGCTATTTTTTCCCCATGGGGCTAGAACATTGTAGCCATGATATCCTGTGTTTTGGGGTACACTAGTAGTGAATACGTTGATGAGTTAATCCTTGCCTTCGTGTCCATCTACACTCCAAGACAATCTCATTGTTGGAGACTGTCATTGATGTCAATATGGAAATATTCGAGGAGCAGATGGAGCCAAGAGGAGCAGAACAGAGGCATGAGGAACAAAGTACAGGAGAAAATAGAGGACACAGTCAGCCATCAAAGCAACAAAGGAACAAGCGGAGCCATAGGAGAAAACGGAGCCAGGACGAACGGACAGAGCAACCAAAGGAACTAATAGAGCAGATAGAGCCACCAGAGGACCTATCAGAGCACGAAGCAAACAGAGCCAGACAGAGGTTTCGGGAGCAGATAGGGCATATTACACTATCGGGAGTGATCAGTGCATGCAATGCCAAAGGAATACACTATCGAGAGCACATATATATGCCACAAACTCATGAATTGGCAGCAAACACATATATATACGTGTACTCATACTATTGAAGGTAGAAAGACCTGTATATATATGTATTTACCCATCGGCGGAAAAAACCATACATATATGCATTTAACACTATTGGAGGTGCAAACGGAGGCAAAAGCATATATAGAGGAAAATACACTATTAGAGAGGTGAGTCATATCAAGTCCAGCACCTAATATCACATCGCTAAAATGGAGTGGTCTGCTTTAACGTTGAGCCCTGAACCCTTGCGACTTGTGATTGCCGATGTATATCGCATCGGCGCTTCGCGAACGAAGTTACATTTCCATTGTGATCACCAATAGCGATTTGCGATATCGCATCAGACCTACGCCAAGGGCAACTCTCGATTGCTGTACATATCCACGCGGACCCACCGCGCATTGCAATATGAGTTAATCTGTCATCGCATATATTATGAAGCCTCGCCACACTAAAGCGTCGATTGCGATAAAACTGTGGAGGAGCGGATACGATACAGTTGTAGATGTGGGTGTAATATTCCTTGAAGTCCGCCCTTTATTCTTTTTTTGACTCTTTTTCTCATATTCTCTGTGTAAATAAAATTTTTGGCTTGTGTGGGGTGTTTTAGGCTGAAAGGCTTATAATAATTATTCTGATGGTTCAGGAGGCTGAATGTCAGTTAAATGGGGTGATTCATGGCGATAGCGATTGCGATTGGGACGTGGCTGTCCATTAAACTATGCCGACTCTGTGTATGCATGCCATCATTAAAAAGAAAAGGAGAGCACTATTACAATGACTTCTCTGTGTTTTCCTATGGACTTCTCTTATGAATTTACGTGTCCATAGAGTATCAGTGAACTCAGACAGCTCAGTGGAAGCCACAGCGACTACGGAGGGAAGCCAAAGGATCAAGTGAGGTAGAGGAATCTACAGCGACCAAGGAGGAGGCCAAAAATGCTGTGGAAAGTGGAAATGATTAGTTAGAGGTGCCTGAAACACATAAAAACAGAAACACAAGGAGAAGTGTGGGTTGTTGAATGGATAATCTGTGAGAGAGGAAGTCGAAGAACAGGCAAGAGGTAGGAGAGACCAGAGAAGCAGGAGAACTGGAGAAAGGCAGAAGCTCAGCAGGGTTGGGTGCAGAAAACTACAACAAAACAGTTGATACCAGGTTTGGGTTGGAGCCCAAGAGGTTGGAGCCTCTGAACTAAATAGGATTGAAATCCTTGGGAGTTGGTGCTCCTGAGTGCAGAACTATTGCAAGACAAAGTTGGTGCTCTGGAGGTTTGAACCTCACTGGAGTCCAAGTTGGAGCTTGGAAACTAATTGCAACCAGTTATCTATATATATATATATATATATATATATATATATATATATATATATATATATATATATATATATATATATATCTATATATATATATATATATATATATTCTATTTATTTCATTGCATTTTTTTTGTGTTAATAAAAGCAAGCTATATGTTTCTGTCTTTCATATATATATATATATATATATATATATATATATAGATATATGTGTGTGTGTGTGCTTTTGGTAACAACAAAAACAACAAAAAAAGGGAAATACTGATTGAGCCCCCCTCTCAGTATTTCCAACAATTGGTATCAGAGCAGACTTCTTCATACTAGCCTAACAGCTTGAAGAAGGATCCATAGCCATGATGAGAAATCATGAAGCATCAGGAAGACCTCCTATGTTCGATGGCACTAACTTTGGTTTCTGGAAAAAAAGAATGACCTACTACTTAATCTCCCTTGGACCTGAAGTCTAGCATTTTGTTCAAAATGAGTACCATATGCCTACCACTCTTCCAACAGATCAAGACGAGAGGAAATACTACATTGCAAATGCAAAGGCCTTGAACTCCATCACTAGTGGAATCACTGATTCCGAGTTTACAAAAGTCATGCACTGTACCTCTACCAAAGAAATCTGGGAGAAGCTAGTTGGCTTATACGATGGAGATTCAAAAGTCAAGAAGGCAAAGATTCAAACTCACAGAAGAAAATTTGAAAGTCTGAGGATGGAAGATGAAGAGGATATTGCAGCATACCTCCTCCGAGTAGCTGAAGTGGTCAACTCCCTTAAAGGATTGGATGAAAAAATTGAAGAAAGTACCATTGTTCAAAAGGTATTAAGATCTCTTCCAGATAGATTTGACTCCAAAATAAGTGCCATATAAGAAGCAAAGGATCTAGATACCCTCAATATGGATGAACTCCATGGAATCCTCACTGCCTATGAGATGAGGAAAGGTGGCCCAAGCTCCAAAGATGTAGCATTCAAGGCTTCAAAGTCAAAGTAGGGGAAAGAAAGGAATGACTGTAGTGATGAGTCCGATGTGGAATTCGAATTGGCTCAATTTGTACAAAAGCTAAAGAAAGGATCTAAGCTTAAAGGAAAGTACCCTCTTATCTATTTTAAGTGTGGAAAAATAGGTCATTATGCAGCAAAATGTCCTCATAAACATGATAGTGATGAGGAAAGAAATTCTAAAAGAATGGCACACAAAAGGAAAGGGTTCAACAAGAAGAACTTCTTCTCTAAGCAAGATGAGTCTGATGAGGATGAGTTTATGGTCATCAAAAAGAAATTGAAGGTCATGAAGATGATCTTCTCATTGAAGAAGCAGAACCTAACGAAGAAGAACCTGAAGAAGAAGAAATAGATGAGGAAGAAGAAGAAGAGGAGAAAGAACCACCTCATACCCCTTCAAAGATGAATTTTATCCAGAAATATCATCCATAAGAGCATATTATTAGCAATAGAAATGAAGGGATGCAAACTCGAATAAGGATGACCATTACACCAAAGAGAAACGTTATTGCTCTTCTATCTATGATAGAACTAGAAACATTTGCAGAAGCAAGTAAGGATCCTCATTGGGTAAAAGCCATGGAAGAAGAAATGTCCCAAATTGAGAAGAACAAGACATGGAAGCTGGTACCTCATCGAAAGGACAAAAACATAATAGGAACAAAAATGGGTGTTCAAAAATAAAATGAATGAAGAAGGACAGGTTATCAGAAACGAGGCAAGGCTTGTCTGCAAAGGCTATTCACAAATTGAAGGAATTGAATTTGAAGAGACATTTGCACCAGTAGCCCATATGGAAGCTATCAGGATGTTCTTGGCATTTTCTTGCTCAAAAGGATTCAAAATCTATCAAATGGATGTGAAATCAGCATTTCTAAATGGGGAACTGAAAGAAGAAGTCTACATGGAGCAGCCAGAAGGGTTTGATCTAACAAAAGGAAAGGACTTAGTCTGTAAGTTGAAAAAGGCTTTATATGGGTTGAAACAAGCTCCTAGAGCTTGGTATGCAAGATTGGATCACTATCTACAACAACAAGGCTTCAAAAAGGGAGTGGCTGGAAGTAATCTATACATAAAGACAGATGAAGGTAAGTTACTAGTTACTCTTGTTTATGTCGATGATCTGATTTTTGCTAGCAATAATGATGAAATGAGCCATGAATTTTCTCAAAACATGTCAAAAGAGTTTGAGATGTCAATGATAGGAGAGTTGTCTCACTTCCTTGGACTTCAAGTATCTCAAACCAGAGCAGGATTGTGTATATCTCAAACCAAATATCTAAAAGACATGCTCAAAAGATATGGAATGGAGGATTGTGCACCCATGAGCACACCTATGACCACAAACTGCAAATTGAGCAAAGATGATGACTCCCCTCCAGTAGATGCAACTCATTACAGGTCAATAATTGGAGTCCTTCTATACTTAACAACTACAAGACCAGGCATAATGCAGGCAGTAGGAATAGTGAGAAGATTTCAATCTGCTCCTAAACAATCCCATTTATTAGCTGTAAAAAGAATTCTCAGATATCTGAAAGGAACTCCTGATTTCGGTCTTTGGTACCCAAGGAGCCAAACATTGACTATAACTGCATACACCGATGTTGATTGGGCTAGAAGTATAGATGATTAGAAAAGTTCTAGTGGAAATGCGTTCTTCCTAGGAGACTGTTTAGTATCCTGGATCAGCAAAAAACAATCATCCATATCATTATCCACAGCTGAAGCCGAGTATATTGTTGCTGCAGACTGTTGTACTCAAATACTATGGATGAAGGAAGCTCTAAAAGATGTCAACATATGTATAGATCAACCGATTACCATCTATTGTGACAACACAAGTGCTATCAGTCTCAGCAAAAATCCAGTGATGCACTCAAGGACCAAACACATACCAATCAAGTATCATTTCCTCCGTGAGCAAGTAGCTAAACAAAACATCGTCCTGGAATATATCAATACTAAGGAACATATACCTGATATTTTCACAAAACCTCTTCCTCGAGAGGCATTCGAACATCTGCGTCAAAAGATGGGGGTTATCTCTTTATCATCACTCAAGTTCATTCATAAAGATGTAGCAGGACAGGGGGAGTCCATATGCATTCCTTTGCCATTGATGTCAAAGGGGGAGAGCAGAACAATATTGTCATCAATAACAAAGGGGGAGATTGTTGGAGATTGTCATTGATGTCAATATGGCAATATTCGAGGAGCAGATGGAGCTAAGAGGAGCAGAACAAAGGCACGAGGAACAAAGTACAAGAGAAAACAGAGGACGCAGATAGCCATCAGAGTAATAGAGGAACAAGCGAAGCCATAGGAGCAAACATAGCGAAGAGGAACAGACAGAGAAACCAGAGGAACTAACAGAGCAAACAAAGCCACCAAGGAGCTACCAGAGCACGAAGCAAATAGAGCCAGATAGAGGTTTCGGGAGTAGACAGGGAATATTACACTATCGAGAGCGATCAGTGCATGCAATTCCAAAGGAATACACTACCGGGAGCACATATATTGCCACAAACGCATGTATCGACGGAAAACACATATATATATGTGCACTCATACTATCAAAGGCAGAAAGACATGTATATATATGTATTTACCCATTGGCGGAAAAAACCATACATATATGCGTTTAACACTATCAGAGGTGAAAATGGAGGCCAAAGCATATATAGAGGCAAATACACTATCGGAGGCGAAAAGGAGACTTGAAACTTTATACATGGGAGCAGTGAGTCATATTGGGTCCAACACCTAATATCGCATCGCTAAAATGGAGTGGCCTGCGTTAACGTCGAGTCCAGAACCCTTGTGACTTGTGATTGCTGATGTATATCGCATCAACGCTTCGGGAGCAGAGTTACATTTCCATTGCGATCACCAATAGCGATTTGCGATGTCACATCGGACCTCCATCAAGGGCAACTCCCGATTGTTGTACATATCCAGGCGGACCCGCCGTGCATTGTAATATGAGTTAATATGTCATCGCATCCATCACTATCGCATATATTATGAAGCCTCATCACACTAAAGCGCCGATTGCGATAAAACTGTGGAGGAGCAGATCTTATACAGTTTTAGATGCGGGTGTAATATTCCCTGAAGTTCGCCCTTTAGTCTTTTTTTGACTGTTTTTCTCATATTCTCTGTGTAAATAAAATTTTTGGCTTGTGCAGGGTGTTTTATGCCGAAAGGATTATAATAATTATTTTGATGGTTCAGGAAGCTAAACCTCAGTTAAATGGGGTGATTCATGGTGATAGCCATTGCGATTGGGACATGGCTGTCCATTAAACTATGTCGACTCTGTGTATGCCTACCATCATTAAAAAAAAAGGAGAGAACTGTTACAATGACTTCTTTGTGTTTTCTTGTGGAAATCTCTTATGAATTTATGTGTCCATAGAGTATCAGTGAACTCAGACATCTTAGAGGAAGCCACAGTGACTGTGGAGGGAAGCCGAAGGGTCAAGCGAGGCAGAGGAATCTGCATCGACCAAGGAGGAAGCCAAAAAGGTGGTGGAAAGTGGAAACGATCAGTCCGAGGTGCCTGAAACACATAAAAACAAAAACACAAGGAGTAGTGTGGGTCATTGAATGGATAATCTATGAGAGAGGAAGCTGAAGAACAGGCAAGAGGTAGGAGAGACCAGAGAAGCAGGAGAACTGGAGAAAGGCAGAAGCTCAGCAGGGTTGGGTGCAGAAAACTACAGCAAAACAATTGACACCAGGTTTGGGTTGGAGCCCAAGAGGTTGGAGCCTCTGAACTAAACAAGATTGAAATCCTTGGGAGTTGGTGCTCCTGAGTGCAGAACTATTGCAAGATAGAGTTGGTGCTCTGGAGGTTGGAGCCTCACTGAAGTCCAAGTTGGAGCTTGTCAACTAATTGCAACTAGTTATATATATATATATATATTGTATTTATTTCATTGCACTATTTTTGTGTTAATAAAAGCATTAATTCCAGCTATCTGTTTTTGTGTTTCATATATATATATGTGCTTTTGGTAACAACAAGAACAACAAAAAAAGGGAAATATTGATTCACCCCCCCCCATTATTTCCAACACTCATGCTGTCATTTATGACTATGCCGAATTTATAGTTGATAGGATGCATGAACAATTCCTTAGAATGAGAAATGAAAGAGTTTTCAAGTATTCCTCAGTCTTATACCATATGTTCTTGTATTATCAACCTGATAAGTTCCCATTCACCCTTCAGAAGCTTGACACCAAGGGCCAGCCCAGATCTGTAATCTTTTGGACCCCACTTTTTCATGAGTCTGGATCACCATATACTTACTCAGACTTTATAGATTCTTTTGTACATCCCATCATGACTATGCTCACTGGGAATCCTCCACCTAGGATAAGCCCAGAAATAAAGAGAGTCCTCCAGCTTTCCAAGCAGTCCAAAGTGGGTGACTGGTACCTTTATCAGAACCACACAAAAATCAGAATATATGGTTGCATGCTTGCACCATACAAGTTACCAAGATACCTCCCTATGAGGTTGTTTGCCTTAGATTATTACAGAAAAATCATCAATTCATATGAAGTCAACTTCGTAAATGCCAAGAAGAATGCCTATTTCAAAATCAAAGATCAATTAGGTCCCTTCATATGCAATTCCAGATAGGAAGGGAAAGAAGCAAACCTAATTCTGTAGAGAATGAAGTTCCAAAGAAGTTTTGTTTGGAGATATGACCCTTTGGAATTCATCACAAAGAAGAGGCAAAAGGTCAAGCTAAGACCTTTCATTCACCATCTCATACCTGAAATATAAGCCTATGCCAATTAAACAGAATGGGTGGAAGGTACCCTAGTGGACCAAGACAGCACCAGGGTAGACATAGAGAATGCTCTCATTGATCTAGAAAGACAACTTGATGAGGGTTCTTTCTAGATCAATGAGGGTTCTTTCTAGGGAGGAGGCCACTACATCAGCAAGTGAAACCTCATACGCTCAGCCAGAAACAAGCCAAGAAAAAAGGCATAAAATGAATCTTGTCTTTGAACAGGAGGATACAGAGGGCTCAACTGAGGTCAAAAACACAGAAGGAAACAGAAGCAGGCCTACCACTCCAACTGAAGACATGCAAGAGCCTTCCACATCACAAACTCAGATGTTGGAAAGGAAGCTTAGTGTGGAAGTGTCTTCATTCAACAAGGACCAAGACATCAAGGAAAGATGAAAAGAAATCAAAGCAAGAAATGAGAGGCTTAAGGCCCAAACTTATGCTCAGTACCTGAATTTGACTCCCGCCAATCAAACGTGGCTAATGTCAACCTCTCACATTAAAGAGTGGAAGCTGCAGATGTCATTCATCAAACCTACAACTCAGCAGCCAAAGACAACATCTGATTTTTAAAAGGTAGACTTTGAAGTGTTGGCCAAGGATATCCATCCCATAGACCAGATTAAACTGCACAAATAGGCTGGAGAGATGATATGCTCCACCCTGAGAGGTAAATCCATAGCTGCTCATCAGCCATAGAACTCTTTGAACAATATATCTACACAATTTCAGTTAGAGAAGGCCTCCTCATAGGCCAAAAATACAAGGATCAAGTCCTTAGAGGACTTAGTAATTGAATTGGGACACGATACCAAGGATATAAAAGCCACGGAGCAGCTTATTAAAAAGAAGAATTATGATATAGCTACATTGAAGAAACAACTAAAAACACCTCAGCTGTAGCATCCACAAACATTGGAAGTCCTGGAAGCCCAGCAGGGGCATGAAGAACTAATGGAATTAGTCTTAAAGCTGAATGATCAACTAAAAGAGACAGAAAAGGAATTGGATGCTTTAATCCAATTAAAACAAGAAGATGTGGCCACTTCTTCAACAAATGTTATCCCTACAGTCTCCGCAGCAGTGACATCCACACTAGCAGCATCTTTGGCACCTACAGCTCCACTTGGAACAAACTTTCCAGCAACAACAGAATCTACATTAGCAGTAGGTGCATCAAGAGAGAAAGCAACATAATTGATTAAATCCATGGAAGAGATGTCTATCCAGGCTGCTAAAATGAACAGGTTAAGAGAAAAGGTTGGTAGTTTGGAAACTGACTGCAAACTTGCCCAACTTAGGCAAAAAGAGGAAGCACAGAAGGCCAAAGAATGAGTGAAAAGATTAAAATCCTAGAGAAAGACTTGACACTGGAGAAACCCCTAGGGCAAACCAAGGGAATGTTGTGGGCCAATATCATTGACTCTGTCAAGGATATTTGGCCCTCAATTCAGGTTATTTTTTAACAAACAGAGTTAGTAAAGGTAGCTACATAAGCTTTCCAGAAAGTGAAGGAGGAGTTGGGAGATAAGCCAGAGGATGCCAATAGACTCATCCACTTCCTCAACAGCAAGAATAGATATGAGCTCCATGAGCTAAATATAGAAGATAGGACTGCGACCATTTTAGAAATAAGGAAGGTCCTTTCCAAAAGGAACCTTATGCTTAATTTAGAAGAAAAGTGCCACAATATGTAGGTAGCCATTGATAGGTTCATGGCTAAATTCCAAATTTTGAGGGAGAAAGGTCTACCCAGTCCTATGGTTATGAAACTCATGGCACAGTTGGACTATGATACTAGACTCAGACAGTTGGCAAAGGAACAAGCAAGCACTTCATCCATAAAAGCCCTGCCAACAGGAAAAGTTCTGTACAACACATTTGAGAACTTATTTTTCCTTGAGCATGAGATAAAACATTTATTCCTCACCAAGCCCAATTTTGCCAAGTATACTGAAGCTGACAAAATCTATAGAAGAATGATGAATGTAAAGTTACCTGATGCAGAATGGTGGGAGACAATGACTGATTTACTGTGATAAATTTACAACAAAAAGTTATTGCACAGTAAAAATAGAACAGCCAGGTAAAACAGGTAAAAACAACACATCAGGGTCAAAGAGTATCAGGGTTAAAGAGTATCATATGAAAGGTAAAAGTTGAAAAATATTCTAGCGTGAAACACCACAACTGCAAGCTAGCATAAAGTGTTACACTTCAACAATAAAGGCTAGCACAACCATAATAAAAGGGACAACATGAAACAGTTCAATAGTTGTCTCTATCTTCTTGCAAGAAGATATTTGTATTTCTTAGATTAAATCTCAAGTTGTTTTGAGATATTTTGTAATACGTTTTTGTATAAATACTTCATAAATCGAAGTATGTAGGGTGGATTCCAAAACATTTCTATAGACTTCTTATTCTTAAGTCTAAAATTCTATTGTATCAATGACTGGATCAGCTAGCTGGATCAAGGAATAAAGATCAGATATTTCACTGGATTCTTGTGTAAAGAAAAGTTCAAATAAGTATTCTCTCACGTTCAATGTTATTTTTCTTTAAGTTTTTCCATAGTCTTACTTGTATCTCTAAAAATCTGAATGCTATAACATGGAATGATATCTTAGAAATTGCTTAGCTGCACTCTGTTTTGACTGTTATGCATATTGAATGTTTTCTTCACTAATCTAAGTTAAGGAATTCTTGATTGCTCCTTAGTTTAGGTAGTTCCTTGTGGTCTATAGCAAAGGATTCTTAATTTCCCTTTGTTCATGATTATCCTTTGTTCTTCATTTTAACCCCAGTCTGAGAATTCTTAAGTGCTCTCTCACCCTGGTTAGGATCATTTCACCCATTCGACCTAAAGATTTGCACTTTACTTTGCTAGCCTGCCCTGTGAACATTCCCTTTAATGAATTGATCCAGTTCTGCTATCCATTTGTTGACTCCATAGCCCAATGGCTTAAAGATCTTGCGCTATCCATCTGTTCTAAGAATTCCACTGCCCAACCTTCAATTCAAAACCAAAACCCCAATGAACATTAAGAACTAGCCTAATATCTTAGTAAAACAAAGGTAAATTATATAGAGATAGCCCTCTCTAAGTCATAGGTTGGCTAGAGCCTATACTTAAAAGATTTGTTTGTGGTTACCTCGATTTCTTCCTTCTTCTGATAACTTCTAAGAAAAATTCTGAGTGATAATAGATTCAACTCCTTCTAGCTCGTGCATGGAGTGGAGGTGATTCTCCCTATTTGATATGATATCCTGTCATTGAAATTAGCTATTGACTTGTTTCCCATTATGTTAGATAAGGAGGAATTCCTTGTCTTTCTATAACTTCTCTTTGAACATAATTGAAATGTGGTCACTACAAATGACACTTGTAACAAGTGCATTGAGGCTCAACATAATAAAAATTTTCGTCATCAGATATCGTCAAAATGAGACTTAGTCTTATTTTGAAACAACGATAATGAAAAGCTAGGGGCTATGAAATTTGAACCTGTCTGGCAATGGTCTTTACATTGTTAGACATCATTTACAGAATTGGGCTTTTTCTTGTTGACTATGAAGAAACACCTTTGAATGAGTTCCATCATGAGATTTATCTAAAGAGATATTATGCATAGCTAATAATGCCTTGTACTTCTCATGTACAAGTTGTATACAGCTTTTTTTTTGTTTTTTTTTTCCTTTGTTGTTTGTTTCATGCTTATGATTTTTTGTCCTTGATCTACAAATGTCAACGATTTTTTGAAAATTGGGGAAAATTCAAGATGAATTTTCCTAAGAGATATATAATTATCCAAAGTAAAATATATCTTGCCCCAAAATAGAATTAATTTAGATAAAGGAAAATTTATTGTTATTGATGAGATCAAATCTTCTTGGTATTTACCTTGAAAAAATTAAAGAAAGAAATTATGAAAAATAAAATTCAAATTTTTCCTCCAGTATTTGCAAGTTGGCCTCATATCATCTCATGTTCGCCTATGCAAGGGTAATTATCCTTGATAGCTAGAAAAAATTATAAATACGTGTCAATGTTCCTCCATTTGACACATTAAATTAGATGGAAATCCTCCCTTGTTTGTGTGGCTTGTGTATTTCTCTATGGCTCTATCCTTGTGGCTTGAATTTACTCGAGTGGCTTGCATTATGTTTTCTAAGGATTGTAGATTATATAGTGGCTTTGTATAGTATCCATGTGATCGTAATTCTATATGGTTATATAGTATCTTCATGATCATAATTCGATGTGGGTCATATAGTATATATGTGGTCATAATTTGTTTGTGGCTTGCTATATTCCTTTCTATGTCTCGCATTAGTTTCATTGTGGCTCACATTATACTTGGTGGCATGCATTATATTTCTTGAGGCTTGCATCTTTCCTAGTGCTCATATCTAATTCTCTATGGCTAATGATTCACATACTACTCATAATGTGGCTCACATACCTTGTTTTGTGGTTCATTTATTAGAATGAATCACATTATGATCAATGGCTTTCTCTTATGGCTCATGTTCTTATCTAAGGCTCGCATAATATCTTCTATAATGTGGACTTGACTGTGATAAATGACAACTAATATGGTAGTGGCCTAGTTCCATATAATGATCCTTCATACTGGCATAAAAATGATCTTGATATAGTAGTTGCAAGTGGACTTTGATATAAAAGTCAAGTTGACATAACAATGAACTTTGATATCTTGGCATAACAATGACTTTGATGATTGTGATAACATGCTCTTGTTGACAATAAACTTGATGACATTGATAAAAATACTTTTGATAATAGTTTTGACAGTGTGATATTTGGTAGTAACAATGTATGAAAGCGACCTTTGATATGACAATGACTTAAACATAACAATGGAAATAACTTTATATGGAAATGAAATTTTATATGACAATGAACTTGGACTATGACAATGATCTTCTTACGTAACAGTGATGAATGACAGTGACATTGAGTGTGATATTGACATGAAAGTGACTCTATGATATATGGCAGTGTACTTGAGATGTATGGCTTGTCTCTATACTAATGACTTGATAGAGAAATATGTTAGTTGAAGGTCTACCTACCTATACTTGTCTTCTACCTGGTTTGGCATAGGATGCCTAATGTATTGGATATTAAAATATATTTCTCATACTTGATGTACTACGTATCTCATCTAAACATTTGATGAATATCTAAGATGAATAATTTGGTTGGGTTTTCACCCTTATGGGTTTTTTCCCGATCTTTGACCTAAATCCTGGTGGACCTCTATTGTGTATAGTTTTCTTTTGTTGTTCCCTACTATTATGTAGCATTGTTGATATTGTTCTCTCTACATAAATGATAATGATGTTGTAATATTACGGGTGAATAAAATGTGAAAATGTTGAAAAAGTTTTAAAATGCAATTATCTACAACAAAGAACAATCTATCCATAAAAATTAACATGGTATCATAGTTGGGCTTAATAAAATTCATGGAGATCAAGCTCGTGAAGGCTCCTCTGACGGATCAAGTAGAGTGAAAGAGATGAATATGCATGAGACCTAAAAGAATGCTAGGGTTTGAAGGAAACCCTAGTGAGTCCTTTTGTTGTAGCAAATAAAGCTTAGGGTTTGAGATAAACCCTTGGATTTGACCTTGGAAATTGAAAATTATTAGAATCTCCTTATGATATGATATGGTCAGTAAAAAGCCAATGAGTTATTCTATTACCTATGACAGATTCAAAGAAACCCTAGGAGAGGGTGCAATGAAAATTCAGTAAGCATCGGATACATTGAGATTGGATGTTGATGGAGGAGATCAAGGATACATAAATGAGAATAAAGGTGGATCTAAATAGGATACATTTATTCTAAAGAAAACTTTGTCGTATGATTGATGAAAAATAGACATTAATCTTAAAAAATGATAAATATAGACAACAACAGTGTCATTACAGCTACCTCTAGATCCTTGTAATTTCGTCTTTTCTCTCACATAGCCTCCTCTCTCTCTCTCTCTCTCTCAGAATAATAATACACAACTGCAATGAAATTCCCTCATATAAACAAAGGGGTGCCTTCTATGGAAAATAACCCTAAATTAATATAAATTCTATCGTAAGATCATCTGCCTAAAGAACGTCCGAGACTAATTATGAAATTACAATATTTTACAAGGTGAATTTTCATCTATTTTTAGTTTCGGGGGCATTGCCACAGAACCTCCACCATGGGAGGGTCATAAAAGTTTTTTTCGTTCCCCCTTGTACCCCCTGACAACGATTAAAAAGGTGGTGTTTCTTTCCCATTAAGAACAAGGATCCAATGTGGTTGAAAAACAAAACCTCTAAATAATTAGGAAGATAATTAGGCTGCACACCAAACAACATGCAATGTGAAATAACACACACGCACACATTTTTTTTTTTGAGGAAAGAAATCTTGCTAAAAACCCCAATGGTTTCTTGCATTAATCTGATGAATAGAAATTTATTACAGTTTTTATTCTCAACTCAAGACAACCTACAAGTAAATAACCTATCCCTCTGCTCACTGAGAAGCTATGACCTAGAATTAGTTAATTTTTGCCTATGCTTGAGCCCTTATTTCCTTGTGTAATACCCTAAGAAGTTAAGCCCCTATTATTTAGGAATTTCTTGAAAATGGATTGTGCAATTCCCAAGGTTGATCATCTGACTACATACAACACTTGTACACTCAAGTCTAGTCTACAATTAATGTTACACTACCTTGGAATCTGCAGCACAACTAGGGAACTTGAATTCTCTACATTCACTAGCTATTTTTGGGTTGATTGATTAGTTAACCAGATGATCACTGAGCTTGACTAAAGTCCCACTACAAAAATGTCCTTCCACTAGTTCCTCCAATACGTAAAACTAGTTTAACTAAAAACAACTTGAAATAACTAACCTTGATTGCTACAAATTAACAGTCACACATGCTTAACTAAACTCTAACTCATCCAACTTGAATTTACTAAGTGAACTGGGTGACACAAGCCATGTCACACAAGTTAACTACATCCAAGTTGTCTGTTGATGTGGAAATTTGAATTTTCTCAATTTAATCAAGGAAAAATAAAATTGAGAATTTCGTACTACATTTTTTAACACTCCCTCTTAATAAGAAATGGATTATCAACCTCCCTAATCCTGCACCTGTGGAACTCAAACTTCCCTCTTGACAAGGCCTTTTATGGCTGCAGGGGTATTGTTTCCAAAAGAAACCTTCTTTCCCTTTTCTAAAGCAGTATATGATTCAAGTTTTTCTTTATCACCTGTCATATGCTTCGAACATCCGCTGTCGATATACCATAGATTTTCCTGTCCTTCTACATAAAAAGCTATCCCACATATTTCTGGTTGTGGTTCCTTTATTCTCCATGTTCTGGTACTTGAGGCTTGTTCCTTTGTCTTCCAAAACCTGCTCCTGCATTCAGAATCTTCATGACAAAAGTTATTACAAATAAAACATTCAACTTCATTTTCAAGAGCCGAAAAGTTGCTATAAGTCCTTTTTGTGATCCCAGTCATATTTCTTTGTTTTTGAGCTTCTCTAGTCATGATTGTCTTATAGGAAACACATTAAGCTGCTTTGTGACCAAAGTTATGGCAAGAGAAACATTGGCCATTGAAGAAACTCATGCGATTATCAAATCTATCATCCAATCGATTGTAGTTTCTACTGATATCCATTCTCGATGCAAATTGGGAAGATTTTACCTGTGGCTGGTTGTAGCTTCTGTTTGTCCTTAAGGTAGCTTGCCCCTGGTTTTCTTGATAATCTTTTTTTGTTCTTGAGCTAAACTGTCCCTGATTTACCTGATGATTTCTATTAAGCCTTTGCTCGCTCCTCCTTGCTGCATCAAGATAACTTTTGGAGGTGGATGCTTGAGATGCTTCTCCATTATATCCCAGACCTGTCTTGATTAGTGGAGAACGCTGCACATTGATGATCTCATCCAGAGTTTTAGATCCTTTAACAAATTTAAGATTAAGAGCTTTTGTTTTCTCAATCTCTTTTCTAAGACCAACAATTTCACATTCCAATTTTTCAAGATGTTTTTCCCTTTCAGCCAGTTGACATTGTAGAGAATCAATAATCACATTTTTCTCTTCTAAGAAAATTTTGAGATTAGACATCTCTTCATAAAAACCTTCTTCATCTATAGCATCCATGTAGTCATCATCTTCAAAAGCCATTAAAAGTTTATAATCATTACCTCGTTCATCTTCGTCACTATTTGAAAGTCCATCACTATCTTCATGAGTGTAATAGCTTTTCTTATTTGCATTTTGTTTCTTGTTCCATCTAACAGGTTCCTTCCCCTTGTCATTCTTATCCTTATGAGGACATTTGGTAGCATAGTGACCGACTCTTCCACAAGCAAAGCATTTGAAAGGTAACTTACCTCGGAATCGTCCAGCACCCCGTTGAAGATTTCTAACAAAATTTGATTCTTCTTCTTCTTCTGATATGTGTCATGACTCATAGTAGTCTCCTTTGCCAGAAGCTTTGAAGGTAGCTTCTCTCATGTCTGATGGTCCTCCTTTCCTCATTTCATAAGCAGTTAGAATTCCATGCAGCGGTGACATTTTAAGGTTTTGAAGATTCTCCTTTTCTTCTATTGCAGAAACTTTAGATTCAAACCTAGGGGACAAAGATCTTAGAACTTTTTCAACCACAACAACCTCTTTTACTTCTTCACCCAAATTTTTCATACAATTAACAATCTCATCTACACGAAGAAAATAGTTAGCCACACTTTCTTCATTGTACATTCTGAGATTTTCATACTGAATTCTGAGGGTTTGAAGTTTTGCTCATTTTACCTGTCATCTCCTTCATAGCTCAGAACAATATTGTCCCATATTTATTTTATGGATTTATACTGCATAACTTTGACAAATTTTGATTGCGATAGATATCCCAATAGAGTATTGATTGCATAACTTTGTTTCATATTTCTTCTTCTCAAACGGATCTGTAGGAGTTGCTGCTGGAAAAGTATACCCTGTATCTATGATATCCCAGACTTCTGTACCCAAAGATTGAAGATAGGCAGTAACTCTTACCTTCCAATATACGAAGTTTGTCCCATCAAACATCGGTGACCTGATTGATGCTTCCCTCTCATAGTTTCTCATGATGAAAGATCTTCCTTCAAGTGATCAAGCTTCTTTAGAAGGACCTGCTCTGATACTAATTGTTGGAAATAATACTGAGAGGGGGGGGGGGTGAATCAGTATTATCAAATTCTTTTCAATATATCTTCCTGATTTATACTTTAATTTATTCTTCAGATATTGATCATTAATTTTGTATGTCAGTACCATATAATAATGAGCATGAACAAGAAAAATAGATAGTCACACCAAAGAACACCAGATATAAGGTGGAAACCCAATGTGGGTGAAAACCACCTGCTGCAATATGTCTCTATCTTATTTCAATTACAAACTTCTTTTACAATGATTTTGCACTGGTGCAGTCCTTTACCAGTACGCAAGCTGCAACCTACAGAGAGCTACAACTCTCTCTCGTTTTCCAGTCTCTCCTGGAAGGGAGTTACAACCCCCTTTGCTCTTTTACTTCTTTGAGGACCACGTTTCATTAATTTTAGACTGGATCCAAGAACATCAAATAATCATCAAGTACATGTGAAACAACCAATCAATCCAATGAACCACCCAAACTTCTCAGAATGCTGTAAACAGAAAACCAATACCAGTAATCTAAACCCAGAACACTGCAGCAATAGATAAAAGGCAGCCAACAAATATTTCAAAACAAGTCCGCAACTTCACCAATATAAACTTGTGGATATCTGCAGTCTTTCCGTGCCTGAACTGCGCAGACCTGCACCTGATCCTTCTGCTACTTTGTGTACCACCGCACTTACTCCTTCTGCTGAACTGTGTACCTCAGCTCAGATCCGCATTGTACTGTCTGTCTGACAACGTACCTCCACACTGGTCCTTCTGTGCCTCTGCGTACCTCCGCACTGTGCTTTGTTCTGCGCTGCGTACCTCGCATTGGCGCTTTCTGCTTCGCGGCAACCCTCGCACCTGCGTCTCTAACTGCGCAGCATACCTCCACACCTGCGTCGTGGATCGCCTGCGGACCTCAGAATAGATCCAAATTAATAGTCCTCCAATGTGCCACAGATAGTCAGATCCATAGATCTGATCATGCGCCCGAGAGATCACAACTTATCAATAGATTCGCCTTAAATTTCACCTTGATTTAGATCTAGCTTTTAAAACCGATAACCCAAAATTTCAGATCTTAAGATATTCAAATTTTCACAAGTGTCTAGCCAAGTGATCTCCTTCCCTTTTTATAGTCAAGACCTTATTCACACAATGGGACAAAACCATCAATAACCAATACAAGGGATCCAAACCGGGGTTCAATAATTTAGATTCTATACCATGGGCCAAAACCATAGGATCATGAACGACAGGCTAAATACCAAGGGCCAAACATAAGAAACCCCACGTGAACGCGCTTCTCTGCATTGGAATGAGTGAACTGGGGGACCGCACCTTCTGAACGGAGAACCTGCGAGTATGTCCACGCTTCCTGGACGGCGAACCTGCGGGTCCACACCTTTTGAACGATGCACCTGCAAACCTCTTATTTTCCATCATTTTGAGAGCCTGAACAGAGTTTTGCCACTTGAGTGAGTTGCCATCAAGTACAACACCTGTACCATAGAGCCAAACCAGAAGCATAATGCCAACAAGTGCACCGTCAAGGTAGTAGTCGTACATGTCGAGCTGGGGCGTCTTCGCACCAAGATCTTCACGCTCGCGGAGTGACTCGAGGGAAAGTCACCATGTGTGTGTTGTGGGGTTGTTGGGAACGAGTTCCCCCAACAGCGATTTTTGGGGCTAAAAGCCCATGTTTTGGGGCTAAAAGCCCATTTTTTAGGGCAGAAGGTCCAAATTTTGTAATAACAATGTAAAGACTCCGCATTTTCTGGTCGCAGAGCGTGAAGAGGTCAAAGGGTTGTCCGCCCATGTTTTTTGAAGTCTCATGTCGGCTGTAAAGATCTACCCATGGTCCGTGGACCATGGGGTTGTATAAAAAGGGAGTCTTAGAAGAGTCTAAGGGAGTAGTGGTAATGGTAAGAAGGATTTTGGGGTAAGAAGTTCTAAGTGTTCTCGAGTATTAGCATAGGTAGAGCCTCCACAGCTGAGTGAGCAGAGGCCTAGGGTGGAAGTCTGCAGCTGAGTGCACGGACCGCTGCAGCTCTGTGTGTAGGGCGAATAGAGTCTGTACTAAACTTGAGATATCAATAAAGAGAATTATTCTACAATCAAAGTATATTTTTTCTCTTTTTAATGCATATGATTATATTCTATTACAATCTAGGTTTACAATATAATGCTTATTTGATGTGCGAATGTGTTTTTTTATATCTATTAATTGAACACAAGAAAGAGTAAAGGATTACATGAAGGGAACTGTAAATGCATGGTAGATTAGGTAACCCTTAAGATAAGTTGGGATCTCATATAGTAAGTCAATCACAGAGGCACATAAGTGCCTGGACCTCGGGTTACGGCTGCGCGAAGATCAGTTGAGTACCTTCATGGAGGTACTGAAGGATGGAAGAGAGGGAACATCGATAATCCCTAGAGTCTTATCGATCTGCACAAAGGCAGGATTAGGAAGTATAGACCGACATCACGACCATCTCAGGGTGCGGAAACTTGGTTCCTTCATCCCCCCATAGTGCTTCGGGTGAGACTTTGGTCCGCACTCCCCGGGATGATGCCAAAAGGGTTAGTAGTGTAGGAATTTTCTTGGTTGACTAACGCTGAACCTGGGTCAGTGCCCATCGAGCCAACAAGAGAGTTTAGAGCTAATGGATGCAGATTTGAATGAAACAAATTCAGACAATGAAGGTAAGGAAGCAAGCACATCTTTAAGGAAAAAAATTCCTTCCAGGTATGCGCAAAAGGAACACCTTGAGAGTCAAATTCTTAGAGATCAAAGAAAGCATTTCCAGAACAGAAGGAGACTTCTAAGAAATACAAATAATAAAAATTTGGTTCTACTATCACAAATAGAACCCAAAAACCTCTATCAAGCAAGTGAAGATAAGTTCTGGGTGAAAGCCATGAATGAAGAGCTAGACCAAATTGAAAATAATGACACATGAGAACTTGTCCCAAGACCAAAAGAGAAAAACTTTATTGGAATCAAGTGGGTTTTCAAGAATAAGCTGAATGAAAATTGTCAAGTAATCAAGAAGAAAGCTCAGTTGGTTTGCAAAGGGTATGCCTAGATAGAAGGGGTAGACTTTGAAGAAACGTTTGCACTAGTAGCCCAACTAGAAGCCATAAGAATCTTCCTTTCTCTTTCCATTCACAAGAACATCAAAGTTTATTAGATGGATGTAAAGTCTACCTTTCTCAATGGAGACTTAGAAGAGGAGGTTTACATTGTGCAGCCTAAAGGTTTTTTGCTCTCCTATGATGAAGGGCTTGTATGAAAATTAAAGAAGGTTCTGTATAGTCTGAAATAGGCCCCTAGAGCCCAGTATGAAAGGAATGATAATTATCCCCACCAATAACATTTTAATAAAGGCTTAGTTGACAAATCTGTATATAAAATCTGAAGATGATCATCTACTAATAGTGGTTATGTATGTGGATGACATCATATTTGGAAGCATTGTGGAGCAGCTGGGGCATCGGTTTGCAAAATGTATTCAAATAAAGTTTGAAATTTCCATGATTGGTGAGTTTTCCTTCTTCTTGGGTCTGAAAATTAATTAGTCCCCATGAGGATTCTTTATATCTCAATCCAAATACCTCAAGGAAACTTTGAATAAGTTTGGAATGGAGGACTCCAAACCTATCAACACACCCATGACTATAGGTTGTAAACTGTGCAAGGAAGATGTAATGCCACAGGCAAATTAGAATGAATACATATCGATGGTAGTAAGCTTACTGTACGTGATAGCTTCAAGGCTAGATATCATGCAAACAGTGGGAATTTTTGCAAGATTTTAGGCTTGTCCATGAGAAAGTCATGTGGTTTCTCTTAAGAGGATTTTTAAATGTCTTCAAGGTACAAAAAAATATGGGTTGCGGTATCCCAGGAGTAAAGAATTTAATATGAAGGCCTATATAGATGCATATTGGGCTGGAAGCCTAGACGACAGGAAGAGTACTTCTGGTGCAACCTTCTTTTTGGTTGACTGCTTGGTATCATGGGTTAGCATTAGCAAGAAGAAATGCTCCATCTCTCTATTGACTACTGAAGAAAAATATATTTTTGTTGTAACTTGTTGTACACATATTTTATGGATGAAGAAAACCTTAAAGGATATACATGTAGAGTTGCCTAATCCCATACCAATAATGTTTAACAACACTAGTGCAATTGTTGGCTTGATGGGGCCTGACCCAGGTTCATCTTTATGTCCACCAACCAACAAAACCCTAAACTTCTGGTACTTTCGGAAAAAACCAGCATAGCATAGGCTGCAGTCTCAACTGAAGCAATATTAGGGAATGACAAAACCAGGTTTCAGCATCCATAGGCCTATGTGATAGGTTCCTGTGGTTTTTAGGGCTTATTTCTATCTTCGCGAACCCTAACCCTTCTAAAATAGATAATTACAGTAAATTCTCTTTAAACAGTATCTATATCTTTGGAAAGGCCTTTAATCACTCATATCATGCATAAATAGTACTGATCTATTACTTTCACACAACAAATAAGCATTAATTCATATAAATTTCAACACAGAGAGAAAATACACAAACTCATAGAAGTAAGAAATAATACACAGATACACCCAAAATGTCTCAAAGCTATCTTTATTACGTATAATCATTCAAGTACTGACTCCTTTTCCCTGCGCACTCAGCTATAGGGGCCCATGCACTCAGCCTGTGGACTTACTAAGGTCTCCACGCACTCAGCTGCAGGAGCCTTCCTCTTCGCCTAAGTATAGGAAACAAACCTCTCCTACCTTAGCTTACTTTCCCTTACAAAATATTCTTCAATTAGATTTCTCCTTAGACTCGCTATGATTCTTCTATTTATAGCTTTGATTTTACAATACCATGGCTCGTGGACCACAAGTGGGTCTTGAAACCTTCCTATTACCTACCCACTTAAGGGACTAAAGCCCCTTTGATTCTGACTATCTTCACGCTTCGCTTCCACATTTCACAGAGAGTTTACATATTTACAAAAATAAATTGCAAAATTTACCAAGGGACCCCATCCCAATAGGCCACCAACACAATTTGGTGACTTGTCCTTGAGTCACTCAACTGGCACTACAATCTTGTCTTGGAGTTCGTGGTACTCCATATTCAGAACCTGCATATCATTTGTTCCCTACATAGCCACCTATTGTACTTCCTCGATGAGCTTCTCTGTAGTGGGGCCTTCCACCGCGAGGCCCACAATGCTTTATGTCTGCTGGATACCCTTCAACTTGTTCTGAACTGATAGAGTGAGAAGGTTGGCTTCCTCCGTCCAAGGATGTGTTATGGCCCTTACAATGGCCTCTTTTTGGAGCAGCTCCTCAATCTTCACTTGTATTTTCTTTCCTTCTTGTAAGCGCGTGAATTGCTGGACTGGCGCTAAAGTGTCCGCAGTCAACCTTATTTCATCAAACTATTGCTGCTTCTCCCTAAGGTTAGTGTCGATCTTCTGCAGAGTGGGATCCTCCTGCAGAGATGTCCAAAGCTCCATGTCATGCTCAAATAATTTGGTGCATTCCTTGACTATTGCATCTAATGTGGCCATTCCTTCCTTGATCATTGCTTTTCACTTCTCCCGTACCTCTGACGGAGTTGTTGGATGCAACTTCAATTGTAGCTCTGAAATCTGAAACTGTAGTTCAAATCAGACTCAACCAATCTCATCCTTTGACTCCCTGACTACCACAACAAACTTCTATATCTTCTCTGCTGATTCTACTTCTAAGGAAATATTTAGTTCAGGAAATGCATTACAGTCCTGTGTAATCCTTGCTTCCAATTGTTGGTTACGCATAACAAGTTCTTCCTTTTCCTTCAGCGTCTATGCCTTTTCTGCAAATATCTACTGGTCGTTAGTTTTGACTTCTTTGATCACCAACAGTGTGCACTTCTCCCTTACTCTCATTTCATCAGATACACCTTGGTGTAATTCATGTAGGGTCTGGATAGGGAGTGCCGCGAGATTGACACCCACATCCTTGATTTGTGACAGTTGGGTGTTCACTTCCTTTGATTATGCGTGCAGGGCCCCATCTAGCAATTCAAGGACTCTGCAATCCAGAGTCTAATCTATACCTAGGACTCTCGTGCTTTCTTGTTGCAAGCTCACTTGAATCCCGATCGCCTGGCCAATGCTCACTTGCAGTTTCCCTGTGAGGATATGCAAGTTGCGTAGATCCTTCTATACATTTCCTAGCACCTGCTCATACTGCTGGTTGAAATGCGTCCATAGTTCTATTATCATGTCACGGACCTTATCTCCAATCTTGTCTAAGTCCCGCTTGGTGAGGACTATTGGATCCACCTGGGAGTATCTGGTGGACTTCTGCTTCGTCCTCTTCTTTCACTCAAAGGGGGTTTCCGGCTCCTTGCCCCCACCTCCTTCGACATGTAACTCCTCTTGGTTCGGAGTATGCTAGGAGTTAGACCACTCGACTTCAATGGTGGTTTCCTTGTCCACATGCCCTTTGTCGGAAGCTACCTTAGTAGTAGCTTTCTTGGCAACCGCTTCCTTCTTCTACGCAACTTTCTCCCAGGCTACAGCCTACTCTGCCTCCTTTTGTTTTTGTGTTTCTATGGTTTGCATACAGGTACTTTCCCCTGCCTTTCTTGTACCCACACCTAGATCCGATGGGTGCAGCCACTCCCCTGGCCATTTACCAACAATATCCTGTACATCTTCCTCAGTCACAAGGTAAGGTCACTTATACCAGGTCTTCTTAGGAACAAATCATGCATGAATAGAGACATTGTGAAAATCTGCCTTGAATTCTACATAAGGTTCCAATTGTTCATATAGAGTAGGCCGCCGCCTTAAACTTTAGCTGATCACCGTGAGGAGATCCATTTCTACAAGTTCCCAAAACATATTTGTCTCCATAACCCATGCTACATCTTTGGTCACCCAGAGCAAAGCAAACTTCGTTGCCTCCGGAAATTTTGGGTCTTGTAGAGGAAACTGGTTGTCCTTCGGTATCCTCCACGCTACCAGTACTATCAAACACAATAACTAAGCATAATGAAATGCCTTTCCCTCATCCCGGGCTTTGCAATAGTTTGCCAAAAACTCTTTACATAGGTACTAAGCCCGGTTGTACTAGAATCCTTTAGCACATTGTGCAGCTAATGAAAACACCGACGTCGGAACTTCGTCTACACGACACTTCTGCATGATATTGTAGACCAAGATTTGCACGAAAAAATGCACCGCTTTGTCTAAAATGGAGCAGCTAGAATATCTACGTGACTTCTTCACCTCGTGGGCGAGATTCTTTTCTTTTGTTTTACCTCTAAAGGCCTCTCTTGGATCCACACCTTGATATGGTAGCGAAGTGATCCTGAAGATCAACATGTCAGTAATAAGGATGGGTTCTCCCCACCAGAGACACCCATCGTGCACCAAGGTGAGAAATTTTCTAACACACACAGTGTTAATGATCGTTCGAATGAAATATGACACCTAGAGCATGTTCAACAGGCCTGCTTTTGCAACTCCCGTGACCCACTTCATGGGCTCCAGTCGCGTTACTCCAGTTTCCTCATATTAATTTTTCACCAAACATTTATTCAGCACAAGCTGAGGGAACTTATCATGGTCTTTCGAGTCCCAATCCTCCAGCTTCAGTGATTGAATGCACCCCAATAGCATGCCCTCAAACATGATCTTCTCTGGTAGTAGTGGTGTAGAAACCATGAATTTGGCAGTGTCTAGGTCTTTAGCCACCTTGGATTTTCCCTTATGTGACGATATGTACTTCGGGAGCCAAGTCATACGCTCACTCTCTTTAGCATCCATTTCCTCAATGCCTCCATGAATTTCTTCTTCATCCAGGTCAAGGGGCTCATGCGGTTGCTATGTTTTGTCCATTTTCCCCTTATGTTGGATCTCTGTGGGAATTTTTTGCAGTGATTGCCTCACTGGAACTTACTGCGATTTTATCTACTTTTTATCAGCTATAGACGGCTTAGGTCTAGGAGACCTAGGCACGGAAAATCTCATAGGAATAGGGGATGGTACTTCAGCAGAGGGTGCAGCTTCAAATGCTATGGCTTCGATTGCGAGGGGAGTGGTCGTCATTCTCTCAAATATGTTCTCTCAGTGCCACTCAGGTAGGCTGACGAATTCTGGTTGTGCTAAAATGTCTTCCCAAATCGTCTCAAATATACAAAAATATCTTTGGAAGCAAGGATTAATGCAAACTCGTTGAAAGAAAAGTGTTTGAATGTTGGTCTGCCTGCTAGACTTATAAGCAGATTTGAATTAAAATCCCACTATTCCCTCCAATTTTCTATCATTAAGGCATCTTTGGCAGAAAATTTGCTAATATTTTCCCCATAAATGCAGCCTCCCCGCTCCTAACGGGAATTTGGCCATCCAATCATCTATAGTGCACCCAATGGCTACTTTTTGGCCCAGCTACATGGCACCAACCTCTTGGCGCAACTCCCCTCAACACCCTACTTTCTTCCATCACACAGCCCCCTTAATTTGTCATTTCAATTTCCGGTTAGTGTAGTTTATAGTCTTGTACTTCCTTATAGCTTCATGGAGTACTAAGACTATCCTGCCATGATATAGTCATTGCGTAGGGGTGGGATCACCCTTGTACAACTTCAATCGACTACCATTGATGTTTCCTAGAAAAAATTCTCCATTCAATTTCGCAAGTTGAACTACACCACCATCTGTAATTTCCTTGACCACCTATGGTCCCAACTAATTCATTTGAAAATTTCCAGGGAATTTTGTAAACTTTTTGTGATATAATAAGACCAATTCATTAACCTAGAAGGTGCATTGCTTTATATTTCGATCATGCCATGCCTTTTCACGCTCCTTTTGCACCTGTTGGTGAAAGCCTACCAAAAACCAATCCTCTTCTGACTCCATTAGCTATGCGAGGCACTCCTCCCTAGTCTCATGATCAAAACTACAATCCACAGACTTGACAAAATATATTCCATTGGCATCATAGCCTCTTGCCCATAGACCAATCTGAAAGGGATTTTCCTTTAAGCTTTCTACAAGTAGTTCTATATGCCCACAAGACTGTTGGTATGCGTACATCCCAGTCATTTCACTTCATGTTTAAAAACTTCATTCGAGCATTCTCCAAAATTTTGTTGAAGGCTTCAACTATACCATTAGCTTGAGGATGATAGGGTGTACTCTTTTGATGATAGACCTAGAATTCTTCAAGCATCATGACAATTGTTTCATTTAAGAAGTGTGTACCCCTATTGCTCATTAATATCTTAGGACAACCAAATCGGGAAAGGATATACTCAAAGATAAACTTTGCAGTGGTGGCTGCGTACAGTCCTTTATCAGTTGTGCTTCCACCCATTACGTCAAGTATTCAGTTGTTGTAAAAATATATCGTGCTTCATACTTTTTCCCTGGTAGCTAGATCGGACCCACAAAATAAATCGCCCATTTATCAAATGCCTACAAAGTTATCTCTGGATTCAAGGGAAATTCATCCCTCTGTGATGGTCTCTCTATCCTTTGGCAAGCATCGCATGCCCTACAATATACTTTTGCATCCTTATGCACTTGTTGACTTAGATTGTCATTGATGTCAACATGGAAATATTCTGGATGAGTAAACAATGATGTGAAGCCAAGCAGAGTGGATCCATGAAGAAACAGGAGCAAGAAGCCAAGGAGCAAAGCCATCAAGGAAGCCATCAGAAGAGGAACACATTAGAGGAGTATTGCAGAATATCAGAGCAGAGAATATCGGAAGTCACAGGAGCTATCAAGAGAAGCATATCGGAAGAGTTCATCGGAAACAGGTTATCGGAAGCCATCATGAAGCCAAAGCGTAAGAGGAAGAGGTCCTTGGAAGCAAAGAGGAACATATCAAAGAAGAGAATATTGGAAGTTGTTAGTCGTGAAGTTGTATTGGATGGCGTTAAGAGATGAATGGCGGAGATGAGTTTTCGCTCTAGTGGAAAAGGAATCCGGAGGAGAGTCGTAGAGCCGTCTATGGTAGAAGATATATGGTCATCGGAAGCGAATCAATTTGGGGCATTAACCAAGATGAAGGGCGGATTTAAAGCTATAAGCACGATTTCGGGTGGATTCAAAATGGTAAGTGGTATTTAGAGGAGAGCGCCCAATTCCATTCAATGGTTGACACGTAGCAACTAGAGGAGAGAGAAAAACCACTCATTTTGGGCGGGTAACTCTCGTGCAAGTAGTCCACCCAAAATCGTTGTAGACCGTCGGATTTTGGGGGTTGAAATCTACGGTGGAGAATGGACCCGACTGCACCATTGTAATACACCCTAATGTTATATCGCGTCTGCCGCATCGGGAGTTATGTATCGCAAGTGTTTAAGGCCTTGTCATATTAAAGCTCCGATTGCGATATCGCAAGTCTCAAAGGGATGCAAACCTGCGATTGCGATATATATATATATATATATATATATATATATATATATATATATATATATATATATATATATGGACCCGATGGGTGTATTAACTTCTGTTTAATGTAATATCGCATCCGGTTCAATCGCAAGTCTTGAAGGAGTGTAATGATATAAACTGTCGATTGCCATACGGTGATGGACTCGACAGAGTTATTAACAACTGCTTAATAACATAATCGCATCTGCTCCATTGGAAGCAAGGGAATTGGCTATCGGCCATTGGCTGTACTATGGGCACGAATTATAAAGACCTCCAGAATGTTGCGATTGCAATTGTGGGTTTAAAGGAATAACTCCGACTGTTCATGAATGTTGTGATTGTTGTAAAGAATAGGTCTATCATTTGAATAATAATAAAGATGGCCTCTCTTCCTAATTAACGTGTCCTGTAAGCATTGATGAATTCGAAGAGACGGAGGAAGCCAAAGAGTGAGCGCATAGGAAGCTAAAAGATCAAGTGAGCGTTGAGGAAGTTGAAGCTCAAGCGAGCAAGGAGGAAGTCGAAGGTCAAGAGTATCAGGCATATAAATAGAGAACAAGGAAAGGTTGGTGTTGCTGGTGAAGTGTAAGAAAAAAAGGAAGCCAAAGTTTTGGCAGAAGTGGAAGGCACAGGAGGACAAAAGTAAGTCATAGGTCCAACAGGGTTGGGCATAGAGAATTACAACCAAACAGATCCAGAGAGTTTACAACAAAGGGTTGGAGCCCTTGAGCTTGGTGCCTCAGAACTGAAAGGATTGGTGTCCTAGGAGTTGGTGCTGCTAAATTCAAGGTTGGTGCCTTCACAAGATAGAGTTGGTGCTTGGCGATTGATTGAAACCATATATATATATATTACTTGATTTATTGCAAAGACCACATTAATAAAAGCATCTATTCCTGTTACCTATTTCTGTGTTCCAAATCTAAATGTTTTTAACTGATAAAAATAATAATTGAAAAGAAATACTGATTCACCCCCCCTCTCAGTATTTCCAACAATTGGTATCAGAGCGGTCTTCTTCATATCAACCTAACAGCTTGAAGAAGGATTCTTAGTCATGATGAGAAATCAAGAAGTATCAGGAAGACCTCCTTTATTCAATGGCACAAATTTTGGTTTCTGGAAAAAGAAAATGTCCTACTACTTAATATCCCTTGGATGTAAAGTTTGGCATTCGGTCTTAAATGAGTACATAGCTCCTTCCACTCTTCCAACAGATAAATATGAGAGGAATGTCTATGTTTCAAATGCAAAAGCGTTAAACTCTATCACTAGTGGAATCATTGATTCTGAATTTCCAAAAGTCATGAATTGTAACTCTCCCAAAGAAGTATGGGATAAGCTAATTGGCTTATACGACGGGGACTTCAAAGTCAAGAAGGCAAAGCTTCAAACTCATAGAAGGCAATTTGAAAGTCTGAAAATGGATGATGAAGAAGATATTGCATCATACTTTCTCTGAGTAGCTGAAGTGGTCAACTCTCTTAAAGGATTGGAGGAAAACATTGAAGAAAGCACCATTGTTCAAAAGGTCTTAAGATCTCTCCCAAACAGATTTGACTCCAAAGTAAGTGCCACAGAAGAAATGAAGGATCTAGATACTCTCAAGATGGATGAAGTCCATGGAATCCTCATTGCTATGAGATGATAATGTTGGAAATAATACTGAGAGGGGGGGTGAATCAATATTATCAAATTCTTTTCAATTTATACAAAGATTTGCAGATCTGACTAATGAAACTTTCATATACCTTCCAGACTTATAATTTAATTTATTATTCAGATGTTGATCATTAATCTATGTGTCAGAACCATGTATCAGTAAGCAGGAATAGAAACGTAGAGAAGACAGTCACACAAAAGAACACAAGATATAAGGTGGAAACCCAATGTGGGTGAAAACCACCTGCTGCAATATGTCTCTATCTTCTTTCAATTAGAAACTTCCTTTTACAATGATTCTGTACTGGTGTAGTCTTATACCAGCACGCAGGCTTCAACCTGCAGAAGGCTACAACCTTCTCTCATTCTCCAGACTCTTCTGGAAGGGAGCTACAACCCCCTTAGCTCTTGTACTAGCTGAGGTACTTCTCTTTTCTTCCAGGGACCACGTTTCATAAATTTTCAAACTGGATCCATGAATATCAATCAAACATCAGATAGATCTGTAATCAACCAACTTCCTTGTGCAAATACTGAATCAATAACTTTTCAAAACACAGTAACAGTAACCAGACACCAAGTCAGAACCCTGAACACTGCAGAAATAGACAAAAGCAGCTAAAACATATTTCAAGGAAAAAGTCTGCAACTTCACCAATAGAAACCTATGTACGTCCGCGCCTTCACTATGGCCAAGCTGTGGTTATTCGCACCTACACTGTGTTGGTCCTGCGAACTTCGCGTCTGCTCTATGTAAAACCTACGGATATCCGCGCCTGCACTGTGGCAATCCTGCGGATCTCCGCGCCTGCACTATCTCGGACCTGTGGGCATCCGCGCCTGCTCTGTGTCGAGCCTGTGGATCTCTGCGCCTACGCTGTGTCAGACCTGCGGATATAGATAATTTTTCAAACTTCAAATGATACCCCAGACTATCATATTTACAGATCTGATCTTGCACCAAAGAGATCTCGACCCATCAGTAGATTCGTCTTGTAATGCTCAGGTTTCTCCTTGATTTAGGTCCAGATATAATTCACCAACCTATCACAAAATTTCAGATCTTCCTCTTCTTAAGATATTCAACACATCGGTGCTCAAGCCAAATGATCTCCTTTCCTTTTTATAGATTAGGCCTTACTCAAACCATGGTCCAAAACCATAGAGATCCAATACTAGGGACCCAATACCTGGGTTCAATACTTTAGATGCAAAACCACAGACCAAAACCATAGGATAAAAAATGTCGGACTAAATACCATGGACCAACCATACGGTTTCCCACATGCACGCTTTTCTTTGCATGAAAGTGCGTGTACTTTATGTCCGCACTTTTTGTTCTTCGAACCTGCGTACATGACCACAGCTTTTGTTCAGCGCACCTGCGTATGTCCGTACCTTTTGATCGTACACCTGCGGGTACTTCATTTTCTTTCATTCTGAGAGCCTGAACTGTGATTCTGCCATTTGAGAGAGTTGCCATCAAGGACAACACTTATGTCATCGAGCCAAACCTGTGTCATAATTCCAACAATCTCCCCCTTTGGACTTGATGGCAACCCAAAGTCACTCAAAGTCTTTTCTCCCCCTTTGACATCAAGGGAAAAGGGTTATGCTCCCCATGAGTATATGCTGAAATCTCTACTATGTTGTGTTGTCCAAGCTCCCCCTGACATATAGGCAAGATCTACAAGAAGATATTCTACAAAAGAAATCTGACATTATACACCATAACAGACCTTCCTATCACCAAAGACTCATACATACAATTCCCAACCAAGTGGGAATATCCCATTGACTCATCCACCCAACCAAATGGGGATACATGATAAGCACATTACATTATCCATCCCAGGCATAGTGGGGCAACCACGATAGGCCGTTACATGACCTTGACAAAAGAAATATAAGACATAGAGACAAAACATCAGCAGCATCTGTCAATCATTATTCAGATCAGCATCCATGTTCTCCTTCTGTACTTTCTCCTCCAAGATCTTCTACAATAATGCCAACAATGCATTACTAGAAGAATATATTCTCCCCCTAAACCTATGCCAACTGGTCTCAGATAGATCCATAGCGGACTCTTCTCATCCTTGATTTTCCACATAAACCAATGAATGTACGCGTATACCCTATATGAAACTCGCGTACAACCAACAATCTCTGAAACAGACAAGATTCAACAGCAAGATGATGCATCAACTACCCCCAGCTTTTGTTTGAGGTATTCAAATGTCTCCCTAGGCAGAGGTTTGGTGAGAATATCAGAAACTTGTTCCTTAGAGGGAACATACTCTAATTTGACCTTTTGTTCACGCACTTGTTCCCGGAGAAAATGATACTTGATTGGTATGTGCTTAGTCTTTGAATGCATGACAAGATTCTTTGAAATACTAATTGCACTTGTATTATCACAAAAGATGGAGATAGGTGGAGTACAGGTGATTTGCATGTCTTGAAATGTTTTCATCATCCAGAGGAGTTGTGTGCAACAAGATGCATCAACTACATATTCTGCTTCTACTGTAGATAATGTAATAGAGCTTTGTTTCTTGTTGAACCAAGATACTAATCTAGGACCCATGAAGAATGCACCACCACTAGTGCTTTTCCTATCATCCACGCTTCCTGCCCAATCCACATCTGTGTATGCATGAAGTGTGAGATCTATACCTTTAGGATACCATAAGCCATAGTTTTGAGTTCCTTGAAGATACTTGAAGATTCTCTTAACTGCCTGAAGATGAGTTTCCTTTGGATTTGCCTGAAACCTTCCAACTATTCCCACTGCATGCATAATGTCTGGTCGGGTACCTGTTAGATATAGCAAACTACCAATCATGGATCTATAGGTTGGTTGATGTACTACTGCCGATTCATCATTTGCGCTGAGGCTACATCCTATCAACATAGGGGTACATACTGGCTTTGAATCCTCCATCCCATATTTCTTCAAGATCTACTTGAGATACTTGGTTTGTGATAGAAAAATAACATCTTTGTTTTGTTGGACTTGTAAACCAAGAAAATATGTGCGCTCACCAAGCATGGACATTTCAAACTCCTTTTGCATCACCAAGGCAAAATTTTGACTCATGTCTTCTTCATTGCTGCCAAAGATGATATCATCAACATACACAACAAGTATTAGCAACTTTTATAAAGCCTTGTTGATGGAGGTACTTATCCAACCGATAATACCACGCCGTAGGAGCCTATTTAAGGCCATAGAGAGCCTTTTTGAGTTTGCATGCAAGTTTTGGATCATTTCCAAGAATAAACCCATCTGGTTGTTCAATATATACTTCTTCATCCAAGTCTCCATTCAGGAAAGCAGACTTCACGTCCATTTGAAATACTTTGAACTTCTGAAAGCTAGATAGAGCAAGGAACATCCTTATAGCCCCAAGTCTGGCAATTGGTGCAAATGTTTCTTCAAAGTCTATGCCTTCTTGTTGCGCATACCCTTTACAAACAAGTCTTGCCTTGTTTCTAACCACATCCCCATTTTCATTCAGCTTATTTTTGAAAATTTATTTTGTCCCTATGACATTCTTATCTTTTGGTCTAGGAACCAACTCCCAAGTATTATTCTTTTCAATCTGCTCGAGTTCTTCCTCCATGGCCTTGACCCAGCATTCATCTTTGCAAGCCTCTCTTACATTCTGTGGTTCAGTGGGGGAGAGAAATGCTAGATAACGTAAAGCTTCTGAAATGGTTTTCCTTGTTTGTACACCTGCCTCTTTCTACCCCAAAATTTGAGATTCTGGATGATTCTTATGAACGTATATGGATGGAGTCTTTTCTTCTATCCTTATCTGTTCTTCTAGAGTCTCATGAGTTTCTTCTTCGTTATGAATCTCATTTGATGTTGACGGATAGTCTTCGCCATCTTCGAAATCTTCAGATTTTACCTACCTAGAAGTGTTTCCTTCCTCATCAACCACTACATCAATGCTTTCGACAATTTTACCAAGTCTTTTATTGTAACATTTGTAAGCTTTGTTGTGGGGAGAGTAGCCAAGTAAAATGACTTCATCTACTCTAGGTTCAAACTTGCCAAGATTTTCATCAGTCCTTTTAATGTAGCATTTGCTTCCAAAAATTTTGAAGTATTTTACCGTGGGAGTCTTACCATACCAAAGTTCATGAGGAGTTTGAGTGTTGTTTACCCGGACGTTCATCTTGTTGAGAATAGTAACAGCGGCAAATGCGGCTTCACCCCAGAAGGTTGCTGGAGTTCCAGACTCATCGAGTATAGCACGAGCCATTTGTTGAACCATTCTGTTCATCCTTTCCACTACTCCGTTTTGCTGAGGAATCCTTGCAGCAGAGAATTCCCTTCTTATTCCATGTTCTTCACAAAAATCGAAGAATTCATCTGAGGTAAATTCCCCTCCTTGATCAGATCTGAGGCATTTGATTTTGCGATCTGATTCGTTTTCAACCAAAGCTTTGAATGACTTGAACTTTTCGAAAGCTTCATCTTTATACTTCATGATTCCTATCCAACACATCCTTGAAAAGTCATCAATTAACAATATGAAATACTCTTCTCCTCGAGGTGACCTTTCCCTAGTTGGACCACATATATCAGTGTGGACAAGTTCAAGTGGCCTGCTAGCTGATCCTTCCTTCTCAGGGAAATTAGTTCTGGTTTTCTTACCAACTTGACATGATTTGCATATTGTATTGTCATGATTTCCTTATCTAAGAGAAGCTAAGATTCCCCAGTCTTCTGTGCCATAGCCAGTGTTCATCATTCTTGCTTAAATAGCATTGTTGTTGTCCTCCCTTGAGTACTTATAAGTTATTTGGAGTTATAATGCCTCTGATCACTATTTTTCCTGTATCAAGCTCACGAACAATACATCCATTTGATCGAAATATTACCTCAGTTCCCTGATCACACATCTGACTGATCCTCAATAGATTATGCTTTAAGCCATCAACATACATAACACTTCTAGCCTTGACTTTTTCTTTCAAATGAACATAGCCTTTACCTTTTATGAATGCAGGGGTGTCGTTTCCAAATGAGACCTTATTTTCCTTTTCTAAGGGACTATATGACTAAATTTTTTCTTTATCACCTGTCATATGTTTCGAGCATCCACTGTCGATGTACCATTGATTTTCCTGTCCTTTTTCATATAAGGTTATCCCACATCTTTCCGGTTGTGTTTCTTTCCTTTTCCATGTTTTGGAACTCAATGAAGTTTGCTCCTTCTGAGTTGTTTGCTGAAACCTGCTCCTGCATTCAGAATCTTCATGACCGAAGTTGTTATAGATAGAACATTCTATTTCATTTTCAAGAGCTGAGAAGTTATTGTAGGTTCTTTTCATGATTCCAGTCATACTCCTTTGTTTTTGAGCTTCCCTAGTCATGATGGTCTTGTAGGCAACACATTGAGCAGCTTTATGACCAAAGTTATGACAAGAGAAACATTAGCCTTTGAGGAAATTCCTGCGATTATCAAATCTACCAACCATATGATTTTAGTTTCCATCCATTCTTCAGACAAATTGAGAATGAGTTACCTGTGGTTGGTTGAAGCTTATGTTCATCCTTGAAGTAGATTGCCCTTGATTTACTTGATAATCTTTGATCATTATTGAAGCAAATTGTCCCTGATTTACCTGGTGATCTGTATTGTGCTTTTGCTGTCGATTGTCATCTTGTTCACTTCTTCTTGCTGCATCAAGATAACTTTTGGAGGTGGATGGCTTCTGTGCTTACTTCGGAGCTTGAGATTCTTCTTCGGAATATCCGAGACCTGTCTTGATTAGAGGAGAACGTTGCACTTTCATAATATCATCTAGAGTTTCAGATCCTTTAGCAAATCTAAGATTAAGGGCTTTTCTTTTCTCAATTTCTTTTCTAAGTCCCACAATTTCACATTCTAACTCTTCATTGTGTTTATCTCTTTCAGCAAGTTGGAATGTTAGAGTATCTATAATCATATTCTTTTCCTCTAAACAAACTTTAAGTTTAGAAATTTCTTCATAAAGCCCTTCTTCATTTATAGCATCCAAGAAATCATCATCTTCAAAAGCCATCAGAAGTCTATCATCATTACCTTGTTCATCTTCATCACTATTTGACAATCCATCACTGTCTTCATGCGTGTAATATCTCTTCTTATTTACATTCTGTTTTCTGTTCCATCTAACAGGTTCCTTACCTTTGTCTAGTTTATCTTTATGAGGACATTTTGCAGCATAATGACCAACTCTTCCACAAGCAAAGCATTTGAAGGGTAGCTTACCTCTGAATCTTCCAGTTCCCCATTGAAGGTTCTTGACAAAATTTGATTCTTCCTCTTCTTCTGACATATGTCCTGACTCATAATAATCTCCTTTTCCTGAAGAATTGAATGCAGCTTCTCTCCTGTCTGATGGTCCTCCTTTTCTCATTTCGTAAGCAGTTAGAATTCCGTGCAGCTGTGACATGGTAAGGCTTTGTAGATTTTGCTTTTCTTCTATGGCAGAAACTTTTGAATCAAACTTAGAAGACAAAGATCTTAGAACCTTTTCAACCAAAACAACTTCTTTTATTTCTTCACCCAAGTTTTTCATACAATTTACGATCTCATCTATACGTAGGAAATAGCTAGCCACACTTTCATCATTATGCATTCTGAGACTTTCATATTGAATTCTAAGAGTTTGTAATTTTTCTCGTTTTACCTGTTCATCTCCTTCATAGCTCAGAACGATCTTGTCCCATATTTCTTTTGAAATTTTGAGCTACATAACCTTGATGAATTCTGATTGAGATTGACTTCCTAATGGAGTATTGACAGCTTTTGCATTTGTTTCATATTGCTTCTTACCAGCTGCATCTATAGGAGTTGCTGATGGAAATGTGTATCCTGTTTCCAGAATATCCCAAACCTCTGTACCAAGAGATTGAAGATAGGCAGTGATTCTTACCTTCCAATAGATGAAGTTGCTTCCATCAAAAATCGGTGGCCTGATAGATGCTTCCTTTTCGTAGTTGCTCAAGATGATAGATCTTCCTTCAAGTGATAAAGCTTTTCTTGAAGGACCTACTCCGATACCAATTGTTGGAAATAATACTGAGAGGGGGGGTGAATCAGTATTATCAAATTCTTTTCAATTTACACAAAGATTTGCAGATCTGACTAATGAAACTTGCATATACCTTCCAGACTTATAATTTAATTTATTCTTCAAATGTTGATCATTAATCTATGTGTCAGAACCATGTATTAGTAAGTAGGAACAAAAACGTAGAGAAGACAGTCACACAAAAGAACACAAGATATAAGGTGGAAGCCTAATGTGGGTGAAAACCACCTACTGCAATATGTCTCTATCTTCTTTTAATTAGAAACTTCTTTTTACAATGATTCTGTACTGGTGCAGTCTTATACCAGCACGCAAGCTTCAACCTGTAGAAGGCTACAACCTTCTCTCTTTCTCCAGACTCTTCTGGAAGGGAGCTACAACCCCCTTAGCTCTTGTACTAGCTAAGGTACTTCTCTTTTCTTCCAGGGACCACATTTCATAAATTTTCAAACTGGATCCATGAATATCAATCAAACATCAAATAGATCTGTAATCAACCAACTTCCTTGTGCAAATACTGAATCAATAACTTTTCAGAACACAGTAACAGTAACCAGACACCAATTCAGAACCCTGAACAGTGCAGAAATAGACAAAAGAAGCTAAAACATATTTCAAGGAAGAAGTCCGCAACTTCACCAATAGAAACCTGCATACGTCCACGCCTTCTCTGTGGCCAACCTGCGGGTATCCGTACCTACATTGTGTTGGTCCTGTGAACTTCGCATCTACTCTATGTAAAACCTGCGGATATCTGCGCCTGCACTGTGATGATCCTGCAGATCTCCGCGCCTGCACTGTCTCAGACCTGTGGGTATCCGTGCCTGCACTGTGTCGAGCCTGCGGATCTCCGCACCTACGCTGTGTCGAACCTGTGGGTATAGATAATTTTTCAGACATCAAATGATACCCCAGACTATCAGATTTATAGATTTGATCTTATTCCAAAGAGATCTCGACCCATCAATAGATTCGTCTTGTAATGCTCATGTTTCTCCTTGTTTTAGGTCCAGCTATAATTCACCAACCGCTCACAGAATTTCATATATTGCTCTTCTTAAGATATTCAACACATCGGTGCACAAGCCAAATGATCTCCTTTCCTTTTTATAGACTAGGCCTTACTCAAACCATGGTCCAAAACCAGAGATATCCAATACTAGGGACCCAATACCTGGGTTCAATACTTTAGATGCAAAACCACAGACCAAAACCATAGGATAAAAAATGTCGGACTAAATACCATGGACCAACCATACGGTTTCCCACATGCACGCTTTTCTCTGCATGAAAGTGCGTGTACTTTATGTCCGCACTTTTTGTTCGAAGAACCTGCGTACATGACCACAGCTTTTGTTCAGCACACCTGCATATGTCGCACCTTTTGATCGCTACACCTGCGGGTACTTCATTTTCTTTCATTCGGAGAGCCTGAACTGTGATTCTACCATTTGAGAGAGTTTCCATCAAGGACAACACTTATGTCATCGAGCCAAACCTGAGCCAAACCTGTGTCATAATGCCAACAGAGAAAAGGTTTCCCAAGTTCCAAAGATGCAGCATTCAAGGCCTCAAAATCAAAAAAGGGGAAAGAAAGGAATGTCAGTAGTGATGACTCCGATGTTGAATTCGAATTGGCACAATTTGTACGAAGGTTGAAGAAAGGATCTAAGCTAAAAGGTAAATACCCTCTTATTTGTTTCAAATGTGGAAAAATAGGTCATTATGCTACAAAATGTCCTCATAAGCATGATAGTGATGATGAAGAAAATTCTAAAAGGATGGTATACAAAAAGAAAGGGTTCAATAAGAAAAATTTCCTTTCTAAGCAAGATGAGTCTAATGAAGATGAATTTGTAGTCATCAAAAAAAAATCAACTAACCAGTTCCCTCACTGCAAAGGAGGTAATGAAGAATTAGATTAAGAAAATGACCATGATGGAAGCCAAGAAGTATTATTCATGGAATTCATAAATGATGATGACTCGGGGCTAGATGGAAATGTAGATGAATTGTTAATAAGTTCCATTGAAGAAAATGAGAAATTACAAAATAAAATCATTTCTCTCAAGGTAGAAAATGAGGAAACAAAAAGAAGGGAAGATCTCTTGAAAAATAAGATAAAAGAAAAAGAGGAAGCTTGCGAAGAACGTCAAGCCGAAGTAGTATCTCTGAGGAAGGAATTGGAGTAAGTTAAAAAGGGTTGGAAAAGCTCTCAAATACTTGACACTATCCTAAATAATCAAAAACCTCAACATGACAAATCTGGAATAGGTTTTAAAGGAGAATCATCAAGTACTAAGAATAATGTGAAAATCTATGCCGATGTACTTTCCAGCAACCCAAAAGAAGAAAGATTATTTCATCAAAGGCTCATCCCAGATCCAAAGAATGAAGAGAGAGTAACTCCAAGGAAGAATGTTGATTCGAATCATGGATGTTACAACAGATACAAAACAGTATTTCATCAAAGGCCCATCTCAAATCCAAAGAATGAAGTGGGAGTAACTCCAAGGAAGAATGTTGATTCAAATCATGGCTATTACAATAGGTACAAAACTATCTTTTTTGGGCATTGTTTCCATTGTAAAAATTTTTGTCATCAAGCTAGACATTGCATGGCTCGTAAGAATGACACACCAAAACTGAAGGATCAAATAAACAAACCATATGGCCCCAAAGGGCAAGGACAAATCAAGACCTACAATTCTTTTGATCCCTTGGCCAAATTTGATCTGATTTGCTCATTATGTAATAATAATGGACACAATGAACAAAATTTCCCACTCAAAAGAGGAAAAGCAAGAAGTGAGAATCCCAACACGGATAAATGTGGCCTAGCTCTATGTGCTCAAAATAATGAAAATCATTGGTTTGTGGATAGTGGGTGCTCCAGACACATGACAGGGGACAAAAGGAAGTTTGTCTCATTGAACAAAAAGGAAGGAAATGTATCCTTTGGAAGTGGATCTGCCAAAATTGCTGGAAAAGGAACTGTTACTCTTATTAATGGAAAAGGAAAAGCTCAAAATGCTTTGCTAGTAAACTTGATCAAACACGACCTCCTGAGTGTTAAGCAAATCTGTGATCAAGAACATAATGTTGTCTTTAGCACCAAAGACTGTGAAATAATGAACTCTTCCTCAGGGGAACTTGTGGTGAAAGGGGTTAGAACACCAGATAACATCTACATTCTGAACAAGATTCAAGAAGATAAATGCTACTTAAGTCAAACAGATGAAAGTTGGTTGCGGCACAAGTGACTTGGACATACAAGATTTGATAACTTGATCAACATCAGCAAGATTAAAGCAGTACGAGACATTCCAAAGTTATTAAAACCAAATCAAGGAATATGTGGTCCATGTCAACATGGAAAGAAAACCAGAACTAGCCACAAGACCAAGGATTTTTCTACATCAAAGCATTTGGAGATCATCCATGCTGATTTATGTGGACCAACTAGAACTCCGACACTCCAAGGAGAAAGGTACTTTGCTTTATTTATTGATGAATATACTAGAATGATGTGGATATATTTTATAAAATATAAATCCGAAGCATTTGAGTGTTTTAAGAATCTTAAAGCTCTTGTAGAAAATGAAAAGGACTCAAAGATTAAGTGCCTCAGAACAGATAGAGGGGGAAAACTCACATCAAAAGAATTTAATGAATTCTATAAAATACATTGAATTAAAAGATAACCCTCTGCTGCCAGAACACCCAAGCAAAATGGGGTAGGTGAAAGAAGAAACCGAACAATTCAAGAAATGGCAAGAACAATGTTAATAGTAGCTGACTTGCAGCCAACATTCTGGAGAGAAGCAGTCGGGACAGTTGTCTATACCTTGGATCGAACTCAATTAAGACCAAATAATGAAAAGACTCCTTATGAATTATGGAAAGGAAGACCTGCTTTAGTAAAATACTTCAAGATTTTTGGAAGCAAGTGCTTCATAAAATCAATAATGGCTCACAAGGAAAGTTTGATTCTCGGGTTGACGAAGGGATCTTCCTTGGATATTCTACACAGAGAAAAGCCTACAAGTTCTACAATAACCGACTATAGAAAATAGTGGAAAGCATTGATGTGAAGATTGATGAAGACCTTCCAGAGAAAGAAATTGAAGAACATGAAGTTGATCCTCTCATTGAAGAAGAAGAACCTGAAGAAGAAGAAAAAAATCAAGAAATACCCAAGGAAAAAGAACCATCTCAAACTCCTTCAAAGCTGAAACTTCTCCAAAAATATCACCCGGAAGAGCAAATTATTGGCAATATAGATGAAAGGATACAAACCCGAAGAAGAATGACAAATGAACCAAAGAAAAATGATATTTCTCTTCTATCCATGATAGAACCAGAAACATTTACTCAAGCAAGTAATGATGCTCATTGGGAAAAAGCCATGGAATAAGAAATGTCTCAAATTGAGAAGAATGAGACATGGGAGCTGGTACCTCGTCCAAAGGACAAAAACATAATAGGAAGCAAGTGGGTGTTTAAAAACAAAATGAATGAAGATGGACAAATCATCAGAAACAAGGGAAGGCTTGTTTGTAAAGGCTATTCACAAATTGAAGGAATTGACTTTGAAGAAACATTTGCACCAGTAGCTCATGTGGAAGCTATCAAGATGTTCTTGGCATTTTCTTACTCAAAAGGATTCAAAATCTATCAAATGGATGTAAAATCAGCGTTTCTGAATGGGGAACTCAAGGAAGAAGTCTACATGGAGCAACCCGAAGGGTTTAATCTAACAGAAGGAAAAGACTTTGTTTGTAAGTAGAAAAAGGCATTATATGTGTTGAAACAAGCTCCTAGAGCTTGGTACGCAAGATTAGATCACTATCTACAACAACAAGGCTTCAAGAAGGGGGTGGCAGGAAGTAATCTCTACATAAAGACGGATGAGGATAAGTTACTAGTCACACTTGTTTATGTTGATGATCTGATTTTTGCTAGTAATAATGATGAGATGAGCCATGAGTTTTCTCAAAATATGTCAAAAGAGTTCGCGATGTCAATTATTAGAGAGTTATCTCACTTCCTTGGACTACAAGTATCTCAAACCACGACAGGCATGTTTATATCTCAAGCCAAATATCTTAAAGACATGCTTAAAAGATATGGAATGGAAGACTGTGCACCCATGAGCACACCTATGACCACAAGTTGCAAATTGAGAAAAAATGATGACTCCTCTCCGGTAGATGTAACTCATTATAGGTCAATAATTGGAGCCCTTCTATACTTAACTTTCTAGACCCGACATTATGCAAGCAGTAGGAATGGTGAGAAGATCTCAATCAGCTCCTAAACAATCCCATTTGTTGGATGTAAAAATAATTCTCAGATACCTAAAAGGAACTCCTGATTTCGGTCTCTGGTACCCTAAGAGCTCAACTCTTACTTTGACTGCATACATCGATGTTGATTGGGCCAGAAGTGTCGATGATCAGAAAATTACTAGTGGAAATGCATTCTTCCTGGGAGATTGTTTAGTATCTTGGCTCAGCAAAAAATAGACATCCATATCACTATCTACAGCTAAAGTCGAGTATATAGCTACCGCAGATTGTTGTACTCAAATACTATGGATGAAGGAAGCTATAAAAGATGTCAACACAAGTACAAATCAACCAATTACCATCTATTGTGATAACACAAGTGTGATCAGCCTCAGCAAAAATCCAGTGATGCACTCAAAGACTAAACATATACCAATCAAGTATCATTTCCTTTGTGAACAAGTAGTTGAAAAAAACATCATCTTGGAATATATCAATACTAAGGAGCAAATAGCTAATATTTTCACAAAACCTCTTCCTGGAGAAGCATTTGAACACCTTCGTCAAAATATGGGGGTTATCTCGTTAGCATCACTTAAGTTGATTCATAAAGATGTTGCAAGACAGGGGGAGCAGTTTGAAAGGGGGAGTCCTTGTGCACTCCTTTTCCACTGATGTCAAAGGGGGAGAGAAGAAGAATATTGCCATCAATGACAAAGGGGGAGATTGTTGACTTATATTGTCATTGATGTCAATATGGCAATATTTTGGATGAGTAAACAATGATGTGAAGCCAAGTAGAGCAGATCCATGAAGAAACAAGAGCAAGAAGCCAAGGAGAAAAGCCATCAGGGAAGCCATCAGAAGAGGAACACATCAGAGGAGTATTGTAGAATATCAGAGCAGAGAATATCGGAAGTCACAGGAGCTATCAAGAGAAGCATATCGGAAGAGTTCATCGGAAACCATCATGAAGCCAAAGCATAAGAGGAAGAGGTCATTGGAAGCAAAGAGGAACATATCAAAGCAGAGAATATTGGAAGTTGTCAGCCGTGGAATCGTATTGGATGGCGTTAAGAGATGAACGGCAAAGATGAGTTTTCATTCTAGCGGAAAAGGAATCCGAAGGAGAGCCGTGGAGCCATTAATGGTAGAAGATCTACGGTCATCGGAAGCGAATCAATTCAAGGCATTAACCAAGACGAAGGGAGGATTTAAAGCTATAAGCGGGATTTCAGGTGCATGCAAAATGGTAAGTGGTATTTAGAGGAGAGTGCTCGATTCCATTCAATGATTGACACATAGCAACTAGAGGAGAGAGAAAAACCACTCATTCGGGTGGGTAACTCTCGTGCAAGTAGTCCACCCGAAATCATTGTAGACTGCCAGATTTTGGGGGTTGAAATCTACGGTGGAGAATGGACCCAACTGCACCATTGTAATACGCCCTAATGTTATATCGTGTCCATCGTGTCAAGAGTTATGTATCACAAGTGTTTAAGGCCTTGTCATATTAAAGTTCCGATTGCGATATTACAAGTCTCAAAGGGATACAAACCTACGATTGTGATATATATATATCTATATATATATATATATATATATATATATATATATATATATATATATATATATCCGACGGCGTTATTAACAACTAATTAATAACATAATCGCATCTGCTCCATTGGTAGCACAGTAATCGGCTATCGGCCATCGGCTATACTATGGGCACAACTTATAAAGACCTCCAAAATGTTGCAATTGCGATTGTGGGTTTAAAGAATAAATCCGACTGTTCATGAATGTTGTGATTGCCGTAAAGAATAAGTCTATTGTTTGAATAATAACAAAGATGGTCTCTCTTCCTAATTAACGGGTCCTATGAGTATTGATGAATTCGAAGAGACGGAGGAAATCAAAGAGTGAGTGCAGAGGATGCTGAAAGATCAAGCGAGAATTGAGGAAGCCGAAGCTCAAGCGAGCAAGGAGGAAGCCAAAGGTCAGGTGTCTCAGGTATATAAAACAAAGAACAAAGAAATTTTAGTGTTGCTGGCGAACTATAAGAAAAAAAGGAAGCCGAAGTTCTGATAGAAGTGGAAGGAACAGGAGGACAAAAGTAAGTCATACGTCCAGCAAGGTTGGGAGCAGAGAATTACAACCAAACAAATCCAGAGAGTTTATAGCAGAGGGTTGGAGGCCTTGAGGTTGGTGTCTCAGAACTGAAAGGATTGGTGTCTTGGAAATTAGTGCTCCTAAATTCAAGGTTGGTGCCTTGAGAAGGCAGAGTTGGTGCTCTAGAGGTTGGAGCCGCACAAAGTGTCCAAGTTGGTGATTGGCAACTGATTGAAACCATATATATATATATATCTATATATATATATATATATATATATATATATTGTACTTAGTTTATTACAAATATCACATTAATAAAAGCATCTATTCTTGTTATCTATTTCTGTCCTCCAAATATAAATGTTTTTAACTGATAAAAATAATAATTGAAAAGAAATACTGACTAACCCCCCTCTTAATATTTCCAACAACATTGTTTTCCACCAAAGTACTGTGCGCAGGACCTTCTACGTGCTCTCTCTTCCTGCATATTTTCCTTCTCCTACTCCTCCATGTTCTTTTTCGAGGATGCTCGTTCATTCAAACTCTGGGAAATATCGGCGTAGTATCTCATTGCAGCCCATTTTATATAGGTGTCCTGCAATCACAAAAAAATCGACAGCGTAAACCACCAACTCCCTATTTTGTTGTGTAGAATATCCTTCTTGGGTTGTGCCAATTGTTAAAAACTAGATGATATCAACAAAGTGATCATCTACGACACGAACAACAAAGAGTTGTGCATCTGGTAGCCCTTCTTCCAAACTAGTAGGCTCATCACTAGTCTCAATCTGGCAAAGATGATCAGGACGAGCATTCAATCATCTGGGCTTCACAATTACCTCAAAATCATACGCCTGAAAGAGCAACACCCATCTACAGATCTTCCCCCCCAACACAGGTGTATTGACTAGGTACTTTAGCACAGAATGGTCTGTATACATCATGAAGTGTGTGCCTAATAGATAGTGCTGAAATTTTTGTAGCGCATACACCATAGCCAGTCCTTCACACTCTATATTCGAGTAGTTATTCTCATCCTTAGACATCTTCCTACTCGCAAATGCTATAGGATGATCAATATCGCCTTCACCTAGTTGGGTCAGCACCACACCTAGTGCAATACAAGAAGCATCCACATGTACATGAAACTCCATTTTCCAAATGGGGAATACCAGAATGGACATGGTGACCATTTTGTTCTTCAAAATATCTAAATTGTTCTGACACTCTTCATCCCAGTAGAATGTCATGTCTTTCTTCAACAGTTTCTCCATTGGTGCAGTGATTTGTGCATATGCCTTAATAAACTTTATATAATACCCCATATGGCCCAGTGTCACGCGCAATTATTTTACATTCTTCGGGGCCTCCAAATTGACAATAACTTCTATCTTTGTAGGATCTACCATCAATCCCTACTTGCAAACCACATGACCTAGAAATATTCCATAAGGAACACAAAAGATGCATTTTTTCAAATTCAGGGTGATCTGATGTCTATGATAGGTGTCCAACATAAGGCACAGACTTGCAACATGGCGCTTTACTAACCCAAAGACAGTCCAATCATCAAAGTAAACTTCTAAGAACTTGTGGATGAATTCCTTAAAAGCTGCAATTACTACCCGTGAGAAGATTGTCGGTGCATTCTTCAATCCAAATGGCATTACTGTATATTGAAAACATCCCCATTCTATCGTGAAGGTGGTCTTGCTGCGATCCTTCGGCGTGATCTTGATCTGATGGTACCCCGAGAACCCATCAGTGAATGAATAGGCTTCCTGCCCTCCAACATTCTCCAGGACTTCATCTATAAATGGTGTTGGAAACGGGTCATGAACGCACACATCATTGAGCTTCCTCAGATCTATGCATATCCAGATTTCATCCTGTTGCTTTTTCTCCTAAACTACCATAGGACTTACCCAGTATAATTCCTCCATTGGCTCAATGATCCCAGCTTCGAGCATCTTGTCCAACTCCTTGCACACCTTTTCCTTATATTTGGGATTCAAATGGTAGGGTCTCTTTTCTATAGGCTTCACATCTTGCTTTAAAGTAATCTTCATCATGCCCAGATCCCAACGATCCCCTTCAGATCCAAGAACTTGGTGGGACACAAGTTTTGATCTTTGCACAACAATTCTGAGACCTTGTCAACTATATCCTCATCCCAGTAGTAACCTATCTTGGTAAACTTCGATTGCACGTCTAATCCAATGTTTACCTGTCTAGTCTTTAAAGGCTGTGCTATGTCAGGGATTGCTGCTTTGGGTCCTTCAACTTCGCGATGTCTCTCAAACTCCAAGATACTGATATTTCTAGGATCATATTCTCCTTCTTCTACGGTCATGTTATAGCATTCCAGTGCATGGCACAGCTACGTATTCCAGTCTGGTTGAACCCGTTCAATTGGGTCTTTAGGCATTCTAAATATCACAGCCTTAATTTCTTGAAGTGCTTCATCAATACATTTGAAGCCATACTCAAAGCTAAAGCTTAACAAGAAACTCTCCCTGAGGATATCCCATTCAGTTGTTCCATGGCGTAGCTCTATTTTCAGGTACCAATTCATCAGAATGGTATCCAACCTATGACAAAAGATGTGCACCCTTTCAGGCTAAGGTTCCTCTCCCCAAGCGTTAGTCCATCGTGCCAGATGCTTGCGCGGATTGTCTTTGCTAGTGTATTTCTACGTTATATGGGTATTGGCGTACCCAAACCTTAGCTTCATCATTCGGATGTATTCTTTCCGATCAACGAAGTTGTCCTTATGCGTACCCCACCAACAGGCAAGCACAATGCTATATCTAGTGACTAGAACCGATGCTCTTCTCACACCTCCCTTTCAAACTTTTCCAGAAACAGATTAACATCATCTAGACCATCATAATGAGGGAGATTTCATACCTCTGTGGATATGCATTGAAGTGTTTTGGTCAATAGGTTGTAGCGCAGTGAAGAGACTTCATGTAATCTATTCTACCAATTCTCAAGCTTTTCGTGAGAATTTGAGCTTCAACAGCTATCTCTATCCCATGTAATTTGTCCATCAATTGTAGGATTGATCTAGTCCTCATCACACGTAGTGATCTTATATATCTGATCCAGATCGTCCTCATCTCATAATAGCGGACTACATCCATGTATTTCACACCTTCAGATGGATCTAAGGGAACAATTACCTTGTTGAAGCCTCGAAATTCACTGCAACAATATTGGGGGATGACCACTTTGTCCGGACCTTAAATCAACTTGTTTTCCATTTGGAATGGTGGTTCCGATTGGTTCAACTAGGTCCAGTTACCTTCTTTCAATCTCCAAAATGGCTTACAATATGACTTTCATCTGCCAATGGAGAAGAGACATCATATCATCCCTCTTTCTAATCAGGCAAGAATGTGATCCTTAAGCTGATCTAGTGCTCAGCCAAGCCACAACTAAAGTTTTCCTCTTTGGGAAGAGGACTTATAAGAATGTAAAATTAATCTAAAAGAAAAATTATTCTATAATGCAAGAAAAAGGAACTAAATCCTAATCCTATCTCAGTTCAGCAGATATAGATCTAACCCTACTGAGATCAAGATATTTAAATAATTGGGATTTAAATATGTCTGGCTTATAATGAATACCAAGCTAATGAAGTAGTTCAATTAATTGACATTATGTATACCAAAACATATGCTATTGAGAAACCTCTTAACTGAAATAATAAATCAACAACATTTAGGAAGAAGTTCACAAAATGATATTGATTGTTTAATTAGTAATTCGAATAATTAAACAATAATATGAGGAAGTAGTTCACACCATATTACTATTTGTTAAACTAGTATTAAAATACAGATTTCCGAGTAAATAGTTACTCAGAAATCAGAATTCAACCCATAAGAGTAGAGATAAATAATGACATATTATTGGGACAAATTTCTCATATCGACAATATTGCACAAATATGAATAAAATGACACATTCCTGCCATCATAAAATGAAACTAGTATTTAAAATAGTAGTATTAGAAATACCAATTTATTGAATCCATTTCTCTGGCTCTAGTCTCCAATAGTCCTTTACATTGCTTGAACTTCTGTTGTTACAACAAGAGTTGCAGAAGTGCAAACTCTGCCCATCATACATAATTCAGAATGCAAAAGAAAAATCCTCAATAATCCCCAGATCTGAGATTTTCTCTCCTCCCACCTACAACTCTAAATTCCTATTACATAAGTGCTTTTAGAATTCCATAATTGCAGAGGAGAGAAGCCTCTATTACATTCTACAATTTGCTATTTATAATAGTTTCAAAAGAATTCTTAACAAGAAAGTTTGTTGAAGAAGAAATCTGTTTAATCAATTTTCATTGGCTCAAAATTCCATTCTTCTATTGTTGGAGCCTTCTCATTGATTGAGATTCTTTTCTCTTCATCTCTTCAACTGTTTTCCTGCAAAAAAAATCAAAACAAAAATAAAATCAAAATGCTAAATCTAGAATTAAAAGAAATCCAATCGAATTCAATTGAATAAATAATTGAAAAGGAAATATGAGCTTTCTATTGATGCATTTGATTATATTATTATCAAAGGATATTATTGACGAATGAGTCTTCACTCAGAAGAAATCATGGGCAAATGAGAATGCAGAAAATAAAACTCAGAAAAATGATTTTGTTAAACATTTGGAGCCTAATCTTTTGCTAGATTTTAGACCTAATAAATAATCAAATATGGAAACTAAACCACATCATAAATATTTTCCATGATTTTATCTTTCCAACGAGTCATCCTGGGCCTCATTTGGCTAAGTAAAACTCCATTTATGAGTTTCCAAAGTTGGTGTATTAAAATTGTCAAAATTCTAGAATTTCTGTTGCTTGGGCTAAAAATCAGAACTTTTAAATTAAATTCTAATCCTAAATTAGATTACAGTTATTATTTAATTAATGCTAATTAATTGTGATTACAAATTAAATTAATTATTTACATAAATTAATTAATATGGAAATGATTTAACAAAAATTAATTAAAATAAATAATATTGTATTAATATTATAATTCAAATGTAATTATTATAATATTTAATATACAAACCATTGGAATCAACCCATATTACTATATAAACAAAACTCATTATTGGTATGTTGTAAGTGGGAGGTTTATGGAGGAGTAAGTGGGAGGCTTATGGAGTGGGGAGAGTAATGGAGGGATAAGGGAAGTGAACGGAGGGATAAGGTGGAGTGGAGTGAGGTGAGGGTGAGTGGAGTATGACGTGAGGGTGAGTGAGGTGGAGGTATGGGAGGTATGGGAGGCATAAGGAGAAACAAAACTCATTATTGGTATGTTGTAAGTGGGAGGTTTATGGAGGAGTAAGTGGGAGGCTTATGGAGTGGCAAGAGTAATGGAGGGATAAGGGAAGTGAACGGAGGGATAAGGTGGAGTGGAGTGAGGTGAGGTTGAGTGGAGTATGACGTGAGGGTGAGTGAGGTGGAGGTATGGGAGGCATAAGGAGAAACAAAAACTTTATATTAAAAATATTTAACCCCTCGCATAATCTCAAATCACACCATCGCAGTTTTTTAATACAAGCACATAAAAAACAATTTTATTTCTTATATGTGATTTGCGATGTATTGCAATCGCAATATCACATTGCAAATTTTGATCACAAATTTTGGATCATATTTCTTTCTTAGATCGGGATTTTGGAAGGAAGGAAGTGATATGAAGTGGGGCCCATGTGGAATTAATAATCCTACAAATTGGACTATAGCCACTTTGCAATTTTGAGAATCCGGTCTTGGCAACTTGTTTTAAAATAATAAATTGGAGTAAATTACCAAGATTCTGAAACACGTTTTCATCTTTTGTACAATTTAGCTGGGTCATTTTGTAGGACCGTTAGTGAAAAAATGAAAGAATATTAGTAAAAACTAAATAAGAGTCAATATTTATAATGAATGACTATTGAACTTAATTAGCTACAAAAAATCAAAATTTTATACATTTATTTACATTTTTAGTCCAGGTGAGAAAACGATCAAACTTCAAAGGAGTGTCATTTACAAACCAGTTGACCAAATGAGTCGAAACAAGTATCGATGGAAAGCTTGTGAAAAGTTGGATTCAATGAAATAATCAAAATATAAATCTGATGAAAATGATAAAATGATAAAATTGTAAGACAATTAACTTAAAATGAAAATCATAAAAGATGTTTAGCCAAAAATTTAAGGAAAGCATCCCCATTATTTGAAATAATGGGGGGTGTTGGGTTTTCCCTACAACATACCCAAAGTTCTTTCCTCTCAAATATCATTCTGTGTTTCTTGAGGTTAATGACTGCATCCATATCAAAGGCCCAATCAATGCCCAATAGCACAAGGTAAGGATTACTATCATCCACTATCTCTATCACTTCAAAATCAGCCAAAGCGCTTGCTCCTTCAATATCGACCATTAACCCATGCAGGTGCCCCATAGGAATGATTTTTTGTTGATTGGACATGCGAAGATGGATAAGAGACCATTTTTTGGCTTATTGGGGCCTGACCCAAGTTCAGAAGTGTTTTTAGCCAAACAAATCCTACACTACCGGCCCTTTTGGCAACAATCTGTGGAGCGCGGAGTGAAGTCTCACCCGAGGTAGTATGGGAGGGTGTTGGAACAAAGTTTCCGCACCCTAGGGATGTCTTGATGAGTTCTGGAAAGATCACAAACCGATCTGCGCACTTGCACTGCTCTTGCGCAGTTGTCTTTCCTTCGCATAGCTCTGTGAAGGGGCACTTCCTAGATTCCTTATTATTATTGTGTTTATTATAGATCTGATTTAATTCTATGGTCTTAATCAAGCATTCAATAGATATAACTAGTGCACGCAACCATAAACCTTAAAGATATGCATAAAACCATAACATAAAAACAATCACACAGATCTGTGACCAGATGCACAAGAATTCAGAAACACTTGTCTTATATTAATCTTCTGTTCCTGTACAATCCAATTTCTCCCTGTGCACTTAGCTGCAGGGGTCCGCGCACATAGCTGCATACTCTACCAGGCCTCCACACACACAACTACAGAGCCTACTCTAACTACTACTAACCCCGACTCAGACTTACAGACTCAGAGCGAACAAGCCATTACCCTTCATATCTGATCTCCAATTACTAAAAACTGACTTATAAACCTAGAGCCTTGCTCTATTTATACATTCCCATGGTCCGCAGACCATGGGCAGGTTGACTCACTTTCTATTATCTTACATTATTTTCAGCCAGACAACCCTTTGATTTGACTCATTATAATTTGCGCTCCGCACACTTCACAGAACCTTTACAATACCAATACCCGATATTGTGGGATTTAAGCCCAAAACCATTACGTGGGGGATCCATTGCCTAACAGGCCCCCAACACAATCATCGTGACTCATCCCGAGTCACTTGTCATTGCGGCGAAATGCGCTGCCAAGGCTTCGTAGTCCATGATCCTTGTGAGTGACGCACTACGCTCTGTTGCTCCATCCTTGCCTCTTGCAATGCTTCTTCAAGCTCCTACTCCATTGCCCCTACTATGTCACTTAACCAATGATGCTCATTCCACTCTGCTCGGTTAACACAAAGCGACACCTCATAGGATTTTAGCTCTAGCTGAGATGTCAAAGGCAGGAATTCTTTGTGCAAGAGCAGCAAGCGTGCGATCTCTAGTCCAGTATACTCACTATCTGTTGAAGCTTGTGTTGCATTTTTGCAAGAGATATGTTACTGTCCATGAGGTCCCAATCTTCAAGGCTCGACAGGGACAAACTTTTAAATATAATTCCACCATTTGTCTCAAGATTCACCATCTTTCCCTTATTTTTCATAGATCTCTTGCCAGACTGTGGTTTATGCAGTGACATCCAGACTAGTCCTGCTACTTGTCTGAGAATTTCTGGTACATCTCCCACCGTCAGTGTTGAGCTCAGCCTGGCGTCCTCGGCTATCAAAATTACGCTATCCAGAAGGTCCTGCATCTCTTTTGGTGATGTTGAAAACATCAGGCTTACTCCCTCATCATCGAAGTTCGACGGTTCCATACCTATTGGAGGGCACAATAGCTTAATTCTCCAGATGCCATGGTTTGTTCGGTGGATGCCCCACTGTGATTTATAGGCCTGTTGAAATTCAAATTCAGTCGTTCCCTCCTTTTCTGGCTCATTAATGCTAGATTTACGGTAGATCATTCTGAATCTGGCTCGTACTTCGTATCTTAATTGCCCGCCGCCCGCTCCTTTTCACCGTAACTCAGACATCTTGTCATGAACAGTGATAGCAATGGTCACTTCCTTGTTTATCCATGTAGCAGCGTAGCCCCTTCTGCGCAACTGCGACCCTTGTGACATACTGATCCTGCGTGCGCCCCTTCTATCACGCAGCTCCCTAACAGACTATTTTATCATCCCACACATTCTTTCAACTATTTGGAGCAGTGAGACTGTGCTTCGGTCGGTTAGTTAGGTAGCTGGCCCCCCCGTGTAGGGATTTAGGTGACTGCCATTTACTCTTCCTAGGAAGGGCTCCCCATTGAGTTTGACAAGTTGGACCATGCCTCCATTTGTGATCTCTTTTACCACATATGGTCCTAACCAATGCATTCCAAATTTTCCAAGAAATTTTTTGAACTTACTGTCATCTAGAAATACTAAATCATTTATCTTGAACATGCGCAACTTGATATGGCGATCGTGCCAAGATTTCTTGCGTTTTTTTTGTACATGTTGACAGAATCCCACGAGAAACCATTCTTCCCCAAGTTCTTCCAATTGTGTCAGCCTGTCTTCCAAATCTTCGTGATCTGCCATGCCTGTCATCACTGTGATCAGCAAACTGGGTACAATGTATTCCATTAGCATAACTGCTTTCGTGCCATAGACTAACTTGAACGGTGTCTGTCCCATCAATTTCTTGCACATGGTTCGATAGGCCCATAATATGGCAAGTATATGCAAGTCCTAGTCGTTTCACTACATGTTACATACTTTAGTCAGCGCATTCTCCAGAATTTTGTTAAAGGATTCTATTGTCCCATTAGCTTGCGAATGATATGGTGTGATCTGCTCATGATACACCTGGAACACTTCGGTGAGTGCGCTTATAGTTTCATTTAGGAAGTGCATTCCATGGTCACTCATTAGAATTTTTGGGCATCCAAACCATGTCAACACGTTTTCGAACAAAAATTTCGCAGCCGTGGCAGCCATGCAGTCCTTAACCGGCTGTGCTTCCGCCCATCGAGTCAGGTACTCAGTCATGGTGATGATGTAGCATGCACCCGTCTTCCCCTGAGGCTTGATCGGCCCTAAAAAGTCTATTGCCCATTTTTCGAATGGCTACAGCGTCATCTGTGGATTGAGTGGCATCCCATCCCTTCATGATGGTTTCCCAGTCTGTTAACATACATCGCATGCCCAATAGTATGCTTTCGAATCTTGATGTAGGGTTGGCCGCCATAGGCCGGCGTGAAGAATCTTCTGGGCAGTCGCCCATCCCGCATAGTGTCCTCCTGCAACCCCCCCATGTGCTTTTGCGAGGATCTGTCCTCGTTCAAATTCAGGTACATATCTTCGTAATATCTCGTCATTTCCCATTTTATAGAGGTGCCCTGTGATGACAGAAAAATCCACTGCTTGTATCACCAATTCTTTCTTCTGCTGGACTGAATATTCCTGTGGTTAAGAAATGGATTATATCTTCAAAGTGGCCATCCACAACCCACACTGCATAGAGCTATGCATCAGGTAGTCCTTCCTCCAAATTTGTTGGCTCCTCGCCGTTCTCAATTCGTGACAGGTGATCTGGTCTTGCATTTAAGCGTCCCGACTTTACGATGACCTCGAAGTCATACTCTTGAAATAGGAGCAGCCATCTGCATATGCACCTGCCCAACACAGGCTTATTTAGCAAGTATTTCAACACAGAATGATCGATATACATCTTAAAGTGCCCACCCAGCAGATAGTGGCAGTATTTCTGGAGTGCGTATACCATCGCCAATCCTTCACGCTCAGTAGTAGAATAGTTCTTTTTAGCTTTGGACAGCCACCGGCTTGCGAACGCGATCGGGTGATCGATGCCTTCTGCACCTTCCTGCGTAAGTACAACGCCCAGTGAGATACGTGATACATCAACATGTACATGAAATTCAATGTCCCATTTTGGAAAGACCAGAATGGGAGCAGATGCCATTTTTTCCTTGAGAACCTCCAGACTTTTCTTACATTCATCATTCCAACAATATGTAGTGTCCTTTTTCAACAACTGTTCCATTGGTGTCGTGATTTGTGCATAGCTCTTAATGAACTTCCAATAGTAACCAGTGTGTACCAATGTCGCGCACAGTTGTTTGACACTTCGCAGCGCTTCCAAATTGAGGATAATAACAATCTTCGCAGGGTCCACCATCAAGCCTTGTTTACAAACCACATGAACTAGCAAATGTCCAAAGGGTACGAAGAAGGTGCATTTCTTGAGATTCAATGCAATCTGGTGTCAGCGGCAAGCGTCTAGCATCAACCATAAGCTTGCTATATGGTTTTTAACTAACCCAAATACAGTCCAGTCATCAAAATATACCTCCAAAAACTTATGTATGAATTCCTTGAACACGGCCACCACGACACGCAAAAATATCGTTGGCGCGTTCTTTAGTCCAAAGGGCATAACAATGTACTGAAAACAACCCCATTTGGTTGCGAAAGTTGTCTTACTCCTATCTTCCGGTGCGATCTTGATCTGATGGTACCTTGAGAAACCATCCGTGAATGAGTAGGCTTCTTGTCTGCCAACATTTTCGATTACTTCATTTGTAAATAGCATCAAGAATGGATCATGAAGACATGTGTCATTGAGCTTCTTGAGGTCCATGCAGATCTGAATTTCGCCCTTCTATTTTTTCTCCTACACTACCATATGACTCACCCATTCGGATTCTTCCACTGGCTCAATTATTCCTGCTGCAAGCATTTTGTCCAACTCTTCGCAAACCTTTTCTTTATACTTTGGATTCAACCGGTAAGGCCACTGCTTAACTGGCTTTGCGTCTGATTTCAAAGTAATATTCATCATCCCTAAGTCACCAATGATCCCCTTTAAATCCGTGATTTTGGTTGGGAACAAATCTTGATATTCACGGAGTAACTCGACGAATTTATCCACCTTAGCATCATCCCAATAGTCCCTAAGCATCGTGTAATTTGGCTCCGCATCAGTACCAATGTTTACCTGGTTTGTTTTCAGTAGCACGGTGATGTTAGGGTCCTCAATTGATGGTCCGCGAACTTTGCGAATCCCTTCTTTTTCCGGAATATTAATGTTTTGGGGGTTATCATCTTCCTCCTCTTCCTGTACATTATAACATTATAGTGCATGGCTTAATTGGGTTGCCCATACTGGTTGAACTACTTCCTGCGGTTCCTGTGGTATTTTGAAGATGGCAGCCTTCACAGCTTGCAGTGCATCGTCAACAGTATTAGCCCATGGGTCTTCAAATGTGAATGTTAACAAAAATCCTTCGCGTAAGATATCCCACTCGCCCGTACCATGTCAGAGTTTTGTCTCGGTATACCAGTTCCTGGGTATGACATCCAAGGTATGGTAGAATAAGTGTACCCATTCAGGCTGAGCCTCCTCTCCATAGGCCTTGGTCCATTTTACGAGGTGCGTGAGTGGGTCATCGTGTCCGTCATATTTATCTGCCATTCGTAGGTCCAGTTCCCCAAACCGTAGCCGCATCATCCTCCTGCAGCCACACCAGTTTTCAAAAGTGCCTTGATGTGTTCCCCACCAATGCGTAGGTGTCGCACGCAATGCCCATTTTAAGGCCTCAAATCATTGTTGCTCCAGTATTGCACTCTCAAACTTGTTCAAAATTCATCCACCACTATTAGTCCATCATACGTCGGTAGATCTTGGGCCTGGGCTGTTACGCAATGCACCGATCTAGTCATCATGTTGCAATTCAGCATTGTTACTTCATTCAACTGATTATGCCAGCATTCATCTTCCTCGTTCGAATCTGAGGTGCAAGAATCTGCGTGCTCCCACAATATTCTCCCCTCTGTAGTCGGATTCACCCAATCCTAATCCCGTGCAGTTATCTTGTAGATACAATCCAAGTCATCATCACTTGCCTCGTAGCACACGAGTTTAGTGTAGCATGCTCCTTCGGCTAGATCTAGCGGAATGAATATGCGTAGGGACTTTTTCTTAAATATCATTTTCCACTTCTTTAGGTTGATGACTCCATTCATATCCATGGCCCAGTCTATTCCTAGTAACGTGGGGTAAGGGTTGTTGTCATCCACAATTTCTATTACCTCAAAATCTGTTTGTGTGCTCGTGCCTTCGATATCCACTATTACTCCTCGCAATCTTCCCATAAGCAAGATCTTTTGTTGGTTTGCCATCCGTAATTGAATAGGAGACCACTGTAATGTGGGCCTGCCCATACGTTGCCATCTCTGTTTAGGTAGCACATTTTCATCTGAACCCAAGTCCAAGATGACCTGATCCATCTCATAGTCGCCAATCTGCGCTGTCAATCGCATTTCCTGCCGAGTGCGCAAAGAATTCTTTCCTAGTTTCCAGACCACGCATGGTTCACCCGTCCCTATGCACCTAGTGATCAGCTCTTGTAATCCCTTAACTACCTTATTATTGTGTAGCAGTTTCATTCATGTCTCTAAAAAGGTAGTAAGCATAGAAGGATCCAGTTCTGGCTCTCATTGATCCTTACTACCTAAAGTAGAGGCCTCCTTGAAGCTCTTGTTAGCTTCCATAAATGTCTCCTTGGCACGTTCCAAGTCAAACTCAGACTCCTTCATAGGAGCCTTGTGAACCCATGTATCCTCTTTGGGCTACTTCCCTTTATCTTCCCCTATGGCTGCGCCACTTCTGAGCATCATGTTCATGGTGGGATCTTCCTCGCATGGTTCTAACCTCATCATTTGGATATTCTGAGTCAGCATAGGGTGTACTACCCTTTTCTTTTCGCATCTGTGCTATCAGCGTAGGACAATATATCATCTCATGATCAAACTACTCACAGTACGAACATGATATTCTAGTTGGGTTGGTATAGTCGCAGGCGTAGTGCCCTGGTCCTCCCCAATTATAACAGATTAGTTTTTCGTGGCCCCTTCCTGGCCCCATTCCCCCTCGTCCTCAACCTCACCCTTGAAATCCAGCATGCACCATCCCCGCGGCTAGATCAAGGCCTTGCGTCTTCGTCTGCATCCTGTAGGCAGGTGTTCGATCCATCAACAATTCATAACTTCGACAGTTTTGCTCATCATGACATACTGATCTACAAAAATTGCAGAATAGATGCTGGGGGGTTTGTGTAAACTTTTGCAATAGATGATAGTTGTCTGTCGTATGCTTTCCTCCCACCTGAAAGATCACGCACCAGAGTGCAGGCGCCGCACTTGGCCATGCCTATGCCTTTGGTCTCAACAGAATTGGTCCCCCTCCTGCCAAATAGTTTGCGAATACCAGATAATGATCCTTATCGTGGCCCCAGCTTTTACATTTTATGCACCACACTTCTTCACACGCTTCTAGTCGGGGTGTCCTATCCTGTTTCAAACTCTACATCTCCAAGCATAGGTTTTGTAGTTGCGCGTGGATCTATTGGACTCCCAACCGAAGATCATGTATCAGTGTTTCATGTAACCTCATCGCTATTTCCAAGGCTTCTACTTGGTTTGAAAGCTTTTGTTGTGATAGCGTCATCCTCAGATGTGGTGTCAAAGACACCACAAATCACACGCAGTGTTGCGCATCCGTTAGTGTCATATTAGCCTCGCGGATGGTACTCTTCAGTCTCTAATCTAGATCCCAGGGGGTTTCGCCTGGAAGCATCGCGATCTCTTTAAACTCAATGATTGATGGAGTCTACGACTTCAGTTGGCTAAACTATCTGTTTAGCGCCATCTGGATTTCAGCTATTCCTGCATTTGGGTAATCATTCGAGTGCTTGATATGCCAAGTCAGCGCGTGATCCTGTAGCATGCTCACCAACATGGCCTTCTTGATGTTGTCATCCATAACCCCCTGTGCTTCCCATACCGCTCTTACTATGAACCAGAACTGATCTGGATCCTCATTCCCTACTCTTTTGAATACAAGAAGCTTGATTGCACTCGCCATGCTGAACGGCGGGGTGGGCGAAGGTGGGGTAGTTGAAGATGGAGGTGAAGAAGGTGAAGTGGGTGATGGCATAAGTGGGGGTGAAAACTCTAGAATGTGCTACCTTATCAAACTGACCACACTCCTCAGAGAAGCCCGAGCGCGTTCTTCCTTGCTTTCCCACACAAGTGAAATTTTGGGACTGTTTCCTAAGCCTTCGATACCTTGGTAGATTCTTCCACTCCGCGTTGCTCCAAACATTAATGTAGTCGCATAACCCGCTTTTCACATAACAGCATCTTAATCCAGGTATTCAGGGATTTGATGTACCTACCTCATGGTCCCTTGAGAAAACATCGCTTAGCTTCGTTGTAGCTCACTGTTGTGTCTATCATGAACTCAGTGATAAACACTTCTATTATACGGTCAAACCAGTGGTCCACGGCCCAAGCAATCTTATCTTCCGATGCCTCTAGCCTACGCACCAATTATGGAGTCCACACTATCAATTGATCGAGTTTGCACCTTCCCTAGCTGTCGGCTAGCCTCGTGATCCAATCATACAGCTCTGGCGAGAAGGTCGCAAAGAAGATATCATGGATTTCCATATATATATGCAGCGGTCCAGCCACCTCTTTTTGGATATCTACGGAGTTTTGTTTTCCTATACCACGAACTTGTGAAGTTTTTGATCTAACCACTCTTCAATTTCTTTCTTAGTAGGGTTCTAGTGTTCCAACATCAGACATCCCTTAGGCAGATCCCGGTCCCAGCAACGAAACCATTTGTTGGCTTATTGGGGCCTGACCCAGGTTCGGAAGTGTTTTTAGCCAAAACAATCCCACACTACCGGCCCTTTCGGCAACAATCCACGGAGCTCAGACTGAAGTCTCACCCGAGGTAGTATGGGAGAGTTTTGGAACTAGGTTTCCACACCCTAGGGATGTCTTGATGAGTTCTATAAAGATCGCGAACCAATCTGCGTACTTGCGCTACTCTTGCACAACTATCTGGCCTTCGCGTAGCTCTGCGAAGGGGCACTTCCTAGATTCCTTATTGTTATTGCATTTATTATATATCTGATTTAATTTTGTGGTCTTAATCAAGCATTCAATAGTTATAACCAGTGTGTGGAACCATAAACCTTAAAGATATGCATAAAACCATAAAATAAAAACAATCAAAAAGATTTGCGACCAAATGCATAAGAATTCAGAAACACTTGTCTTATATTAATCTTCTGTTCCAGTACAATCCAATTCTGCCTTGCGCACTTAGCTGTAGGGGTCCGCACACATAGCTATGGACTCTACCAGGCCTCCATGCACACAGCTACAAAGCCTACTCTAATTACTACTAACCCCGACTCGGACTTACAGACTCAGAGAGAACAACCCATTACTCTTTAGATCTGATCACCAATTGCTAAAAACTGACTTCCAAACCTAGAGCCTTGCTTTATTTAGGCAGGCCAACTCACTTTCTATTATCTTACTTTATTTTTGGGCAGACAACCCTTTGACTTGACTCATTATAATTCACGCTCTGTGCACTTTGCAGAACCTTTACAATAGAAATACCCAAAATTGTGGGCTTTAAGCCCCAAAACCATTACGCAGGGGATCCATTGCCCAAAACCATTGCAGAGCAGGTCTCCCCATTCTTTCCCAAGTTTGTTTTGGTAGCACATTTGGATACGATCCTAGATCAAGAATTACCTGCTCCATTTCGTACTCTTTGATCTATGTTGTAAGCCTCATTTCATGACTTATTTTTTTCTTTCTTTTGCCCACTTTTCGTATAGCACGTTGTTATGGAGGAAGTTTTACCTTACCTGTACAGTTATCAATTAACTCTTGAAGCCCTTCTACTGCCTTTCTATCCTGCAACAACTTCATACAAGTCATCAGAAATCTAGCTAATAGTGAGGGATCAACGTCATGTGCTTCGTTGGTTCCACTAGACTTCACCTGACTTTATGAGGTAGAGGCTTCAACGAAGCTCTTTTTGGCTTCCATAAAGGTTTCTCTAGCCAGTTTTAGATCGAATCCAACTTCTTTATCAACAACCTTGATTACCCATCCTTCAATTTCCGGTTGCTTTCCTTTATCTTCTCCAGGGGGAAATGCCATTTCGTGTTACTATATTAATCTTAGGCTCTTCCTCGCAAGGCTCCTCTCTCATCATCTGAATGTTCTGCATAGGTATCTACATCTTCTTCTGCTGCATCTTGGCTATTAGTACAGGGAGATCTTCTATTACATGACCAAACTGTCAGCAATACTGGTAGGATTGATGCGTTGGGTTCTAATAGTCATGCTCAAAATGACTGACCTCTCCACAATTATTGCAAATGATTTGTCTGCAACCCCTTCCAACCCCTCCTCCTCATCCTCTTCCTCAGCCCTAGAATCCTACATGCATTGCACCCATGCCCTGATCCTAGCACTGGTTTTCCATATACATTCTATACATGGGGGTCCACTCCATCAACAGTTCATAGCTCCAGAAATTGCACTCATCATGCCCAATTGATTTACATAAAGTACAAAATAACTTTTGGAGTGTTTGCACAAACTTTTGTAGGAGATGACAGTTATCAGTCACATGTTTTCCGTCTATTTAACAGATAGCGCACCATAAGGGTACTCCCCCTCTTGGTCCAATGATGTTTTCCATATTTAGAGGAACAGGACCTCCCCCAATGAGATAGTTCTGATAAACAGGATAGTGGTCCTTATCATTGCCCTAGCCCTTACACTTTAGGCACCAAAATTCTGCGCACACCTCGGGTTGCACTTCCTTTCCCTTCTTTAGGCTCTACAACTCCATGTGCAAGCTTTCCAACTATGATTGATTCTGTCGTATTCCCAGATTTGTATCCTACAAGGGTGAAGCTTCCAATCTCATGGAAATCTCGAAGACTTCAACTTTGATTCCTATTTTCTGTTGAGATAGTGGAAATCTCAGATGAGGAAATAGCGAAGCAATCTACCAATCTCTGTGTTGATCATCCGTGATCTTCATATTAGCTTGCTGAATCAGACACTTCAGCCTTTGATAAAAATCCCACAAAGACTCATTTACACTCTGCTGAGCCTCCTTGAGCTCTATTACAGACACGGTCTAATATTTAGGCTTCTTAAACTCATTATTCATCACTTGCTGAGTTTCCAGCATAGTCACGTTGGGATTATATGTGCAGAACTTTACGTACCAAGTCAGCGCCCTATCTTGCAACGCTGTGACTAGCTGTAGTTTCTTCATATTATCATCAGTGATTTGTTGTGTCATCCATATAGAATCTGTAATGAACCAAAATTGTTTAGGATCTTCAATTCCCACACCCTTAATCACAGGCATCTTCATTGTATTTGCCATATTAAATTATGGGAGTGGAGGTGGAGGTGGAGGCGGAGGTGTAGGTATAGGTGTTTGAGGAAGAGGTGGAAGAGGGGGTGGAGTAGCTGGATGGGGTATCCCTATGATACCCCGACTCACAATTTGTAGCACGTTGTACCGTGTTCTCAGAATATTACCCTCTTTGTCACTATCAGAAGATCCTAACAACGGACTATATTCAGAACTTGATTCTTCATTCCTTTTGAATGTTCTCCCTCTTTGTGTAGTCTCATACATCAATTTAAATGGATAACCCACTTTTCGCATAATAGCATCTTAACCAAGTCTTCAAATATTTCAGGTACTTACCTCTTGGTCCTTTGAAGAACCTGCACTTTGCTTCACTAAAGATGATGGACATATCGATCATGAATTCAGTGATGAATCCTCCTAGAATAAACTCAATCCAGTGATCGACGGCTTGTGTGATTTTGTTTTCTGAAGCGTCCAAGCGCTTTACCAGTTCAGGGGTCCACACAATAGGGTCGTCAAGCTTCCACATACCCTGACTGTCTGCTAATTTGGACAACCGCTCATGCAATTCACAAGGAAAAGAGCAGAAGAATATTTCATGTTTGTCTTTATATAGGTATCTATTTAACCACTCGTCCTTCGATAATCGCGGATTTTTGTTCTCTTGAGCTGCAAACACGTGTAGTTTCTGATCGATCCACTTTGGCTCCGCATCGGTACCAATGTTTACCTTCTTTGTTTTTAGTAGCGCGGGATGTCGGGGTCCTCAATTGATGGTCCACAAACTTTTTGACTCCCTTCTGTTTCCGGAATATTAATGTTTTGGGGGTCATCATCATCCTCCTCTTCCTATACATTATAACATTCTAGTGCATGGCTTAATTGGGTTGCCCATACTGGTTGAACTACTTCTTGCGGTTCCTGTGGTATTTTGAAGATGGAAGCCTTCACAACTTGCAGTGCGTCGTCAACAGTATTGGCCCATGGGTCTTCGAATGTGAATGTTAACAAAAATCCTTCGCATAAGATATCCCACTCTCCCGTACCATGTCGGAGTTCTGTCTCTGTATACCAGTTCCTAGGTATGACATCCAAGGTATGGAAGAATAAGTGTACCCATTTAGGCTGAGGCTCCTCTCCATAGGCCTTGGTCCATTTTACGAGGTGCGTGCACGGGTCATTGCGTCCATCGTATTTATCTGCCATTTGTAGGTCCGGTTCCCCAATCCGTAGCCGCATCATCCTCCTGCAGCCGCACTAGTTTTCAAAAGTGCCTTGATGTGTTCCCCACCAATGTGTAGGTGTTGCACGCAGCGCCCATTTTAATGCCTCAAACAGTTGTTTCTCTGGTACTGCACTCTCAAACTTGTTCAAGAATTCATCCACCACTGTCGGTCCATCATATGTCGGTAGATCTCGGGCCTGGGCTGTTACGCAACGCACCGATCTAGTCATCATGTTGCAATTCAACATTGTTACTTTGGTCAACTGATTATGCCAGTGTTCGTCTTCCTCGTCTGAATCCGAGGTGCAAGAATCTGCGTGCTCCCACAATATTCTCCGCTCTACAGTCGGATTCACCCAATCTTGATCTTGCACAGTTATCTTGTAGATACAATCCAAGTCATCATCACTTGCCTCGTAGCGCACGAGTTTAGTGTAGCATCCTCCTTCGACTGGATCTAGCAGAATGACTATGCGTAGGGAATTTTTCTTAAATATCATTTTCTGCTTCTTTAGGTTGATGACACCATTCATATCCGTGGCCCAATCTATTCCTAGCAACGTGGGCTAAGGGTTGCTGTCATCCACAATTTCTATTACCTCAAAATCTGTTTGTGTGCTCGCGCCTTTGATATCCACTGTTACTCCTTGCAATCTTCCAATAAGCAAGATCTTTTGTTGGTTCACCATCCGTAATTGAATAGGAGACCATTGTAATGCTGGCCTACCCATGCGTTCCCATGTCTGTTTAGGTAGCACATTCGCATCCGAACCCAAGTCGAGGATGACCTGATCCATCTCATAGTCACCAATCTGCGCTATCAATTGCATTTCCTGCCCGGTGTGCAAAGAATGCTTTCCTAGTTTCTGGACCATGCGTGATTCACTCGTCCCTACGCACCTAGTGATCAGCTCTTGTAATCCCTTAACTGCCTTATTGTCACGTAGCAATTTCATGCATGTCTCTAAAAAGGTAGTAAGCATGGAAGGATCCATTTCTGGCTCTCATTGATCCTTGCTACCTGAAGTGGAGGCCTCCGTGAACCTCTTGCTAGCTTCCATAAATGTCTCCTTGGCGCGTTCCAAGTCAAACTCAGACTCCTTCGTGGGAGCCTTGCGAACCCATGTATCCTCTTTGGGCTGCTTCCCTTTATCTTCCCCTGTGGTTGCGCCACTTCTGAGCATCATGTTCATGTTGGGATCTTACTCATGTGGTTCTAACCTCATCATTTGGATATTCTGAGTCGGCGCAGGCTGTACTACCCTTTTTTTACACATCTATGTTATCAGTGTAGGACAATCTATCATCTCATGATCAAACTACTCATAGTACGAACACGATATTCTAGTTGGGTTAGTACAGTCACAGGTGTAGTGCCCTGGTCCTCCCCAATTATAACAGATTAGCTGTTCACAGCCCCTTCCTAGCCCCATTCCCCCTTGTCCTCAACCTCACCCTTGAAATCTAGCATGCACCATCCCCGCGGCTAGATCAAGGCCTTGTGTCTTCGTCTACATCCTGTAGGTAGGTGTTCGATCCATCAACAATTCATAACTTTGACAGTTTTACTCATCATGGCCTATTGATCTACAAAAATTGCAGAACAACTGCTGGGGGGTCTATGTAAACTTCTACAATAGATGACAGTTTTCTGTCGTATGCTTTCCTCCCACCTGACAGATCACGCACTAGAGTGTGGGCGCCACACTTGGCCCTGCCTGTGCCTCTGGTCTCAATGGAATTGGTCCCCCTCCTACCAAATAATTTGCAAATATTGGACAATGATCCTTATCGTGGCCCCGACCTTTACATTTTATGCACCACACTTCTTCGCACGCTTCTAGTCGAGGCATCCTATCCTGTTTCAAACTCTACATCTCCAAGCATAGGTTTTGTAGTTGCGCGTGGATCTATTGGACTCCCTACCCAGGATCCTGTATCAGAGTTTCATGTAACCTCATCACTATTTCCAAGGCTTATACCTGGGTTGAAAGCTTCTGCTGTGATATCATCATCCTCAGATGTGGTGTCAAAGACATCACAAACCACACGTAGTGTTGCGCATCCGTTAGCGTCATATTAGCCTCATGGATGGTACTCTTCAGTCTCTAATCCAGATCCCAGGGGGTTTCACCTAGAAGCATCGCGATCTCTTTAAACTCAATGATTGATGGAGTCTCTGACTTCAGTTGGCTAAACTCTCTGTTTAGCGCCATCTAGATTTCAGCTATTCCTGCATTTGGGTAATCATTCGAGTGCTTGATATACCAAGTCAGCACACGATCCTGCAGCATGCTCACCAACGTGGCCTTCTTGATGTTGTCATCCATAACCCCGTGTGCTTCCCATACCGCTCTTACTATGAAACAAAACTGATCTGGAACCTCATTCCCTACTCCTTCGAATACAAGTAGCTTGATTGCACTCGCCATGCTGAACGGTGGGGTGGGCGGAGGTGGGGTAGTTGAAGATGGAGGTGAAGAAGGTGAAGTGGGTGATGGCGTAAGTGGAGGTGACAACTGTGGAATGCACTGCCTTATCAAACTGACTGCACTCCTCAGAGAAGCCCGAGCACATTCTTCCTCGCTTTCCCATGTAGGTGAAATTAGGGGACTATTTCCTAAGCCTTCGATACCTTGGTAGATTCTTCCACTCCGTGTTGCTCCAAACATTAATGTAGTCGCATAACCCGCTTTTCACATAACAGCATCTTGATCCAGGTATTCAGGGATTTGATGTACCTACCTCATGGTCCTTGAGAAAACATTTCTCAGCTTCGTTGTAGCTCATTGTTGTGTCTATCACGAACTCAACGATAAACCCTTCTATTATCCAGTCGAGCCAGTGGTCCACGGCCCAAGCGACCTTATCTTTCAATGCCTCTAGCCTACACACCAATTATGGAGTCCATACTATCAGTTGATCGAGTTTGCACCTTCCCTAGCTATCGGCTAGCCTCTCGATCCAATCATACAACTCTGACGAGAAGTTCATGAAGAAGATCTCATGGATTTCCATATATATGCAGCGGTCCAGCCACCTCTTCTTGGATATCTGCGGAGTTTTGTTTTCCTGTACCACGAACTCGTGAAGTTTCTGATCTAACCACTGTTCAATTTCTTTCTTAGTAGGGTTCCAGTGTTCCAACATCAGACATCCCTTAGGCAGATCCCAGTCCTGGCAACAAAACCCTTTGTTGGCTTATTGGGGCCTGACCCAGGTTCAGAAGTGCTATTAGCCAAACAAATCCTGCACTGCCGGCCCTTTCGGCAACAATCCGCGGAGCTCGGACTGAATTCTCACCCGAGGTAGTATGGGAGGGTGTTGGAACCAGATTTCCGCACCCTAGAGATTTCTTGATGAGTTCTAGAAAGATCGCGAACCAATCTGCGCACTTGCGCTACTCTTGCATAGTTGTCTGGCCTTCGCGTAACTCTGCGAAGGGGCACTTTGTTGGGTCCCTATAATACTAGTGATTACCCCATTGCTATTGTATTTATACCCCTTATTAATATTGTTGTGCCCCTATTGCCCCCATATTGTTATTACTGTGCCCCATAGAATCCCTGTCTTGTTATTTTTGTGGTTTTATATTATTATTGTTAGGTCGGCTGGGTTATATTGTGACTCCTTAGACTCCTATATATAGAAAGGAGGTTTTGTCATTTGAATCATCCAAGAATTGTTTATTTATGTAATGTAAAGGAGGTTTCCCCCTCGAAGAGGCTAAATTCTAAGGCGTTGATCTATCTTTTCTATCTTTTCTTGAGCTGGTTTCATAACATTTGGTTTCAGAGATTTGGATTCTAGGGTTTCGCTGCTCCAAACATCTCATCGTGGAATTTTTGCAATAACCTTTTTTATGCGATGTTTCAGAAGCTAAACAAAAAACCCATTTTAGAAGACATCGCGTTGAATCTCGGGTCCAAATTTCAGATCCTTTTGCGCTCTATTTGCATAGATATGATCTGCGGAATTTGGTCTTTTTGCAGACTCCTGAATTACATTACAAACAAGTGACCTGGGGAAAATCATCATAACTTTTTCCCTGAGCATTGGATTGAAATTTTGTAAGAAGGTGCAGAAAGAGGACGAACTGTAGATTCTTGTATATGTTTTTTAGAGCCAAAGGACGAAACAGTGACTTGTGGCATGTCGTACAAGTTCGTTCTACTGAACTAGTCTATAATCAGGTCACTATGGGAGATTTCGCATAACTCTTCCTTGGAGAATCCAAACTGGATCAGAATGGTGGCATTTGAAAGAGGACACAGAGGGCTACCATAGGTTGCATATTTAGAACTATATGATTTGGAAATATAGAGATACATCAGAGGCAATATCGAGCTCCTACAAAGTGAAAAAAAGGTGTGTAGATTCTTTTAAATTTTTTGCTTAAGAGTGGTTTGAAAATTTATTTTGAAGGAATTCAAAGGGCTAGTAGAGCATTATTATCGGTAACTGATGCCCCAAGGAAAGAAAATGCAAACACCTAGTAAGGAACCTGAAAGCTCTAGCATGACTCATGAAGAAGAAGAAGAAATGCTATATGATATATCAAAATTACAAGAACAAGTGCAACAAGTGTCACTTGCACAAAAAGTTACAGAATCTAAGATGGATGGTTTAAGGAAAGATGTAGAAGCTAAGATGGATGGTTTAAAGAAAGGTGTAGAAGCTAAGATGGATTGTTTAAAGAAAGGCGTAGAAGCTAAGATGGATGGCATGGAAGCTAATGTGAATGGCATGGACGCTAAAATTGATGGCATGGATGATAAGATGGAAGAATTGAAGATAAATATGAATAAGTTGCTACAAGAAATGGTCACTAATGGTGAAAGGGTACTAAAGGAAACTCATGATGAGAACAAAAAAATGTTAATCATGATTCCATAGACTCTAATGTTGGATCGAAGACTCACCATATTCCAAAAATCGATATGAGGAAGTTTGATGGCAAGGATCCTGCCACATGGATATTACAGATGGAGCAATTCTTCGATCTCAATAATGTGCAAAACACACAAAAGGTACGTATGGCAACTTTATATTTGGAACCAAATCAGTTTGTATGGTATCAATGGCTTTGCTCTCGTAAACAATTTATCACTTGGGCAATTTTTACGGAAGAATTGATAGCACATTATGAGGATACAAAAAGCAACACTTTTTTTAGCCAATTGATAAGTCTCAAACAAAAGGGTTCAATAATGGAGCACATTGAGGAGTTCCAAAAATTGAACATAAGGGTAAAAGATATTCCAGAGGAGCATAGGATTGATGTGTTCATAGGGTCTTTAAAGGATAATATCCAACATGATGTTCGCCTTTGGGAACCTGATTCATTAGAGAAGGCATTCAGGTTAGCAAGAAAAATGGAAAGCAAAATTATGGCAATCAAGAAGCATACCACTCACAACTATAAAGACGGAAGTGTTGTTGCCCCTAGTCTTCCACAACCTATAAGGTTGACACCACAACAATTGGAAGAAAAAAGAGCAAAAGGGCTTTGTTACAGTTGTGATAGCAAATACACTAAAGGTCATAAGTGTGCTGAGAAGAAATTATTCTACATAGATTGTGAAGAGGAAGAAGAAAAGGAGCAAGAAAGGTCAAAAGAAGAGGATATACTCCAGGAACAAAGCCTAGATGAAGAACAAATAAATCCGACCATATCTTGTAATGCATTGGCAGGAATTACCACTCCTCAAACCATCAAGATAGAAGGACAAATCAAGAAGAAAAAGGTAATAGTGTTGATTGATTCAGGAAGCACCCACAATTTTATTCATTGTAAGGTAGCAAAAGAATTGAATTGCTTCCTATATCCAGCACCAGAGTGTCAAGTGATGATTGCAAATGGAGGAACAATAAATTGCTCTGGAAAGTGCCATAATATCAAGCTATCCATGGGAGAATATGTATTGACTAGCCCAATGCTTTCCATTCCAATGGGAGGTGCTGATGTTGTACTAGGAGTCCAATGGCTACAATCCTTGGGTACAATAGCTTTTAATTTTCAAGAACTTTTCATCAAATTTTCTATGGAAGGAAAGGAAGTTGAATTAAGGGGTATTGCAGGGAAACCAGGAAAGATAATCAGCTCTAATGGTATGACAAAGCTTCTAAAAAAGGAGCAAAGAGGTGTAATTGCACAATTATGTTCGCTAGATGTTTCCACATCGGAATCATCTATTTCTCCAGATCTCCAAAAAGTCCTGGACAATCATTCCAAGGTATTTGAGACTCCCAAAGGTCTCCCACCTATGCGTGATCATGATCATGCTATTCATCTGATTCCAGGAAGTGTTCCTCCAAACATCAGGCCGTACAGATATCCCTATGTCCAAAAGAGTGAAATTGAACGTATGGTTGCAGAAATGCTAGAGGCTGGTATAATTCAACCGAGTCAAAGTTCTTTCTCTGCTCCAGTAGTATTGGTGCACAAGAAGGATGGATCATGGCGCATGTGTCTGGATTATAGGGAGCTCAACAAGCTCACTATTAAAGATAAGTTCCCCATTCCTGTCATTGATGAATTACTGGATGAATTGCATGGATCAATTTACTTCACCAAGTTGGATCTTCGTTTAGGATATCATCAAATCAGAATGAAGACTGAAGACATTCCGAAAACAACATTTAGAACTCATGAGGGTCATTATGAATTTTTGGTCATGCCTTTTGGCCTTACCAATGCACCTTCAACATTTCAAGGTTTGATGAATTCAATTTTCAAACCATTCCTTAGAAAATTTGTGTTAGTATTTTTTGATGATATACTAATCTACAGCAAGTCTTGGAAGGATCATGTTGAACATGTTGACAGGGTGCTACAACTATTGGAGGAGAAACAATTATATGCAAAAAGATCCAAATGTTTCTTTGGAGTCCAGGAGGTGGAATATCTGGGTCATATTGTATCTCATGGAGTTAAGGTAGACCCTAGCAAAATTAAAGCCATTAAGGAATGGAAAATCCCCACATCCATAAAGCATCTGCGAGGATTTCTTGGGTTGACAGGGTATTATCGCAAGTTTGTTAAGAATTATGGGAGAATAGCAGCACCTCTAACAACATTATTGAAGAAAGATGCATTTTCATGGACTCTGGAAGCAACAAAGGCCTTTGAACATCTTAAAGAGGCAATGTGCCAAGCACCGGTCTTAGCTACACCGGACTTCACAAAAACCTTTATTGTGGAATGTGATGCTTCAGGAAATGGAATTGGTGTTGTTCTAATGCAAGATGAAAGACCCATTGCTTTTGAAAGTCGTCCAATCAAGGGAAAGTTTTTAAGAAAAGCTATTTATGAGAAGGAAATGTTGGCAATACTCCATGCACTTAAGAAATGGCGACCCTACCTAATGGGAAGACACTTCAAGGTAAAAATGGATCATGATAGCCTTAAATACTTTTTAGAACAAAGATTATCCTCTGAAGAGCAACAAAAGTGGGTCACAAAGATGTTGGGTTATGACTTTGAAATCATCTACAAAAAAGGGAAGCAAAATGTGGTGGCAGATGCACTCTCAAGAAAGGATGAGGATGTGGAAGCATTGTTGTGCGCCATTTCTATTATCCAACCAGATTGGATAAACGAAGCAAGGGAGGAATGGAAGAATGAAGAAGAAGTGTGGCACTTATTCGAAAGTTACAACAAGATTCCAGTACGTCTGATACATTTAGCTGGCAAAATGATTTGTTATGGTACAAAGATCGCTTATACCTCTGTAAGAATTCCCAGCTAAAACAAAAGATTCTTATGGAATTGCACACTTCTCCCTTAGGAGGGCACTCAGGATTTTTAAAACTTACCACAGGGTTAAGAAGGAATTTTTTTGGGATGGCCTTAAATCAAATATTCAAAAGTTTGTGGCGGAATGTTTGGTTTGCCAACAAAATAAAGTTGAAACAATTAAGACACCGAGTCTATTACAACCTTTATCCATTCCAAGCCAACGTTGGGAGGAGGTTTCAATGGATTTTATCACAGGTTTACCCAAGTCTGAGGGAAAGAGTGTCATCATGGTGGTAGTTGACAGACTTACCAAGTATGCACACTTTTGTGCATTATCACATCCATTTAAAGCCAGTACAGTTTCTACTGCATTTATGGAAACAATTCAAAAGCTACATGGAAACCCAAAGATTATTGTAAGTGACAGAGATCCCATTTTCACTGGAAATTTTTGGACAGAATTATTTTCTTGTCTTGGTACTCAGTTAGCTCATAGCTCATCTTATCATCCTCAATCTGATGGGCAAACTGAGATAGTAAACAAATGTTTGGAAGGATATCTTCGTTGCTTTGTATCTGATAAACAGACACAATGGGTCAAATGGTTGCCTCTGGCTGAATGGTGGTATAACACTTCCTTCCATACAGCAACAAAAATGACCCCATTTATGGCACTTTATGGGTATCAACCACCATCCATCACATCATATTTAAGAGAAAATTCTAAGGTTCAGGTAGTGGAACATCACATCGAACATCAACAACAAGTCCTCCAACTCTTAAAGGATAACCTCGTGTTGGCACAAAATAGAATGAAACAACAGGCAGATCAACATCGCAGTGAAAGAAGTTTTGATGTAGGTGATTGGGTATTCCTACGGCTACAACCATATAAGCAAATGTCCCTCAAGCAAGCTAAGAAGGATAATAAATTATCACCAAAGTATTATGGTCCGTACAAGGTGTTGCAAAAGATTGGTACTATGGCATACAAATTGGAGCTTCCTGCAGCTTCTCGATTGCACCCAGTTTTCCATGTTTCATGTTTAAAGAAGGTTATAGGTGACAAGCTCCCAGTTCAAACAATATTGCTAGAACTTGATGAGGAAGGAAAAATTATATTGGAACCGGAAGCAGTCACAGAAACAAGAACTCGACAGCTATGAAATCGATCAATTTCAGAGTATCTTATCAAGTGGAAGAACTTATCCGCTGAAGATTCCACATGGGAGGATGAGAATTTTATGCAGAGGTATCCAGAACTACTCAAGCGTTGAGGACAACACTTTTTTGAAGGAGAGGGGCATGTTGGGTCCCTATAATACTAGTGATTACCCCATTACTATTATAGTTATACCCCTTATTAATATTGTTGTGCCCCTATTGCCCTCATATTGTTATTACTGTGCCCCATAGAATCCCTCTATTGTTATTTTTGTGGCTTTATATTATTATTGTTAGGTCAGCTGGGTTATATTGTGACTTCTTAGACTCCTATATACAGAAAGGAGGTTTTGTCATTTAAATCATCCAAGAATTGTTCATTTATGTAATGTAAAGGAGGTTTCCCCCTCGAAGAGGCTAAATTCTAAGGCATTGATCTATCTTTTCTATCTTTTCTTGAGCTGGTTTCATAACACACTTCCTAGATTCCTTATTATTATTGCATTTATTATAGATCTAATTTAATCTTTTGGTCTTAATCAAGCATTCAATAGTTATAACTAGTGTGCAGAACCATAAACCTTAAAGATATGCATAAAAACATAACATAAAAACAATCAAAAATATTTGCGACCAAATGCACAAGAATTCAGAAACACTTCTCTTATATTAATCTTCTGTTCTAGTACAATCAAATTCCGCCCTGCACACTTAGCTGCAGGGGTCCGTGCACATAGCTATGGACTCTACCAGGCCTCCGTGCACACAGCTACAAAGCCTACTCTAATTACTACTAACCCCGACTTGGACTTACAGACTCAGAGAGAACAACCCATTACCCTTCAGATCTGATCTCCAATTACTAAAAACTGACTTCCAAACCTAGAGCCTTGCTCTATTGAGGCAGGCCAACTCACTTTCTATTATCTTACATTATTTTTGGGTGGACAATACTTTGACTCAACTCATTATAATTCACGCTCTGCGCACTTTGTGAAACCTTTACAATAGAAATACCAAAATTGTGGGCTTTAAGCCCGAAAACCATTACGTGGGGGATCCATTGCCCAACACCATTGTAGAGCAGGTCTCCCCATTCTTTCCCAAGTTTGTTTTGGTAGCACATTTGGATATGATCCTAGATCAAGAATTATCTGCTCCATTTTGTACTCTTTGATCTGTGTTGTAAGCCTCATTTCATGACTTCTTTGTTTCTTTCTTTTGCCCACTTTTCGTATAACACGTTGTTATGGAGGAAGTTTTACCTTACCTGTACAGTTATCAATTAACTCTTGAAGCCCTTCTACCGCCTTTCTATCCTACAACAACTTCGTACAAGTCATCAAAAAGGTAGCTAATAGTGAGGGATCAACGTCATGTGCTTCGTTGGTTCCACTAGACTTCGCCTGACTTTATGAGGTAGAGGCTTCAACGAAGCTCTTTTTGGCTTCCATAAAGGTTTCTCTAGCCAGTTTTAGATCGAATCCAACTTCTTTATCAACAGCCTTGATTACCCATCCTTTAGTTTCTCGTTGCTTTCCTTTATCTTCTCCAATGGAAATACCATTTTGTGTTACTATATTAATCTTAGGCTCTTCCTCGCAAGGCTCCTCTCTCATCATCTGAATGTTCTGCATAGGTATCTACATCTTCTTCTGCTACATCTTGGCTATTAGTACAGGGAAATCTTCTATTACATGATCAAACTATCGTAATACTGGCAGGATTGATGCGTTGGGTTCTGACAGTTGCGCTCAAAATGACTGACCTCTCCACAATTATTGCAAATGATTTGTCTGCAACCCCTTCCAACCCCTCCTCCTCATCCTCTTCCTTAGCCCTGGAATCCTCCATGCATTGCACCCATGCCCTGATCCTAGCGCCAGTTTTCCATATACATTCTATACATGGGGGTGCACTCCATCAACAGTTCATAGCTCTAGAAATTGCACTCATCATGCCCAATTGATTTACATAAAGTACAAAATAACTTTTACAGTGTCTACACAAACTTTTGTAGGAGATGATAGTTATTAGTCACATGTTTTCCGTCTATCTAACGAATAGTGCACCATAAGGGTACTCCCCCTCTCGGTCCAATGATGTTTTCCATATTTAGAGGAACAGGACCTCCCCCAATGAGATAGTTCTGATAAATAGGATAGTGGTCCTTATCATGGCCCTAGCCCTTACAATTTAGGCACCAAAATTCTGCACACACCTCGAGTTGTGCTTCCTTTCCCTTCTTTAGGCTCTATAACTCCATGTGCAGGCTTGCCAACTATGATTGAATCTGTTGTATTCCCATATTTGTATCCTACATGGGTGAAGCTTCCAATCTCATGGAAATCTCCAAGACTTCGGCTTTCATTCCTATTTTCTGTTGAGACAGTGGAAATCTCAGATGAGGCAATAGTGAAGCAATCTACCAATCTCTGTGTTGATCATCCATGATCTTCATATTAGCCTACTGAATCAGACACTTCAGCCTTTGATAAAAATCCCACGCAGACTCATTTACGCTCTACTGAGCCTCCTTGAGCTCTGTTACAGACACAGTTTAAGATTTAGGCTTCTTAAATTCATTATTCATCACTTGCCGAGTTTCCAGCATAGTCGCATTGGTATTATATTTGTAAAACTTGACGTACCAAGTCAGCGCCCTATCTTGCAACACTATGACTAGCTGTAGTTTCTTCATATTATCATCAGTGATTTGTTGTGTCATCCATATAGCATCTGCAACGAACCAAAATTGCTCAGGATCTTCAATTCCCACACCCTTAAACACAGGCATCTTCATTGTATTTGCCATATTAAATTATGGGAGTGGAGGTGGAGGTGGAGGCGGAGTTGTAGGTATAGGTGTGTGAGGAAGAGGTGGAGGAGGGGGTGGAGTAGCTAGATGGGGTATCCCTATGATACCCTAACTCATAATTTGTAGCACGTTGTATGTTGTTCTTAGAATATTACCGTCTTCATCACTATCAGAAGATCCTAACAATGGACTATATTTAGAACCTGATTCTTCATTCCTTTTGAATGTTCTCCCACTTCGCGTAGTCTCATACATCAATTTAAATTGATAACCCACTTTTCGCATAATAGCATCTTAACCAAGTCTTCAAATATTTCAGGTACTTACCTCTTGGTCCTTTGAAGAACCTGCACTCTGCTTCACTATAGTTGATGGAGATATCGATCGTGAATTCAGTGATGAATCCTCCTAGAATAAACTCAATCCAGTGATCGACGATTCATGCGATTTTGTTTTCTGAAGCGTCCAAGCGCTTTACTAGTTTAGGGGTCCACACAATAGGGTCATCAAGCTTCCACGTACCCTGTCTATCTGCTAATTTGGACAACCACTAATGCAATTCACAGGGAAAAGAGCAGAAGAATATTTCATGTTTGTCTGTATATAGGTATCTATTTAACCACTCTTCCTTCGACAATCGCAGATTTTTGTTCTCTTGAGCTGCAAACGCGTGTAGTTTTTGATCGATCAACTTTTCAATTTCTCTCTTAGTGTGGAAACACTTATCACAAATCCCTTAGTAAGATCCCGGTCCCGGTAATGGAACCATTTGTTGGCTTGATGGGGCATGACCGAGGTTCAACGTTATCTGCACCAGCCAACAAACCCTAAACTACTGGCCCTTTTGGCAACAACCTGCATAGTGCAGGCTACAGTCTCACCCGAAGTAGTATAGGTGGATGACAGAACTAGGTTTCTACATCCAGAGGCCTATGTGATAGGTTCCTATGGTTTCTAGGGCTTATTCATATCTTTGTGAACCCTAACCCTTCTAAAACATATAATTATAGTAAATTCTCTTTAAATAGTATATATATCTTCGCAAAGGAATTTAATCATTCATAACATGCAAAAATAGTACCGATCTATTAATTTTGCACACCATATAAGAATTAATTCATATAAATTTCAACAATGTGCAAAAATACAGAAACTCGCAGAAGTAAGAAATAATACAAAGATACACCAGAAATGTCTCAAAACTATATTTATTAGGTATAATCATTCAAGTACAGACTCATTTTCCCTACGCACTCAACTACAAGGGCCTACACACTCATTCTACAGACTTACCAAGGTCTCTGCGCACCCAGCTACAGGAGCCTTCCCCTTTGCCTCAGTACAGGAAACAAACTTTTCCTACCTTAGCTTGCTTTCCATTTCAAAAGATTATTCAATTAGATCTGTCCTTAGAATTGCTATTATTCATCTACTTATACCTTTTCTTTTACAATACCATGGTCCAAGGACCATGGGAGGGTCTCAAAACCTTCCTATTACCTACCCACCTAAGGGACTAAAGCCCTTTCAACTCTGACTATCTTCATGCTCTGCTTCCACACTTTACATCTTTACAAAAATAAATTACAAAATTTACCAAAATTTACCCTAGGGACCCCACCCCAATAGCAATCAACATCTCAAAAAATCCAATCATGCATTCAAAACCAAGCACATTCTTATCAAGTATCATTTCTTGAGGGAACAAATTGTAGCCAATATTGTTAGACTTGCATATGTGCCCACTAAAGAGCAACTAGAAGATATCTTTACCAAGCCACTTTCAAGAGAACCATTTGCGTATCTTAGGAAGAAGATATGGGTTGTGACTCCTCCCTCCAAATGACTTCATTTTAGTAGGAGGTGGTAGTTACCCAGCAAGAGGAACTCATGGAAGAGTAGGCTGCATTGGTTCAGGGGGAGTACAAGTGATGTTTTATTTTCCACTAATGTCAAAGGGGGAGAAATTTGGCATCAGAGGAGACCATGCCAAGATGACGGGGATTATGCAGTGTTGCCATCAATGCCAAAGGGGGATATTGTTGGACATTTGATGTTATGAAGGTGGTTTGCTATGTAAGTGTTGCCAGTGATGTCAAACAAGGCTCAGCCGGATGATGGGGCTTCATGCCTTAGTGTTTGTGCTTCCATCTAGGTAGAGACTTTGGAGCAATAGTTTAAGGCATAAGAAGGGATTAGTGGCTAATCAAACTCCTTTCATTGGAAGGTGCTCTGGAAGAGCTTTCCAACAACATGCAGAAGTCCAGAAATCGACTTATGGTTTGAGAGATATGGCCTGCTAAATTTCACAATGATTCCAGCCTTGTGTAGTGAGGAATATCAGAGCATCAAAGGTCTCGTAGACCAAAAGTCCCACAAATTAGAGGTCCCGGAGAATCAAAATCAGAGGTCTATGCCAATTGGAAGTCCCAACGAATTGGAGGTCTCAATGAATTCCATATCTGAGGCCTTAGCTATTTTCATATCGAAGATCCCACATGTCGGGGGTCTTACAATATCAGGGGTTAAGCTGGGACTATGCATTCCTTGTTAAATTACCTGGGAGGCCAAAAAGGAAAATACAATGGATTTTGGTGAAAAACTAGAGTAGGCGAGGCCCCTTTCTCTCTCCTCCAGTCAAGACACGTGGAGTCATCTGGTTAGCTCTGATAACGACAGAAGGCAGCATCAAATTAGCTCTGATGAGGACAAGTGATGGGATCTAATTGGTTCTGATAAGGGACACGTTGCCACTTATGTCAGCATGATTGCATGGTATGGAGGAACATGTGGCAGGTTGTTTCAATGTTTATGGATTGCCTAATGGCACATATCTGAGTGACATGTGTCACTAGTCAAAAGATGTCACGTGGCAGGTGATGACATCCCCTTAGTGATCGACAATCAGATGTTTTTGATGGTTGGCTCATGTGCCACAATCAAATTTCACAGAGATGTGGGATGCGAGATAGAAGGTGGTCGTGAAGGCTTAAGGGATACAAGGGCTTGACACTTTATAAGGGAACCAAAGAGCCCCGGCAAAGAACTGAAAGACTTAGCGCCTTAAGGCCAACCCCCAGTCACCACCCTCGGTCCAATGGTGAGAAGTGTGTGATAAGGGCTAAGCAGAAGGAGCTTGAAAATTGGAGATCAGTGATCGCAGGTTTGTGGTTGCTGGCACATTGGCCACAAATGAAAAACTCTGAAATAGGGGGCTCTGATATGGTTGGTGCTCAGTCACCAAACCAAGTCCTATGGTGGAGATATAGCAGGGGCCTAATGCAAAAGGGGATAGACTTGATCGGAGCCTAGAAATCGGCTATTTCTTAGTGTTACATCACTACAAAACACTGCGATGATACGATCTGATATGATGGTACAGGGTGCCATTAAGATGTATGAATTAGAAGTTTGGGTTTTTAATGAAAAACTATAAGGTTGATGCCCCAAGACCTCCCGTGCACGCATTGTAAATAAATGAAAAATGGAGACTCCATGATGATGTACAGGTAGATATATGCGAACCATAACAAAGTATGGGGAGCCTCTGTGAAATATGTAAGGAGGACTGAGAGTTTATACACAACATGCAGAGTCAGTTGTATGACAAAGAAGTGATCGTCACCATCCTTATGATTTTAATTCAATAACTGAACTGGAGTTTGTGTAAATAACCAAAAGAATGAGGTGCCATGGTTGGGGTACATGCTGGGTTAGAATTGATAATGACAATGACTACATCAAGCCAAGATCAGTACACAAACAAAACTGTGAACCTCCATTTCACTAAGGAGAAGTTTGAGCATACTTGCGAGAGAGTATAGAAGTGAGTTGTAAATTGGAGTAGAGTGTTGCAAGGTTAGTGATGTGGTGAAATAGTGGAGAGCCCTGAGTAGAGAAATAAAAGCATGTTGTTCAGTGTTTTAAGGTTAATGTTGTGGTGAAACACTGGAGAGCTCTCAATGGAGAAAGTAGAGCACAAACAAAGTGTTGCAGTGGGAAGCAAGAGGAAGACTGCCGCAAGTGTTCAAGCAAAGTGCAGAAGTCGAATCTATAGACAACCATTAATTGGTATTTTACTTGTAATTTGTATGCATCTATTTTCAGTATGAAAATTGTATGAAATAGAAAGACAGTGGCAGTGATAGGTTGGTGGTTGCACACTTAACAGGTTGGTTCCTCTAGGCAAGTTGGTGCTTTCTAAAGAAAAGAGGTTGGTGCCTTTTGGCAAGTTGGTGCTTGCTAAATAAAAGAGGTTGGTACCTCTTGGCAAGTTGGTGCTTGCTAAACAAAGGAGGTTGGTTCCTCTAGTGAGTGGGTTCTCATAAACAAATAGATGTAATTAAGTTGGTGCTTAAAATACATCATAAAACAAACAACAAATTAGTGGTTTTTTCCCTCTAGGTTTCCACGTGAAAATACTATGTCAAATGTATGTTGATCATGAGATTGTTGTATGAGTATGTGTTCTGAAATTTTATAGGATTTACTACTTCATGAATGAATGCTTTCACATATGAAATAACAGAAGAAGGAACTATAAGCATAGTAAGAAAGAAAAATTAAGAGTTTCTTCAATTACTAATTCACCCCCACCCCCCCCCCTTCTCAACAATTCCTTAATTCCAACAATTGGTATCATAGCAAGTTTCCTTCAGTAACAATTTAACCACTGGAAGGTAGATCCTACAGGAATTATGAATAGGCAAGAGAGTCAAGAAGTTTATTCGAGTATGCTACCATTCTCTGATGGATCCAATTATGCCTTTTGGAAAGTAAGAATGGAGGCATATATAATGTCCCTGGCGGTACATGTTTTGGCGTTAGTACTATTAAATTACAATGTCCCAGATATTCCCCCCATAGATGTAGATGGAAGGAAATTGTATCTAAGAAATAGTAAAGCCAAGCATGCCATTCTTGCTAGTGTTAGTGAGTCATAGCTTGTGAAGGTTATGCACTCTTATGTCTACATATGAGATGTGGGAGAAGCTTAACCAGTGTCATGAAGGAGACGACAAATTGAAGCAAGCAAAACTTCAGACTTTCATAATGAGGTTTGAAAATTTTGAAGATAACTGAGAAGGAAAGCAGAGTTGAGTAATTCCTCAAATTTGATGAAGTAGTTAATATGATTAGAGGACTTGGTGAGGAATTGAAGGAAGAGTTTATCATTCAAAAAGTATTAAGATCTCTACCCATGAGGTTTAATGCAAAAATCTTAGTTATAGAGGAAATGGTCAACCTAAAAGATCTCAAGATGGATCAGCTACATGGTACTCTCATAGCCTATGAGATGAGAGTAGGAATGGAGAAATATGAACCAAATAAAGTTGAATTCAGAGTATCCAATAAGGGTAAGGAACACAGAGTTCATCAAGACTACTCTAGTAGTGAATCTAATCGGGATTTGGGTCAACTAGCCAGAAAACGGAAGTGAGGCTTTGGTAAATATAAAGGGAAGTTTCCCTTTAAGTGTTTTGACTGTGGAAGAGTTGGACATTTCTATTCCAAATGTCCTTACAAAGAGGGGATTAAAAGAGAAGAAGCTATGAAATTTAGAAATAAGTCTCAGACATTTCAGAAGAAGAAACCCTACAAGAAGAAGGGTTTCTATTCCAAAGAGGATAGTTCCAACCTTGAATCAAACTATGAAGACTCATCGAAAAATGAGTCAAATAAGTATCTTCTTATGGCCCTCGAAACAAACTCCAAGAAACAGGGTCTTATCGACTTTGAAGAGGGAGAAGAGGAAGGAGTGGTAGAACTTGACGGAGAACACATTAGTTCCCTAGGTGAGTTGAAGAAAGTGAGGAAGAAAAATAAGAAGTTGAAGGAATAGTTGCAGCATGCAGAAGAAGGAATGTATAACTTAGATAAGGAGGAGTTTGCATATCAAAAAGAAAAAATTGAAGAGGGTATCAAAAGAAAGGATATTCTATCTCTTCTGCTGAAAGAAACACTCAAGTTGAAAAGGGAAATGACCTCAAAAATATGCAAAGATGATTTTATGTCTTTAAAGGTTGACCTGCAGGAAGCTAGACGAAACAAAGAGGTACTTCAAGATATGGTTCAATAATGGGAAGAAAAATACCAATATATTGAAGTCGAGACAGTATCTCTAAGAACTAAGAAGGATCTAAGTGAGAGATTTGTTGAAGGGACTAGAAGACTAAATCAATATCTGAGTTGTTAAAGGCCCTCATGAACTAGAACCGAACTGGGCTCAAAGGAACAATAATCTTCTATCGAGAAGAAAAAGATGAACTTCAATTCTTCAAGAGTTGAAGAACCATAGAGTCATAGGAGGAATCATCATGAAATATCAAGCAAAGAGGAGACTGTCACTAAAGGACGAGTCAAACAAACAAACGACCAAGGTATTTCTCTGCTAAACCTCATAATTCTATTGACAATAGGTGTGCCTACTTATTTTATGGTCACTGCTACAATTTTCATATATTTGGAAACAAAGCTATTAATTGTAGAAGTGTCAAATTTGAAAGAGATGAAAATCTAAGGTTTAATTCACACTGAGTTGCTAAGTCACAAGATTCCTCATTTAGGAATTGGAATGCCTTTGCTCCCCTACAAAGTGAAGTAAAATGTTTTAAATGTAATAATTCCAAGCACAAGGCCATCGAGTGTAGAAGCAGGTTTGAATACCTATCTAAATATCAAAATGACAGGTAGACTCACATACAAAAGGATAAAAGAAGCTAGAAACAAAAGACAAAAAAGAGCATGCCATGTGGGCTCGCATTATCAGTGCATGATAAAGAAAAAAAATGGTATGTAAACAGTGGTTGTTCCAAACACATGACTGGATATAAGATCAATTTTCTATCACTAAACGAAAAAGACAAAGGAGGCAATGTCACCTTCGGAAACAACGCTCTAGTAAGAATCAAATGAAAAGGAGTGGTAAGTCTTGATCAGAAGACAGAAGAGAAAAATGTATTGTATGTGGAAGGCCTCAAACAAAATCTACTAACTGTTAGCTAGATGTCTGAAAATGTCTATGATATGACCTTCTGATCTAAAGATTGTGAGATCTAGAATATGAAAAATGGAAAACTAGTGGGGAGGGAAGTCAAGACTCACAATAATGTTTGTGTGTTCAATGACTCAAGGTTCAGTTGTTACTTTAACAAAACCATCGAAGCATGACTGTGGCATAAGAGGTTCAGATAAATGAATTTTAATAGCTTGATAAGGATAAGTAAGATAGGATTGGTAAAAGGATTACCTAGATTGTCAAGGAATGATAACACCATCTCCAAGTCATGTCAGTTTAGCAAGAAGACTAGCACTCATTTAAAAATGAAAGAGTTCTCCTCGTCGAGACCTCTGGAGCTTATTTACACAGATATTTGTGGCCCCACAAGAACAGAAACATAAAAAGGATAAAGTTACTTCTTGTTTCTCATTGATGATTACACGTGGGCTACTTGGATTCTCCTCCTAAAAGAAAATTCGGAAGCATTTGAGCACTTCAATTAGTTTAAGGCTCACGTAGATAATGCAGAAGATTTTAAGATAAAATGCTTGAGATCAGAGAGAGGGGGGGAGTTCACCTCAAAGGAGTTTGAAGAATTCTGTGAAGAGAAAGGTATTAGAAGGTAGTTCTCAGTGGCCAGAACTCCTCAATAAAATGGAGTTGTGGAGAGGAAGAACTAAACAATCCAGGAAATGGCCAAAGCGATGTTAGATGAAGCAGGAGTGGCTCACCACTTCTGGGGAGAAGCAACTCAGGCAATAATATACTTGTCAAACATAACTCATCTCAGGCTTGACAGTGATAAAACTCCATATGAATTATGGAAGGGTAGACCTGCATCAGTTAAACACCTCAAGTTGTTTGGGAGAAAGTGCTTCATTAAAAGAAATGAAAAGAACCTTAGGAAGCTTGACTCATGCGTTAATGAAGGAATATTGCTTGGCTATTGTATTCAAAGCAAAGGGTACAAATGCTACAATAAGAAGACAAAGAAGACAGAAGATTGCATTGACATAGAGCTTGATGAAGTAGGCCCACAACATGAACCCTCGGAAATTAACTTGGACTCACATGATGAAGAGATTTCAGAGTTGAGGGGCACAGATCTGAATGAAACAAATTCAGACAATGAAGGTGAGGAAGTAAGCACATCTTCAAGGAAAAAAACCCTTCTAGGTATGTGCAAAAGGAACACCCTGAGAGTCAAATTCTTGGAGATCAAAGAAATGGTTTCCTAACCAGAAGGAGACGTGGGAAATACAAATCATTCAAATTTGGCTCTAGTATAAAAATTAGAACCAAAAAATCTTTATCAAGCAAGTGAAGGTAAGTTCTGGGTGAAATCCATGAATGAAGAGCTAGATCAAATTGAAAATAATGACACATGGGAGCTTGTCCCAAGACCAAAAGAGAAAATGTTATTTGAACGAAGTGGGTTTTTTGTAATAAGTTGAATTAAAAAGGTTGAGTAATCGGGAAAAAAGCTTGATTGGATTGCAAAGGGTGTGCCCAGATAGAAGGGGTAGAATTTGAAGAAACCTTTTCACTAGTAGCCCAACTAAAATCCATAATAATATTCCTAGCTCTTTCCATCCAGAAGAACATCAAAGTTTATCAAATGGATGTAAAGTTTGTCTTTCTCAATGGAGACTTAGAATAGGAGGTTTACATTGAGAATCCTGAAGGTTTTCTGCTCTCCTCTCATGAAGGGCTTGTATGCAAATTAAAGAAGGCTCTGTATGGTTTGGAATAGGCCCCTAAAGCCTAGTAGTAGAGGCTTGATAAGTATCTCCAGCAACAAGGTTTTAAGAAAGGTTCAGTTGACAACAATCTCTATGTAAAATCTGAAGATGATCATCTACTGATAGTGATTGTGTATGTGGATGACATCATATTTGGAAGCAATGTGGAGCAGTGGGGGCATCGATTTGTAAATTATATTAAAAAAGATTTTGAAATGTCCATTATTAGTGATTTTTCCTTCTTCTTGGGTTTGCAAATTACTCAGTCCCCATGATGAGTTTTTATATCTTAATCCAAATACCTCAAGGAAAATTTGAAGAAATTTGGAATGGACGATTGAAAACCTGTCACCACACCCATGACTATAGGTTGTAAACTATACAAGAAATATGCAATGCCACAAGTAAATCAAACTGAATACAAATCAATGATAGGAAGCTTACTATATGTGATAGCTTCAAGGCCAGATATCATGCAAGTAGCAGGAATTGTGGCAAGATTTCAGGCTTGTGCACGAGAAAGTCATGTCATCACTTTTAATAGGATTTTCAAATATCTTCAAGGTACAATAGAGTATGGGTTGTGGTATCCCAGGAGTAAATACTTCAATATGAAGACATACACAAATGTAGATTGGGTTGGAAGTCTACATGACTTTAAGAGTACTTCTGGTGCATCCTTCTTTTTGGGTGACTGCTTGGTATCATGGGTTAGCAAGAAGCAAGTCTCCATCTCTCTATCACCTACTGAAGTAGAATATATAGCTGTTGAGATTTGTTGTACACAGATTCTATTGCTGAAGAAAACCTTAAAGGATATATAGGTAGAGTGGAGTAATCCCATACCAATAATGTGTGACAACACTAGTGCAATCAAAATCTCAAAAAATCTAGTCATGCATTCAGAAACCAAGCACATTCCTATCAAGTATCTCTTCTTGACAGAACAAGTTGCATCCAATACTGTTAAACTTGTATATGTGCCCACTAAAGAGCAACTGGTGGATATCTTTACCAAGTCACTTTCAAAGAACCATTTGAGTATCTCAAGTAGTAGATAGGGGTTATGACTCCTCCCTCCAAATGACTTCATTTTTATAGGAGGTGGCATCTACTCAGCAGGATGAACTCATGGAAGAGTAGGTTGGATTGGTTCAGGGAGAGTGCAAGAGAATTTGTCTTTGCCAGTGATGTCAAAGGGGGGGGAATTAGGCATCAGAGCAGACCATGCCAAGCTGAGGAGGAGTCTGTAATGTTTCCATCAATGCTAAAGGGGGAGATTGTTAGACATTTTATGGTATGAAGGTGGCCAGATGTGTAAGTGTTGCCATTGATGTCCACCAAGGCTCAACCTAATGATGGGGCTTCATGCCTTGATGGTTTTGATTCCAACTCGGTAGATACTTCGAAGCCATATTTTGAGGGAGAATATGGGCTTAGTGGCTAATAGGACTCCTTCATTGGAAAGTGATCTATAATATCTTTTCAATGGCCTACTAAATTTTAGGATGATTTAGGCCTTGTGCAGTGAGGAATATCAGAGCATCAGAGGTCCCGCAGTTTGGAAGTCCCACAAATCAGAGGTCCCGATGAATCAGAATTGGAGGTCCGGGCCAATCGAACGTCTCGGCAAATCAGATTTCCCGACGAATTTCATATCGAATGCCCCGACAATTTTCATATCAGCGATCCCGCATGTCAGAGGTCTCACAATATTGAGAGGTAAGCCAGGATTGTGGATTCCTTGTTAAATTGTCGAGGAGGGAAAAAAGGAAAATACAAAGGAGATTGGTGAAAAACCAAAGTATGCAAGGACCCTTTCTCTCTCCTGTAGGAAGGACACGTGGAGGCATCATGTTGGCTCTGATAAGGACAAAAGGAAGCATCATATGAGCTCCAATGAGGTCAAATGACAGGATCTGATTGGCTCCGACAAGTGATACATGGCAGCTTACATTAGCATGACGTCATGGTAAGAAGGGACATGTGGTAGGTTGTTTCGGTGTTTATGGATGGCCTAATGGTCATATCTTGGTGGCACGTGTCACTAGTCAGAAGATGCCACATGGCAAGTGATGACGTCATATTGGTGATTGGAAATCAGAGGTTTTCAATGGATGGCTCATGTGCCACAATGAAAATTTTCCAGGATGCGAGATAGCAAGTGTTTGAGAAGGCTTAATGCAACCAAGGGCTTGACACTTTATAAGGGAACCAAAGTCCCCTGGCAAAGCACAAAAATACTTAGCAGCTTAAGTCCAAGCCCCCACTCACCTCCCTTCGTCCTATGGTAAGAAGTGTGCGGTAAGGGTTGAGCGGAAGGAGCTTGAAAATCAAAGATCGTCAATCGCAGGTTTGTGGTTGATGGAACATTGGCCACAAATGAAAAACGCTAATATAGGTGGCTCCGATATGGTTAGCGTGGAACCAAGTCCTATGGTGGCGATATAGCAGGGGTCTAATGCAAAATTGGCTAGAATTGATCGGAGGTAGGAAATTGGCTATTACATGGTGTTACACCACTACATAACACTACAATGAAAAGCTATGATATGAAAAGATTTGAAAATCTATAGTTGTGTTTTTGAATGCAAAACTGTAAGGTTGATAACCAAAGACCTCTCGTGCATGCATTGTAAATAAATTCAAAATAGAGACTCCATGATGATGTACATGTAGATCTCTATGAACCATAGAGAAGTATGGGGAGCCTATATGAAATATGTAAGGAGGATTGAGAGGTAATACATAGCATGGAGAGTCAGTTGTATTACAGATAAGTGATCTTTTCCCATCCTTATGAGTTTAATGCAATGAATGAACTAGAGATTGCGTAAATCAACAAAAGAATTGGGTGTCATTCCTGGGGTACATGAGTGGGAAGAAATGATGATGAGGGTGACAATATCAAGACAAAAGAAGAACGGGAACAAAAATGTGAACCTCCATTGAGCTAAGGGGGAGTTTGAGTATACTTTCAACAGAGTAGACTAGTGAGATGTAAATTGGAGCAGAGTGTTTCAAGGGTAGTGCTATGGTGAAATAGTGGAGATCCCTGAGAAGAGAAAGTTGAGCACAGAGTAGAGTGTTGCAAGGGTAGTCTTGTGGTGAAACTGTGGAGATCCCTGAGTAGAGAAAGAAGAGCACAGAGAAATTTTTGTTGTGGGGGGAAAGAGAAAGACTTCCACAAGTGTTCAAAAGAAGAGTGTAGAAGTTGAATCTTCAGACAACCATTAAGGTAGTATTTTACTTGTAATTTGTATGCCTTTTTTTTCAATATGAAAATTTTATGAAATAGTAAAAGAGTGGTAGTGACAGGTTGGTGCCTATACACAAGTTGGTGCTTTCTAAACAAAGGGGTTTTGTGCCTCCAATGAGTGGGTTCTCACAAACAAGCAAATGTAATTAAGCTGGTGCTTAAATTACATCATAAAACAAACAAAAAATTGGTGGTTTTTTCCCTCTAAGTTTCCACATGAAAACATTGTGTCAAATGTATGATGATCATGAGATTGTTGTTTGAGTATGTGTTTCTAATGTTTATAAGATTTAGTGATTCATGAATGTATGATTTCAGATATGAAAGAACATAAGAAGGAACTATAAGCACAGTAAGAAAAGAAAATTAATATTTTCTTAAATTACAGATTCACCCCCCAAGTAATTCCTTAATTCCAACAAAATGTTTAGATCAGATTTTGGTGATCACACATTCTGAAGTAAAAGGTGTGAAGTACAGTGAGGAAGGCTTATTATCAATTGAAGGATAAAGAGTATAATCCAAGTTAAGGTCTGGTATGTTTTTGGGTTTATCTCTTCTACACTTATGAGGTAGAAAAGGATCTGTTGCAGTAGTAGGAGTCAAGAAGAACAAGAGTCCTCAGGAAGGAGCAGAAGGCTGGAGTTGAAAGAAGTTCAAGTCATAAGGGAAGGATGAGTCAAGATAGTAGGAGAATCCGTCCCAAGCAAAGGAAAGGCATAATAAAAAGGTCTTATGTACAAGTTATAATTAGAATTGTATACCTAATTCAAGAAGGAAAAAATTTCAAGAAGAAGGAGGTCGAAGTGAATGAGGAGCCAAGACAAAGAAACGGGAAAAAGGTTGGCTATCATCAAGGGAACTTGTGTCTTGGTCTTGGAGAGATAAATAGTTCAAGGGCCTTGGTCTTGGTATTCATCAATTGGAACCTATATAAGAAGAAGAATTTGTTCGGTTTTTCATCTTAAAGAGTGAGAGGTTTTGGCCCTGGCTAATAGCCTATATTCTGTTTCTATTGTCTCTTTATGGTTTATGCTTTGGTAGTTGATTGATGAAGAAGAACATTAATAACCTAAGTAAAAGAAGATCCTAATCTAAATAAGTAAAAATCACTCACAAGAAGCTACTAATAGAAGAGAAATCACTTAATCTCTATGCCCTACATTTCTCAACATGGTATCAGAGCTAAGGTGACTAAGTCAAGGAAGGGCATCTTATCAAGGGACTCTCACGGATGAAATCTCAAGGAAGGCATCAAATCAAATATCATCTTGAAGTCAAAGGAAGAATCATAACCCTAGATCAAAGAAGTATACAAAGAAGTATTGGGATCATCATCAAGAGGGAGAAGGAAAAAAAAAATCCACTCAGGTTAAAGTGTCTTGAAGACTATTCATCCAAAGGAAGCTAGATCAAAAGGCAATGTCATCTCACTCTCTGTGGGATCAAGGATCATTCTTGAATAAAACTACCTCCTTCAAGGAGAATGTTTCTATTCTCTATCATCATCAAAATCAAGGAAGAAAAAAGAATAAGGAGCATCATATCAAGTAAGTATATTTATGTCCACATATGAATTTGTCAAAATGTCTTTTTGCAAGGAAAGCAACAAATTGGTTGGGGATTCAAACTATATTGCATGGAAGAAAATGACAAATCTAAATATCATTGAAAAATTAGGTTATGGGACATCTTAAAGGTTCTATCACTAAACCAATAAAGGAATATGCTCAAGCTCTTTCCAAGTATATGAAAGGGGAATTTAGGGCTTAAAGGATTCTCATAGAATCCATCAATGATCCCCTCATCCCATATGTATCTAAACTCAAAACTTCAAATGAAATATATGAAAAACTGGTAGAGTTGCATTCCGTAATCACTGCTGGAGAAGTCAACTCATTAAGACAAGAACTATACAAGATGAATATGTCAAGGGAACATGGAAAAGTCTCATACTTTATGAGGATATCTGAGATCTAGGATTAACTACAAGATATGGGAGAAGTCATGTCTGATAGAGAAATGGCTACAATTGTATTAAATGCACTACAAGAAGAGTGGGGTAGCTTTACTTCAAGTATTTATGGGAAGAAAGAAGCTACTCCATTCTAGGATCTATGGTCACTGTGAAATATTGAAGAATCTATACGAAAGTCCAAATTTGATGTGGGAGCAGGTGAGAAAAATCAAGCCTATGCTGCAATGACAAAAAGAAAGGGACAATTTGGAAGGTTTGGTCCTCAGAAAAAGAAGAAGAACATGGCTAAAATAAAATGCTATGGGTGTCAATAATATGCACACTATAGGAGAGATTTTCCTAAGATAAATAAGGACAGTAAAAAAGAGGAAGATAAGAATCCCACATCACCAACGAAGTGGAGGAAGCTGAAGAGAAGAAATCCAAGGAGGAAGTAATAGATCTCCATTATTGAGATAGTCTTCCTCACATAAGTTATTTTCAAGTTCCTAAGTATTCTAGGATATGGCTATCCTAATTCACTAAGTAAAATAACAATTCATCAAGGCATCATAGAAGCATTGAAAGCAAGAGCTCAGACATCATCATAGAGAAACATGAAAGACAGCTAGAATCTATGGAAGTCAAGGATATAATTGTTGGGAATCTCATTGAAAATACAAGTGGCAAGGCCATCTGGTATAAGGTTCATCATTCATATGTTAAATCGAAACATCTATTGATGGGGATACTTTAGATCCTCAATATTCTCTGATGGAATATTCATTGAAAGGTTCACCGATCATGAGGGGAAGAAAGTGTTTCATTAAGTATTCTAAACTTGTGGAATTCATGGGATGATGGTATGATGGCATAAAAGTGAAGCAGATCAACGGATTGAAGCTATTTTAATCAAGGAATCTATTGCATGAAGTCTGCATGACCCAAAGGAAAAATGAGGTATGTGTGCTTAATTTTGATAGTGTGGAAGTCATGTCATATGGTTGCAGATATCATGCTCTATCCTATGAGAATGATCAAAATAAAGGATCTCCTCCCTCGAATGGATGCAAGAATGCACGGGTCACACATTCACTAGATAAAATCAACATAATATGTCCTTATATGAAGTATGAGGTGGTTGACTACAATTGAGGAACTTTGATTGGAAGCTCATAGGAATGAAATTTGTGAAGAAATGAAGGAAAATATCATGGAATATGAAACCATGATAAGGGAAATCAACATCTGATAAACTAAGAATATTCGACTACAATATCTCCATGGAATATATGAAGACTCTGATGGAGTCTGAAAAGGAAGGAGACCCTTGACAATATATATATTTGGGAGATGTGTCGATATGTATGCAAGCTGTTGATGCAAACTAGAAGATGTCATGATGATAGACCATCACAAAGGTAATGTTTATCTTAATGTTGATTCCTTTATTTTTGAACAAATATATAGATGGATTTATGTAAGGCTGTGTTGAAGGCTGAAAATGTATGCCTCAACATTAGGGGATGACCACCCAGTCCAGACCTTAAAGAAGCTCCTTCTCTGTTTCGAATGATGGTTCCAATTGATTCAACTAGGTCCAGTTACCTTCTCTCAATCTCTAATGGCTTAAAATATGAGTTTCATCCACCAATAAAGAAGATAGATCAAATCAACCTTCTTGCTGATCAGGAAAGAAAATGATCCTTAAGCTGATTTGGGTTCAACCAAGCCACAACTAAAATTTTCCTCTTTGGGAAGAGGACTTAAAAGAATGTAGAAATTAATCTAAATGCAAACTTATTCTATAATGCAAGCAAAAGGAATTAAATCCCAATCTTATCTCAATTAGTCAAACATAGATCTAACCCAACTGAGAGCAACATATTTAAAGTATTAGGATTTAAATATGCCTGGCTTATAATAAATATCAAGCTAACAAAATAGTTCAATTAACGGACATTATGAGTACTAAAACATATTCTATACAGACACCTCTTAACTAAAATAATCTACCAACAACATTTAGGAAGAAGTTAACATAAATGATATTGATTGTTTAATCAGTAATTCTAATAATTAAACAATAATATGAGGAAGAAGTTCACAATATATTACTATTTGTTTAACTAGTATTAAAAGACAGATTTATTAATAAATAGTTACTAAGAAATCATAATTCAACCCATAACAGCAGAGATAAATAATAACATATGATTGAGACAAATTACTCATACCGACAAAAGTGCACAAATTTGACTACAATGACACATTCCTGCCATCATAAAATGAAACGAGTATCTAAAACAGTAGTGTTAGAAATACCAATGAATTGAATCCATTTCTCTGACTTTGATCTCCAACAGTCCTTTACATTGCTTGAATTTTTGATGTTACAATAAGAGCTACAAAAGTGAAAAATTTGTCCATCATACATAATTCAAAATGCAAAAGAAAAATCCTCAACAATCCCCAGATCTGAGATTCTCATTCCTCCTACTTACAACTCTAAATCCTTATTACAAATATGCTTTTAGAATTCCATAATTGCATAGGAGAGAAACCCCTATTACATTCTACAATATGTTATTTATAATATTTACAAACGAATTCAAAGTAGGAAAGTTTGTTGAAGAAGAAATTTTTTTAATCAAATCTTCATTAGCACAAAATTCTATTCTTGTATTGTTGGAGCCTTCTCTTTGACTGAGATTCTTTTCTCTTCATCCCTTCAACAGTTTTCCTGCAAAATCAAATCAAAACAAAATTAAAATGCAAAAATAATATCAAAATGTCAAATCTGGAATTAAAACAAATTTAATCGAATTCAATTAAATAAATAATAAAAAAGGAAATATGAGCTTTCTATTGATTTCTATGATGATTTAATTGACCAAAGATATCATTGACAAAGGCATTTGCATTCAAAAGAGGCTTGGGCAAATGAAAATGCAGAAAATTATCTTAGAAAAATTAGTTTTATTTAAAAAATCGGAGCTTGATTTCTGCTAGATTTTATACCCAACACATGATTAGATTTGTTAATGAAACCTCCTCATAAATGTTCTTCATTATTTTATCTTTCCAATAAGCCATCCTGGGCCTCATTTGGCTAAGTAAAACTCAATCTATGAGTCTCCAAAGTTTATGAGTCAAATCTAGCAGAATTCTGGAAATTCTGTTCCCTAGGCTAAAAATCAGAGTTTTTAAGTAAATTCTAATCCTGAATTAGATTATAGTTATTTATCTAATTAATGCTAATTAATTTTAATAATGATAATCTAAATTATTTTACAGATTTAATTAACAAACAAAATTAAAATCTAATTCTAATTTAAATGTTAATTGATTGTTTTATTAATTAAATATACAATTTAATTAAAATGAAAAATTAAACTAAATTAATTATTAATTATTTACAGAAATTAATTAATATAAAAATATAATTTAATAATTTATTAAAATAATATTATAACTCTATTATATAAAAATTATAATTAATATATAAATATTATAATAATAATATTATATTATATTAAAACAAATTTTAAATTACAAATTTTATAAGTCACGTGAGGGTGGAAGGTGAGGAAGGTATATGAGCTTGGGTAATGGAGTAATAAGGGAGAGTTTGGAGTGATAAGGACGGAGGGATAAGGAGTGGAGAGTAAGGTGAGGGTGTGTGATGTCATGGTGATGGGAGTCATAAGGTGCTAAAAAAAATTTATATTAAAAATTTGTTACCCATCGCATAAAACCAAAAATCGTGTATCAGAATTTTAATATTGTTGCATAAAAAATAAAAAATTTATTTTGCGATATGTAATTTGCGATGTATTGCAATCACAATTTTTTGATCAAGTTTTTTAATCTTAGTTTTAAAATCACAATTCTTGGAAGGAAGCAAGTGATATGAAGTGGGGCCCACGTGGAATTAATAATCCTACAAATTGGACTATAGCCACTTTGCAATTTTGAGAATCTGGTCTTGGCAATTTGTTTTAAAATAATAAATTGGAGTAAATTACTAAGATTCTGAAACATGATTTCATCCGTTGTATGATTTAGCTAGGTCATTTTGTAGGACCGTTAGTGAAAAATGAAAAATTAATAAAAGTTAACTAAAAGTCAATATTTACAATGAATGACTATTGAACTTAATTAGTTACAAAAATTGAAATATTATACAGTTATTTACATTTTTAGTCTAGACGAGAAAATGATCAAACTTCAAAGGAGTGTCATTTACAAATCAGTTGACCAAATGAGTCGAAACAAGTATCGATAGAAACCTTGTGAAAAGTCGGATTCAATAAAACAATCAAAACATAAATCTGATGAAAATAAAAAATGGTAAAATTGTAAGACAATTAATTTAAATGAAAATCATAAAAGATGCTTAGCCAAAAATTTATAGAAAGGGTCTGCATTGTTTGGGTCAATAAGTCAAAAATTGGGGGGGGAAGGGGGTATTGGGGTTTCCCTACAACAATGGCAACACACTGGGAATAACCAGTTATCTCTGGTTAAAGATAATGAACTTTAATTTACCCAAATGTTAAAAATAATGGAATTTATGAAATCGTCTAACAGTAAAATATTTCCATGGGTCGCATATAAAATAGATTAAGTAATACGAGTTTGTAAAGATAAGTATTCAAATAGGACTAGAGTAAAAGTCATGAATCTAAATTTGGGAAAATTTGTTTTAAAACTACCTCATAAAAAAATAGAGGAAGGTAGAGATAGGAATTTTTGATAAAGCATATTTCCATTTTATGATTGTCTCTAACATCACTTCGCTACTAGCGAGCCTAAACAATACCCCGATGAAGTTGTCTTTTATGCCATATAAGCCTATTTCCACTGCCATCAAACGTTCATAGCCCTGACAGGTTTACTTGTATTTCCCATGCTTCCTCTTTAATCACTTTTTTGATAAGTGCATTTTCAAGCTTTTATTTTATAATATATTTGAGTGAAAGAGGTGGGATGGTGATAGAGATTTATGTTTAATGAACATAATACTTTCATAGTATTTGCTCCAAATTATTTTCCCACAATTGTCAATCAGAGGATTTTATGTGGAGAGGTGGAGGGATTCATTGTGTTAAACTCAAATCAATTCTTTCCTTAAAAAATTAAGCTCAATCACCTAGAAAATATGTGTGTTCCTCCATGAAAAATATTTAAAGCGAGATGATCTTATCGTTCCATAAGGATATGCCTTTAATAATAAATGAAATTCACTGAAATAGATAGAAATAAGAGATTTCCCATGTATGTCGATCGCTATCGGGCGAGGAAAAAGGCCTTTCATATAAATCATGGCAGAGTCACCAAAATAAAATCAAAACTAAAAGAAAAAGGAAAATAATTATTAAACTAAAGTACGAAAAAAAATCAGCGAACCAAAATAAAATTGAAGAAAAAAAATGAAAGAAAAATCCAAATTTAAAAGATAAACTCCATCAAGACTACCTATACAAATGTATCAACAAAAGAGATAAAAGAAAATAGTTACGTGAATGTTCCTTCTTTTTTTGAAATTTAGATAAATTTTATCTTGCAGAGTTATAAGCATTTTGGCTTCCGATAGCAGTGATGATAAAATTCAGCGATAATGAAAAAAAAATGTATGGTGTAAATATTTTATTTCAAAGCATCTTCTTAACCATTTTCTAACAAAAGAAATGCTTAAGGAAACAGTTGAAGGTTCAAAAACTCCCTAGATTAGATGATTCAATGAGGATTATTAATGCTTCTTTCAAGAATCTTAAAGAAAACTAAACAAAAGATAATGAACTTCAACACTGATCTGGTAGAGGCGCAATAGATTCATGAAGACCTGCAAAAATAGAGTTTAAGATCAGAAAAAAACTAAAAACGACACTAAAAACAAAAGTAAAGTAATGAGAATGGGTACATGAAACTTACCATTGGAGAATTGCATTTAATCTTACCTGAAAGATATAATTTTCTCCAATACTAACTAACTTCTTACTTTATTTTAGAATTAAAAGCATGAAGAAGTTGAACTAACTGAAATTTTATTAACCCAAAATCATCATTTATTAAATCTAAACTAAAACAAGCAACAAACTAGAAGAAAACAATGTTTCATGTTCCAGGAATATGAAGTGAATTGAATTCATCAAAGATGAGAATGAAATGATGCTTTTTAATGAATCGCAATGATGAATGTTCTCATAATATTATAAGTTTCATATCAACTCCATGATTTTCATAAATATTTTATAATTAAGACCAAATCCAAGATAATGAAATACAGATGTGTAGATGGGGAGGTCTTGAATTTCATATATTAAATATAGAGTGATATATCTAAAACTCAAATATAAGAGAAATAAAAATGATTTAACCATGTTGCAATTTTGTTACCAATTGCTTCATTACCATAGTGGTTACCCAAGAGTGCCTTAAAATCTTTTATACAACACAACGTCTTATCGAATTTTTTGCATCGCAGTTTCACTGCCATGCATAATTTCAAACTGCGAGATTCACCTTTGTTGATATGTGATTGAATGTTATATAATAGTTAAAGGTCATTTGGAGAGAGGAATATAATGGATTTTATCGCATAGGAGGATGTCAAGACAATATGCGATATAAGTGTTGTGATATGAGCATATGCAATGAAAAATTGTGATGTCGCAATTTCTATGTCTGAGATAGTCATATCGGCGATTAGAATTGTTAACAAAAGGGAAATTCCGATGTGATTCTTGCGATAATAGGATTGCGATAGATGATGTGGCTCGCTGGTGGGACCGGCTTTGCATTTTAAAAGAAATCGTCAATTGACAGATTTAAGCACAAGATGTAATATTGTTGATACGCCGATGTGCAATGAATAATGAATGCGATAAATTTATTATGTGAATTTTAATATCGTATCGGATCCGGGACATCAAAAATTTTAAACCTATGCCCCTACTATAATTTCAATTTATAAATGGATGTGATATATTTATGAACTAGATATAAATTTCATATCGGGTCTGGAATTGTGTAGTTATTGCAATATTAGCAGAGTCAATTATCTGAGATTGGTGATTCAATATATTAGAAGTACATCCAATTGAAAACCTCTGACATGTGAAATGTGATATGAGACGTGGCATCTTTGTGCGACGGACTTTGGTCTTGATAAGAGATCGATGATCAGATGATTTTAAATGAGATATAACATCTTTGACATGCAGATGTGTACTGAAGAATGGATGTGATATTTTTATTAAATGGATTCAATCTCTTATCGGATCCGAGATATCAGGACTTTTAAATGTATGTCCCAATTGAGATTGCGATTTTATGAGCGAATGCAATATATTTTAAAATTGAATTTAATATCAGGTCTGGGATTGGGTGGATATCGCAATACTTAAATTGATGTTTTACATGAAATGTCCGTACATTAGGATTCTCTGGTAATTCTATATGGAAATACAACAAGATTGGGATGTTTTAAAGTATTCAAAATGAAAGTGCCTAACTCAATTTTTCTTTTCTATAAAAACTCTATTCAATAATTTCATTAACGATCGGATCATTCGATCAGAGGAAGATGTTATCACAACTTTCTTATCATGAGAGTTGCAATATTATAATGATCCAAAATGAATTTCCCAATAATGTATTTAAAAGTCTAAACAAAATTTTAATGAAATATGTAAGAAAAATTAATGAATCCTCAAATTCTGACAAAACAACTAATACTTCCCTGAGCATGTTGTTGGTTTAAAATAGTTGACTGCTTGTTTCAAGTTTCCAAAATCAAAGCAATGAAGACCTGCAAAAATAAACAAAACATAAATAGGAAATAAAGTATGAAAAAGAAAATCAAACAATAGATGAATATGAACCTTTTAAGATGCATACTTGGAAAAACATTTACGGCAAATTTACCTCATGAATCTTCAATTTCTCCCATGTATTTTTCAAAATTCTCATATGTTCAAGGTAATGTATTTATTTAATCTAAAATGATATGTAATGATCTTTCATATTACATCGACCTCCAATTTCCATTGGAGGACATGAGTGGTGAAACTGAGCTCTTTTTCAGACATACTCATGAATCAAGGATTGTCAAGTTGTAGCAAATTCTTGGAATTTATTTATTTATGATCATCGTAATAAATTTTTTCCAAAACGATACAATCAAGTGATTTTCATAAATGTGTATGATCTAAGAGCTTCTAAAATATTCTAAGTTGTTTTTCCAAAAATGAAAGGGAATGCCCATAAGAAATCAGATTCATTACTTGCTTTATTGAAATCTCAAATAATGAAATAAGTGTAAACATAAAAGAACTCTAATTTAAATTAATCTATTCCTAATTCTAATTTAATGAAGGAAACATGACTACTTATAGTCATACTTCCATTGTAACTATGTAAGCATTTTAATTCCTACATGTATGTATAAGTCAATTATTAGTAACAAAAATACAAATTAAATTAAATTAAAGAAAATAAATCTGAGTTTAAAATGTATAGTAACTGCTAGCAATTTATTTATAATTACCTTCTCTTGAAATTCCCTTTCCAATTGAATTTCAATTGGATCATAGAAATCTGGATGGATTTCTATTAATGATTGGAAGGGATTCAAAAGAGGGGGTGACAGGCCAGATGGTGCAAACAAGTTTTTAGATACAATGGCCTGCATAAATTTGTTAGTGTTATGTACAAGTGTTAAACTATTAACAATCTTTCGTGAAGGAAAACTTTCCAAATATTTTTCAAAGGGGTCCTTGAAATATGGATGGAAATTTGTTAGATACAATGGAAGATTGTTAATTAAATTAGATTGTGGGCCATATTGTGAAAATACACTCTCTTGTTGACACTGCCTTTGAGAAGGTAGAAGTAATGGATAAGAAATGAACGCCAGTTGGAATTGGAAGAGAAATAGCTCTTGAGGTTCACAATTAAAACCTAAAACTTCATTTTCCCATTCAGACAATACATCAATTGAGTGTTTAATACTGAACTCCTCAATATTCCACCACAAATTATCTAAAAATTGAAAATTAAAAACAGAAAACAAATCTAAATTTTGAAAAAATCAAATCAAATCATAGTTTACAGTAGTGTTACAATTATTTTTACAGCATAATTGGGCCCGACTTAAAACAATTTCCTTTTCACAAGACTTGGTCAGAATAATAGAATTCGAATGATTCCTAATACCAATTTGTGAATTAGAAAGAGAATCATGACTATGAATAGGAATGAGATCTTGATCGTCATATAAATCATAGATTGGAATGTTTTCTCGAATGCTAAAATCATTAGTATGATTAATTATTTGAAAATGAGAACTACTTGAAACAATTTTTGAATTAGAGTGTTCTTCATTTTCACATTTGATTAGACTTTGATCATGAGGATTCAATAGTGAAGTAGACAAATCAATGTCCTCAATGTCAAAGTAACTATCATAAATGACCTCACGACATTCATTAGAATTCTCTTCGATCTTATCCAATGTATCAAAACAAGAAGGAATATAAAGCACATGTTCATTAATGCTAGAAGAATGATCAATATTTAATTCTCTATCTTGATAAAAACTAATTGGCAATTCATTAAGATCAGTATCTCTGTTTTATGAAATATCATTAATGTTAAGGGGAGATAAATTGCTATCAGTAAAATTATCAGGATAAAGGGAAAGATGGGAATCAGAAGCAATAGTTATAAAAGTGTCTTTTTTTAGGAACTCTTATGCATTCTGATCACTGTAAATTTCAGATTTGAGATCATTCATTTTGTACTTGTGCTTTCTTGAAGAATGTTGCCTTGTTGTTCTACATTTGGTATTTGCTCATCGTAAAAGAATTCAAAAATTTGTACAGAAGACTACGTATTATTGGAAGCTTCGATTGTTGCTTGTACTTGCTGATTTATGTTCTAATTTTTTGAATTTAATGCATACTGATTTTCATATTTCAAAGCGGTATCTTCTTCAATATTATTTCTAATATCTTCTTGCACTTGAATAGTAAAATTCTCGAATATTTGTGATTGAGATTAGCTGACATGTGAAGGTGCATCTTAATCATTATTAATACTGTAAGAAGTGTTCATGAAATGAAGAAATTGATCGTGCATAATAGATGCCACTTCATCATCATTTGTTTACATCTTCATATTGGAACTCTCAATTGTGTTAATGTAATTAGAAGGAGTTTGAGAAAAGCTTAAAATAATCTCACGTGGATTATGAATGGGAGGAAGGGAGCAAATATGTTCATAGCAATATAGTAATTCTTCTCTCGTAGGTTTTCCTTCAATTTTAAATTTCAAACAATTTAAACGAAACCTGATGGTAAAATCAATCAAAGATTCATTTTCGAATCTTTGTAAATCTTCAAAATCGTCACATACCTGTTCTTAGTTCTAGTTGTCAAATTTACAAAGGAAAATTGTAACAAATTGATCTCAGGTATGAATTGAGACAACTGGAAGAGTTCGACACCAGTTTCTGGCTTTTGGCGCGAATGTAATAGTAAAAATCCTACATAAAATATCATCATCAATTCCTTGAAAATCATAGTTTGAAAATTTTTGGATAAATTGAAAGGCATGATTAAAAGCAAAAGAATTTCTCTTACCATTAAATTTTACTTGAGACAAGAGTCTTACCACTTCTGGTGGAGTATTGGAAGATGCATGTCCATAAATACAACTCCAAATTGGAAGTTTAAGATGAGTCATTCTAATAAAAATAAAATGTTTAGAATACAAAGATTCCAATTGACAACAAGTTTCAGGCCTTCCTTCTAGTGCCAAAAATGTTGAAGGCCAAAAATGTCTACCTCAACATTAGGGGATGACCACCTTGTCCGGACCTTAAAGTAGCTCCTTTTCCATTTGGAATGATGATTCCAACTGGTTCAACTAGGTCCAGTTACCTTCTCTCAATCTCTAATGGCTTAAAATATGACTTTCATCCACCAATAGAGAAGAGACATCAGATCAACCTTCTTGCTGATCAAGAAAGAAAATTATCCTTAAGCTAATTTGGGGTTCAGCCAAGCCAGAACTAAAATTTCCTCTTTGGGAAGAGGACTTAAAAGAATGTAGAAATTAATCTAAATGCAAACTTATTCTATAATGCAAGAAAAAGGAACTAAATCCTAATCCTATCACAATTAGGCACATCTCGATCTAATCCAATCGAGAGCAAGATATTTAAAGTATTGGGATTTAAATATGTCTGGCTTATAATAAATATCAAGCTAATGAAATGGTTCAATTAAATGACATTATGAGTACCAAAACATATTCTATACAAATACCTCTTAACTGAAATAATCAACCAACAACATTTAGCAAGAAGTTCACATAAATGATCTCGATTGTTTAATCAGTAATTTGAATAATTAAACAATAATATGAGGAAGAAGTTCACAACATATTACTATTTGTTAAAACAATATTAAAAGACACATTTTCTAGTAAATAGTTACTCAGAAATCAGAATTCAACCCATAAGAGCAGAGATAAATAATAACGTATGATTGAGACAAATTACTCATATTGACAAAAGTGCACAAATATAAATAAAATGACACATTCCTGCCATCATAAAAAGAAACTAGTATTTAAAATAGTAATATTAGAAATACCAATTTATTGAATCCATTTCTCTAGTTTTGGTCTCCAACAGTCCTTTATATTGCTTGAATTTATGTTGTTACAACAAGAGCTACAAAAGTGCAAACTCTGCCCATCATACATTATTCAAAATGCAAAAGAAAAATCCTCAATAATCCCCAGATCTAAGATTTTCACTCCTCCCACCAACAAATATAAATCCTTGTTACAAAAGTTCTTTTAGAATTCTATAATTATAAAGGAGAGAAACCCCTATTACATTCTACAATCTGTTATTTATAATATTTACAAACGAATTCAAAGTAGGAAAGTTTGTTGAAGAAGAAATCCTTCTAATCAATTTTCATTGGCTCAAAATTCCATTCTTGTATTGCTGGAGCCTTCTCATTGATTGAGATTCTTTTCTCTTCATCTCTTCAATTGTTTTCCTACAAAATCAAATCAAAACAAAATTAAAATGCAAAAATAAAATCAAAATGCCAAATATGGAATTAAAACAAGCCTAATCAAATTTAATTAAATAAATAACTAAAAAAGAAATCTGACCTTTCTATTTATCTCTGTGATGATTTAATTGGCTAATGATATCATTTATGAATGGATTTGCATTCAAAAAAGGCTTCGGAAAATGAAAATGCAAAAAATAAACTCAGAAAAATTAGTTTTATTTAAAAATTCGGAGCTTGACTTTCTTCTAGATTTTATACCCAATAAATGATCAAATCTATTAATGAAACCTCTTCAGAAATGTTCTCTATTATTTTATTTTTCCAATGAGCCATCCTGGGTCTCATTTGGCTAAGTAAAACTCAATCTATGAGTCTCCAAAGTTGTTGAGTCAAATCTAACAAAATTCTGGAAATTTTGTTGCCTAGGCTAAAAATAAGAATTTTTAAGTAAATTCTAATCCTGAATTAGATTATAGTTATTTATATAATTAATACTAATTAATTTTCATAATGATAATCTAAATTATCTTACAAATTTAGTTAAAAAACAATATTAAAATCTAATTCTAGTTTTACTATTAATTGATTGTTTTATTAATTAAATATACAATTTAATTAAAATGAAAAATTAAACTAAATTAATTATTAATTATTTACGGAAATTAATTGATATAAAAATATAATTTATTAATTTATTAAAATACTATTATATTAATATTATAATTCTATTATATAAAAATTATAATTAATATATAAATATTATAATAATAATAATATAATATTATATTAAAACAAATTTTAAATTACAAATTTTAAAAGTCACATGAGGGTGGAAGGTGAGGAAGGTATATGAGCTTGGGTAATGGAGTAATAAAGGAGAGTTTGGAGGGATAAGGAGTGGAGAGTGAGGTGGAGGGTGAGTGAGGTCATGGTGACGGGAGTCATAAGGTGCTAAAAAAAACTTTATATTAAAAATTTGTTATCTATCGTATAAAACCAAAAATCGTGTATCAGAATTTTAATACCATTGCATAAAAAACAAAAATTTTATTTTGCGATATGTGATTTGTGATGTATCACAATCACAATATCGCATCGCAATTTTTTATCACGTTTTTTAATCACAGTTTTAAAATCACAATCCCTGGAAGGAAGCAAGTGATATGAAGTGGGACCCATGTGGAATTAATAATCCTACAAATTGGAATATAACCACTTTGCAATTTTGAGAATCCGGTCTTGGCAACTTGTTCTAAAATAATAAATTTGAGTAAATTACCAAGATTCTGAAACATGATTTCATCCATTGTAAGATTTAGCTGAGTCATTTTGTAGGACCGTTAGTGAAAAATGAAAAATTAAAAAAGTTAACTAAAAGTCAATATTTAAAATGAATGCTTATTGAACTTAATTAGTTGCAAAAATTGAAATATTATACAGTTATTTACATTTTTAGTTAAGGCGAGAAAATGATCAAACTTCAAAGGACTGCCATTTACAAACTGGTTGACCAAATGAGTCAAAACAAGTATCAATGGAAACTTTGTAAAAATTCGGATTCAATGAAATAATCAAAACATAAATCCAAAGAAAATAAAAAATGTTAAAATTGTAATACAATTAACTTAAAGGAAAATCATAAAAGATGCTTAGCCAAAAATTTATAAAAAAGGCCCCATTATTTGAGTCAATAAGTCAAAAGTGGGGGGGTGTTGGGGTTTCCCTACAACAGGCTACCGAGGGAAGATCTACAGATGTCTTCCACCACCGATGCATATGTAGCATGATAAAATATCCTTAAGTAAACATGGCATGAAGAAAGCATCATGCCGTGAAGGAAGGCCGAGTATGGACTAATGGATCACTTTCTTATGATGACATAGTTTAATCGTGGATGAAAGTGATGGATGGTCAATTCCCTTGTAGAAGTACTAAACATGAAGAATCATAGATAATGAAAAGAAGTTCATGACATATTGAAGAGGAGTTCTTCAAGTAGTTGATTGTTCCAACATCTACCCCTGATAAGCTGCTATAGGTCCCTAATTAAGAGGGATCCTGGAAACAAGTTCTTACTTAGAATGAACTTGGAAATTCCTCAGACGAGAGGGAGATTAGGTACATTCCTTCCATAGGAATGATTACATTCCTTTATTGGAATAGATGTGTCCTCCCTAATTAAGAGGGAGAGATATACACATCATTCTTATCTTCACTTGGGAAGATAGAATGGAGGATTAGGTAAAACATATGGCATCCAATGCTCTTTGAGGATGAATTAGGGAATCCAAGATAAGAGTATTCGTTGAGGATCGATATTCTTTGAGGATTGGGAATCCAAGATAAGAATAGTCTTGGTGGAACACAGCCTGAGACCCCGGGTGGGGTATGTTCTGAGAGAGACAATGATGAGGGTGTTTATATATCATTGGTCTCACTAGCATTGTGCTCAAATCTCATGGAGATGTAGAGTTGTTAGTCAAGGCCTTGTTATGTGACAATGCTAGTTGATATGATGCTAAAAGATGGGTTACCAATCTAACTCTTCTTATGAGAAATTCTTCATATTGAGAATGACCAAGTACCATTATGAATATCTCCCTATTTAAGAGGGAGTCTTGAAAAGTGTAACTAGGTTTGGTCTTCATAATGACATGTGTAATTGTGATTTTATGTAATTTATTAAAACAAGAAAAATAAAATTATTATTTAAGTATGGGGGATTTACGCAGTGCATTATATTAGATATCATTTTTGGGATTCAACTGCGTTAAGTAAGTCATTCAAACGTATGACCATTTCCATGAGAGGTAGTCGTAACTAACTAATTTCTCATGATTTTTGAATAGTTCACTTAGCACTCATTGCATCGGGTGATGCTCACAGGGGTGAAGAAGTGGGATTGAAACTAGTGAAATGTGGAGAACAAATCACATAGCATCAATCATCACTTCCGGGGCTTGCACCCGGTAACCAGGACTTCCCAGGAGGTCACCCATCCCAGAACTCCTCTGGCTCAAGCGCGCTTAATTGTGGAGTTTTTCCCACAATCAAGCCCACTTAGCTTGCTACCCCTGTGAGCATCACCCGATGCAATGAGTGCTAAGTGAACTATTCAAAAATCATGAGAAATTAGTCAGTTACGACTACCTCTCATGGAAATGGTCATACGTTTGAATGACTTACTTAACGCAGTTGAATCCCAAAAATGATATCTAATATAATGCACTGCGTAAATCCCCCATACTTAAATTCAAAAAGAGTCAAGGGATCTCTACTTGAATGGTTCATGAGGCACAATACTTGCTAAGGTTTTGCAAATGGGGTAGCAAGCTAAGTGGGCTTGATTGTGGGAAAAACTCCACAGTTAAGCGCGCTTGAGCCAGAGGAGTTATGGGATGGGTGACCTCCTGGGAAGTCCTGGTTACCGGGTGCAAGCCCTGGAAGTGATGATTGATGCTATGTGATTCGTTCTCCACATTTCACTAGTTTCAATCCCACTTCTTCACCCCTGTGAGCATCACCCGATGCAATGAGTGCTAAGTGAACTATTCAAAAATCATGAGAAATTAGTCAGTTACGACTACCTCTCATGGAAATGGTCATACGTTTGAATGACTTACTTAACGCAGTTGAATCCCAAAAATGATATCTAATAAAATTATTATTGTAATGCTTGTGTCATGGGTTTCATGAGCAAGGAATTTTATTTTAGTGATGGCTCACACTGAGAGCCTTTAGGATTTGTCATCTATTCATAAAATGTCAATTTGAGCCTATGTCATGTATGAAGGACCTTTCTTGGCAATATTACATTTTGTATGAGTCACACAAGTATAAGAAGGCCCTCCAAGACCAAGACAAAGTCACGTCCTTCAAGTCGGCTTCAAAAGAATAATATAATATCTCAAATAGACATATCGACTCATCTCCAAGTCATGTCGACTTATTACACCCTCAAAAAAATATAAATAAGGTCATTCAAATTTCATTTAGAGACAAAATTTCAGAGAATATTTCACTGATCACATAGTCTGATGTAAAAGGTGTGAAGTATAGCGCGGAAGGCTTATTATCAGGCGAAGGAGAAAGAGTATAATTTGAGTCCTATTTTGGTATGTTTTTTTGTTTATATCCTCTACATGTATGAGGTAGCAAAGGATCTATTGAAGCAACAAGAGCTGAGAAGAACATCAGTCCTTAGGTAGGAATAGAAGGTTGGAGTTGAAAGAAGTTCAAGTCATAAGAGAAGTTTGGGTAAAGCTAGTAGGAGACTCCATTCCAAGAAAAGGAAAGGCATAAGAAAAAGGCCTTATGTCACAACCCTCATCAAAATTCCATGTAAAAGTTAATAAAGGAAAAAATAATACCAAGGTCATGGGACACATATTCCAAGATGAATGGTGATAAAAAAATCCTAGTTGTGTTCATTTCAGTTAGTATGGCTAAGGAAATTGGAAAATGAAATGGAAAAGGCTTTGGAAAGGCAAAATGGCATTTTTGGAACATTTATTTATGAAAATAATGGAAATTAGAAGAAAATGAAGGTAAAAGGTCATAGGTTTCATGTGAGGAGGAAATGAAGTAAAATAATAGAAAATGAAGAAAATAGAGGCCTCATTGATAAAAGATCTTATGAGGATCAGCTGGCAAGATTTTCCTCAGGCTTGGTCAGTGTAGATTTTATCTGTTCAGTTTTGGAGCTCTCATTCTATTCTCTCTCTCTTATACTCTTGGACATTTTATAGTTTTCTTGGATCACTATTGGAGAGTGTGGCATACTTGGATTGTTGGAGGAAGAGGGAAAAGGAATATCAGGAAAGTGCAAGAGGACAGAGGGATCATTAGCTACAACGAGTTTTGCTTGCAGGTATCAAGATGTATGTGGTCTCTTAGTCATGATCTATCATTGGCATGGAGGATTTCCTAGATTAATAGTGGATTTTCCTAGCCTTGCCATATTTGGGATATTCATGTTGTTGTGGGTCCATTTCTTTTCTTTTTAGGTTGGTTCTCATGTGTCCTTTAGCTTGGGTGGAGTTACTAGTTCCTGGAGACCTTGGTTGGACAAACGCTCTGTAAGTCCTATAAGAGCTTGGGTTGAGTTAATAGTCTTGGAAGCCTTGGTTAGAAAAATGCTCTCGAAGCCCTGTAATAGCTTGGGTTGAGTTAATAGTCCTAGAAGCCTTGGTTGGACAAATGCTCTGGAAGCCCTTGGTGGGTTGAGTTACTAGTCCTAGAAGCCTTGGTTGGACAAACGCTCTGGAAGCCCTCAGTGGGTTGAGTTACTAGTCCTGAGAGCCTTGGTTGGACAAATGCTCTGGAAGCTCGATGATAGGTGTGGGTTGAGTTACTAGTCCTAAAATCTTTAGTTAGGAAAACGCTCTAAAAGCCTGGCGGCAACTATGGTTTGAGTTACTAGTCCTAGAAGATAGGTTGGAAAAAATGCTTTGGAGCCCTGGACAGCTTGGGCAAAGACCAATTTGGTGATGGTTAGTGATGTCTGACTATGTGGTGGAATCACAGGTTGACGGTTGAGGTTGTTTGGCCTCTGTAAGCCTTGGTTCAGTTTTGATGGATTGTTCCAAGAGATCCCACATTCATGCTTGCAATATGGCACTGTGGTGACCCATTGAAGAGATATTTGGCTCACCCATGTCTATGGTCAGGTGGTGCGTGGAAGTCCCAAACCTACCTTTGCATCACTAATATGAGGTTATTCCTCCTTGTTAATTCATGAGTATTATACTGGTTTATATGTGGATTTTATGGTTATTACTTCCTTGGTATTTCTATTGTTATTATGTTGGTTATGAACATGCATTATGAAAGTGGCTATGTATGGCTCTCATCATACTTTTACTTTTGAATGAATGAACAATGTATCTATGGCCTGATAGATGAAATTGCAGCTAATGTGTTGAGGCATCAATGCTACTTAGTGATTCTCGGATACGTATGAGGCCCCTATGCTCATTTATGTTGTTAAGACCTATAGCTTTCATGTTTGTGATATGTTTGATGAAATGCCTATCATGGCTAGTAGGGGTCTAGTATAGTCCTTGTTGATTTTTTTCCAAATGTATCTTTGTTTGAGTATGAAATTTCATTTCTGACAATGCCATTGAGTTGTGGGCAGTGACCTGGGCTCTAGGCCTGAAAAAGTTGCACAAATCCTAGAGTCGAAGGCACAAAACTAGGGAAAAAAGTCCCCGATGCTCCCTTTCCCTTGCTGGGAGCTTTTTGAGCCTCCTAGATGCACCCTGGTCCATATAGAGGGAGCATCCAGAGGTTTGATACATTAAAACTTCAGTTGGTCTCAGGGGTTGGCTACCTGAGTGGTTAAGATGGCTCTTGAGAGTTCTATTTCTTATGTGGAAGGTCTGTGTGATGTGTTCTGTTGATTCCACTTCCTTAATTGACACATAGGGAGTCAAATCATATCACAGTAACTTTTTATCACATGTTTACCTCGGTTGGCCGGCTACTTGGGTAGATGTGGGAGGAAGGTATTACAGAGTGGTATCAAAGTGGGTTCTGCTCTCTTTGGGTGATATCTGATACCACATAGTGGTATCAGATCGAGTTTCTCTCTCTTTGGGTCATATGATACCACAGAGTGGTATCAGAGTGGGTTGCGCTCTCTTTGGGTCATATCTAATACCACATATTGGTATTACAGCGGGTTGTGCTCTCTTTGGGTGGTGTCTAGTTGTCGATCTTTTGGGTGATATCGTATACCACATATGTGGTATCATAGCATGGTTCGACCCTTGGACTGGATGGACAGAATGTATTTTTCATGCATGCATGTAGGTTGTATATGTGCTTGTTATGTATGCATGGTGGTGGTCATTATTTTCGTTGTGTCGCCATGTAATATTTGATGATGTTGTTGTCGGGATGCATTAGTCATGAGTGCATGTTGGTTGTATATGCATTTGTTATGCATGTTAGTGACTATATTTTGTTATTCATGCATTTTTATGGTTATGGTTATGCATGCATAATATGTTAGATATGAATTGTGAGGCCATTTTATGTAGTTAGGTCATCATGATGTTATTGGTATGTTATGATGCTAATGAGTTGGTTGAGATAAAGTAGGAGATCTAGACCATCAAAGTGAAGTTGAAGCATTGGACCTCGAGGCAAGAGAATGTTGTCATATAGGTTTGTATGTTGGGCATGCAGGTATAGAGATTAAGGGTTGTTATATATATTATGGTTATGTGTATTCCTTTCATTCTATTGATGTTATGGTTACATACATGATAGATGCTAGTTGATTAGTGTAATCATATGCACACGTGTGAGATAGTCATGACTGAGAGTAACTTATGGTTGTATGAATTGCTATAGTTATTTTATGTTAGATAACTTGATGATTATGTTATATGTTGTTGATGAGTATGTTATAGGATAATTTGTTGTTCTTATATGATAGTTAGCTTGATGATTAGGTTATATGTCGTTGATGAGCATGATATATAGCTTGTTGTTGTTACATGTTGGCAACTTGATGATTAGGGTTATTACAATAAGATATTGATGTTATATATATCATGTGTCTGCCCTCCTCTGACATATACCCAAGTAAATGGCCAACCGAAGTAAACATGCGACAAGAGAGGCCATTATTTATGGATTCAACCTCCTTGGTGACCTTATGGAAATGGAATTGATGAAGCACATCAATCGTACCTTCCACATCAGCAACAACACCCCGAGGAGACATCTCAGCCACTCAGACATCATGCCCTTAGGTCCCACTAATATTTTAGACCTCTTGACCTCTGGACACTATCATGTTGTAGGCATTCCAGCCTTTAGGGACCTTTTGATGCTCTCACAAACCTTCAAGACAGTGTCTAGGGACTTTTCCCAGTAGACTGCCAGCATCCATGGAGTTCAAGGCACTTTTCTAGCCCAGAATTTCGGCCATTGCCCTGAACTTGTTATAACTTTCAGAATCCATTAAAGACATGATCACAAGACTACTGAACCAAAAATCAACCTCATGACTAGGCCTGACCCTCCCCAACCGAGACTGACATGTCTAGGATGCAAGACAGAGCATGATTGACTAACAACTCTTATGAAACGTGACAAGAAGGATCACCACCTTCTCCATTCAACTGTTAAAACATAAATTAGCTCTTGCATCCATCAATTTAAAAATTACAAGTAAATGCATGAGATAACCATGACATGAACCTATCAATTAAGCATGCTTATAACTAGCATAAAACCATGTAAATAACAAAGATATATAAACAATTAAATCCACATATAAACAAGTCCCAAAGAAATAGAACTTAACTTTCATTAATCATAGGCAAATTTAACCAGGTTTGGGACTTCCACGTACCACCCACCTGTAGACATGGTTGACCCAAATCCTTCTTTTAGCCAGTCACCCTCATACGATATTCCAAGAATGAATGTGGGATATCATGGGTAAGCCGATCAAAACACAACCAAGGGAATCTAGAGGTTAAACCACCTCCAACCTCACCAAACCATGATCACAACAAAACCGGTGCTCTGATCACAACCGAATCGAACTTGGAATGCCATCCAGAATCCATCACTATCCTTGAGGAGTTTTCTTTCTCCTCGTCTCTCAGGATTTACTGCAATCAAATCCTAGATCACTACAACCTAAACCGAGACAATTCTCTTAGGATTTACCACAATCTAAAATTGTATCACTATGCCCTAAACTGAGACTTCTCCCTCACGCTTTACCTTGTATCCCTCCAAAACCGATGAAGGGATTCCTAGGCCTTTGGGAATGAACCTTGAGACCACCTTCGCCCTGAATTTTGAAATCCATCCAGCAAACCAAAGCTAAAAACTGAGATAAATATCCCAACATACCATGACATCCGTAAAAAGGCAAGGCTAGGCTGAAAACCTCTATCATAACCTGGAAAAACCATGCCACCAACAACAAGAGAACCATAGACCAACATTCAAAGCCATGCATGTCAAATATAATGAGGAAATCACACGTGCCATATGTTACCTGCAAGTATTCTTGTTGAAGTTCCTTGATCCTTGCTTTCCATACTTTCCCTTTGCTTTCCTTTCCTTCCTTGATCCAAAGCTAGAGTGCTCAAAGAAAACTCTAAGTGACCAAGAGTGAGAGAGAGAGAAAAATGAGAGAGCTCCAAAAAATTGAACTGACAAAAGGTTACCAACTGATCATCAAAAGCCTTTTTATTAATGAGTCCTCTAATTTCTTAATTTTCCATTATTTTCCTTCAATTTCCTCCTCACATGCAACTTGTGACCTTTCACCTTACTTTTCTCCTAGTTTCCTTTATTTTCATAAATAAATGTGCCAAAATTCCTTTTTTCCTTTTAATGCCTTTGCCTTGGGCTTTGTCAATTTCCTTAGCCATAAACACATCCAGTGATGCCCACTAGGATATCTTTACCCAAAATTCAGCTTCGAATATGTGTCCCTTAACCGTGGTCTTATTTTCTCTTTATTAAATTTTATTACATGAAATTTTCACCAGGGTCCTTAGAGAAATCTCCCCCTTAGGGAACATCGTCCTCAGCGTTAAACCACACCAAGACCTCAGAAAAACCACTAAAAAGAAAACATACTTCCCATGGAGCTTTATAACTTATCTCATTGTAGTATTTACAATGAAAGACCTACTCAAAAGAAAAACATCATGACAACATGACAAGATAACAACCATACCTCTTATTGGAGCTTTATAACTTAGCTCATGGCGATATTTACATCCATATACATATATACATATACCAAAACATTATAAAACATATGAAAAACATACACCAACATCAAACCAAAACTTCTTTGCCTCAATGGAAAATTGTGATGGATACAGGGCCCACATCTGATCTACCATTTCCCATGTAGCTCCTTTAGGTCTAAATTGCTTCCACTACACTTTAACTTGATCTATGCCTCTTTCCTTGAGCATGATATGCTTCCGCTTCAATATGATCTGAGGCTCCAGTTGGAACTCTCCTTCTTGCTCCACTAGAAATATAGACCAATCAATAACATGATCAACATCCTTTATATACCTCTTAAGCAATGAAATATGGAAAACATCATGAACTTTCACTGTTGGAGTCAGTGCAAGTCGATAGGCCACTAGTCCAATCCCCTCAAGGATCTCAAAAGGCCCGAAATACCGTGATTCCAACTTGGCACATGATCCAGTCCTCAAGGAGATCTTCTTGGGCTTGATGCGCAAATACACATGCTCCCCAACCTGAAACTCCTTGAACACCCTGTGATGATCTGCATAACTCTTTTGTATATCCTTTGTTACCTTTAGATTCTTCATTATAACCTACATTTCCTATTCCATGTCTACCAACATATATGGCCCAATAAGAACCATGTTCACTGGATCACTCTAGGTGATGGGAGTATTAAAACTCCATCCATATAATGCCTCGAAAGGACTCATTCTCAATGACTCCTGATAACCATTTTTGTATGTGAACTCAACCACTAGAAGATATCCTCCCATCTCCTCTGTTGGTGCATCACATACATCCTCAGCGTATCCTCCAAGATCCTATTGAACCTCTCTGTCTGTCCATCTGTCTGTGGATGATAAGTTATACTGAAGGCCAACTCTATACCCAAACCTACAAATAGCTCCTTCCAAAACTTAAAATTCGAATTTGCATCCTTGTCTGACACAATATTCTTCAAAACACCATGTAATCTCACTATCTCTTTGATGAAAACATGTGCTACCTAACTGGCTGAATATGTAGTCTTCAGTGGAATGAAGTGAGCTACCTTGCTCAATCTATCAACCATGACCATAATAGAATCATGTTGTCTCATTGTCTTCAGAAGACTTGTAATGAAATCCAGGGAAATGACCTCCCATTTCCATTCCAAAATCGTTATAGGCTGTAGCAAACCACCTGGATGATTAGATTATACCTTTACCTGCTGACAATATAAACATCTAGCTATGAACTCTGCCACTTCCTTCTTTATATTTTTCCAATAGTATAACTTCTTCACCAGGGTCAATGTCTTCTGATATCCTGGGTGACCCGAATATGGATTGACATGAAACTCCCTCAAAATAAGCTTCTTGAGATCACCATAACTTGATACATAGGTCTTGTCCTTGAATCTCACTAAACCATCTATCATGAGACAATAGTCTGCATGCAGATCACCTATACATGTACCTATACCTATACCTACACCCACACCCATGCCTGTACTTGTACCTGCACCTATACATGTACTCTATTGTAACATGTGCATGATATCCATGTACTTTTCATCTTGTTGTTCTACCTACAAGATCCTATCCTGTAACTATGTCCCATAAGAGATCATAGTTGCTATATGATTTACCTATACCTTCCTCCTAAGAGCATATGCAACCTGGTTCTCCTTTCCTTTGATGTATCTAATCTCGAAGTCAAACTCACTGAGGGTGGCCAACCATCTGGTTTTCCTAGCATTCAGATTCGGTTGGTCAAACAAATACCTCAACCCAATGTAGTCGCTCATCAATACAAAGCTCATGTGAAGAAGATAGTGCCTCTAGATCATCAATGCATTTATGATAGCTGCTAACTCAAGTTCATGCGTCGAATATTTCTACTCATGCTCATTCATTTTCTGTGACTCATATCACACAACCTGTCCTTCTTGCATGAGAAATCTACCAAGTCCTATCTTGCATGCATCTGTACACACTAAAAACTCCTTGTTCAAATCTTCAATCTTTGGCATTGGTGCATGTGTGAACAACTGCTTGAGTTGCTCAAAACTATTTGCACATTCTTCAGTCCATTAAAAGTTCTTACCTTTCCTCTGCAATGATGTGATAGGATATGCAATACGTGAGAAGTTCCTGATGAACCTCCTGTAGTAGCTTGCCAACCCCATAAATGATCTCACCTCATCCACATTCTTAGGAGCTGCCCACTCCATGATGGCCCTTATCTTTTCCGAATCTACTTCTATGCCTTCCTTGCAAATGACAGGTCCCAAGTAGTGCACCTCTGTCTTAAAGAAGTTGCAGTTGCTAAGCTTAGCATACAAATGATGTTCTCTTAGCAATCAAAACACTGTTGCTAACTGATCTGCATGTTCTTCCTCATTTTTAGAATATACCAGTATGTCATCAATGAATACAATAAAAAACTTGTCCAGATAAGGATGGAACACACTATTCATCAAACACATAAATGCAGCTATAGCATTAGTCAAATTGAATGGAACTACGACAAACTCATAATTCCCACACCTAGTCCTAGATGTAGTCTTTAAGATATCATCTTCCTTAATGTGTACCTGATGGTGTCCTGATCTCAGGTCGATCTTAGAGAACATTGTTTCTCCCTTCAACTGATCAAACAAATCATCAATCCTCGGTAGTGGGTACTTGTTCTTGATCATTACCTTGGTCAACTACTTGTAGTCAACGCACAATATGAGAGTACCATCTTTCTTCTTTACAAACAACACTGGTGTACCCCAAGGTGATACACTTGGCCTAGTGTATCCCTTGTCAAGCATCTTCTTTAGCTGCAACTTCAACTCTACCAACTCAGGCATGATCATCCGGTAAGGTTCCTTTGATGTCAAAGTTGCCCCTGGCATCAACTCAATAAAAACTTCTACCTCCCTATGAGATGGAAACTCTGAAATATCCTCAGGAAATACATCTTGAAACTGTTGTAGAATTAGGCATCTGCTGAAAAAACATCTGCATCCCTAACTTCCTTACCATTTTCACTAGAAATGTGCACTGCAAACATCACACAACATTTTCTACAACTATGCTTAGCCTACATAGTGGTAACCATCCTCACTGATGTATGATTATTCTACCCCAGTAAGGTTCTCTTTTCCCCACTCTCATCCACACACTCAATGGCCTTGTTGAAGCAATCCACTTTGGTCCTATGAAGGTACAACCAATCCATACCCAAAATCATACTATATTGTTGTAGCGGCTGCAGCACCCTCCAAAATTTTGGCTTGCACCCAAATTTTGAATCCTTCCTTGGTTTTTCCTTTGATGGTTGCAAACACTCGAGCTCACCCCATGAGCTCTCATGAATTATTTTCACCCTTTTGCTTTTTTGACCAGCAGTTGTATTTTTGCATATTTATTTCTTTTTCATGCTTGTGATCTTGTTCTGGTGAGTTTGAAGGTTTGTCTTTGTGTATTTGGGTTGTCATCACTATGTAAACATACGTCATAATCACACACAAAGTTGTAAGCATTGTTGCACAACTGTCATCACGGTCGTCCCAAGATATATCTCAAGTGTCACGCTTGTCGCTTTCGGCTCTAAGACAGTCTCACCGAGGGCATGGTTTTTCTTGTTTTCATAGTGGTCTATGTTGTCTCTTCTTCAAGTATGCTAAGTGTATGATCACAATGTCAGTTGACACAAGTTCACCTGCTTTCAACACTTAGCCATTTTCCTAAACAATATGTCCGACTAAAGAACCCTCTTCCACAAAACCCTGACTGAGCTGCAATGTGCAGTCTCAGCCCTCAGTGACCCTACTCTACTTCTTGGAACTATGTAGTGCTTGGGGTTATTGTCTAGGGCAGCTACACTACACAATCCCAGAGGTGAGAATCTTGTCTGCCTCTGAGAATTGCACAACAATTGCCTCTGTGTCCTAAATGAACTGCACATTTCTCAAGCACAGTCATCATGCCTCCTTCTTTCCTGATGGAAGCTTGCATTTCTCTAAGACCTAGGTCTAGACTATTCCCCAAAACTACGTATACATGCCCAGCTAGTCCTTTGTTTTCTTCCTCTGTATTATTCTCATAAATTGCACAAAACTTCCGAGCTAACTCCTGTTTCCTTGCTCTGCACTGCCTCTAGAAATTGTGCAGAAATGTCTAGCAGTTCCCTCGCTAGTTATCTTGAAATGTTCCCAGAAATCATGCATTCATGCTCAACAAGTCCCTCTATAGCCCTGCTTTTTCTTCCCTCTGAAAATTGTGCAGTCATGAAAAGCAGTCTCTCTGCAGCCCTGCTCTATCCCCCCTATGGAAATTGCACAGTCATGACCAGTAGTCCCTTTACAACCCTACTTTGTCTTCCCTTTGGAAACTGCAAAAAACTACCTATCAGTCCCTCTGCAACCCCGCTCTATCCTCCCTTTGGAAACTACACATAGGTGTCCCCCCTTAGGGTCCCACCTTGCAGCTGAGACTGGTGACTTTCACTACGCAATCCTACCTCCTAGTGATCACTACATAGTTTTTCCTGACAGTGCAGGTTGTCCTCCCAAAATTCCTCATTCCAGCCTGAGCTACACTCTAGGATGTCTCAGATACTTTTCCTCCCTCCCTATCACCCAGAACACAAAACAATGCATCATGCTAGACTAGGAGATTTTGTATTTAATGTCGTCCCATCATGAGGGAATTGTAGGAACAGATACATTGATAGATCATGGTGACATGATGAATTAGATGAAGAAGTAGCTCACATGATAGAAGACTTGCTTGTAGCTAGATAGATGTACCAAGCATATCAAGCAATAAGTGAAAGGAACATATGCATTGAACCATCATACAAGACCAAGACCATCAGAGACCTCATAGCACTATACCATGCGGAGGAGAAGACAAAACACACCAAGAGTACATCCATCACTCATCAACATAGCAACTTGACATGGACACAACATTCAATCAGTACATGTCAGCAATGTCATGTCAATTTGTGTCATGAGTTGTCTTGGCCACATCACCATTATGGGCCATATCCGTTGTAACTCAATGTAATGTAAAGTGAAGTCCAATGGATGCACACAAGCAATTGAAGAATCATGTGAGTTGAAAATTCATTGGAAGTTGAATGGTCATGATGGAAGTCCAAGAGTCACAAGGGCTAGGAATCACCCTTGGTTATATATCTATATATATATATATATATATATATATATATATATATATATATATATATATATATATATATATATATATCCCCTCATTGTATGAGCTAAGGACTTTTCACCTTGGCTCCATCGAGATAGCCTTGAGATTCTATAGTTTGTTCTTTGAGGACTAGTGATGTATTGTGTACAAATGTGTCTTGGTACTTTTTCTTAATTCAAAAGCCTGTTAAGACCAACATGTTTTCATGCATGTTTTGTAAATGTTTGTAATACTACTCTTTAAACATTTGTAATGCATGTTTTCTTAACTTATACTAAGATAGTTGAACTGCTTCGGTTATTTTAGTACTTACATTGTTGAAGATGTGTTGTATTTTTTATCATCGTTGTCTCATCCCTGTTGACTACTCCGCGGGATACTAGACAGACCACCTTTTTGTATTGGCTATCACTGTTGTCACGTCCTTCTGGACTACTCTGCGGGATACTCGACAGACCATCTTTGTTTTCTAGCTATAACGACCATCACATCCATGTGGACTACTCTGTTGAGTAGTGTATGTGTTGTCCCCTTCACCTCGGTTTTAATGACTATCACATCCACTGTGGACTATTCTGTTGGGTGCTGGATAGACCTTTTTGGTTCATGTGTGTCTCTTCCTGGGTGGTACTACTACCTCTCATTTATAGGCTCACTTTACTCTCCCCCTCTGTAGTAAGAGAACCTTGACACGAGTTACATTATGCACTCATGAGTCACATGTACCTTGTTTTTTGAATATACTAGTGCGACACTCCCATGTGCTGACAGCTAAAGCCAAGGATATCTCTAAGTATATGGAAACTAGGCCTTTATATTGGATGGGGCTCCTACACCAAATGGTGTGAGGTCTAGTTGGGACTTCATATCAGGGAGATCCCATTTGTTGGCGGGTCCAGCACTGTCAACATATACGAACGTAATGGTAGTACATTCAAAGGTGGTGCTGTAGGTATACCATTTAACTCAAATGCACAAGATATTACCTAATTGTACCTATAGCCAACTGTACCAACCAAGAATATGCATGCACTTCTTTTCTCAAACCACACTTATCCACCAGGTGAGGATTAATATAACTATAGTTAGATCCATGATCAATCAAAATAGAAAATATTTTATCACAAAGCTTATCGTCCATCTCAATGATAGATGCATGATGATCCGCCAACCTATTTTCCACATTTACATAAATATGATGAATGCTATGACCAACATCACTAACTATATTTGCCTCCTGAGCACTGTAGATCTGGGGTCTACCACCACTCTGATACTGTGGACAATCCCTATTACGATGATCCTTACCACATATCCAACACTACAATGCTTCCCTACCACTGGCTCTAGCCTGCTTCTCTCCATGTCATTTCTCAAATGTATTGAACCTCTTGTAAGGAACTACATTTTCTTTCTCACTTGCATCTTGAGTTTTTCCTCGCTTTAGTGGCCATTTTCCTTTATCTTTCTCATTTCTTTTCAAGTCACTCTTAGGCTCAACTTTGCACTTCGACTTCTCACAATCTAGGCTCATCGAACTCAACTTGGTATATGTATGCTACTAGCATTCCACTGATGAATCTCTAAACCTTATCCTTCTCATCCTTGAGGTAAGGCACATATCTCCACAACTCCAAGAACCTACTAGTATACTCATCATCTGTCATGGAACCCATCCACAACTCATAAAAATCCTTAGCTCTATCATCAAAGTATCTTTCTGAAAAACACTTCCTCTTCAAGAGTCCCTCAAACTCATGCCAAGTCAAATCATCCTCATGTATACCTTTAACATTCTTCAAATCTTCCCACCAAATATATTCTTTACCTTTGAGACTGAAAGTGGCTATCTTTGCTTTCATGTTTTCTAAATAATCACGCAATCTGAAGAATTTCCTCATACCAAGCAACCATGTCTATGTATCCTATGATTTATTCATCTTTCAATCAAATTTAGATGGATTTTTTTTTCTTAAACTCATCCGAAAACTATCCCCTATCATTCCTCCTATAAGGATGATAACGATGATGATCATGATATCTGTCCGGACCAGAACTAGAATAATACCTGTGTGCATCACCTCTTGTTACGAATCCATTTGGGCACATCACTCCCATCATTCAGATTAGTACCATTAGGGCTCATCAAACCCTAATTCAGTTGCTACATGCCCTAGACAAGTCACCTCTTTGAATGCCTCCTTCCCTAAAAGTTATTTGGCCTGAAACCCTTTAGAATTGCCTCTTTGAGGGACCAATGTAGCCTTAGACAGGGGTAAGTGTGCTTCAGTGTAGGTAGGACCGTGTTAGGGTGCTCTACAGAACACCTAGGCCCACTTTGACCTGACCTAGGTGATATTGATCGAAATTCACATAGGGTTATGGGAATATTCTCATCTTTTGGAGTCATCTAGAAGATTCACAAACTTATCATCTCATATGAGCTCGAAAATGGATGAGGAATGAGTTAAGTTACCTCCTATCCTCTCATCCCTTCCTCCATGGAAACTAACTCTAAGTATGGAAGGCCATTCAATACCCTCATTTATGACAAAACTTCCTCCTTTGGCCTATAAATTGATCACTCATCTAAGTGATCAGGGGCTAGACTTTGAGAATTTGTAAGGAGATACTATTGGAATGAGAATTGACTTTTTAAGTGAGTAGTGTTATGGTACCGGAGTGTTGTGCTATTGATGTGATGTTGGTTGGAACCCAAGCTGGAGGAGTGGCAATGGATTAGACTTCATGGTTGTAATTCTTCCTTCTATCTAATAAAGAAGTTTACACCCTTTTTCCATATGCTTATCTTGATATATTATGTTTATATGTGTGAATGTATCTAATTCCATTTACTTGTATTCGATAGATCTCTTGCTTTGATTGGTTCTATGTCTTCGGTTTATGATTGCAGGTACTTTTGGAGTGAGTTAAGTTTGAAAAGGAGCGACGGGAGTCAAACAAAGGAGACGAAAGGAAAGTGAAAGAACAAGTAGGTCTTCTGATCCCTTTGTCTTATTTATCATTTATATAAAAAGGATAAGTTCTTTAAATTTGTTGTTCTAGGTATAGCTACCTACCTAGGGAATTAGTATTTATCTGTAGATACCAAATTCTGCATAACAAATTGGCAACTCCGTTGGGAAGAGATTATCGTTCAAAGTAGTTTACCTTCATCCTAGGACACCCTAGTAGACCTTTCTTGCCTTCATTGATCTTATTTTAGCCTTTTTTAAGTTTTTTGATCAAAATTTGCACTAGAATGCCTACTTTAGGAATGTGCTGGAATCAGTGCACCCTTATTCAAGGTACAGTGTGCTGATCAGTGCACCCTTAGCTTAGAGACAGTGCACTGATCAGTGCACCCTTGAATTAGAGACAATGCATTTTATCACACTGTCTCCCATTCAGACCTGCGTTGATCCACCGTAGGTCAAATTTCCACCTTTGGATTGGTTTTTTTCCAAAATTTCCTTCTGTTTCTACTTTCCGAATGATCAATGAATTTTACGTCTCTGAAATCAACATTGTATTTCCTTTGCTAGCCCTACTTTGGCTTTGATTGATTAAGGTTTCTTAAATGATTTCTTTTTCATTATCAATTCATTATCAAAGTTAGATTATAGTCGATTAATCTTTGTTCAAAAGAAAGTGTTGTAAAAGTCTTCATTTCTTTTGAAAAGGAATTGTCGTAAAGTCTTCATTCTTGCAAAAAGATTGATTAATTGTATGTGCATTAGTTTCCTTTTGTTCATTTCAACATTAAGGAAATTGAAAAGAAAAACTTTCATTGTGCATATTGTAGTTTGTGAATGCTTGATAGGAATAGTTACGGAAATTGCATTAGATGTGCTCTTTGCTCTTTGTCAGAGATCTGATTGCTCTATCCCTTTCTAGCTAAGGTTTTCATTGTTCAAATTGAATGAAAAAAATGTTTATCATAATAGTTTCATTCTAGGAATTGCAAAGATACATCATGTGGTGAACCTTGAAAGGCAAATTCGAAAGAAGATCAACTTAAAATTCATTTGAATTAACCTAATGGAGCATTGTAACTTAATGCATAACATTTAGAGTTTCTAGGCTAGAGACGTGTTCCAACATCATAAAACATAGCAGTTGTCGCTAACTTGTCTATGATACATGCCGAGTGTGATACCTCATTCCACGTACGTGAGTATATTGTAGCTCCTCCATGTACCTTCGGGTATATAGGGCAGTGTTACAGTACGTAAAGTATATGGGAATGCTCTCACTATGCAGTTTCACATTAGACAGCGCTAATATGGATTGGGCCTCCATGTACTTTCGGGTATATATGGGAGGACAACACTAGGTTGATATCCATCCTTAGGTAACTAACTCGGCCGCCTTGTACATTGTGATACACCAAACATAGCATTCGGGGAGATTGTTGGCCCGTACTTCTCGGTTCGTCGGGAGGTATTCTGCACTTCACAGTTACTTGATAATCCTTTTGCCTAGATCATCCCTCTTTTGTTTTATTTTGTTATTTTGATTAAAATAAACTTAATTGACCACGGATAACATCCTCCATGCTCACTCCTTAGTTGATCTTAGGTTGAGACATATGGTGACAAATCCGGAGTCTACCGATCAAGGAATTGCTTTTGATGGGAATCCTAGTCCTTTTCCTCCTTTCGGAAATATTGGTGCTCCTTATATGGCTACATTGTCCCTTCCAAGACTTATCATTGGCTTGCCAGTATGGTTGTTTTCAACCTCCTTAGTTCAAAATTTCATGATTTCTCTGCAATCGATTACTCCTCCAACTACACAAAATCAACCTCCAGTTGATCCTAAAGTTGACCCTTTGCCTTCTTCCTTGGTTTTTTCTTCATCCCCTTCTTCCTCTTCGCCTGGTGAAAGTATTGGTACTAGTAACCAGGTGGCTAAGAAGAATAAGAAGATGAAAAAGAAGAAGAAGAAGAAGAAGAAAATTCAGCAGGGGGGCAACCAAGCAACCATTGCTTTGAATGCAACTTCTAAGGAGAAACCGTCCAATAAGCCTCACAAAGTTTGATATCTATGCAAACTTTGTACAGGAGATCATCTTCTTTGAAATTGTCTTGATATTCCTTAGATCTTAGAAGAATGGTCTTCTCATTCACATCATCCTATGTCATCAACTTCTGGAGATCATGCTGGTGACACACCATCAACTAGTGGTAGTCATGGAAATAAGGGTAAAGTTAAGTTTCCCTATAGGCTATGTGAAGGGAATCACCCCATTCACCTTTGTCCCTATCTGGATGAAGCCAAAAAAGTGTTGGATAACCATCTTTCTTCTCCGCAGCGACTTCCATCTGGTTACAGGAGACTATCCCTTAATCCTTCACTAGTTGATAAAGTGAATGACCCAAATAAACCGTCGGTCAAACCCACTCTCTCTGAATGTGAATCCATGAGTCTATACCTGACCAATCACAGGTCGAGGAAACAGTTCACCTGATTTCACCTTCAATTAATCGTACCTTTCATGAAGAGAGTGAATATGATACCACTAAATCTCTTTTCGTTTCTTCAGATTCCAATGAACTTACGGGCAATCCTCGTGTTCCATCAAGATGGGAGGAAAATCCTCCCGCTCTTGTAACTCAAGGGGTTAATTCTCCCATTTCTACGGTACCCCCTCCAAGTAGTCTGGTCACTTCCTTCGATTGGAATTGGCTGACAGGATGTCGTCTTTTTTCTTATGTGCCTTTCCAGATCATAGTACAGGTCTGTAATATGATTGTACCTAGCACTATTATATATGAAGGTGCATTTGTGAGTATCCTTTCCTCCACTTCTTGGCAAGCACTCGGTTCACTACCACTTGTGCCTGTTATCTAGAATCTATTGGATTTTCACAGAGGAACCAGTCAACCATTAGGTATCTTTCCTCAGTTGCCTATTACTTTGGGAGGAAAAATTGTTTATCTCAATGTGATGGTAGTCCCGAGACCTTTAGATTACAATTTACTTCTTAGGAACGACTATGTTTATGACATGGGAGCTATTGTTTCAACACTCTTTCGAGCGATGTGTTTCTCGCATGCAGGCAGAATTGTCACCATTGACCAGCTTTCATTTCTCGGTCCAAATATGTCCTCCAGTCAACCATATTCCCTAAATGGTCATTTTGTCCCAATGGTATCTTCCTCGCCATGGGTCAATTATGTGGCAACCCATTCCATGCCTATATCAATGGACGATCAATTCTGTGATGTTGTACATTATGTACTGGGGGCATTGGAACCAGATCTCTCTAATGGATTCCTTGATAGGTATCCCTTCCAGAGCATTGTTCTCCCATATGATGAGAACTTATTGGAAGTCATGACCTCTTATGGGTTGTGATCAAGAAATATGAGGACAGTTCCTTGTCTTGTGTCAACCTCGTTAAAAAATGAAACAAAGGAATATGAGGGTAGTTCTTTTACTGGGTCAACCTCATTAAAAAATGAAACATGCCCATGAGCATAGTTCCTTTTCTTATGTCAAGATCATTAAAAAATGAAACAAGGAATATGCGGATAGTTCTTTTACTATGTCAACCTCATTAAAAAATAAAATAGGCCCATGAGGATAGTTCCTTGTCTTGTGTCAACCTCGTTAAAAAATGAAACAAGGAATATGAGGATAGTTCTTTTACTGTGTCAACCTCATTAAAAAATGAAACAGGTCCCTGAGGATAGTAACTGGTCTTGTGTCAACCTCATTAAAAAATGAAACAAAGGGTATGAGCATAGTTCCTTGTCTTGTGTCAAGCTCGTTAAAAAATGAAACAAGGAATTTGAGCAGAGTTCCTTGTCTTATGTGAAGCTCATTAAAAAATAAAGCAAGGTCCCCTAGAGCAAAGTTCCAAGTCAAGTCTTTGAGTAGATCTCATAAAATCTGAGTCGAGTCTTTCGCTTGATCTCGTAAATGAACCTTCATTCCATCCACGTGATAGCCACGAGTAGTCTACTTAGGTGAATGTAATCAAGCTTGGGTGGCATGCCTCTAGAATCAAGTCATCATGCTAGGGGTATGTAAACCAATATCAAGCATAGTTTTTCATGATTGAAGCTTGTGTAAAAATGAAAATGAATTCGAGCATAGTTTTTCGTTTCAAGCTTGTGTAAACATGAAACTGAATCCAAGCATAGTTCCCTATGGTTCAAGCTTGTGTAAAAATGAACCCATCTACATTTAACCCTCGTGATTGCCATTCTATCAGCCTCTTCCATCAAATGAGCCTTGGTTTTTTCTCCTTCCATCATCACTATCTGCTTGACCGATCATACGTGTTGTTTTACCCTTTTTGAGGAACAATTGTAATGAGTGGTCTTATTAGCTAGCCTCTTCACATAAATCAACATGTTTTGAGAAGTTCCAACATCACTAGAACTAGTTGCTATCCTAGACACCACTTGTTCCTCAAAACAGAGTCCTCTTTAAGCTCTTTTCAGACTCTCGAAATATGAAAAGATTGTTGAGTGCTTGTCCTTTTCAGCTCGTTAATGGATTGGAAATGACATCTAATCAATATAAGTTTAACCCTTTTCCGAACTGAGATAGATTATTTACGAAAAAGGAATACGTTGATTAAACATGGTCAATAGGTTCTCTCTCGTATTATTTTACGCTTTTTTGGACTTGAGAGACAAACTTACGAAAAAGAACTTGTGGAGTTTTCTTGTTGTCCCTTTTCAAACTCTCTAAACATGAAAAGGACCGAGTTATCATTATTGTTAAAATCGTTAAAAAATCAAATAGCGACAAAGTTGTCCATCATGACAAGACTGAGTTTCACCTTCGCTAGACTCGTTAAAACATCACATAGCAATGGATTCACTCGAAAGGTGGAATTGTACAACAATCATATGTTATCCTCCTCAAGCTTGATAAAAAATAAAGAGGTACTCGTCAACAATGACTGGGGAAAATTGGAAAAGGGGTAAACCACTTTATGGCAGCAGGTCACTCTTGAACATGACACTTTCACTTCATCATTGTGACTATATGGGTTGGATTATCTGCTTGGTGGTCATCATACCTTCGTATATCATACCATCCATTACTTTTTTTTTGGGTCAATGCTACCAATCCATTCAGTGTCACCGACATGTTCAAGAGAAGTCACTCAATTTCACATTCATCCTTTGCAATACTCATAAACCTAAATTTTCATGACCGCCATTCCTGAACCTTGTGTCATTAGTCAAATTCCGTCTTCAAAATCATTACACTCGTTTCGTGTCATTGATGTGGGATACATCAAGGCCCTCCTACGATGAGTCGCTTCTTGTCGACATCAACACATTATCCAAGAAGTTGACTTAGAAACACCCCTTCAATACTGTTTGGTCAATTTAGTGTGTCATAAATTGCTATATAAATTGTCAATCCGGGAGTCGTAAACTACTGAAGTGAAGTGCACTATATATGCAAGATAACCGATTTCTTACTTCTTTGTCGTTTTTTATTTTTGGTTTTTTTTTGGGTTTATCTTTTGTTGATTCCCTAATGTGAGATGGAAAAATTAAAATTCAAGTATGGATATAAGTGTTCAAGGCAATGGTGACCTCTACAATGATTTCCAAACTTCAAAGTTCTCAAAAGAGGTTTTAAAACTTGCAATGATGAAATCAATTCCTAAGAGAAAATAAAAATGTACCAAATAGGGAGCTAGTGACTATGAAACCTAGTATCCTTGCTGTTGTATAAAAAGAAAAAAACTGAACTCAAAGCAATTCAAAAACTGTAAGCAAAGTAAACTAAATCATATTACATCAACTCATATTCGGACCCCTCACCATTCGACTCACTCTAGATATAGGAGGTAATGATAAACAAATTGAGTAATCTGATATCTAAATTGCATGAAATGAAACTAAGATCAAACTACGCATTCATACTTCAATGCCTCACCATTCGACTCGCTCTGGCTATAGGAGGTAACTAAAAATGACATGAGTAACCTAATCACTAACTTGCAGAAAAATAAACTAAATCATATTACATCAACTCATATTCTGACCCCTCACCATTCAACTTGCTCTGGCTATAGGAGGTAATCATAAACAAATTGAGTAATCTGATATCTAAATTGCATGAAATGAAATGAGCAAAACAAAACTGAAGGAAATAACATTGTTGCAATTAGAACTAAGAAAATAAATCAGCAGAAGGACAAGATAATTTCATGTCATTACTCATTAAAAAGCTATGTGCAATTGCCCGGGCTGTCTATTAGAACCTAAAAGAAAAACACTGATCAGTTAACAATCATTAGAAAGCATAAAAGAAACTATGGACAGCAACTATCATGAATACCAAAAACAGTGTAATATATACAAGCAAACGATTATGGCATCAGTAACATAAAGGAAGAAAGCAAGAAACTATACAGTAATTACAGAACCTTGGTGTACAGGGGCCCTCTGCAACCTTGGCCAATCAGCAATCAGTCACAAATTGAACTTAAAAACACTGTCTTCTCATGTATTAAAATGCAGTCATAATATAAAGATAGAGTCACGGCACAGTGGGCTCGTAAAACAGTCAAAATTACATACAAAAAGCTAGCTGATATGCGTATGATAACGCGTTATTTATAACTGAGGATGATACAACTACTTCCTAAATTCTGCGCTGCTAAACAAACACGTGAATAACCACGTCTGGAAATCTAGAAATATGGTAGCCGTGACAAATAAATCCAAGGAGTGGTGGCTATTAGATTTGGTTCACGGAGCAGTCCACAGGTGTTAGCACACCTCCTGAGATTGAGGAATTTGCCACGCAAGTCTTCACGTGGTGAAAAACAGAGTTCTGCCACCACAAAACTCTTAGGTTGACCACCGCTTTGACTGTCCTTGACCATGGCCTTTTGTGAGTGATTCGGCTGAACCAAGGGGACACGTTCCATGTCCATATCATTTGCAGCTTTCCCATGTGGCCGAATTCTCCAGTAGACACCTGTAACATAGACTTCAACAAAAAGGCTTGACTGAGCAAAAATCTAGATCAAACAGTAGTCACAAGACATAGTTAGGAAACCATTTTATATGCTCTTTTTAAAGTAATATGCAATGATTTGAGAGCTTGGTGGTTCAGGTAACTGGAAAAAAAGGCCAAAAAGGTGCATAGGGAAGATGCAAGTTTGGGACTCAACATACCCCCACTGTGAAGGTGTTGCATGTCCTCATGCAACCAAAATTTTAGTCATCCCCCTTTAGTCCATATGTTCTAAAGCCTCTGCTAGTACATCCAGTCCTCTTCTCTTCTTTCTTGGTGCTACCACCATCCTGGGTTTCCTTATCAAACATCTGAATTTGAGATTGATTAATTCCCTGCTCAACTTCCTGCACTTTTTCTTTAGTTTCTTGTTCTTTTTTTGCCATAGTCCCAAATGTAGCATAGTATTATCATGAATGATTTTGTCCACTTTGCTTTTCTCCTTTAATGCTTCATTTTCTTGTTTAATGTGCCTGTTTAGAACCTTGAATTCAAACACTTCTTGTTTCAAGGATTGGACTTGTGCATCTTGTGTTATGTGAGGCAAAGTGGTTGATGTGCTCAGCCCTGCAACTGTCTTTTCTAAGGATTCGAGGTAATCATACACCTCTTGCTAACTTGGATCTATTTCGGGTGTTTTCCTTGGGCTGACTTCAAAGTCTTGTTGAGGAGGAGGACTGCTTTCTAATTCTGGCCGAGAAGGACTTACATCAACATCTGGAGGACTGGTTTCAATATTTGGCTGAGGATGAGGTGGACTATGGCCAGCTGGAGGTTTCTCGGGTGTTTCCCCACCCAAGTTGATGAAGTGGGGTCCTTTTACTTGTGTTTTCCTCCACTTTCCTCTAAGCTTGCTGCTTCTTCTTAAATACTGTGGGCTACTACTCCCTTCTTCCATGCTCTGTTTTCATTTTTCTTTCTTCTTGGCTATAGCAGCTTGTTTTTGAAGATGCACTAGTCTCTCAGACAATGTTTGATAGTCTTCCTCTATAGATGGCTTTGGTGATTGGTAGAAATCTTCTATGTTCCTTTTTCTTTCAATTTCCTCTGTTTTCTATCCTTAGTTCTTTCTTCCTTCTCTTTTTGACCAACTTCTTTAGTTTTGCTAATAGGAGAATCTGGGATTATGGCACTTTTTTCTTTTCTCCTACTCCATCTTGGTGTCTTTGGTGTACTGATTTCAGGTGCCTCAGATGGCTCTTGAAAGTAATTTCTTACTAAGAACCGTTACCAGGTATCTTTTTTTTTCTTCAGTTGGTCTTCAATGAGAATCCTTACAAGTCCATGATGATATAAATAAGGTTCTATGTCTCCTATATTCTTTTGGACTGTGGTGCTCATCTTTTTCAAGCTCAACAGTAAGAAATAAGGCAAATTAAGGGTTTGATTCTCTAAGAAGTTCATCAATAACCTAGTATGATACATGTACATTGCTCCAAAGCGGCCTTCACAAGTGATGAACTTTTGAATGATTAACAGTAAGCTGGCCCACTCTTCTTTTAATGCATGAACAGGAATTCCTTTTGTAAATACAGTAACATCCATACCTGGGTTACGTAATATGATTCTCCATGCCTGCTCGTCCACACTTTTGTTTTTAAACCAACGCTCACCTTCCTAGGGCAGGTCTGTGGCAGCTGCTATTGATGCTTCAGTGACCGTGAACTTCAAGTCTCCAATTTCCACCATCTGGCCGTTGAAAGACCTTGCAAAGGCTTTTGTTACCTCCTTATTATGGCCCTTAAATTTTTGAATGAAGCATAGCCATTTTGCTTTCTTCGGAAAATCTTTTACTTGAGGGTAACCTTCTAAGAGCTTAGGTCCTTCCAGTTCTGCCATTAGTAATCGTCCCATCCTTTCCTCTGTTTGAAATTCAACTGCGTGTGAGGGTTTAGCAGAGGTAAGATGGCTAGGTTGCAGGGTTTATGGCAAAAAAAAACAGTGGCTGCAATTGGAAGATGGATAACAGGTAACGGGAGTGTTTAGGAACTGTAAGCGGAAACAGAGGATGAGCAGCCGAGGTGAGTTCACAAAATGGAGTTGAGACGTATGTGAACGAAGTGGTAATGTAGCCGTGGCTTTAACAAAATGGCAGGGTAGTGAAGTGAAGTCGGAATTTTGAATTGAACGGCTGCGTACGAGTTGTTACACGTTTATGGAATGGCTGCAAAAAATGCGGTGGAGAGGAGACGTAATGAAATAGGTCACATCTCATGATTACAAATGGAGTGTGAAAGTGCAGTCAACTACAAGTTAAACCCGAAAATTAATCATGAGACCATTTAGGGAATAAATACATGGTTTATGGAATAATGTCGTGGAATGGTAATGGGTAATGGAGCTATCGTGATAATCATTACATATAGTGGAGCTTTAAGGTTTAATAACTATGCAAAATTGTGCCTTTGATTGCTATTTGAAAGAAATTTTTGCTCATACCTTGGAATCCTTATCATTTGTTGTCCATTAGCCTTTAATCAATTGCTCCTTATTGATGTCTGTAGATGCTCCATGTCTTCATAGCATATGCTCAGTCATACCTACATTTTCGTGATTATTGCACTAACACTTTGACTGTAAATTTGAAAAATGGAGTGGTGGCTGTGGAAACTGCTTCTGGCTGCGAAAACTGATTCTAGCTGCAGAAACTGACACATCACCCACTTGGCTAAATAAAGATAGTTAGATAATAACTAACTAAATGAAAAAGGTCATGAAAGAGACATTTATTGATGAAATGGATGAAATGGAGTGAGATGAAGTGGAGTGAAGTGAAATAAAAATAAAATGGAGATGTAGTGGGATGGAAATGAAGTGAAGTGAAAATGGGAAAGAAGGAGAGATTTTTTTTTTTTTGGAAAATATAGAGTGTCAGGTGTCCCTGATTTTCACTCTACATTTTCTGTATAAGACCGCCAATCAGTGATTGGTTTTCAGGCTTATACAATTTTATTTATTTTTTAACAGAAAGAAACAAAGGCTAGGCTGGTGGGGAAGAAGGATTCTTCTTCACCAACCTTATTGCAGAATTCTCTTGAAACATTTTGACAAATTCCTCTTTTGAGAGTGGCTTATGACAAATTTTCAATCTATGGCCATTCACAATAAGAGGAGTTTGAAATTCATCAATGGTCTTGATTCTTACCGCTCCATTTCTAAAGACTTTGTCAATCTCATATGGCCCAAGCCAATGGGTCTGAAATTTACCTTTGAAGTCTTTAAACTTGGACTCAAATAGTAATTCCCAATTTCCCTCTTGAAACTTTTTCTCTTTGATGTATCTGTCATGCCACTTAGCTCTTTGATGTTGATGTTGAACTAGATCAGTTATTAGGATTGCTTCTTGTCTGATCTCATCTAGCTCATTCAGTTGCTCCATTCTATGCTTTTGGGCTTCTGATAGATCCATCCCCAACTGAACTGCCATCTTGAAAGTTTTGACTTGAAACTCAATGGGGAGCAGGACTTCTTTCCCATAAAAAAAGTTCATAGGGAGAATGTCCTATTGTATTCCTCCATGTAGTTCTGTAGGCCCATAAGGCTTCAGGAAGCCTTTCTGCCCAATCTCTTCTGTGTAGATGAACAGTTTTGGTGATGATGCTTTCAATAACTTTGTTTGTAGACTACACTTGGCCATTTGCTTGCAGATGGTAAGGAGTAGATTTTCTGTGCTTGATTTTGTATTCTTCCATCAGCTTCTCCATCATGTTGGATGTAAATTGACTTCCCTGATCTGTCACAATTTCTCTTGGGACAACAAAGCAAGTAAAAATATCCTCATAAACAAAACTAACAACTAAATTTTCAGTAGCAGAAAGTAATGCTTTGGCTTCTACCCATTTAGTGACATAATCAGTGCATACCAATATATACTTCTTCTGTTTAGATGGTGGATTAATGGGTCCAATGAAATCTAAAGCCCATTTTTCAAAGGGTTCGATGAGTACCTGTGGTTGTAATGGCATTTCATTTGAAAGAGTCGGTTTCCCTACTCTTTGGCAGCTGTCACACCTTCTGACATATTCTTTTGTATCTTTGAAGAGGGAAGGCCAATAATATCCTAAAGAAAGGATTTTATAGGCCGTCCTTTTGTCAGCAAAGTGTCCACCGCATGGTTCATCATGACATGCCTTGAGGATGTTAGGCATTTCATCTTCCTGAACACATCTTCTGATCACACAATCTGGCCCTGTTTTAAACAATTCGTTAGAAATCCATGAATATTTTGAACTTTCCTGAATAATTCTTCTTTTTTCACTAGGAAATAGATGTGAAGGTAGCTTCCCTGTAACCAAATAGTTAGCAATATCTGCATACCAAGGAGTCTTAGTAGTTACTACAAATAAATATTCATCAGGAAACTTATCCTCTATAGGAGAATCTTCGTTAGTATTTTGGATCCTAGACAAAAAATCAGCTATTGTATTTTGTTTCCCTGGTCTATCCAACACAGTAATATTGAATTCCTGTAAAAGTAAGAGCCATCTTGTAACTCTGCCATTAGTAACAGGTTTTTTCATTAGATATCTAATCGCAGAATGATCAGTATGGACAAAAGTTTCATAGCCTGTTATATAATGTCTAAACTTATTGATTGCATGAACAACAGCTAAGAACTCTTTTTCAGTCACAGTATAGTTCAACTTAGTGGGAGTCAAATTTTTACTGGTATAGTAAATGGCATAAGGAACTAAATCCTTTTGACCCAACATAGCTCCTAGAGCTGTATCTGAAGCATCTGTAGAAATATGGAAAGGAAGTTTCCAATTTCGTCCTCTCAAAATGGGTGCTTCAGATATTCTTGTTTTCAAAGTTTCAAATGCTGATTGACAATCAGGATCCCATTTGAATTCATAGTCTTTTGTAAGTAATTTGAAGAGTGGAGATGCTATTTTGGTGAATTTTTCTATAAATCTTCTATAGTACCCAGTAAATCCCAGAAAACTTCTAACATCTTTTTGACAATTTGGAATAGGAAACTTGGAGATGACTTCAACTTTTGATCTATCGACTTTAATCCCATCCCCTGAAATGTGATGTCCCAAAACAATACCTTCAGTAAACATCATAAATATTTTTTCATGACTCAATGAAAGGTTTATTTCTTTACATCTTATAAGGACTTTTTCCAAATTCTCTAATGCCTCTTCAAATGAATCACCATAAACTGTAAAATCATCCATATAAACCTCTACACAATCATGGACTAGATCAGAAAAGATTCCTAGTACTGCCCTTTGAAATGTTGCAGGTGCATTATATAATCCAAAAGGAAGCACTCGGTAAGAAAAAGTTCCCCATGGATAGGTAAATGTGGTCTTATCTTGATCTTCAGGTGCTACCTGAATTTGATTATAGCCACTAAAACCATCCAAAAATGAAAAGTACTTTTTGCCTGCTAGAGTATCTAATACTGATCGATAAAGGGTAAAGGAAAGTGATCCTTCAAAGTTGCTTTATTCAATTCCCTGTAATCAATGCATACCCTCCATTTACCATTCTTTTTAGGTACTATAACCAAAGGGGAAACCCATCGGCTATCTGAAATTGGATAAATGAAGTTTACATTGAGTAGTTTTTGGAGCTCTTCTTTCACTATCTCCCTAAGGTTTGGATTCATCCTTCTCTGAGGTTGTCTGATTGGTCTACTATTTTCCTCGATGTAGATGTGATGAATGCAAGTCTTAGGGTCAATACCTTTCATATCAGTATACTCCCATGCAAATGCAGTATAATGTTTTTGCAAGATTTTGGTTAGCTCTCCCTGTTGTGATTTTTCCAAGTTTTTGTTGATATTCAATGTTTTACCTGGAAAGATCTCAATGGCGGAACTACCAAACTCTTCCATAGAGTAAAGAGACATTTGTCTAGATGATAGATACTCAATGTCAGAATCTAACTAAAATTGTGTGTGGTCATATTCTGAATATGTTTCAAAGTTTTCTAATGTGTTCAAAATTTGACTATTTTCACTGATTTCGGAAATGGTAAAGATAGGTTGTATAGTGTCCTCATCATCGACCCATTCATTATCTCCTACTTCTGTAATTTCTTTTGCTGGAGGATACAGATTGAATTTCTTTGTCAAATTATGATCAGAAATATACATATCCCCAGATCTACAACTGATAAAAGCATCAGCTATGGCTAGCCAAGGTCTTCCTAAGATGAGTGGGTGCCCTCCTAGATTACTCATGGGAGTTAAAATCATGAAATCTACTGGATATTCCCAAGAATCTAAGGAGACTGAAATGTCTTCTAATACACCATCTGGTTTGATAATTGATCGATCTGCAAGTTGCAGTAATGTAGGTGTAAAAAGAAGATTAGGAAGTTTTAGCTGTTCCATAGTCTGTCTACTCATAATGTTGATAGCAGCCCCTAAATCAATTAAAGTATTTGGAATTTCTACCCCATTGATATGTGTTTTGACAATTGGACTACCAGGATCTACATACTTCTGCATGGTAATTTTTCCCATCATGATATCTGCACTCTTTCCTACCAGGTGGATTCTTCTTGTATCTCTTGGTTTCCTTGCTGGTCTTTTGAGACTCAACTCCTTTATTGTCTTTGCTAGAATAGGAATCTCTCTAATGGCTTGTAGGAAGGGAATCTTGATACAAACATTCTTTAATTCATCTAAGAAATCATAGTCAGGCAACAAGATTTGTTTTTCCACTCCTTTATCAATTTGTAATCTTTCAGGAAAAGGAGGTGTGGATGAAGATGCAGGTTGCTCAACTATAGGAGTTGTGGGGGTTGACTCTTTTTCTTTTTCTTTTTGAGTGCTTGGGTTTTGAAGAGATGCTTCAGAACCTTTATTGGCTTCAAGAGAATCTTCCTCAGAAATGCTTTGCTTTTGAGCATCTATAGAAGGCTTTTCTAAAACTATACCAGATCTGAGTTGTACATCATTGAGAGGGACAATCATATAGGTAGGAAATTGTTGTCCTTCTACCATGCAAGCATTTTGAGGGTTTTTATTATTGGGATTTGGCAATGGCTGGGAAGGTAGTTGATTTGTCTTTTGTTGGAATGGAAGCAAGAGTTGGGAATTTGGATATTGTTGAGAAGGTTGTTGTTGTTTTGGAAATGGCAATGAAAGTTGTGGATTTTGATTTGGAAGTTGTGGAGCTTGTTGGTTTTGAAAAGATGGAGGATATTGATAAAATTGAGCAAATCTCCCATAAGGATTTTGCATACCTTGTACCCATGATTGAAATGGATTTTGAGGTTGGGACCAAGGTTGTTGCCAAGGATTCCAATTTGGTGGGGGTTGAAAGTTCGTGGGGTTAATAAACCCTTGATTTTGTTGCCCCTGCCAAGGTCTCCTTGAAACAAAACAGAGAGACTCAATTGAATTTAGGTCTTCTTGAAAGACAGTTTTGAGCCCAGGAATTGAAGGACAATCCTTGGTCTCATGGCTTTTTGAACAAATCACACATGTTTCTACAATTTTTGCATCCAAGGGGCATTCCCTTAGAGCATGTTTCTTCCTACATTTTGGACAAAAGATGGCTAAAGCTTCAGCTTCTGCTTTCTGCGTGTTTTGTATCTTAAGGGTGTCTAGTTGCTCACTAAAACTCCCTAAAATATCAGTTTTGAACTCATCAAGCATGTTGCCAATCTCAGCCCTACTTACTGATCCAGTTGTAGATTTGTTTGCTCTAATGAGAGAAGGATCTCTAGGCCCTTTTCCTGTTTTAGATTTTCCCCTTGAGAGATGGACACATAGCTTTGCTATATCATGAAGTGGAAGTTGAGATATATCTCCTTTTCCTGTCATGTTCAAAATATCTATCCATTCATCTCTAATGGCTTTTAATAGAAGCGCTTTCAAGGTTTCCTCATCTAAGTTATTCATTTTTTCTCTTTTCAGGTTGTATTGAAATCTTTCAAGTAAATCCTCTGAGTTTTCATCTTCTTTTTGCACCATTTTGAATACCTCATCCTTATGATTGGTGGGCATACAATAGTCCAGGTATCTATCCAAAAATGTTTGTTTCATATCATTCCAAGTCCTAATAGATTGAGTGACTAATCCCATGAACCATTTTAGAGCAGCTCCCTTTAATGTTGAAGGAAACAATTTGAGTTTTTGAGAGTCTTCCATATAATCATAAGTTTGGCATACGACTTCAAACTCAAATAGAAATGTTTCAGGATCCTCACTTCGCAACCCATAAAAGTTTGGGAGGACAGATGGTGAGATGTTTTTCATTGTTGTTCGAGATTCCTCATCAACTATAGGAAATCCAAATGAGTTATCTCCATCCCTATTTCCCCCATTGTTACCTCTACCTCCTCCATTGTTTCCTCCTCCTCTACCTCTACCTCTACCTTCTCCAAATCCATTTACTACTTCCTCTGTCATGATAGTTTCCTCAGAGATTTCAGAGTCCTCTAGTTCTTCTACTAATGGTGAATGAGGAGGAATTTCTCCCTCTTCTTCTTCAAGTGATTCTACTTCCTCAATTACAATGTGTTTTCCTGTAGAAGTAAAGAAAGGGTCTTTTCCTAACTCAGATTCGGTGGATAGTGTGGGAGAGTCTCCTAATTCAGCTACTGCCTCTTGAATTCCAGGAATCCTAAGGCTAGGAGTGTGAGTTGGAGATGATGGAGGTGTATCTTGTCTATAGCTTGAAGTAGATGGAGTTGTAAAAATTGAACTCTTGGCCCTAGCTATAAACCTTCCCCTAGAATCTCTTTCTCTATGCATGTCATTTTTTATTTTTCTTTAAGTCGGGCTAATAATTCTCTTTCTGATCTTCCAGATCACTCTAGGTGCAAGAAGAGAGCATACTCAAGAAATTATTGAACCAATAACTCTCTTTTCTGATCCTCCAGATCACACTAGGTGCAAGAGGAGAGCATACTTTGAGAAGTTATCAATTTTTACCTTCCTTGAAATTTTCTTGTTTTTTTTTAAGAAATTGGCTACCTAGTTTCACTTCCCCGGCAACGGCGCCAAAATGTTTGGTCAATTTAGTGTGTCCTAAATTGCTATATAAATTGTCAATCCGGGAGTCGTAAACTGTTGAAGTGAAGTGCACTATATATGCAAGATAACCGATTTCTTACTTCTTTGTCGTTTTTGATTTTTGGTTTGTTTTTGGGTTTATCTTTTGTTGATTCCCTAATGTGAGATGGAAAAATTAAAAGTCAAGTATGGATATAAGTGTTCAAGGAAATGGTGACCTCTACAATGATTTCGAAACTTCAAAGTTCTAAAAAAAGGTTTTAAAACTTGCAATGATGAAATCAATTCCTAAGAGAAAATAAAAATGTACCAAACAGTGAGCTAGTGACTATGAAACCCAGTATCCTTGCTGCTGTATAAAAAGAAAAAAACTGAACTCAAAGCAATTCAAAAACTGTAAGCAAAGTAAACTAAATCATATTACATCAACTCATATTCTGACCCCTCACCATTCGACTTGCTCTGGCTATAGGAGGTAATGATAAACAAATTGAGTAATCTGATATCTAAATTGCATGAAATGAAACTAAGATCAAACTATGCATTCATACTTCAATCCCTCACCATTCGACTCGCTCTGGCTATAGGAGGTAACTGAAAATGACATGAGTAATCTAATCACTAACTTGCAGAAAAATAAACTAAATCATATTACATCAACTCATATTCTGACCCCTCACCATTCGACTCGCTCTAGCTATAGGAGGTAATCATAAATAAATTGAGTAATCTGATATCTAAATTGCATGAAATGAAATGAGCAAAACAAAACTGAAAGAAATAACAGTGCTAGAATTAGAACTAAGAAAATAAATCAGGAGAAGGACAAGATAATTTCATGTCATTAGTAATTAAAAAGCTATGTGCAATTTCCTGGGATGTCTATTAGAACCTGAAAGAAAAACACTGATCAGTTAAAAGTCATTAGAAAGCATAAAAGAAACTATGGACAGCAACTATCATGAATACCAAAAACAGTGTAATATATACAAGCAAACGATTATGGCATCAGTAACATAAAGGAAGAAAGCAAGAAACTATACAGTAATTACAGAACCTTGGTGTATAGGGGCCCTCTGCAACCTCGGCTAATCCGCAATCAGTCACAAATTGAACTTAGAAACACTATCTTCTCATGTATTAAAATGCAATCATAATATAAAGATAGAGTCACGGCACAGTGGGCTCGTCAAACAGTCAAAATTACATACAAAAAGCTAGTTGATATGTGTATGATAACGCGTTATTTATAACTGAGGATGATATGACTACTTCCTAAATTCTGCGCTGCTAAACAGACACATGAATAACCGCGTCCAGAAATCTAGCAATATGGTAGCCGTGACAAATAAATCCAAGGAATGGTGGCTGTTAGATTTGGTTCACAGAGCAGTCCACAGGTGTTAGCACACCTCCTGAGATTGAGGAATTTGCCACGCAAGTCTTCACGTGGTGAAAAACAGAGTTCTGCCACCGCAAAACTCTTAGGTTGACCATCGCTTTGACTTTCCTTGACCATGGCCTTTTGTGAGTGATTCGGCTGAACGAAGGGGACACGTTCCATGTCCACATCATTTGCAGCTTGCCCATGTGGCCGGATTCTCCAGTAGACACCTGTAACATAGACTTCAACAAAAAGGCTGCGGAAAGTTGAGCTGGCTGCAGAAAGTGACAAGATTCCGGAGCTGACTGAGCAAAAATCTAGATCAAACAACAATCACAAGACATAGTTAGGAAACCATTTTATATGCTCTTTTTAAACTAATATGCAATGATTTGACAGCTTGGTGGTTCAGGTAACTGAAAAAAATAGGCTAAAAAGGTGTATAGGGAAGATGCAAGTTTGGGACTCAACAAGTACCTTGAGGCTTGCATACATCAATGGCAGGTTTCTCACTTCTGGCGATAGGTTGACATCAATGGCCTTTGATCGAAAGACTCTGCATGGTGTTCGACATCAAAACATCCATTCACACCATGCAAAATGTACTGTTGTACATTGAGGATCATTATCATTATTGGTGATTTCTCTTGCGTCTGTTAACGACTTACATCATTGGTTGGTAATCAGATGGTGTCTTCACATGTTCGACTTCATATCACATATTTGCATGGTTAGACTCGTACTTGAGTGAAATATTGAATGATATAGAAGACCCCAGATCTAGTTTCATCCATCCGGGCTGCGATTTCAGGAAATGTACCAAATCATCCATAGAATGGCTTTATATTGATGGTTATCCGATCATGGGTCTATATCTATAGACGAATGCCTATGTCCTTGTAATGAAATTTTATATGCTGAGCATGGTATGACTTCCCTTAGCAATTCATGAGAAAAAATCAAAATATCATGATATTATGTATTGTAATCAATGCAGGTCACCAATCACTTCAGAACCTGCTCATCACATCATAAAGCATATCACGCAATATTATTATTTTCGACTTTATGCTTTAGGGGGCAGCTGTTATAGATCCATTTGGGCACATCACTCCCTTCATTCAGATCAATACCATTAGGGCTCATCAAACCATAATTCAGTTGCTACATGCCCTAGACAAGTCACCTCTTTGAATGCCTCCTTCTCTGAAAGTTCTTTGTCCTGAAACCCTCCAGAATTGCCTCCTTGAGGGACCAGCGCAGCCTTGGACAAGGGTAAGTGCACTTCAGTGCAGGTAGGCCCATGTTAGGGTGCTCTACAGAGCACCTAGGCCCACTTTGACCTGCGTTGGGCGAGATTGAGTGAAATTCACATAGGGTTCTGGGAATATTCTCATCTTTTGGAGTCATCTAGAATATTCCCACACTTATCATCTCCTATGAGATTGAAAATGGATGAGGAATGAGTTAAGTTACCTCCTATCCTCTCATCCCTTCCTCCATGGAAACTAACTCTAAGTATGGAAGGCCATTCAATACCCTCATTTATGACAAAACTTCCTCCTTTGGCCTATAAATTGAGCACTCATCTAAGTGATCAGGGGCTGGACTTTGAGAATTTGTAAGGAGATACTGTTGGAGTGAGAATTGAGTTTGTAAGTGAGTAGTGTTATGCTGCTGGAGTGCTGTGCTATTGATGTGATGTTGGTTGGAACCCAAGCTGGAAGAGTGGCAATGGATTAGACTTCATGGTTGTAATTCTTCCTTCTATCTAATAAAGCAGTTTACACCCTTTTTCCATATGCTTATCTTGATATATGATGTTTATATGTGTGAATGTATCTGATTCCATTTACTTGTATTCAATAGATCTCTTGCTTTGATTGGTTCTCTGTCTTCTGTTTATGCTTGCATGTACTTTTGGAGCGAGTTAAGTTCGAAAAGGAGCGACGAGAGTCAAACAAAGGAGACAAAAGGAAAGCAAAAGAACATGTAGGTCTTTTGATCCCTTTGTCTTATTTATCATTTATAGAAAAAGGATAAGCACTTTAAATATGTTGTTCTAAGTATAACTACCTACCTATGGAATTAGTACTTATCCGTAGATACCAAATTCCTCATAACACCTCTCCTATCTAAAGTGTCCAATAATCTGCCATCTCTAATCGTGTCATATTTTTCTGACTTGTGACCATCATAAGACTCGTTGCCATATGCCCCATTTTTTTTGTCCTCCTGCTCATGGCTGATCCAAAGTGGTCCATGTCGCTGCAATTCTAACAAATTCCGAAGTAATATTGCATTAACCTCTTCTTTTTTCTCTTGTGCATGCATTGTTTTTTCATTATCCACCTTACAACTCCTTATTTATTCCTTCAAGCTTCTCAATGTATTTTCCAAATCATAAGAGAGCCCAACACCATGCTGCTCATTTGATTCACAGGAAGCGTCTTTGTGGTCTACCATATTACTAGCCATTTGATCTCTTTCCTGCAAGGCATACTATGTCAGCTAAACCAAATCACAATAAACAAATGTAACTTATCATAGTTTTGGGAGGATATCTAATCTACAATATCATCAAATCAGTGTGACACATGTATAACATAATCATAACAACATATAAACATATGATACATAACCATGTAACCATTTGTCTAGCTAGAGTCAAGTCCTTAATGCATGACCATATCAACTACACACATACCATGACTACATGCATGACAACAATAACCATAACACCACTATATAATTGACCACATGCAAATATTAACATGCATAAGAAATGTCTAATTGACCACACACACGTATGAACACATATGATGAAGCATGAAGAACGATACTTGTAACCAAACCTACAATAATGATACATGTAACCAAGCATGCAAGAATGTAACCAAATATACGAGAATGTAACCAACCATACAAAATGACACATGTAAGAAAAATATAACAACATGTAACCAGTCATACACTCATGACAACATGCTTTACACAACGATGACCTTATCCCCATAGTGACATCACTATGACCGTGATCAACACCATGCATATGCAACAAGCACATAGACCACAAGGATGACTAACACATGTACAACCAACATGAATGCACTAAAAACACATTCACCCAAGGAGAGTACAACCTCACTCTGATACCAATCTGTAACCACCCTCCTTCAACATTCTTAATGAAATGGAATCTACGAAACACATCAACCATACCTTCAACATCATAAACAACACCCCCAATAGCATCTCAACCACTCATACATCCTGCCACTGGGTCCCACTAATATTTTAGACCTCTTGACCTCTGGACGCTCTCACGATATAGGCATGCTTACATCCAGGGAACTTTAGATGCTCTCACAGGCCTGCAAGACCACGTCCATGGACTTTTCCCAGCAGACCTGTGCTAGCATCCATGGAATTCAAGTCACTTTTCTAGCCCATAATTACGACCACTGCCAAACACTTGTTATAAATTTCAAAATCCATCAGAGACATGATGAAAAGACTACTAAACCAAAAATAAACCTTAGGACTAGGCCTAACCCTCCCTAACCGGGATTGACATTTCGTAAAACACTTGGCATCAATCCAACCTACAGGTCTATGATACAAGACAGAGCGTGAATGACTAATTTTTTTTATGAAACATGACAAGAAGGATCACCACCTTCTCCATTGAACTATTAAAACATCAATTAGGTCTTTCATTCATTAATTTAAGAACTGCAACTAAATACATGAGATAACCATAAAATGAACCAATTAATTGACAACTCTTATAACCATCATAAAACCATGTAAATAACTGAGATATAAAAACCATTAAATCAACATATAAACAAGTACAAAATTAAGATAACTTAGCTTTCATTAATCATAGGCAAATCTATCTAGATTCGAGACTTCCCCGTACCACCTGACCATAGATATGGCTGAACCAAATCTTTCTTTCATCTAGTCACCCCCGTGCAATATTCCAAGAATGAATGTGGGATCTCATGGGTAAATCAATCTAAAAACAACCAAGGGAATCCAGAGGTTAAACCACCTCCACCCACACCAAACTGTGATCACACCAAAACCGGTGCTCCGATCAAAATCGAACTGAACTTGGAATTCAATCGGGAATCCACCACTATCCTTGAGGAACTTTTCGTCTCCTTGTCTCTCATGCTTTACCACAATCCAATCCCGGATCACTAGGCCCTAAATTGAGACTAGTCTCTCAAGCTTACCACAATCCAAACCCAGATCACTAGGCCCTCAACTTAGACTTCTCCCTCAAGCTTTACCATGTATCCCACCAAATCCGGTCAAGGGATTTCTAGGCCTTTGGGAATGAACCTTGAGACCACCTCTGCCTTGGATTCTGAAATACATCCAGCAAACAAAAGCTCAAAACTGAGATAAACGTCCCAACATACCAAGGCATCTAGAAAAAGGGAAGGCTAGGATGAAAAGCATTGTCATAACCCAGCAAAACCATGCCACTGATAGCAAGAGAACCATACACCAACATGTAAAGCCATGCATGTCAAAAATAGTGAGGAAATCATAGATGCAATATGTTACCTACAAGTATTCCTGCTGAAGTTACTTGATCTTGCTCTTCCTTCCTTGATCCTTGCTTTCCTTCCTTTCCCTTTGCTTGATTTTCCTTCCTTGATCCAAGGCTAGAATGTTCTAAGAAAAATCTAAGTGACCAAGAGTGAGAGAGACAAAATAATGAGAGAGATCCAAAACTTTAACTTACAAAAGGTTACCAACTGATCCTCAGAAGACTTTTTATTAATGAGGCCTCTAATTTCTTCATTTTCCATTATTTTCCTTCAATTTCCTCCTCGCATGCAACCTGTGACCTTTCACCCTACTTTTCTCCTAATTTCCTTTATTTTCATAAATAAATGTGCCAAAATTCCCTTTTACCTTTTAATGCCTTTTCCTTAGCATTTGCCAATTTTCTTAGCCATACACTCGACTAGTGATTCCCACTAGGATATCTTTGCCAAACATTCAGCTTGGAATAAGTGTCCCTTAACTGTGGTCTTATTTTTCTTTTATTAAATTTTATTACATGAGCTTTTCACCAGGGTTGTTACATATCATACTAATTTGGATTGGTCTATGCATATGGCTAGGGTTATGACATCTAGGTAGGAGTTAATATGTTGTGATATTATGTCATACTAATCTAGACTTAAGATGCATATGTGATGGTTATGCATGAATGAATATTGTTTATGATTTATGATGTGTACATGTTAGCTAGTTATTGTTATGGATATCATGACCTTATTTATGGTTGAGTTGATATGGTGTGAAGTTATATCATGCTAATCTATCTTGATTGTGCAGACAAGATAGCCTCCCCTTAGATACATTAAGATATGATTTGGCTTATGTTGTCTATTTGGTGTTTGAGTGTTTGTTGTCTATTATTTCATTTAGTTGATTTATTTAACATGGTATGTCTACAAGTTGGTTGAATGTGTTGTACATGTTTCTCGTAGGTAGTCCTTGGATGCAAAAACTATCCCAGGAAACCAAATCAACTAGCCTTTAGGTTCAAGCTGGCCCTTGAACCAGAGGGGGCTCCCTCAGTTGTTATGAAGCTTTGTTTAATGATGTTCACCTATCACTGAACAACAACCATTGAAGCACAATGGCTAGATTTGTGGTTTTAATTGGGGGTGGTCGGCGATCAATGACAATCCCTATTCATGATTAAAGGCCTCTTTCACAGGGTCCCTTATCAAAGTGTCATCTTCCAGCCTTACAGAATGACTTATCTATTCAAGGATTATGATAGAAGAATGTAAGGAGATTCCTAATAATTGAGAAATCAGCACGACTACTTAACAACTATAGAAATTTGGATGCATGTAGAAGATTTCTACATCCCAATAAAATATATTTAAGAGAAGTAAAAGGAAAAACAATAATCAGTTCAAAGTAGAGGTAACTCAGACAAAAAGTCCAATATACTAATCTCTTTAAACGATTATTAATCTGCAGTGGATTCTAGAGAGATTGAAAAGCAATCTATTCTTACCTAGATATTCTATAATACTTTGAACATGTGCAGAAAACAAGTTATGGAAACACTAGAAAGACATACTAGAAACACAAATTCTATCATAAACTGGAGCCGAAAGGCTTTCATTAGAAATCCTATAATAGAATCTATTACAAAGTCAAGAGCCTTGGCATCAAAATCCAACCCCTGTTTATTAAAAATGATGGAATATGTAGAATAAACTTCTCCTAAATGGTTACAATATTTCTGGAATAATATCCTAGGCAATATACTAAAAATAAAACAATCCCTAGACATTCTGCCAGAAAGTTGGAATTGTTTGAAAGTATTGTGCCTTGATATCTGGAAATTAGTTGAATGAATGCTAAAAATCTATAGAATGATCCTCAATCTGCTGGTCGTTTACTGTTAGGTGTCTTATGAATGTTGATATCTCCATGCCATTGAAAGCTAGAGTTGTTGATTCTGCCATTTGTCTTTCAATTGATAATTATTTGCCTTAAAATTTGGGGTTTGTGAAGTTGTCTCTGAACATCTGCTTCGAATGATTTTATGTCACTTTTTCACAATGCTTCACCAATGTCATAAAATATTTTGTATTTGAAATTGTGTCTTGTTTTTCCTTTTCATGTATTCCCAAAACCATGTGTCGTTTTTCCTTACCATGGATTCCCAAAACCATGCATTGTTTTTCCTTCTCTGTAAAAACTTGTTTTTACTTATCATCCATTTAGTTTCATTAACCTCAATTCACCTACACTAGTAAATTCAAATTCACATGTACCCGTAAAATTTATTTCTAGTAAATCCATTTCACCATGTAGTTGTAAATTTATTTCACTTGCACCAATAAATCTATTTCACGATGTAGTTGTGAATTTCTCACCATGGCCTCTTTTACATGAATCTCATTTTTCATCACTTGTACATTAATTTTATAAACATATATCCCATTATTTTCTCTTATAAATCTACTTTCTTGCACCTGGGAATTCCTTTCATCTGTAGATGTAAATTTATTTTACGCGCACTTGTAATTGATAAATGAATTTCACATGTAAAATATCATCGGTGAAAGAACCCAAGCTTTAACTCCAAAAAAGAATCGATTAATCCAACAAACCATAAATCTTCTCGCCAATCATATAATACTTATATATAATAAGGAAGTGGTGTTAGGAGGGGGTAGGTAGGAAGTTGTTTAGGTAGCGCATCAGTGTGAAGTGAAAAAGCAGATGAAATGTGTAAAAAGCGATAATTTAAAAACATCCCTTTTTGGGACCCCTTTGGTTAAATGTCAGAAGAGTTGGGGTGCGAAATATATTTATAACCTTTGGATCTAATGTGCCCATATATCGAGGCATGGGAAAATAGGGGGCTTTAAGTGGTTAAGTGCAGGGTGGGCCATGAGCTTTGACCTTTTAACTTGGTTTTGCAATTAGGCTTACTGAAATAATTTTTTATAACATAAGTTTTAACCTTAAAAAGATATTTCCGTACAAATATATCACTATATTTTAAAAAAATACATTTATTTTAAAATTAAAATTATTATTTAAAAAAAAAATTATAAATCATTCAAAGGTACTTAATCAACATATATCTTAGCATTTGCCTAAGAAACAAAATGGGCAATTTCTCACTAAAATTTCTAATTTTCAGTGTACCAAAATATGTTAGAACATAGGCTCCAATGGGGACTACTTCCCCCTGTGGGATGCAGAGAACTAGTAGACCAACTGCCTTTTTGTTGGACAATGGAGTCATGCCATCAACCTGTTTCATGAAGCTACAACATGTTACAATCAAACTATACTCCCTGAACAGTGCAATCTTTAACTGTAGCCTCAACTCATAATCTGACCACTGCAACTTGTGACCTATTCCAAATCCTTTTCCAAATGCATTATTGCAAACTTGGAGTTGAAATGCACTAAATTTTGAAAATCAAATTTATTTACATATTTATCCATTCCTAATAAGATGAAATATAGGTCTTGACACAAGTTCTTCTTTTACTGCAAACAGAGTTGCCAATAGAATAATGTTCATGCCAAGCGAATGATGATAAACATCCTCAGATCTCATAATATATCTTGCTTTTTTTATTTGTCAAAATAGTTCTTTGTTTCCATTGAATGTTCATCACAACCCTTTGATTCACCAGTAATTGTTTTAACTTTGGATTAGCTATGCGATGTTTGATAAGTGATATTCAAAGCTTCATTAAAAATAACTTGATTTCTGACCTGCAACCCATACCTTTAAGTGTTTTTTGGTACATCAAATTTTCAAGGCTGTTTCAACTAAACATTATATCCCAGAAAACATCAACTTTCCCCTCTATATGTTGTGAAAACATGAAAGAGTTCATAGTTGAGATTCTATCAATGTCTAGGCCTCCAAATTAATTTGGGTAATACTTTTTGTTTCCATTTTTTCGTCGTTTATAATACTCTCAACAACATCTCTCTTACTGTTAAACCATGATGCAGAATAAAATTGAATGATGATGTCCAACCTGTATAGGATTTCTTCCAAGACAATTGATGTAAGTATGACATCAAACATATGACCAATGTAAATAAGATTTCCTATCTTTCCATTGCTGACTATTCCCAGCAAAAATAGTATAAACAATAAAGCAAATTTCACTAGAACTTCAAACACTATTTCTTGAAAATAATTACTCACTCACTGCCTAACAACTTGCTTAAAATGAAACAATCCTCATGTTGCAAATTGTTAGACATGGAGTCATACTATAAAACCATCAACCATTCATATGCCATAATATAAAAATATAACCAATCCTCATGGATCAATCTTGTTATTGAATACCCTACTTTCGCACACTAAAAACCTGCAACTGTGAAATTCAACCATATGCATGTATTAATTTGGATACTCTTTCCCACTGAAATTTGAAGATGAAATTTTCTAAAGAATAAAACTATAAACTGATTTATCGTATACTATTCAAATCACACCACTCAATCCCACACACCTCTATTTAACTGAACTGAAAAGATTTACACTGTTAGGTGTAATCTTCTTTCCAATGTAACCAAGTGAGGAGTGGGTTTATTGACAAACCACGTTGCTAGTAGCTAAAAATCTGAAATATATGTACAATATAAACATCAAATCCCATAGGAAACTTATACTCACAGGTGAACGTTGGGAGCTGCATCCTTTGTGGAAATATTATATTTTTGATCATGGCCGAGAGAAAAAAACATATTCTGTTATCTGCAAATATCAATGAGCCTTCTGTATCTAAGATCTTGAAACAATGGGATCGGTAACCTAGTGGAATCATCATACGACAAAGTGGAGTCGCTAGGTGAAAGAAATGCAACCAATAATAAATTCCTACTCCTTGTTCTCCAGCAAGGAATAAATCTAATCTTTATCATTATCCATGGAAAAATTTCTCTGTTACTTCGCTCCCCTGCAACAGAGCCAAATGTTGTACCTATTTCCCGTAGGTAGTCCTTGGTTGCAAAAACTACACCAAGAAACCAACTCAACCAGCCTTTAGGTTCAAGCTAGCCCTTGAACCAGGGGGGCTCCCTCAGTTGTTATGGGGCTTTGTTTAACAAGGTTCACATGTTACTGAACAACAGTGATTGAAGCACAATGGCCAGATTTATGGTTTTAATTAGGGGTCTTTGGCGATCAATGACAATCCCTATTCATGATTAAAGTCCTCTCTCAGAGGGTCCCTTCTCAAAGTGTCAGCTTCCAAACATAATGACTTGGATTTTCAAGGATTATGATAGAAGAATGTAAGGAGATTCCTAATAATTGAGCAGTCAGCCAGACTACTTAATAACTACAGAGATTTGGATATGTGTAGAAGATTTCTATAGCCCAACAAAACATATTCGAGAGAAAATAGAAGGACAAATAATAATCAGTTCAAATAAGATCTAACTCAGATAGATAATCCAATATACTAATCTCTTTAAACGATTATTAATCTGCGTAGCATTTTAGAGAGATTGAAACTGAATCTATTCTTACCGAGATCTTCTATAATACTTTGAACATGTGCAGAAAACAAGTTATGGAAACACTAGAAAGACATACTAGAAACATAAATTCTGTCATAAACTAGAGTCGGAAGGCTTTCATTAGAAATCCTTTAATAGAAGTTATTACAAAGTCAAGAGCCTTGGCATCAAAAGCCAACCCCTGTTTATTACAAATGATGGAATATATAGAATAAACTTCTCCAAATGGTTACAATATTTCTGGAATAATATCCTAAGCAATATACTAAAAATAAAACAATCTGTGGATATTCTGCCAAAAGTTTGGAATTGTTTCAAAGTATTGTGCCTTGATATCTAGAGATTAGCTTAATGACTACTGAAAGATCATCAATTTGTTGGGTTTTTGTTGCTATGTGTCATATGAATGCTGATATCCATGCCCTTGAAATATAGAGCTGTTGATTCGTCCATTTGTTTTTCAATTGTTAATTTTGTCCCTTAAAATTTGGGATCTGCTTGGAATGATTTTATGTCACTTTTTGACAATGCTTCACCAATGTCATAAAATATTTGGAATGAAATATTTTATAAATGTTTTCAAATATTCTGTAAATGAATTTTATATTTTTCTATTTTCATGAATTTACTAAATGAAATTTAGAAAATATCTCCTTAAATAATTTTATTGAATAATTCATCCACTTATTTGAAATTATGTCTTGTTTTCCCTTTTCATGTATTCCCAAAACCATGTGTTGTTTTTCCTTCCATGGATTCCCAAAACCATGTGTTGTTTTTCCTTCCCATGGATTCCCAAAACCATGTGTTGTTTTTCCTTCTCTGTAAAAACTCATTTTTTACTTATCCTCCATTTACTTTCATTAACCTCAATTCACCTGCACTAGTAAATTCAAATTCACATGTACCTGTAAAATTTATTTCCCCTGCACCAGTAAATCCATTTCACCATGTAGTTGTAAATTTATTTCACCTTGGCCTCTTTTACCTCAGCCTCCATCGTAAAATGTATTTACATGAATCTCATTTTTTATCACCTGTACATTAGTTTCATAAACATATGATCGCACAAGTCTGCATTTATTTTCTCTTGTAAATCCATTTTCTTGCACATAGGAATTCATTTCACCTATAGATGTAAATTTGTTTTATGTGCATTTGTAATTGATAAATGAATTTCACCTGTAAAATATCATCCAAGCTGGTGAAGAACCCAAGCTTTAACTCAATAAAAATCGATTAATCATTTTGATTAATCCAACGGACCATAAATCTTCCCGCCAATCATATAAGATTTAAATGTAATAGGGAAGTGGTAGGTAGGAAGTGGTTTTACGAGGGGTAGGTAGGAAGTGAAAAAGTAGATGACATGTGTAAAAAGCTGTAATTTAAAAACATCCCTTTTCAGACCCTTTTTGTTTAAATGTCGGAAGAGCGAGGGGTGCAAAATATATTTATAACCTTTGGATCTAATGTGCCCATATCTCGAGGCATGGGAAAATAGGGGGTTTAAATGGTTAAGTGTGGGGTGGGCCATGGGATTTGACCTTTTAACTTGGTTTTGCAATTAGGCTTACGGAAATAATTTTTTATAACATAAATTTTAACTTTAAAAAGATATTTCCATAAAAATATATCATTATATTTTTATAAAAATACAATTATTTTAAAATTAAAATTATTATTATAAGAAAAAGTTATAAATCATTCAAAAATACTTAATCAGCATATATCTTAGCATTAACAGCATATCTCTTAGCATTTTCCCAAGAAAGAAATGAGAAATTTCTCACTAAAAATTTGTAATTTTCAGTGTATCAAAATATGTTACAACAGAATATTTTATGAATTGCATAATATGAGTATGTGTTCAAATGATCTTGTTTTAAGATGATTTCACTAACACATATGTGTTGAGATAGCTGATATGTATTTAAGTGTAAGTACGTGATAGTTTTAGCATTATGTCTAATGACTATGAGGTTACTATGGATTATGACATGATTGTTATTCTTGGCAAAGGTTGATTTCAAATTAGTAGATTGTTGTCTTGATCTTGGAACATGTGGCTAACATGTGTGTTCAGTTAGAAGGCAACGTTATTGGTACAACAAGATAAGATAATTGGAATATTGTTAGATTTATTAATGCACTGATACTTATGTGTTATGGCAGTATGATGGAGAGAATTGCATGACAAAGAAATTGCAATGGAATCTTGATGAAAGCTCAGGTTGAGCTTTCCCTTGGAGACTCTGGAACTAGCGGGATTGAGTCATGGTGTTCATTGCTAGTCTTGTGCTTTTGGTCTTTTGTGATTTGTTTACTCTTGATTTGCAGTCTTGATTGTGTTTAGTGCATGATCATGCCACTTTGTTTGCGGTCTTGTATTGTTAATGGTTTTCATGATTTTCTTCTTGTCTGTTTCTTGTTCTTTCTTTTTATATTTTGGGGGTCATGGGAATTGGTTGTGTAAGAATAAAGTTGATGGAACTCTGGGAGAGTTGTGTGGAACCCAACAGGTAATGAAAGACTCAGATGAAGCTGGTGCATGTGTAAGGGTAGCTAAAGGTAAGAGTATGACAATCGGCAAAGTTGGCTTGGTCCATTAGCGTAAATGCCTGGTGGCAGGAAAAGCATGAGAAAGCTAACAGGAAAGGTAAAGTGAATTGATGTGAGGCATCTGATTCCTTGGATATGTTGGGAACAGTTGTTCTTGATGTTGTGCATGGATAAAGGGATTTCTCTTAACCTTGACCTTATGATATTTGCTAATTACGTTGTGATCATGTTTATGCTATTGTTTATATATATGCATGTATATATGCATGTATGTATCATGATTGTTTAATGTTAATATTTACGTGTATATTTATGTATGTATGTATGTTGTTGTCTGACAGGGTCATTAGGATCATTCTTGTGGAGGAATGATTCCTAATGCAGGTGAATGACATCAAGACGTTCCTGATTTATGAGGAATCAAGTGAGAAGAGTAGTCATGACAAATACATAAGGTCAATATCATGTGGATATGAATTGATATTATTGCTTGTATTATGCCTATGTTTATGTTATGATAGGTAACACTGAAGGATACATCATTGGAATAAAAACAATGTGCTTTGTGGCATGCTAGGATAAGCATGGATGGTGGAGAGACACAAGAAGAAAGGTTTCTTGGTAGAGGCAGTATGGTTTTGGATGTGAAGTGCTATTGGTAGGTATATGTTGTGCATGTTGTATATTCATTGATTGTACCTATGGTGACGTGTAATGTTGTATATGTAGTATTATGTACATATTATGTTGTATACCTATTGTATATATGGCATTGTGTGTATATTACATATGCAGTGCTAGGTATAGATGGTGTTACGTACATGTTGGATATGCGATGTTGTGTACATATCGTACTATTTACATGATGGATATGCGGTGTTGTGTGCATATGGTGTTGTATGCTTGTTGGATATGAGGTGTCGTGTACATATGATTCTATTTACATGTTCTATATGCAATGCTATGTACATATGGTGTTATGTGCATGTTGTACATATGGTACTATGTACATATGGTGTTGTGTGAATGAGTGTCCATGTGGTGTTGTGTGCACGTGGTGTTGTGTACATGTTGTACATGTGGTGTTGTGTGCATTTCGTGCATGTGGCTTTCTGACATGTGGTGTCATGTACATGTCATGCATATGGTGTTGTGTACATGTGGTATTGTGTATACATTGTATAGGTGGTGCAATGTACATATGGCATTGTGTACACGTTGTGCAGGTGGTGTCATGTACATGTGATGTTGTGCACATACTGTGTAGATGGTGCAATGTACATGTGGTGCAGTGTATAGGTGGTACTGTGTACATGTTGTACATATGGTACTGGTGTACATGTGGTATTGTGTGCATGTCATACATGTTGTGTTGCGAACATGTGGTACTATGTATGTGCTTTGTGTAGTCATGGTATTGTGACATGTGTATTTGTTGTGTTGTACTTTGTGTACATATATGTATTATTTTGTACATTAGGTGTAAGTGTATGTATTGTTTTTTGGCGTACACTGGATGTAGATGTATTGTGTTGTGTTCTACACTGGGTGTAGATGTATGTGTTGTATCTCAGGTGTAGGTGCATGTATTTCATGGTGTTGTATGTCGTGTGTGGTTGTATGTGTGTGATGCACACTATCTGTATGTGCAATGGTTGAGGAGAAGGAATTGTGTGTTTTTCGGGTGTGGAAACTGATCTGGAGTGCATACAGAATAAGAAGCTAAGGATTGGTTAAAGGGTAAGTATCAGTATTGGGTAAGTATCAGTATTTTATTTCATTTTTATTATGCATGTGATTATGTCTCTATTCTATGATGATAACATGTGATCTATGATTCTCGTTTATGATTGTTACATGTGATTTATTTTTTTGATCTATGATGGTTGTTTTTTGAGCTAACCTGATGTGATATTTTTATACCTGTTGATTCGATCAAGGATGCTAGTTTGACTTGTTGTGGTAGGAAGTAAACATGATTGCAAGTGTACCTTATTGATGAGCTACCAATGAGGTATGATGTGAATTTATTTCAATTTATTTTAAATCTAATGGAAATTATGTGCTTGGTATAGGAATGCATGAACATACCCGGTTGGGTGGTTGAAATTAACTGCAAGGATTAGCAACGACAAAATGAATTGGAAAATGCAACAGTATGTTGGTAAAGCACTTCAGGAGTAGGGACATTGTGGGACACTGGTACCCAATAGTGTCCATTGATTTCCATGAGTAGGCTATGACCAATATGATGGTTTTGAGGGAGGGGAATGCACTGTTTTTTGTATCTTCCTATGCGAGGAAGCCTTGCCAAGGGATGGACTGTCCCGGATAGGGGTGCCAGTGGAACTTGGAAGGTGTGCAACTACATAGAAGGGGTGACTAGTGATGAGCCCCAAAAATGGATGATTATTTGGGCTCATTCAACCACCTAATTCAACTTCATCCACCATTCTCATTATTTTATTGCATGTTTTTTATTATATTTATGCTAATAGAGTGAATTGGGTTAGTCATTATGCCAACAAGTCTAATGTGTGCTTTGTGTAGCCTTTTTGGTCAATTTGGAGACAAAGTCAATGGTTGAAATGAGCACTTGGCAGCCAAATTCGTGGAGAGTATTTTTAGGAAGGTGTTCCCTTCATTTTTGGGCCCTTACCTCGAATTCTCCACCATCAGCTCGGAGTTCAAGGGCCACCAAATCAATCAGCACAAGGGCAGCCAAGCAAGTCAAGTAGGACTGTTGTTAACTACAAGTTTTGGGCAGCCGAGTCCCTAAAGTTTAGGAGGACTGTTGGGTCCTCAATTTGTATAAATAAGAAGGCTTAGGGCCTCATTTTGGTTAGCTAGTGGTTAGTCATTTTGTAGCCAATGGTTAGTCATTTTATAGGCAGAAGTTAGCTAGTTTGTATTTTGATTTTTAGGCAATAGATTAGCTTTGCTTTCAGGTCATTTTCAAGTTCTCCTTGTGGAAAGTTTTGATGTAACTCTTCTTTTCTTGCTCAATAAAGATGAATCCAGCTTTGCACCAGCTCTAAATCTCTCTTAGGAGGCTATAGCTCTTGGGGTTGGGCCCATCTCAAGCGCCCAATACCTCCTTTGATTATCTTTATGTGTTTTTGCTGCATTCTTAGAATAAAATCTGCTATTTAGATCTAAATCTTGTTTCGTTATTTAGTTTGTTTTTTGATGAGTAAAATAGCTTTTCATGCTTAGATTTAGTTGATAGGTTGTTAACAGAAAAAGCTTCAAGAAAAGGGCGAACAAACATCTGTGGTTTCACCTCTCCCTCAGTGGGATCAAGAGCTGTGACTAGGATGACTTTGCTGCCCACAAAAACACTGACTTTGCTTTGCCATGCAATCATTAGTGTTTGGTTTTCATTTGCAGAAGTTGGTTACATGTTCAGATCTTTGAATGCTTCATTGCATAGTTAATATACATGGTTTCCTTGCAAATAAAGCTGTTGTCCATTCTTGTTATTGTTAGCTAGATCATATTAGGGTAGCATAACTAGATCTTTGTTTTCTTGCATGTCTTTGTTGGTTCAGTTGGAAACACAAATTACAGAGCACCTGTACCACTTTTCTGTCTACCCAGACTCCCTCAAACCCATCTTCTCCATCTCCTAACTTGATTTCTTGCCTCACGTTGCCATACTGCCCTCATAACCCTACCTTTTGTGCAGCATTACTTCAGTCTTCTTGGAACAAGTCCAGCCATCTACACCTTCTCCTCAACTCTATCCATCAGTCCTTGGGTCATTTCAGGCCCCTACCCTACCTCCCTATCCATTCATGCACCTTACCTCACTCACCCATCCTCCAAAATCAAATTTTTAAATATCCTGTAGAAAAATTACAGAACATCCTGTAGAAATCCTAAACATCCTGTAGAACCCCTGCAGACTTCCTGTAGAAGCTCACGAATGAGGTTTCTTGATAGCCAAACTCTATGAAACTCTCTGGAAGGGTGTTAGGGACCCCTTAGGCCCTCTCTGTACCATCCCAACCTTTTCCAATCATTTCTCCTCCTTGATCCACCCCTGCACAGTGAAAAGCCAGTTAAGAGCACATGCATGATAATTCTAATAACTTTGTCAAAAATACAAAAAGATGCTTTCTTCAGCTAGAGGTAGTGTAGACACATGTATTTTACCTTCATAGAAGTAATGGCATCTCTTTTAGTAGTTTGCATTCTCTCCTTTGCGTTAGTAGGACTAGCTGGTAGAATTAGGGTTTGCTAGGGTTTGCGTTTCTTTTTGGCTTTTAGTTTCTTTCCGCAAGTAGATTAGCTTCCTTTGAGTTAGCTTTCATCCATCAGTTAAAAAGCTTCTTCTAAGAGCTCATAGAAGTTGGCTTAAGCCCCTAGCGGACTTGTGCCAGCTGACCAAGTGACAGCTGCGGCAAGAGCTAGTACTTGTGCATACAACACCGTCGCTTCCAAGTTTGTTACGAACTACCGGGTTGATAAAATTAAAGAAGGGAGTTCCAGGAGTTGTAACATTATTGCTACAATACTGGAGCCCACCATCTTTTTGGCGCCGTTGCCGGGGAAGCGTCAGAGTATTGGCGATTGCCTCTTTTCTTCTATTTTCCACAACAATCTTCTGCTAAGTAGTTTATTTCATTTCCATTATGCAATTTTGCTTATGCAAAAGTAGATTAGCATTTCCCGCTTTCATAGATTAGCATTTCAATTCCACAATTTCATTTCTGCAAGCGTAGATTAGCATTTCAATTCTGCAAGCGTAGACTAGCATTTCATTCTTGTAATTTCATTTGAGCAAAATAGATTAGTCCTTGCCTGCTTTCATTTCAATTCCGCATTTTCATTTCAGCAAGATAGTTAGTTGCAGTTCAATCTATTCTAGTTTTGCAGGTACAAGAGGAAAAAAGAAAAAACCAACCAAAAAGATTTCATTTCATGCCTTGTAGGAGTAGAGATAAGTTAGAAAAATGATTGCACAATCCCCCCACTGCTTCACACAGCCAACATTCTCTCTTCTTCGATGGCTGTGATTAAAGAACCCTTAGGTGGACAGTAAGATATATTTGAAGAACCTCTAGGGGAGAAGAAGAAGAAACCATTCCTCTGGAGCAAATGGCTACAAGCAGAAATGTTGGGAGTAGCACCTTTTCCAAAGACGAATTTGAAAATCAAATTGAAGATTTCAAGACTGATATGAGGCAGTTTCTTGCCATGCAACTGGATACCTTGCGGATCCAAAAGAAGCAAGAAGAAGCCAAGAGGGCTTTGGCCATTTTTTGTCCTAGGTGCACTATAAAGCATCCTAGGAACGAATGTCCATTATACTCCATAGAAGTGTGTTTTGTCTGTGAAGAATACCATCCTACAGATCAGTGCCCTTCCTTACCCAGAATCAAAGCTGCATATCAGAGAGCCAAAGGAGCCACTGAATCACTCTATTATATGAACCAAAGTTGGCCGCATGGACCTAGATCTTACCAGCAGGAACTGCAAGGGACATCCAAGACCTATTATGACCCATATCAAGCCACTTTCATGCCTTCTTGGGGTCCCCCTGCTCATCCTTCCTGGTTCACACCTCCTCCTTGTTCCTTCACAGATCCATATTATGCCCAACCAGCTGCTCATTCATTTCACTCTTATGCTCAGCCACAGCCTTAGCGGAATGCACCTCATCAGGGGTGGAGGCCCCAATACAACACTCCTCCCACTTATTTTCCTCCACCACCTGCTTGTGCACAACCATCGCCTCCTGCTCCACCAAGGCAACCCCAAATGCCTACCCAACCACAACCCCATCCGCATCCATCTCAAATACACACCTCCACTCAACCACCCGTACCACCATTTCCAAAACCATACCATGGAGCAGCTCAACCCAATTGCAAAGCTGAGGCACAACATGTCCAAACAACTGCTCTTGAGCTTAATGATCTTCACCATAGCTCAGGAAGAGTATTGCAAAAAAGAGACTATATTGAAAGCATTGAAGGACCACATCAGGCAAAAGAAGATTCAGAAGAGGAAATCAAAGAACCATGGGCTTTACTTGATGAAGAGAAGACATCAGAATCAGAGATCGAGAGAGTTCCCTCATGGTTACCATCAAATCCTCCATGTACTCAAGAGAAAGATCAACAAAAAGAGGAAGATGAGAAGGTCATGATAGAAGGTGACATGAAGAATGATCCAGATCAGCAAAAGGACCAAGGATATCAGAGCTATATTGAGATATGGTTTCAGACGGTCACTAAGTTGCAGCGGTACTATCTTCCTCAGCTATGTTTGATCCCTTCAAAGTCAGATCATTTGGTCTCTGAAATCTGGATACCTGTCAAAGCATGCATTTCGAGCCTTCACATCATCTTGTCTCTAATCTCGATGTGCACATGGCTCCATTGGAAGTATTCTTACACTTGAAAATGATTTTGTTTTTCAAGTAGGGTAGGGTAGAGAAAAAAAAAAGAAAGAAAAAAGAAAAAAAGAGAAAAAATGAAAATAAGAAGAGAATAAAAATCTAAGGTGAAAACCTCCTCCGAGGCGCCCTAGATTGGCTCATTGATTGAAAACCTCCATGAGGCAGCCAATGGGTTGTGAAAAAAGAGAAAAGAGAATAAGATCTCTGGGTGAAAACCTCCCTTGGAGGCGCCCAGGGCAGGCAATTAGGGTGAAAACCTCCATGAGGCGCCCTAGTTGTTTTTCAAAAAAAAAAAGAGAAAAAGAAAAAGAAAAATAAATCTAATTTCCATTGAATAATTTCAGGTTGTAGCAATGACATTGCAGGTCAGGAGGATCACTCAAAACAAAGACAAAGCAGTTTTTGCGCCTTCTAGAGGAAGTTCTATATTTCTACAGGAAACATCCTGTAGAACCTTCAAGCGAGCCAGATTCGATTTTGGAAGGGGATCTAAAGCTTGGAATCCATTGGTTATGCCTGCAAGCATCCATGTTCCCATTCCTCATCCTTTTCCATCATCTTTTCCACCTCGTTGTGCTTCTTCACTGTGCTTCTACAGGAAGTTCCTGTAGAAATTGTAGGAAGCTAGAAATGGATTTCAAAAAGGTGGTTGGGCGAACATGGTAGCTTCCTCAAGGGTTCAGAAGTCCTCCTGCACTTTTCAAACTCCTCCTCCATCATCTCCATGCCTGCATCACAACCCAAGCTCAGTTTTCTTACCATGCAAAAAAACTGCAAAATGCCTTGAAGAAAAAACACATAGAACAGAATTTGTTTCTTCCATAACTTGAAAACCATGCATCCATTTGAAATTTTTTTTTATGGGAAATTGTACAGGGGTGATGGCAACATTCTTGAGTAGTTTCAGCCAATTCCGGTGCACGGTTTCCAAGAAATTAGCCTCCATCACCATCAGCCATTTTTGCATTTTCTCCATATCCGTACATCCGTTTCAAAACCTATTTCATGGGGAGATGCACATGGGTGATAGTAGCCTACCCAAGCAGTTTCAGCCAATTCCGATGCATGGTTTCTGAGAAATTGATCTCTGAAATTTTCAGCCATTTTCCATTTTTCTCGAAATCTATGCATCCAATGATCACGATTTTTCTATGGGAGGTGCATCATGATGATAGGAACATTCTCAGAAATTTTCAGATCGATCTAGTTTACCGTTTGGGAGCAATGGTGAAAACAAGTTCTAGTCCTGTGAAAATTCAGCAGCAGCAGCTTGAAGGTGCAGATCTGAACGTGGAAATGAACTCCTGCAGCATGCATCCGGCCAGAGGACACCTGCACAAGGAAAACAACCAAAAATCATCAGCCAAGTCCTCATGCAACCAAAGGATCCAAGCATGCAGCAGCAGAATATGAGCATGCAGCAGGCAAAAGCACCTCACAGCAACCATCTGACTTCAGGTACGTGACTAAACCTTGTTCCTCTATTGCATGAATCTAATCTAAGCACTGCATGAACGAATGAGATGGGGGGATTCAGCCAGGAAGCTAGCCATATTCGATTGCACTCATCCAGGAAAAAATCACGCAGCATGCATGGGTAAGTCATTCACGTGGAAGTTGAAAAACACAGTTAGTGGTAGATCTGTTGAACTCCAGTGCACAGGACGTCAAATAATTAACAGATAGAGGAGAACATACAGTTTATAACATCACTTTAGTTCGAATAAAGACAACACACGTTTTTTCCAACTCACCACAAATCACGCTGCAGCTAAACGACGCTCGGCTGAAACTCTCACCACTCTTTGTTCAACTACGGTCAACTGAAGCACATGTCCACCACTTCCAGATCAGTTAACCAATGGTTCTCTACAAGTTTTCTTCCTGATTTCTTAGATTTCTGCCGTTTTTAAAAAAATCTCCCACCTATCACACTCTACAGGCGTTTCTACAGGAAGCTGTGCTACAAGAAACCCAGCATACGAAGAAGCTTGGACTGTTCACGTCGAGGGTGGAAATTCTCAGTGAGGTAGGCCTGAACATAACTTTCCCATGCAAATAATTCAAAAGGTGGTGAATTCGATGTGTTGAGGGGGTAAGGAAAATGTGAATGGAAGTCTGTCTACGAATTCAAAAGTTGTTTTATTATCGCTGCCTGGAATTGTCTTCATGGTCTGCATGTGAGATTTTCTCCAGGGTCTTGAATTAAAATCCCTCATGTAGAAAAATTGAGACACTGTCAAGGCTCACCGGTGAAAAATTGTGAATTTTATATGATTGTGTGCATAACAGAGACGTAGCTCTACACTCTGTGTAGAGAAATCCCGAAGTCCTCCTTCTGTAACCTCGGGAAAAACACCAAAGAAAGAACAGAAAGGAACACAAGAAAAAGGCCAAGCTACCAAAACAGGGGGTGGTAAAATTACACCAACACCCAGGGAGAAAAGACTAAAGAGAAGGGTAGAAAGGACTGAGAAAGTCCAAGCCAATAAGGGCAGCCTCAACCAAGCTAAAGGAAAAAGCACCATCGGCCAAGCAGGCTAAAGCAGTTCCATCTTCTTCTACAGGAACCTGAAAGGATGTTTCTACAGGAAGATTAAAAACGGCTTCTACAGGAAGCCAGAAACCAGCCACTACAGGACTTTCTACAGGAAGTCCAGAAAAAAGACAGCAGAAGGAAAAGTCGGCCAGAATCCTAGCTAGGGAGGCAGCAGCTGTGCTAGCCGCCCTAAGTACCTCTCCCAAGCTGAAGGAGAAGTGAAAGAGGGAGCTTCCACTACATTTTAAGGCGAGAAAAGGCATGCAGATAAGAACTGGCAGACCCCAAACCACAGTCAAAGAATCAAACTGTCATTGAGGACACAAAAGCTAAACAAAAGGAGGAGTCTCCTTCAAGGATGTCCATCACCTATGAATGAGAAAGCCAAAAACCTTCACTGGAAGAGAGAGAATTCAGATAATGGACTTAAAAACAGTTCTACAGGATGCTGAGACAGTTCTACAGGAAGTTGAGAATTCTCTAGGAAAAGAAGCACAGGCAGTGGGAAGAAGCAAAGAGAAAAGCATGGTTTCATGACAGAGAAGAGGACATCACTTCAAAAGCTTGGCATGACAAGGAGGCCACCAAGGCCATCAAAGATGAGGAGATAGATTGGTTGCTCAGAGGATGAGCAACACTTTCAGTAGGGGGGTGATGATGAGCCCCAAAAATGGATGATTATTTGGGCTCATTCAACCACCTAATTCGACTTAATCCACCATTCTCATTAGTTTATTGCATGTTTTTGATTATATTTATGCTAATAGAGTGAATTGGGTTAGTCATTATGCCAACAAGTCTAATGTGTGCTTTGTGTAGCCTTTTTGGTCAATTTGGAGACAAAGTCAATGGTTGAAATGAGCACTTGGCAGCCAAATTCGTGGAGAGTATTTTTAGGAAGGTGTTCCCTTCATTTATGGGCCCTTACCTCGAATTCTCCACCATCAGCTCGGAGTTCAAGGGCCACCAAATCAATTAGCACAAGGGCAGCCAAGCAAGTCAAGTAGGACTGTTGTTAACTACAAGTTTTGGGCAGCCGAGTCCCTAAAGTTTAGGAGGACTGTTGGGTCCTCAATTTGTATAAATAAGAAGGCTTAGGGCCTCATTTTGGTTAGCTAGTGGTTAGTCATTTTGTAGCCAATGGTTAGTCATTTTGTAGGCAGAAGTTAGCTAGTTTGTATTTCAATTTTTAGGCAATAGATTAGCTTTTCTTTCAGCTCATTTTCAAGTTCTCCTTGTGGACAGTTTTGATGTAACTCTTATATTCTTGCTCAATAAAGATGAATCCAGCTTTGCACCAGCTCTAAATATCTCTTAGGAGGCTATAGCTCTTGGGGTTGGGCCCATCTCAAGCGCCCAATACCTCCTTTGATTATCTTTATGTGTTTTTGCTGCATTCTTAGAATAAAATCTGCTATTTAGATCTAAATCTTGTTTTGTTATTTAGTTTGTTTTTTGATGAGTAAAATAGCTTTTCATGCTTAGATTTAGTTGATAGGTTGTTAACAGAAAAAGCTTCAAGAAAAGGGCCAACAAACATCTGTGGTTTCACCTCTCCCTCAGTGGGATCAGGAGCTGTGACTAGGATGACTTTGCTGCCCACAAAAACACTGACTTTGCTTTGCCATGCAATCATTAGTGTTTGGTTTTCATTTGCAGAAGTTGGTTACATGTTCAGATCTTTGAATGCTTCATTGCATAGTTAATATACATGGTTTCCTTGCAAATAAAGCTGTTGTCCATTCTTGTTATTGTTAGCTAGATCATATTAGGGTAGCATAACTAGATCTTTGTTTTCTTGCATGTCTTTGTTGGTTCAGTTGGAAACACAAATTGCAGAGCACCTGTACCACCTCTCTGTCTACCCAGACTCCCTCAAACCCATCTTCTCCATCTCCTAACTTGGTTTCTTGCCTTACGTTGCCATACTGCCCTCATAACCCTACCTTTTGTGCAGCATTACTTCAGTCTTCTTGGAACAAGTCCAGCCATCTACACCTTCTCCTCAACTCTATCCATCAGTCCTTGGGTCATTTCAGGCCCCTACCCTACCTCCCTATCCATTCATGCACCTTACCTCACTCACCCATCCTCCAAAATCAAATTTTTAAACATCCTATAGAAATCCTAAACATCCTGTAGAACCCCTGCAGACTTCCTGTAGAAGCTCACGAATGAGGTTTCTTGATAGCCAAACTCTGTGAAACTCTCTGGAAGGGTGTTAGGGACCCCTTAGGCCCTCTCTGTACCATCCCAACCTTTTCCAATCATTTCTCCTCCTTGATCCACCCCTGCACAGTGAAAAGCCAGTTAAGAGCACATGCATGATAATTCTAATAACTTTGTCAAAAATACAAAAAGATGCTTTCTTCAGCTAGAGGTAGTGTAGACACATGTATTTTACCTTCATAGAAGTAATGGCATCTCTTTTCGTAGTTTGCATTCTCTCCTTTGCGTCAGTAGGACTAGCTGGTAGAATTAGGGTTTGCTAGGGTTTGCGTTTCTTTTTGGCTTTTAGTTTCTTTCCGCAAGTAGATTAGCTTCCTTTGAGTTAGCTTTCATCCATCAGTTAAAAAGCTTCTTCTAAGAGCTCATAGAAGTTGGCTTAAGCCCCTAGCGGACTTGTGCCAGCTGACCAAGTGACAGCTGCGGCAAGAGCTAGTACTTGTGCATACAACACCGTCGCTTCCAAGTTTGTTACGAACTACCGGGTTCATAAAATTAAAGAAGGGAGTTCCAGGAGTTGTAACATTATTGTTGCAATACTAGAGCCCACCAACTAGATTTCCCGAGGGACTGTGTAGTAGAGAATGGAAGGTCGAGCATGTATTTGTTTTAGCCATTAGTATTGCCAGATAGAATCAGATGCACATTGGGAGTGTGACCTGGAATAATGAGTTAGTAACTGTTCGCTGAGAGGACAAGTGGGGTAGGATTATAGCATTGGACATTGGATTCAAGTTTGATTTTGGCAGCGGATTCTGGACTTTCTAGGAAGGAAGTGAACCCTAGCATTACTTTTGAGGGTGGAGGTATCAGCCTGTAGATTCCCTTGTTGATTCATATGAGCATCATATCCTTTTATTTGCTTGATGAAAAAATGTTCATATGTGTATATGTCTATATCATTGTAAATATTGTATCAAGTTAGATTTATAAAGCTCCATAGATAATATGGTTATTTGATGGTTCAATAAAATGTGTATAAGTATATGTGGTTGTTATTGTAAATATTGTAATGAACTATGTTATAACGCTCCAATAAATGGTATGTTTGTCATGTTTCAGTAGTGGTCATTGTAAATACTGCAACGAGCTATGTTATAAAGCTCCATGGGAAGTATGTTTTTTTCAGCAGTTTGTTGGTTTATAGGTATCATTAAACATCGAGGATGGTGTTCCCCAAGGGGGAGGGTTTTGTCACAATGTTGGTCAAAATTCCATGTAAAAGTTAATAAATGAAAAAATAAGACCAAGGTCATGGGGCACATATTCCAAGATTAATGGTGGGAAAAACATCCTAGTGGGTGTTCATTTTAGTTATTATGCCTGAGGAAATTGGCAAAGGCAATGGAAAAGTCTTTGAAAAGGAAAAATGGAATTTTCGGCACATTTATTTATGAAAATAATGGAAATTAGGAGAAAAGGAAGGTGAAAGGTTGCAGGTTGCATGTGAGGAGGAAAATCAAGGAAAATAATGGAAATGAAGAAAATAGAGGCCTCATTAATAAAAAGGCTTCTGACGATTAATTGGCAAGCTTTTTCTCAGGCTTGGTCAGTGTATCTTTTGTCATTTCAGTTTTAGAGCTCTCATTCTATTTTCTCTCTCTCATACTCTTGGACAATTTAGAGTTTTCTTGCAGAACGCTTGGATAGTGTGGCATACTTCAATGGTTAGCACAACAAGGTAAAGGAATAGTAGGAAAGAGAAAGATAACATCGAGATCAGTATCTACAATGCGTTTTTCTTCCAGGTACCAAGTTGCATGTATGTTTTCCTCAATAGTTTTTTATTGCATGGAATATGCATGTGATTTCCTGGTCTTAATCTGTCATTGACATGGAGGATTTCCTGGATTGATAGTGAATTTGTCTAGCCCTTCCATTTCCAGGATAGCCATGGTGTTGTGGGTTCATTTTTTTTTCTAGTTCGTTCTCATGTTTCCTTTAGCTTGGGTGGAGTTACTACTTCCTAGAAGCCTTGGTTGGACAAACGCTATGGAAGCCCTATAACAACTTGGATTGAGTTACTAGTCCTAGAAGCCTTGGTTGAAAAAATGCTTTGGAAGCCCTGCAATAGCTTGGGTTGAGTTACTAGTCATGGAAGCCTTGGTTAGACAAATGCTCTAGAAGCCATTGGTGGGTTGAGTTACTAGTCTTGGAAGCCTTGGTCGGACAAACGCTCTGGAAGCTCGACCACAATTGTGGGTCGAGTTACTATTCCTAGAAGCCTTGGTTGGACAAACACACTGGAAGCCCGAGGACATTTGTCGGTTGAGTTACTTATCCTAGAAGCCAGTTTGGAACAAATGCTCTCGAACCCTAGACATCTTGGGTAGAGACTGATCTGGTGATGGTTAGTGATTTCCAACTGTGAGGTGGAATCATTGGTTAACGGTTGAGGTGGCTTAGCCTCTAGAATCCCTACTTCAGTTTTGATGGATTGTTCCATGAGATCCCACATTCATGTTTGGAATATGGTAGGCGGGTGACTGGTTGAAGAGAGATTTGGCTCAGCCATATCTATGGTTGGGTGGTTCGTGGAAGTCCCTAACTTGTTTGGCCTTTGCATCATTAATATGAGGTTATTTCTCCTTATTAATTCATGATTATTATACTGGTTTATATGTCGATTATATGTCTATTATTTCCTTTATATTTCTGTTTTTTTTACACTGGTTATGAACATGCATTATGACAGTGGCTATGTATGGCTCTTATGATTTTCTTACTTGTAAATGAATGAACAACGTATCTATGGCCTAATCGAAATTTCAGCTAATGTGTTGAGGCCTTAATGCTACTTAGTGATTCTCAGATAAGTATGAGACCCCCATGCTCAGTGTTGCTATTAAGACCTATAGATTTCATGTTTGTGACATGTTTGACGAAATGCCTATCATGGCTAGTAGGGGTCTAGTCTAGTCCTAGTTGATGTTTTCGAAAATTTATCTTTGTTCCATTGTGAAATTTCATTTCTGAAGGTGTCATTGAGTTTTGGGAAGTGACCTGGTCTCTAGGCCTGAAAAGTTGGCACAAATCCTAGATTCACAGGCACAACATTGGGGAAAATGTTCGTGAATGCTCCCTTGCACTTATTGTGGGAGCATATGGAGCCTCCTAGATGCACCCTGGTCCATGTCAAGTGAGCCTCCAGAGGTTTGATGCATTAAAAATTCATCTAGTCTCAAAAGATTGTTACCTGAGTGTTTGGGATGGCTCCTGGGATTTCTGTTGCTGATGTAGAAGGTTTGTGTGACGTGTTCCATCAGTTCCACTTCCTTAACTGACACATAGGGAGTCAAATCATATCATAGTAACTTCTCATCACATGTTTACCCCGGTTGGCCAATTACTTGGGTAGATGTGGGAGGAGGGTGTTAAATCTTATGTACAATTTAAAAATAGGATTGTAGACCTAATTCAAAGATGCTGAAAGTTGGAGCATAAGGAGGTTGAAGTGAAAGAGGAGCTGAGACAAAGAAAGGACAGAACGTTGACTATCATCAAGGGAACTTTTCTCTTGTTCTTGGAGAGGAAAATATGTCGAGGTTCTTGATCTTGGTATTCACTAGTTGGAATCTCTATAAGAAGAAGAATTTGTTCAGGTTTTCCTCTCAGAGAGTGGGAGGTTTTGGCCATGGCTAATATCATATATTTGGTGTCTCTTTTCTCTTTATGATTTATGCAATGGTAGTTTCTTGATAAATAAGAACACTAATAACCTAATTAAAAGAAGATCCTAATTAAAGAAGTAAAAATCACTCACACACAATTATTAATAGAAGAGAAATAACTTATTATCCATGCACTAGATTTCTCAATATTAGCTAGGCTTACAATGACTCGAAACTTTTACGATGTTGAATTTTATTTTTTGCTTCTTCCAAATTCTATATCCTTGAAATTGCTTCATTCTATATTGTGTATTCTTGTTGTGGGCTCCATACTTTTTACTTGCTATTGCTGCAATTTTTCTTTGAGTTCTCTTATATTTGTTCTGAAAAACAATCTGACCCTATCTTCTACTACTTCATCTTCAAAGACTAGTTCAACCATGGATTGTTGCCACAGCTCTTCATCTTCAAACTATGTTCTTCGCTCTATGTCTTGCGCTTCATATTCATCACTTTCTTTCTGTCGTATTTCTTCATAGAATAATCTCATCTCTACTTGACACCATTTCTAAAAAATGGTTTTAATGCATTATTCATTGTTCTCAGAAACTTCCATCTCCTTCTCCTCACTTTCATCATCAGGTACTATTGTTTTTTGCCTATAGTTTGCAAACTTAATATCATCATTAGGATTACATGTAAAATCATAATAATGTTATTTTTTATCGTTCAACACTTCATTTAATTCTTTTATTCTAGTTGTTTCTTTAAGACTCTCATAAATATGTTTAATTGGCTTCTCAGTCCATTCTTCAATGAGATTCAAAACTGCAACAAACATGTTAACAAAATTGTTTTCAATTTCTGCTCCTATGCGATTTTGAACACCTGCATGTTCAAAAAAAATGTTAAAAACGTCTTTTCTATGCTCTTCAATGAGAGCTTCCTTCTCTTCCTTATTTTCCACTACATGGATGTTATCTTCCATTGTTATGTTTTCATCAAAAACTCTTCAATCACTTTATCCTCTTCTTGATCATCAATTGTTGCTAAATCACATACTACATCAAGAGAAGTTCCAAATACTTCATATATTGCTGCTACAGTGACAAATTCAACCTTCAATTCTTCATCAAACATGGCCCTTACCATATTGCAACAATCAGTCCCTATTTCAAAAAAGGAAACCACACATATCATCAACATAATGCTCATCCACCCTATGGTGTGATATTTGTGCATTCATGTGCTCATTGATAATTTAAACTTCAACAAATCCATCAACTGCATTGGATTCACCAATTCACACCTTGCATTGCAATCATCATCTAGATGTGTTTTGTCATGGTGGGATTCACCATAATCTGCACCATCCACGTTAAAGTGGAAGCCTTCAGCATTTATATGCCCTTTCTCTGTTTCACACATGAAGTCTTCAACTTCTCTCTCTGCAATCTTTGTTGCATCTTCCTCATCCATATGCATGTATTCATAATGGGATTCAATTTTATGGTCTTGTTGTAGTGGCTACAACCACCCTCCAAAATTTTTCCTTAGCTTCATTTTGGAGCTTCCCTACCAACCTTTCACAGCAGCATGTCTTGCGTTGTCAAGTACACACGCTTTAGTGCTTTTCTTGCAGAATGACATCCTGTCCATGAGAGCTTGTTGCATTCCCCTCATAGGTTGTTTCTCTGGACTTGGTTCAGCTGTAGGCTAAGTAGCTCCCTCAAGAAATTGTGTAATTCTAGGGGGGAACCGACCTTCCCTCCAAAAATTGCACATTTTTGTCTGGAAACCTGATGGGCTCCAGAATTGAGAAAATCTTCCTATCACTGTTCACTGATAAAATTGTGCAATTCCTCCCAACAGGGCTGCTCAGACCAGAAATTGCGCAATTATGGGTAGCAATTAGCCGCTCTGCCTAGAATTTGAGCAATCCCTCTGGGAATCTGGCCTAGCTCCCTCCCAAAAATACGCATTTTTTCCCCTCAGCTGAGCAGACTATTGCATGTGTAGTTGGGTTGACGGGTTCCCTTCGAGACCAAGAAAAACTGATTTTCATGCATGGACTACTTCTCCCAAGGCAGCATGCAAAGGCATCCCCTGATTTAGGGATCTATTTTTAGCAGCTGGAGGTTACATATAAGGATCATTTCAGAAATCTCCTGTCAAGTGTCGTTTTTCCTGGATTTGTGGCATGTGCATCACAACCTCGATTTTATCAAAACTCATCAACCAGACACTAGAGAGCTCATCCTCACATCGACCTTGCAGCTCTAACATCCCACATTGCATCTAGGATTCGTCGACACATTTAGCTCAGTTGTCTTAGGGTAAGCCCACCTTTCATGTCTTGAATTATGTTTGTGTCGCTTTTTTTTTTCTTTGTGTGAGTGATGTTTGCTTGGTTTTAGTGAGTTGTTACTATCCTTTTGATGTATGTCAGCTTGTAGAAGCATCGTTTCAGTTTTTGTTCGTATCTCATTGCCATCATGTCACATGCATGACATTGTTTTTCACGGACGGTCGCCGTTGCGGCGACTCACTTCACACACATGCATGCTTTCTGATTTTCTAAATCCTACACTTGTTGTTTGCATGAATGATCATTCACTTTTATTTCCACTCATCACACCATGCATCCAGACTTCTCATGTTTTTAGTCACCCATCGATCGGTCTGGGTTGCCTTGCCCGGACCGTGCCCTGCCTGCCTAGCACTATACATTTTCGGAAGTGAAGGCTCTACCTTCCCTCCATAAATAGTGCAATTATAGCCTAGTACTGACCTCTAGGCTTGCATTGCACAATTCTTGGAGGGAGTGTCCTACTGGCCTCAGAAACTATGTAATGCAGTTTGCTGGTTACATGTCACTGTTGATTGAAATTGCACATTGTGTAGTTTCAGTCCTTAGTAGGCTGGGTTGGATCATGCATTGCATAGTTCTAGCAGTTAGTCAGCCTCCCGACAGCCTAGATTGTGCCTTGCGTAGTTTTGGCAGTCAGTCTCCTGACCTCCCGACAGAAATTGCGCTACTTTCAAGTTCAATCACATAGGTATGTTGCAAGTCAGTCCTCAAATTTTTTTTTTGTTTTCGACTGAAATATTTCTTTCCATGAGTGTTGCTATGTCTCAAGGCATCACAAGTGTTCGTCTCTCTCTCAACAACATAAGTACAACGACTTCCAGGAGAGCAGAGTCAAAGACAATGTTAAGAGCACGACTAGGGATGCAGTCGATCAAGTGTCTATGAACTTGCCTATCCATGAAGACATAAAGTTATTCATGGAAAAGGATATCAAGATCAATGGCAACGGCATCACACCAAGTAGCACCATTAGTAGTAGAAGAAGGCAGCACACCTGTGCGCGACAAATGCAAGAGGAAGGTCGTTGGTAGCATAGAGGCAGAGCAAAGCTGCAAGTTCAAAGTAGATCCACTCATGATGAGAGCAGCTTTGGAGATTGAGGCTATGAGGTGATGACACGACATGAAGGTTGCGTGAAGCCAGAGAATGGAACAGAGAAGGAGTTCCATGTGCTGAAGGAGCAAAAAAGGAAGAAAAAGAGCTGCATAGACAAGTGAATGAGTTGCAGCAGGAATAGGTAAAGCAAGGGGCGCAACATGCACAGAAGGATGAAATTGCGACCATACAAGTTATAAATCCATCCCAGCAGCTAGCATAGAGTAGACAAGGTGAGCAGTGTTGTTGATCGCATGCAAGGGAATTCAACAAAATGCATGTCATTGTTTGCACATATGCGATCCCACACATTTGGCACACTCATCGAGGCAAAGACAAGAAGCAAGTCCGACTGGAGTTCAACATGCATCTTGACGAGTTGATGTGCATGGTCACCAGCACACACTCAGAGAGTAGCACAAACACCATGCATTAGTGTGTTTCTAGTCCAGCTACACTCAAGACAGTGATGTGCATATTTTCAGACAAGTTGGATGGAGGAGCCATAACAGTGCACTCGGATGCAATGGAGGCAGGAGTTCACTTTCAGCAGGATGTCACCATTGAGTGCACAGACACCATCATGGACAACCAAGCTTGGCATCAGTTTGCCATCATCGACCATCACAAGGATGTCAAAGAGGTTGTCTCACCAAAATGATCCGAGTGTTAGTGATGTCTTTCATGGATTTCTTAAGCCAGTTTGTCTCACATGGGTACATGTGCAGATTGTATGTAATGTATTGTCAAGTGGAAGTTCAAGTGTCGATAGTTGAATGTAATAGTCAAAAGAGTAGTTGAAGAGTCATGAGGATAGATGAACAATCTCAAAGGGGAACGTCAAGGGTCACCCCACCCTTTGCTATAAATAGTACCTCATAACTCATTGTGTAGGATTTTGGTTAGCCAAGATTCTGATAGGAGTATCTTAGAGAAAGCTTGGATAGTATTGTAACGAGCCTTGGCTTCTCCACTGCACAGAGCTAGTATATCTCTTTGGAGGAGTAGGTTGTTGTGGTTGTAACGTTCCACTATCGGAACTAGTGGTTGGACATGGATGTATTGTATGACTGGAACTTATACTTCTTAATATAACAGAGCCAGCATGTTTCATGCATATGTCATATGTTATTCTAGCTATCTTTTTTACTCTAAATGGTATATGTATCTGTTTTCTTATGCATACATGTATGGACTATTCTGTATAAGTATGTATGAATCTTACTGAAATGTGTTGATTGGTTTAACCATCACTTTGGATTGTTAGCTAACTTTCTTTCCATTTTGTGATGCATCTTCGCTCATGTGTTCCCTTCTAAGCCACATGCTATCACAGGTTTAGAAGGGGTGCACTAACCCAACTATCTATGTGTTAGAACCATTCATGCACCTTCCTTATCTTACTACAACTGTCACACCCTTGCTACCAACGGGGACATCTTACTTGCCTCTATGTGAAATTGTGGTCAAGGCATTACCGTGTGACCCACTGTTTGGACTCCTACACTAAACGGTCTAAGGTCTAATTAGGACTTCTTACCGGGGAGATCCCCTGAAATGGTGGTTGGTCCAGCACCATCAACATTTATAGCACTAGAAGGAGGGCCAGATGACAAGATATGTCCTCTCATCCTGTTTTGAACCTTTGCATATCTATCATGGAGTCTTGCACTCTGCTCCCTCCATGATGTTTTTCGCATGTTGAATATGTCACCATCACGAGGGAGTTATTTTGATATCTTTTCTACATTCACATATGATGGTGAACGCGAAGTGGCCTGGCCTGAGTTCCTACATGACTTCCTTGCCTTGCTTCACAGGGATGATGGATGTTCTGACGAACAGGCATGTTTGCTACTTGCCTACACACATCACGAATCTCCACATCGGTGGTTGCGCAGCCTACCAGCTGATAGCATGTACTCACTTCAACACTTCTGTGATCTCATTGAATATACTTTATATCATTTTGATCCAGAATATCTTGACCAAAAATTATTACAACAATGGAAGGCTCCGCATGAATCGACTATGAATTTTTGGCAGCGCTTGTGTGATTTGTAGTTTCAAGCTCCAAAGAGCCAAATGAAATTTCCTTATATTTTGGATAGATTCGACTACTGCCTTAACAATTCAATCCATCCCAAGAAGAAGTTCAAGCTCAAAGCCCACTCAGCATACTTCGGTGATGGAGTTGTGCAATCACAGACGGATACGGTCATTGTCACAAGTGATTGTTTGTCATCCCCTCGTCAAATAGATCCACCATCGCAGAGTGATGTGGGAGAGAATGAACAGACATTCGTTGAACCGTCACGACCTCCCAAGATCGCTTCTTCTAATTTTCACGCAAACTTGGTTATGAGTCCCACACCTCGTCACATGTATTTTGTACCTCAACCTCCGTCTTCGTATTCTAATCATCCTTTGGATGACACTGTCTTGTGTTCTTCCATTCTGCACTCTGCAGTTGTTTTGAACGAGGATCAATCTATTGACGGAGTTGGTGTTTCACAACCAACATGCCCTCGCATTCATGAAGAGCATGATAGGGAGCTTGAACATCTACTAGCAGCAGGTGGCCATCCATGTATGTCTGTACCTCCTCTGTTTTTTACTAACATCCTTGATGATCCTGCCATCCCTGATTTTTCATGTGCATCTCGATCCATAGATGCACCCATTGTTGATCATTTGCAGGACACACCAGATATCAGTCCATCATCTGACAATGGAGACGACCAATCATTCATTAAAATTCCACATGATATTTTATCTTCTTTTTTCGGACACACAGTGGGTGAACATCCTTTCTTATCATCTACCCCTCTGTGTGATTCATCAAATCATGAGGATGCCGACCAACATCCTGAGTTTTCTTATCTTGGCTTTCATGATTTCTTTACCTCATCATCTGATCATGATGTTGGTTCACTCATTGTTAATCTGTCTAAGCCACTAGTCTATGATGATGTATCTATCGACGAAGTTGAAACCCCCCATGCTGTCGGGGCACTTTAGCCCAAGATGATGGTTATGTCAGTCCTTTGCTCTCTTGAGGTTGGTCTCACTTCTAATATGGAAATTGTTCAAACACCTGAGGCTCCTCATCACTCATCTGTATGCACTGAAGAACAATCCAACACTTAGATTTCACTTCCTCCACTCGAATTACATGATCCCATCGCTCATGCATTAGAGGAATCTTACATAGAAAGCACACTTGTGCAACATAAATGGTCTACCTTTCTCACATTTTCTTGCATGTCACAGTCAAGGGAATGCATACACTCAACATCTACACGCAATGTAGCGCAACAACATGGCAAGTCCACAGAGTGCATGTCATGCGCTTTCACTCATTTTTGTTTTGTGGAAACTTGTAAGCTTGGAGTGTATCTGTTTTCATTGTTGTATCTTTCACATTTGCTGGTTCACACTGGTGGCTGCATTGGAAATATTACTTCACATGATTAGGTGCATGCACCGTTAGCTTAGGAGTAGGATTAGTGTTTGATTTCAGTTTTCTTTCTTTCATGCTTGTTTTCATTATTGCTTTGAATTTTTGTTTGTCTTCTTGATTGTTTTCTTAATCACTTTTCTTTCACATTTACTTTTGCTTCTACTTGGCTTTGTCATTTATTTTCTTGATTTTGTTCATAGATTAGTTTCACATGAAACCATGCATGACTCTTGAAACAAGCTGGGTAAAGTACAAGAGGCCTTGTGTAGCTATCACTACTTGGTTATCTGTCATCTTGCCTTTGTATGAAGAACTCGTTTCTTTTAGTCCATGATACGTCAATGGAAAACATGTACCGTTCGAAGTGAACCTTGGTGAAAACAATGCTTGCACGCTAACTACTGTCACCTACTCTAGTCGGTTGTTTTTGGGTTAACCCTTGGCAGTTCAGTCAAGTAGAGTAAGTTGAGGGGGAAAACCTTAACAAGAACATCAAAGGTATACATAAAGTACTTCTTTTAAGGGACAACCTCTTCTGCTCTCAATAAGTCAGGATCCCTCTTCCGCCTCTGAAATGAATAAGTGTTATGCATAGTGTTGAAAATGAAAAATGAAAAAAGTGAAAAGATGAATAATTTCGAAAAAACAAAAAATGAATAAGGTGAAAGAAGCGAAAGGCTTCCTGTGTAGGGAGGTGGTGTAAGTAACTCTGCTGGGGTATTGACCAAGCTCACTGGCAACAGAGCGATGCTTGTTTTCCTACATGACTCCTCCAGGGTACTATCCGGGCCTATTGGAAGCGGAGCAACACCAGAGATGAAACTAAGACTCTGATGACTATATTGCTTGTGCACTAATATACCCCTCAACCCCAATCGAAACAATTTTTTTTCCTTGGCTTGGAATGTGTTTCAATCGACCAAGAACTTGGAAAATGCTACATCTTACAATTAAGAAAGTTTGAAAACCAAGACAAAATGAGAACTGAACAATACTTCTGGAGGTGTTAGACTTGCTTTTCATGAAAAAGGTCCATTCAAAGAGCTCGGGTTGTACCAGTGTGTTGACAAGTGTTGTAGCAGCTACAACCACCCTCCAAAATTTTTCTTTAGCTTTGTTTTGGAGCCTCCCTACCAACCTTTCACAACAACATGTCTTGCCTTGTCAAGTACACATGCTTCAATGACTTTCTTGCAGAACAACAACCTGTCTGTGAGAGCTTGTTGCATTCCCCTCACAAGTTGTTTCTATGGACTTGGTCCAACTAAAAGCTGAGCAGTTCCCTCAAGAAATTGTGCAATTCTAGGGGGGAACTAGCCTTCCCTCCAGAAATTGTGCAATTTTGTCTGGCAGCCTGTTGGGCTCCAGAATTGCGCAAATCTTCCTGTCACTCTTCACTGAGAAAATTGCGCAATTCCTCCCAGCAGGGATGCTTAGCCCAGAAATTGCACTATTCTAGGCAGCAGTCAGCTGCTCTGCGTAGAAATTTCACAATCCCTCTAGGCAGTCAACCCAACTCCCTCCTAGAAATATTATTTTTTTCCCCTCAGCTGAACAGACTGTTGCATGTGCATTTGGGTTGACCGGTTCCCTCCAGGAGTGAGAAAAACTGATTTCCATACACGGACTACTTCTCCCATGGCAACATGCAAAGGCATCCCTTGATTCAGGGATCTATTTTTAGCAGTTGGAGGTTACATGAAAGGATCATTTTAGAAATATCCCGCCAAGTGTTTCTTTTCCTAGATTTGTGGCATGCGCGTAACAACCTCGATTTTATCAAAACTTATCAATCAGACACTGCAGAGCTCATTCCTCACATCAACCTTATAGCTCTAACATCCCACATTACATCTAGGAGTCATCAGTGCATTCAAATCAGTCGTCTTGGGGTGAGCCCGCCTTTCCTGTCTTGCATTGTGTTTCTGTCGCTTTTTATGTTCCACTTTGTGTGACTGTTTTCTTCTTGATTTCAGTGAGCGCTTGTTGTTGTTTTGATGTATGTTAGCTTGTAGAAGCACCGTTTCATTTTTCATTCACATCTCACTGTTGTCACATGCATGACACTATTTTGCACAGATGGTCCTCATTGCGGCGAGTCGCTTCACACACATGCATGCTTTCCTGTTTTCTGAATCCTGCACTTGCTGTCTGCATGAATTATCATTCACTCTTGTTTGCACTCATCTCACCATGCATCTATACTTCTGATGTTTTCAGTCGCGCATCGGCCGATCTATGATGCCTTGGCTCGGACCGTGCCCTACCCACCTAACACTGTGCATTTCAGGAGGCAAAGCCTCTGCCTTCCCTCCAAAAATTGTGCAATTATGGCACAACAATGACCTCTAGGCTTGCACTAGACAATTCCTGGAGGCAGTGTCCTGCTGTCCTCATAAACTGCACAATGCAGTTTGCTGGTTGCATGTCACTGCTGACTTAAATTGCGCATTGTGCAGTTTCAATCCTGAGCAGGCTAGGCTGGATTATGCATTACATAGTTCCAGTAGTCAGTCAGCCTCCTAATAGCTCGGACTGTGCCTTGTGCAGTTTTGGCAGTCAGTCTCCCGACCTCCTGGCGAAAATTGTGCAAATTTCACGTTCAATCACACAGGTATGTTGCAAGTTAGTCCTCAAGTTTTTTATGGTTTTCGACTGACAGATTTCTTGCCATGAGTGTTGTTATGTCTCCAGGCATCATAGTTGTTCATCTGTCTCTCAGCAGCACAAGTACAACAGCTTCAAGGAGAGCAGAGTCAAATACACTGAAAAGAGCGCGACTGGGGATGCAGTTGATCAAGTGTCTATGGACTTGCCTATCCACGAAAACATCAAGTTTATCATGGAAAAGGATATCAGGATCAATGGCAACGACATCACAATGAGCAGCACCATCAGCAACACCAAAAGGCAACACACCTATGTGCGACGAATACAAGAGGAAGGTTGTTGGCAGCATAGAGGCAGAGCAAAGCGACAAATTCAAAGTAGATCCACTCATGATGAGAGAAACTTTGGAGATTAAGGCTATGAGGTGACAATGCTACATGAAGGTCGCATGAAGGTAGTGAAGGGAATAGAGAAGGAGTTGCATGTGCTGCAGTAGCAACTCAAGGAAGAACAAGAGCTGCATAGACAAGAGAATGAGTTGCAACATGAATAGGTACAGCAGGGGGCGCAACATGCATAGAAGGATGAAACTACAGCCATACAAGTTATAGTTCCATCCCAGCAGTTGGTATAGAGTAGACATGGTAAGTAGTGTTGTTGATCGTGTTATCACTTGGATTGAACCTCAGCCTGAAGGAAGGCAATGCCAGGGTAACCACAAACCACACTTAGCCAAGTAGCTAGCCCTACTAGGCCAAGAGAGGGCTCTCTCTGTCAGGATCTCAGCCAAGATGACTGGATCAGGAAAATGATATTAGGTTAGGTATAGTAGCACAAGGTTTGATTTGATTTTGAAAGCGTTTTGGCTAGATCAGGAGGCATCAGATAGTTAAGGCTAGGAAATTAGGCCAAAATTGCACGGTGTTCGATGGGGCAAGGTAGGTATAAAGCTTAGCACTCTAGGGTATGATGGGTGAAGTGATTCAAGACTAGTGAGAAGTTAGGAAGAGCATGTGATCACCATGGATCCTTCCTAATGTGTAGAAAACATAAAATGGTGAATATTTTCCCAAAGCAGAGCATTAATGTTATGGATTCTGCCTGTCAACTAGAAACCATACACTTAGAAGCAATGAAATGATTAGTGAAGTACACAAAACATTTTAACATATGATCACAAGAGAAGAAACTGAACTAAACTTCACACCACATGGATCGCAAAGAAATAGCTGCAATTTTTATTAATCTCCTGCTAAACTGCTACAAAATGATGTACAATCAAGGCATAAGCATCCAACTGAGTCCAACCCTTTACAATGTGAAAGAAGAAGAAGATATAGGCTTTGTTTCAACCTCGTCCCATCCTCAGGGGTTGAATCTGTAAGATGAGGAGATAATCTAACCAACACTAAACAAGAAACTGGAATATAGGCATCTTAACAACTTGCCTCTAAAAGTGAGGAAACTGATTCATTTGTGCTCAAAATGACCTTTAATCTAATGAATCTACCTTCTACTACTAATTATCCATCATATTTACAAGCAAAGTCATTATTTACAATATTAAAACATCCTCCATGAGAGAAAATCCATGAACACAGTCAAAACATAGTAAAATGGTCATCCTGTGCAAACTTTGTCCTACGAGCAGTGCCACTGGTCCAATGCGTAGCGCCACTTTCAGGTCCCTTTTGGAGGCCTTCCCGACATCGAAATTGAGCTCATGATAACTCATTGGAAATATATTCAATTTGACTTTCCAAAAAATCTAGAATTTCTTCATTTTAAGCTCATTTAACCCCTCAAAAGTTGATTCTCCCAAGACTGCTTCTGTGTGTCCAAAAAGTGGCAGAAAGGTCATTTTTGTGTTGCTTTTTGACCTTTTGGTGGACCAGTTCTACCCCAAAAGCTTAGCAAATGCATAGTGTGCATGTACTCATCACTCTGAATCCAAAAATTCAAGCCATTTTCCCATTGGGTGCCCCTAGGAAAAGCGCAGCACCACTGGTGCTACACATTGAGCCAGATTTTCTGTGTTTGAAATTTTGAAAATTTGCAAAAAACAAAATCTCCTCCAAACTTGACCAAAATTAGTAAGCAGCATCATCATCAAGTATCCTAATGAACCAAGGAGGCTTTAGCAAGAAACCTAAGCCTATCCTCCTATTTTTTGCCTTTTAGAGCCCGTCTTAGCCTTGCTTTCATCTGTTTGACACTTATATTGCAAATTTTGTTCCGGGTCCTGTAGTGGTAGGCCATGTGCCTGATGATTTGGTTGCCCCTATTGGCCTTTCACAATAGCTTTTCTAACTGAAAATTGACTCTTTCAAGGCAAATCTCTCTATCACCCTCAATTTCCTTCTCAATTGGAGTCAAAGTGACTAGTGCTTCTTCCTCTTGCCTTGCTGATTTACACTTGTCACTTTGTCTTTTTGTCTTGAGAAGTTCTAGCTCCATGAGGACCTGCTTATCACTCAGCTGCTTGTTCTCTTGTTCTAGATATGTGATGACATACTTGGCTCTCTCCAAATTGTCCATCAATGCTTGGACTTGAGCCTCCTTTTCCTGTATTATGATGTCCTTTATTGTTTCTTCATCCTGAGCCTCCAAGTCAATTGTCTTGATGCCATGATGAATATAATGTTGTTCTGGCTCATCATGCTCTGTCAAATCAAAGTCTCTTTCTTCTTCCTCATCATCAAGATCTTCCACCTGCATCTTTTATTTCCTTTTGTGCAGTTGTTGCACCTGTTCGTATTGTGTTGATGAAGAAGGAAAATCCCCTTCCACACCCTGTGGAGCAAGCATTTGCCTGTGAGTTGATGAAGAAGGCAAGGTCCCTTCCACACCAAGTGGAGAAAACACTTTCCTAGCAGTTGCAAAAAAAATTCTTGTGCCCCTCTGGTATGTCTTGTAGGTCTCAAGCACATTAATGGTTCTAGTTTCTTTGGCCTTCTCATCTTTCTTAACCTGACCACTACTAGAAGGTCCTCTTGATTCTTGAGACACTGGTGGAGGAATTTGAGGACCCCTAAAGATGTCATGAGAAATAAATGTCTCCCAAGAGATGTTGAGGAGGTTAAGATGATGAAGCACAATCATCTTGATCAGGGAATAATGATAAAGACTACTCATCTGCTGAGGGTATGGCTTTTTCTACACAAAGTGGGCCATCTTCTCAATATTCCTGAACAAGAAATAAGGGAGGTTTAACATCCTCACCCTGGTAAAATGCATGAGAAGCCTAATGTGATAGGTGTACAGTCTAGAAAATCTTCCCTCACAAGTGAAATATTTCATGATGATTTTCATCATGGGGGCATACTTGTCATCAAGTAACCTAAAAGGAAAAAGGATTTTTTCTTCATTTCGGTACCTGGGTTTGATGTAAGGCTCATAATAGTGTTCATCTAGGTCCTATGCCTTGTACCACTTCTCCCCTACATTTGGTATCCTGGTTGCATCCACAATGATGGAGGGTGAAACTGTTAATGTCACCCCAGTAAGAGTCACCTTGTTGTCACAAAGATTGGCCACAAAGCGCCTGGTGAGCTCAGGGTGGTGTTGAACTGTCTCTACTTGCTCACAGAACTCATAGCTCCCTAGATGCCTGAAACAAGTGACAGCCAAATGAGAGGCCTGCAACTCTCTGAGGTTTGATGGATCTTCCTTGATAATTCTGCCTCCCTTTTGTGGTCGATGCCTAGGTCTACCTGTTCAACTGTCACTGCCAGTGTTTTCCTCCTCCTCATAATCTCTGTCTCCTCTGTCCATGTTTGCAACTTTTGAGGCTGTGAACTCCTAGAAAAGGGATGGAGGGGGTGATTAAGATTGATTAGGAATAAGGGAAGGGGAGGTGATCTTGTGAGGTATTTGGTGGGCTAGGTAAACATGAAAATGAGTGGGAGGGTATGAATCATGAAAATGAGGGAGAGGGACTTGGGTCCTTTTTTAAGTATAGATTGTGGGATGAAGGACAAAGGAATATAAAATGTTATGGAGTGATATAGGGGAGGGGTTCAGGGCTTTAGTGATAGGTGATGGGAGAAATAATAGGGGTTAGGGTTTCTATGGTATAATTAAGGAAGAATCTAGGGTTTCACTTTTGCCATTGTAAATTATCCTTAAAAACTTTAATTGCAAACCAATGATGAAATACAGTGAGGAAATGTACTTGCTTGAGGGAAGAGAGGGCAATTGTTGATGTTTTTAGGTAGCAGGAGGTTTTTTGGCCCTTGCTAGCCCAACATGTAGCACCTGCTACAAGCACGTAGCACCCTCCTAAACGCACAATACAATTGTTTTTTACACTACCAAAATCATCCTACGCACAGCGCTCAGACCTGAAAGTGTAGTGCCAACCTCCCTAAGTGCAGCGCCACTTCTCCTTGGCCCAAAACTCACTCAACTTCTACACTTTTCTTCACCTTTTGAATTATTCTTTGCCAAATGAGAATGATAAGCTTGAAAATGAAATGTGGCACCTTATATAGGAGTAGATTTTGATTTTTCGTTAGAAAAACCCACTTTCTAATGTTTCTTTGACCTTTTTCAAATCTCTATTTTAATGCCTTTTCTTCACTGTTCCTTTTGAGGTGGATGATGCTCAATTTGAACTGTTTTTTTGTAGTGGTTCATTGTCTTTTAGCAAGAAGAGATGCATTGGTGCAGCTGGTATCATTTATTACATAAAGTGACTTAAATTACATAAAAATATAAATTAACTCACAATACTCTGTTTTCACCTCAAAAACATGTTTTTTGAGGTGAAAATTACATTAGTTAAAGAGATAATTGTACAATGACCATGACTTACTAGCAATCATTCTTGATTTATTTATCATCCTCATCCCCTTGCTACCCTTTATTTACACCTTTAAATCATGCCTTTGACCTTGGAAATGAAACCCTAAGACCTAATGAAAACATGCCCTAAGACCTAATGAAAACATGATTGCATTTTGACCATGAAACCATGACTGAATACAACCTAAATATGGGTCAGAAAGTGTACTTTGTGAGGGAGAAATTAGATTTTCTGAGGAGAAGACAACCATTAGTGGATCAGCTTGACATGACCTAATGAAATGATGTAAAAATTTCAGTATGGGACCCCTAAAATGAAAATGCAAAGAGCAAATTTGATCCCTGATGGAAGTATACAGATGCTAACACTAACATTGGCCTTATCGGGGATGGTAGCTCCTTGGAGGTGTCAATAACATCGTAGAACAAGTTCCTAGCTGATTGGGCCAATACGGTCAAACAAACAAAACACTAAAAAAAGAAAACCCTTTTTCTTTTTTACAATTTTAAAGAATAATGACTCAATACAAACTAAAAACTGACTCACGACTGACTCTAAACTTGACTCAAAACAAAATCAACCAAACTCAACACAAATCATTCAAGATTTATAGCCTTCTCTTCAGGCCCCAAGCTCAGATGTCAATGTACTTGAAATCTAACAAGGAAAAGTAAACCGGTATATACAATGGTGGTGAAGCAACTTCGGGGAACAACATCAAAAGTAGTAGTGTTTTAGGAGGCTACCATTCACTGGTCCTCCCAAGCACTCTTGATCATCCATTTCCTTTAACAAAAATGCATTATGTCCTCAATAGGCTGAGATTTTATACGGTCCTTTCCATATATTGTCAAACTTACCATGCTTTCCTTTTTCTTCATTTCGTGCATTCTATCGCAGCACTACATCTTCCAGCTGAAACTTTTCTACCTTGGTTTTGCGGTCATAAATCTTCTCTATCTTCTCTTGCAGCCGAAAAGTGTTTTCAGAAACCTCTTCCCTTGTTTGATGAAGGCGAATAATTTGAGTAATCCTACGTTGAATATCATCCTCTTCGCTGCCATCTTCCTGTAATAATATCATGACTGGGACTGCAAGTGATGTGAGAAACACCGTATCAGTACCATAAACCAACTCAAAATGTGACATACCTATTGATTTCTTGCTGCTCACTCTGTCGGCCCACAAGGAATTAACAAGCTTTCAGTGCCAATTCTTCTTGTTAGCTTCCAACATTTTCTTGATAATGTTCACCAAGGATTTATTTGATGACTCAACTATTCCATTGCCCTGTTGGTATTATGCTATGGAATGACCCAATGTAATTTTGTACTTGTTGAAAAAATCGACCATCTTCTTTGAATTAAATTCTACTGCATTATCTTTTATAATCTTATGAGGGCAACCAAAACAAGACAAGATATTAGATTCTAGAAACTGGATAATTACCGTGTCCATGGCTTGCCTTGTCGGAATGGCCTCAATCCACTTGGTGAAGTAATCGGTAGCTGTCAAAATCCATTTGTGTTGTGCTGATGATGTAGGATGGATTTCTCCTATGAAATCAAGTCCCCACTGCTGGAAAGGTGCATTTACTTCAACTGGCTTCAGAGGAAGAGGAAGCAACTTCCTTTTTCCCTGAAAAACTTGACATTCGTGGCAGCTCATGAGTGTCTTATATAAATCTGAAAACAATGTTAGCCAATAATATCCTGCTCTCAACACTTTGTTAGCTGTTGTTTTCCAAAACAAATGACTGCCACAATCACCTCTATGAAAATAATTCATTGCTTGCTGAGATTCATCTTCAACCAAACAATTAAGCAGAACCCCTCCTGGATCTTTCCAATAGAGAGCACTATTTAAAATGCAGATTTTTGCACACTTTAGTTTTAGTGATCTACCTTTACTTCTTGACATTCTAGGAGGCGACGAAAGATTTTGAAGAACATAAACTATATCAAAATCTCAAGGTGATTTGAGAAACATTTCTAATACTTGAATGAGTGAGCCACCATCTTCGTCATCTTACATTGTTGCAATGAAATTTATATCTAGAGCATGCAGATTTGATTCAACCATCAGTTTTTCCAAGCCTTGTCCTTTGATCAGTTTGGTAGGCTTAATCTCAAGATCATACTCCAACATTGCTGCTATCCACTTACCTCTTCTTCCCTCCAGATCAGTTTGCATGAGAACATCTTTGACAACTGTGTTAGGAACATATGCTATGGTATGTGAATGCAGAATGTAGACTCGAAAATCCTTCAATGCTTTTATAAGAGCCAAAGCTTGTTTCTCAATGATATTGTAACGCAAAGTAGCATCTCTAATAGTCCTACTGAAAAAAGCAATGGGTTTCTCCACCTGATCCCTCTTTTGCATCAACACCGCAACCATAGTGTGCTCAGATGCAAATGAAAATATAATAAAATCATGAGTATAATCAGGACTGATCAAAACTGGGGCTGTGGTCAAAGCAAACTTTACCAAGTTGAACGATTTCATGGCATCCTCGGTCCATTTCACAGTGTTTTCCTTCTTCAACATATTAGTTAATTCACGTAAATTCTTAGCCAAATTTGGTATAAATCTGCGTAAGAAATTCATCTTACCATTGAAAGCTTGAATCTCCTTTTTGTTGCACGGAAAGTCTATTTGCTAGATTGCCTCCACCCTTGAAGGATCAATGTGAATACCATCTTTAGAAATTATATGACCAAGGAGTTTACCTTCTTCCATGGAAAAAAGACTCTTTTTCAGGTTTAGAGAAATCCCGAAGTTCCTGCATTTCTGAAAAACAATCCTTAGGTGGTGTAAATGTTCATCGTCAAAACCAGAAAATACTGTCAAATCATCTAAATAGACTACCAAGAAAACATCCTTCTCATTAGTAAAAGCTATGTACATTGCCCACTAAAAAGTGGCTCTGGCATTCTTCAACCCAAATGGCATCTTGGCATACTGAAAAGTTCCCCATGGTGTTGCAAACACAGTTTTGTCTTGGTCTTTTTCATGCACCAAGATCTAATTATAGCCCGAGTAGCCATCTAGTAGTGACATCCGTGATGCTCCAACTACTCTTTGTAGAATATGGTCCATCTTAGGAAGAGGGTAATTATCCTTTAAGAACACTTTATTTAGGTTCTGGAACTCTATGCACAACCTTATCTCTCTCGGTATTCTTTCGTACCGGGACTAAACTTGAAATCCAATCGAAAAATCTAATTGGAACAATGATGCCAGATTTAAACAATCTATTTACCTCTTTCTCAATGGATGTCAGCAGCTTTGGATTGATTCTTCTCAACTTTTTTCTAAAATTTTTTTGATCTGACTTGATAGGAATAGTATGCTGAATCATGTTCTTGTCATACACTTTCAAATCTGAATAATCCCATGCAAAAACATCAGAAAATTCAGAAAGTAACTTAACATACTTAGCCTTTGCTTTGGGAGACAATGTTTTTGATAACTTTACAAGCTTGGGCTGGTCTGTTGTTCCAAGATTTACATCTTCAACTCCTTTGTCCATAGGAACCAAGGTTGGTTTTCTCACCACATCATCTTGATCAAAGAGCTCCTCTAAAGGTATGAGACCTCTAGGAATAATATTATACTTTAGCTGTAAAAAATCCATCTGATTTACCTCAATATCTTGTTCATCAGAATCGCAAACATCATCAATGAAAGCATTCTTAAAGTTCCCTTCATTCTCCAAAAAGGCATTAATTTCATTGTCATCCCAAAAAACTTGCCAATACCTCAAATTATCAGGAACAGTAGACCTATGTTTGACATGAATTTCAAATTTATTGCTAGAATTCATTGGAATCTTCAAATTGCTTGCTATAGTGGCGAGTGAATCTGCAATGATGTTTTGACTTCGGGGTACTGCTGTCAAAGTGTATTCTGGAAAAATATTCAAAATATCTAGAACTGCATTTCTATTGGCTCTCATCCGTGGATGCTTTGCTTGATATTCTCCTTTTACTTATTTAATCACCATAAACAGAAATCCTTTTCGCGCCTAGTTTCTTCAAAACTTTTAGACCTGTAATCAATGCCTCATACTCCACTTCATTATTAGAGCAATCAAAAGCTAACTTGTAGGAACATACTCTAACATTACTTGGGACTTTGGCAGGCTGGAAAGCAGGGCTTCGAATCCAAATTCCAATACCGACACCATCTTTACCCAAAGCACCATTGAAGTCCATGCTCCAAAGGTCGGCTTCATCTTCTAGATGCTAGAATTATGTTTTATTCTCAACCTTACCTTTGTTGATTACTTCATTTTTTTGCTCTTCACTGACCTTTTGCTGCTGTGTAGGTTGCTTAGAAGAAATTGCTATTTTTTCTTTTTCTTGATTAAGAACTGCTCTAAAATTCTCAGAAATTTCTGGTACATCATCTACCTCTACAAGCTGAATATCTACATCATTCAATCCACTATCAGAGTACAAAACAAAAGACTCTAAATCAGTATGTACAGCATTTGTCGGATGATTCACATGCTTCTCTTTAATAGTGATCATATACTTCATTTTCTTTTCTCGGTGCAACTTCCTCAATTGACCGAAAACATGGATTTTAGCATAAGAGAAGTCAAGTTGTAAAGTGCCTTTGAGTTTGGCTCCCCACGATCTAGATAAGAGCATACCAAATCGTGGTGGTATATCAACAACTACCACATCCATTAAGACATTTTTGGCTGGGATTTGATCTAAAGAAACCAGCAAACATTTGATCAGACCAATGCAACAAACTCTACCAAAATCAAATGAGTACAAATCATGATATTTCCGGGTGATATCCAGGCCCAAATTTTCCATAATGGCTTTGGGCATCAAATTGTGGGAAGCTCTGAAATCAAACATATCATTATGGAGAATATACTCATGCAGTCTAAGACTCGGATAAAAGGGAGGGACTTCGCTATCTTCAAGCTGACCTTCTATGGCTGGACCAAAAATGAGTTCAGGATGATCATCCTTCAAATTCACCATGTCAGACAAAGGATCTATTTGCAATACTCTAGATACATGGTGTTTATAGTTGCTATTCTAACAATCTTAGTCAAACGAATGGACACTTTCAATTTATCAATTTCACTTTCTAAATTAAAAGATGAAACTTTCTCTACCTCTTTGACACCGATGTCCTTCTTATCTGTTTGCTCTTTCATTGCACTATCTTTTTGCTGATTGTTCTTCTCATTTGTAGTGATACTTGTCGATGGTACCTTGCTGGGATTCAGATCAGCAAGCTCTTTTCCTTTCTTCTGAATGTTTGAGGAATCATTCTTTGATTGCACATCCTTTCTTTTCTAAATGGGATTAACTGGTACATCTCTACTCCTTAAAGAGTATTGCCTCTGCTGTGTAGTCAAAGCATTCATGTAACCATGCTGATAATCATCAAATTCAACCTCCAAAACTACATCATTTGCCAAGATGTAGTCCTCATCCCTTTAAATGTCTGGAACTTTTGCATACTCTTCATCATCGGTCAGAAATATGGGCATACCATCAGCAGTGAAAAATCGATTTGTTTCAATTACCAGATCATCCTCATCTTCCTCTTCCATTCCTTGAACGTAATTCTGCTATAAGGGAGTTATGATCTGTTTTTTTTGTTGTTTTGGTTTCTCTGGTGCTTTTTGTTCTCTCTGCTTGATTCGGAATTGGGGCTGCTACTGGCCTCTAAAATTTGGATTCTGGATTTGAGGTTTAGGTTTATCTGTGATGGATAACCGATCAACCATCCTTTCCATTGTTCGAATCAATGTATCCATTTTTACATCTAAAGTAGATGCTTCTTCTTTCACAGTCACTCTTTTCTCAGATCTCATTCTTGCTCTTTTGGCCAACAAGTTTGCTTCTACGCTCACAACATTATTTTGCATGTCTTCTAGTGTTGTAGGATCACGTTCCCGCAACTGATATGCCATATCAGTATCGAATCCGTCCAGAAACTTGAGCAAAGCCAATCCCTCCAGTGGTTTAATGTTTGCAGGAATAGCATTGTATACTGCATTAAACCTCACACAATAGTCTTGCACACTCTCACCAACATTTCTTTTGATGTTCTCATACTCGGACAAAATCTGAAGGGGATTCTTCTTCACCTCCCATCGATCTAGGAACTACCTATGGAGGATTGGTAAAGTGGTGATAGAAGCTGCTGGTAAGGCTCTGAACCATTTCCAAACTTCACCTCCAAAACTTTGTACAAACAACCTCATCGTCACATCTTCAATTTCTACTTCATGGAGGTCAAAGAAATCATTCATTTTATCTACGTGCTGCTGAGCTGTAATGGTTTGATTTGCATCAAGAAAAGGTATTTTGGTTTGATAATCAGTGGGCATCGTACCAATATTTTGAGGTAAAACAAGGGGTGCATATCGAGTAGCCATAACTCGAGGTGGGGGAGGTGGATTTAAAGCAAGGATTTGGGTACTCGGTATATTCAAAGGGGGATTAACAACAGGTGGAGTAGTATGAACAATCTGTAAAGATGAAAGTAGTGGGTAAGGGATTGTTTGAGTTGCAGTAGATGTAAAGGAGATATTTCGAAAATCAAAAGATGGCCTATTTTTCACCCAAGTGTCTACGCTTGAAGTAAGGTTCTGCAACTGATCGAGAGCATGAATAAGCTGTGACCCTGATTTACTTTGTGTAAACAAGTCTTCAACAGGGTTATCAAGAGATATAGAAGAATCAACAACTATTTGATCAATCCAACTCAAAGACTTACTATGAAATAGACTTTGCTCAAAATGAATATCAAACTCAATATCTTGCAAAGTGTCTAACCTTTCCGGGAGTGAATGAACACAAGGAATGAAAACTTCACTTGATTGTTCTTCTGTTACACTGACTTTCTCTGTAGCTTTCTTAGATTTCTGCCCAATTTTATGAGGATCACTAACAATGGTTGGAGGATTCGGATCTGGTGTACTTTCGAGAAGCCAGTATGCTCAATTTTGAAATTTTATATATTGCTTTACAACTTTCCAATTCAGCCTAGTAAATTCTAAAACTCATCATCCACAAGTTTAAGAATTCAAATGAAATATATTACCAGGGTGATTAATATTTCATCCCCAGTATCGTCACCACTATGTTATCACCTGGATTGAACCTTAGGCTAAAGGAAGGAAATTCCAGGGTAACCACAAACCACGCATAGCCAAGTAGCTAGCCTTACTAGGCTAGGAGAGGGTTATCTCCATAAGGATCTCAGCCAAGATGACTAGATCAGGAAAATGATATTAGGCTAGGTATAATAGCACAAGGTTTGATTTGATTTTGAAAGAGTTTTGCTGGATCAGGAGGAGCCAGACAGTTAAGGCTAGGAAATTAGGTCAAAATTGCAGGGCATTCGATGGGGCAAGGTAGGTATAAAGCTTAGCACTCTAGGGTTTGATGGGTGAGATGATTCAAGGCACGGTGAGAAGCTAGGAAGAGCATGTGATCACCATGGATCCTTCCTAAACTATAGAAAACATAAAATGGTGAATATTTTCCCAAAGAAGAGCATTAATGTTATGGATTCTGCCTATCAACTTGAAAACATCCAGTTAGAAGAAATGAAATGATTAGTGAAGTACAAAAGACATTTTAACGTATGATCACAAGAGAAGAAAATGAACTACACTTCATACCACATGGATCCCAAAGAAATTACTACAATTTTTATTAATCTCCTGCTAAACTGCTATAAAATGATGTACAATCAAGGCATAAGCATCCAGCTGAGCCCAACCCTTTACAATGAGAAAGAAGAAGAAGATATAGGCTTTTTTTCAACCTCCTCCCATCCTCAGCGGTCGAATCCCTAATATGAGGAGCTAATCTAACCAACACTGAACAAGAAACTTGAATATAGGCATCCTAACAACTTGCCTCTAAAAGTGAGGAAATTGATTCATTTGTGCTCAAAATGACTTTTAATCTAATGAATCTACCTTCTACTACTAATTATCCATCACATTTACAAGAAACGTCATCATTTATAGTAGTAAAACATCCTCCATGAGAGAAAATCCATGAACACAGTCAAAACACAGTAAAATGGTCATCCTGTGCAAAATTTGTCCTACGCGCAACGCCACTGGTCCAACGTGCAGTGCCACTTTCAGGTCCTTTTTGGAGGCCTTCCCGGCATCCAAATTGAGCTCATGATAGCTAATTGGAAATATATTCAAGTCTACTTTCCAAAACATCTATAATTTCTTTAGTTGAAGCTCATTTGTCCCCTCAAACGTTAATTCTCCCAAGACTATTTCTGTGTGTCCAAAAAGTGGCAGAAAGATCATTTTTGGGGTGTTGTTTGACCTTTTGGTGGACCAGTTTTGCCCCAAAAACTTAGCAAATGCATAGGGTGCATGTATTCATCACTCAAAATCCAAAAATGTAAGCCATTTTCCCATTGGGTGCCCCTAGCAAAAGCGCAGCACCAGTGGCACTGCACATTGAGATAGATTTTCTGTGTTTGAAATTTTCAAAATTTGCAAAAAGAAAAATCTCCTCCAAACATGACCAAAATTGGTGAGAAACACAATCATCAAGTATCTTGATGAGCCAAGGAGGCTCCAGCAAGAAACCTAAGCCTATCCTCCTCTTTTTTTCCTTTTAGAGCCCGTCTTAGCCTTACTTTCATCTGTTTGACCCTTATTTTGCAAATTTTGTTCCAGGTTCTGTAGTGGTAGGCCATGTGCCTGATGATCTGGTTGTCCCTATTGGCCTTTTTCAACAACTTTTCTAAGTGAAAATTGACTCTTTCAAGCCAAATCTCTCTATCACCCTCAATTTCCTTCTCAATTGGAGTCAAAGTGATCGGTGCTTCTTCCTCTTGCCTTGCTGAATTAGCTTTGTCACTTTGTCTTTTTGTCTTCAGAAGTTCTAGCTCCATGAGGACCTACTTATCACTCAACTACTTGTTCTCTTGTTCCAGATATGTGATGACATACTTGGCTCTCTCCAAATTGTCCATCAATGCTTGGACTTGAGCCTCCTTTTCCTGTATGATGATGTCCTTTATTGTTGCTTCATCCTGAGCCTCCATGTCAATTATCTCCATGCCATGATGAATATAATGTTTTTCTGGCTCATCATGCTTTGTCAAATCAAAGTCTCTTTCTTCTTCCTCATCATCAAGATCTTCCACCTGCATCTTTTCTTTCCCTTTGTGCAGCTGTTGCACCTGTTCCTGCTGTGTTGATGAAGAAGGCAAAGCCCCTTCCACACCCTGTGGAGCAAGCATTTGCCTATGAGTTGATGAAGAAGGCAAGGTCCCTTCCACACCAAGTGGAGAAAACACTTGCCTATCAGCTGCAAACAATTTTCTTGTGCCCCTCTGGTATGTCTTGTAGGTCTCAGGCACCTCAATGGTTCTAGTTTCTTTGGCCTTCTCATCTTTCTTCACCTGAGCACTGCTAGAAGGTCCTCTTGATTCTTGAGACACTGGTGGAGGAATTTGAGGACCCCTAAAGATGTCATGAGCAATAAATGTCTCCCAGGATATGTTGAGGAGGTTAAGATTATGAAGCACAATCATCTTGATCAGGGAATAATGATAAAGACTACTCATTTGTTGAGGGTATGGCTTTTTCTGCACAAAGTGGGCCATCTTCTCAATATTCCTGAACAAGAAATAAGGGAGGTTTAACATCCTCACCCTGGTAAAATGCATGAGAAGCCTGATGTGATAGGTGTACAGTTTGGAAAATTTTCCCTCACAAGTGAAATATTTCATGATTATTTTCATCATGGGGTCATACTTGTCTTCAAGGAACCTGAAAGGAAAAATCTTTTTTCTTCATTTCTGTACCTGGGTTTGATGTAAGGCTCATAATAGTGTTCAACCAGGTCCTGTTCCTTGTACCACTTCTCCCCTACATTTGGAATCCTGGATGCATCCGCAATGATGGAGGGTGAAACTGTCAATGTCACCCCAGCAAGAGTCACCTTATTATCACGAAGATTGGCCACAAAAAGCCTGGTGAGCTCAAGGTGGTGTTGAACTCTCTCTACCTACTCACAAAACTCATAGCACCCTCGATGCCTGAAACAAGTGATAGCCAAATGAGAGGCCTCCAACTCTCTAAGGTTTGATGGCTCTTCCCTGATAATTCTACCTCCCTTGTGTGGTTTTATCCGATGCCTAGGTCTACCTGTTGAACTGTCAATACTAGTGTTTTCCTCCTTCGCATAGTCTCTATCTCCTCTATCCATGTTTGCAAATTTTGAGGCTGTGCACTCCTAGAAAATGGATGGAGGGGGTGATTAAGAGTGATTAGGAATAAGGGAAGGGGAGGTGATCTTGTGAGGTATTTGGTGGGCTAGATAAACATGAAAATGAATGGGAGGGTATAAATCATGAAAACGAGGGAGAGGGGCTTAGTTCCTTTTTTAAGTATAGCTTGTGGGATGAAGGACAAAGGAATATAAAATGTTATGGAGTGATATAGGGGAGGGGTTTAGGGCTTTAGTGATAGGTGATGGGAGAAATAATAGGGGTTAGGGTTTCTATGGTATAATTAAGGAAGAATCTAGGATTTCACTTTTGCCATTGTAAATTATCTTTAAAAACTTCAATTGCAAACCAATGATGAAGTACAGTGAGGAAACTTACTTGTTTGAGGGAAGAGAGGGCAATTTTTGATGATTTTAGGTTGCAGGAGGCTTTTTGGCCCTTGCTGGCCCAACGCATAGCACATTTGTTTTTTCACACTGCCAAAATCGTCCTACGTGCAATGCTCATCTTGTACGCGTAACTCTCTGACCTGAACACGCATCGCCAACCTCCCTAAGTGCAACACCACTTCTCCTTGGCCCAAAACTCACTCAACTTCTCCTCTTTTCTTCACCTTTTGACTCCTTCTTTGCCAAATGAGAATGATGAGTTTGAAAATGAAATGTGACACCTTATATAGGAGTAGATTTTGATTTTTCATTAGAAAAACCCACTTTCTAATGTTTCTTGACCTTTTTCAAATCTCTGTTTTAATGCCTTTTCTTCATTGTTCCTTTTCAGGTGGATGATGCTCAATTTGAACTGATTTTTGCAGTGGTTCATTGTCTTGTAGCAAGGAGAGATGCATTGGTGCAGCCGGGATCATTTATTACATAAAGTGACTTAAATTACATAAAAATATAAATTAACTCAAAATACTCTGTTTTCACCTCAAAAACATGTTTTTTGAGGTGAAAATTACATTAGTTAAAGAGATAATTGTACAGTGACTATGACTTACTGGCAATCATTCTTGATTTATTTATCATCCTCATTGCCTTGCTTCCCTTTATTTACACCTTTAAATCATGCCTTTGACATTGGAAATGAAACCCTAAGACCTAATGAAAACATTCCCTAAGACCTAATGGAAACATGATTGCATTTTGACCATGAAACCATCATTGAATACAACCTGAAGATGGGTCAGCAAGTGTACTTTATGAGGGAGAAATTAGATTTTCTATTGAGGAGACAACCATCAGTGGATTAGCTTGACATGATGTAAAAATTTCAGTATGGGACCCCTAAAATGAAAGTGCAAAGAGAAAATTTGATCCCTGATGGAAGTATGCAGATACTGACACTAACAGATCACATGCAAGTGAATTCAGTAACACGCATGTCATTGTGTGCACACATACGATCCCACCCATTTGGCACACTCACCGAGGCAAAGACAAGAAGCAAGTCTCACTGGAGCTGAACATGCATCTTGACAAGTTGATGCGCATGGTCACCAGCACACACTCTGAGATCAACAAAAACACCATGCATCAATGTGTTGTTGGTACACCTGCGCTTAAGACAGTGATGCACATATTGTCAGAAGAGTTGGACGGAGGAGCCATAGCAGTGTACTTGGATGCAATGGAGTAAAGAGTTCTTTTTCAGCAGGATGTCACCATTGAGCGCATGGAAACCATCACAGACAACCAAGCTTGGCATCAATTCACCATCATCAACCATCACAAGGATGTCAAAGATTTGGTCTCACCACAACAATCCGAGTGTTAGTGATGTCTTCCATGGCTTGCTCAAAGCCATTTTATCTCACATGGGTACATGTGCAGATTGTATGTAACGTCTTGTCAAGTGGAAGTTCAAGTGTCAATAGTTGAATGTAACAGTCATAGAGTAGTTGAAGAGTCATGAGGATAGATGAACGGTCTCAAAGGGGAATGTCAGGTGTCACCCCACCCTTTTCTATAATTACTACCTCATAACTCATTGTATATGCTTTTGGTTAGCCAAGCTTGTGATAGGAGTATCTTAGAGAAAGCTTGGACAATATTGTAATGAGCCTTGGCTTCTCCACTACGCAAAGCTAGTATATCTCTTTGGAGGAGCAGGTAGTTGTGGCTGTAACATTCCACTGTCAGAACTAGTGGTTGGACATGGATGTATTGTATGACTGGAACTTACACTTCTTAATATAACAGAGCCAACACGTTTCATGCATATGTCATATTGTATTCCAGCTATCTTGTTTACTCTAAATGGTATATGTATCTGTTTTCTTACGCATGCATGTATGGACTATTCTATATAAGTATGTATGAATCTTATTGAAATGTGTTGATTGGTTTAACCATCACTTTGGATTGTTAGCTAACTTTCTTTCCAGTTTGTGATGCATCTTCGCTCGTGTGTTCCCTTCCAAGCCACATGCTATCACAGGTTTCCAAGGGGCGCACTCACCCAACTCTCCATGTGTTAGAACCATTCATGCACCTTCCTTGTCTTACTGCAACTGTCACACCCTTACTACCAACAAGGACATCTTACTTGCCTCTGTGTGAAATCACAGTGAAGGCATTACCGTACGACCCACTGCTAGGACTCCTACACCAAACAGTATGAGGTATAATTGGGACTTCTTACCAGGAAGATCCCCTGGCATGTTGGTGGGGCCAGCACTGTCAACAAGTCTTTATGACCATCATCCACTTTTGAGTGGGATTCTCCAAGCTCTGTTGTCTTGCTCATCTACTCTTAGATCTACAGTTCACTCAACAAATTGAGACATCTTGTTGTTGCATGTCACTTGCCTTGCAACAAATTCTTCTTCCATGATCTTCCATGCTTCCTTGGAAATCTTAGATTTTGCTACCTTTGCACAAAAAATTATTATCCAATGCCTGTATTATAAAATCCAATGTTAAATCATCACATACTTCATCATATGGGTTATGACTCAACATAACTCAATCATAACTCAACTATGTCTGCTATATTTACAATATAAATTGACTCAATCATCACTCAAACATGTCTATTGTTCTAAGTCTCAGTTAGGCTTACAATGACTCAAAACTTTTACAATGTTGAAATTTTTTCTTTTTTGTTTCTTCCAAAATATATATCCACAAAATTGCTTCATTCTCTATTGTGTGTTCTTGTTGTAGGCTCCATATTTTTTTACTTGTTGTTGCTACAATTTTTCTTCGTTTTCTCTTATATTTGTTCTGAAAATCAATATGATCATGTCTTCTACTACTTCATCATCAAAGATTCATTCAAACATGGAATTCCACCATAACTCTTCATCTTCAAACTGTGTTCTTCGCTCTACTTCTTGCACTTCATATTCCTGAGTTTCTTTCTGCCATATTTTTTTTATAGCATAATTTCATCTCTTCTCGACTCTATTTCTAAAAAATTGTTTTAATGCATTCTTCCTCATTTTCAAAAACTTCCATGTCCTTCTATTCACTTTCATCATCAGGTATTGTTGTTTTCTTCCTGTAGTCTGCACACTTAATATCATCATTAGGATTACACGTAAAATCATAATCATGCTCCTCTTTTTTGATTCACCACTCCATTTAATTATTTTATTCTAGTTGTTGCTTTAATACTCTCATCAATTTCTTCAATTGGGCTTTGAATCCATTCTTAAATGTTATTCAAATCTGCATCAAACTTATTAACAACTTTGTTTTCAATTTATAATCCTATGATATTTTTAACACTTGCATATTCAGAAACATTGTTAGAAACATATTTGTTATGCTCTTCAGTAAGATCTTCCTTCCTTACCTCTTCCTTCTCTTCCTTCTTTTCCACTACATGGAGGTTGTCTTCTATTGTTATGTTGTGAGTGGATATTTTCATAAAAAACTCTTAGATCACTTTATACTCTTCTTGATCATCAGTTGCTACTAAATCACATACTACATCAAGAGAAGTTAGAACTCCTTCATATATTGTTGCTATAGTGGCAAATTCAACCTTCAATTCTTCATCAAACATGGAACTTACCATATTGCCACAACCAATCCATGTTTCAAAAAATGAAACCACACATATCATCAACATAATGTTCATCAACCCTAAGGTGGGATATCTCAGCATGCATATGCTCATTTACAATTTCAACTTCAACAAATCCATCAGCTGCATCTGGATTCACCAATTCACATATCACTTTGCAATCATCATCCACATGTGCTTTGTCACAGTGGGATTCACCATCATATGCACCATCCACATTCAAGTGGATTCCTTGATCATTTATATGCTCTTTCTTTGTTTCACACATAAAGGATTCAACTTATTTCTCTGCAAACTTTGCTACATCTTCTTCATCCATATGCATGTCTACATAAGGGGTTTCAATTTTATGGTCTTAATGACCATCATCAAATTATGAGTGGGATTATTCAAGCTCTGTTGTACTCTCAAAGTCTCGCTCATCTACTCTCATATCTGCAACTGTGTCAACAAATTGTGACACATCTTGCTGCTGCATGTCACTCCCCCTTGCACCAAATTCTTCTTTTAGGATCTTCCATGCTTCCTTCGAAGTTATTGCTTTTGCTACCTTGCACTCATACAATGCATGTTTTATAAAATCCAATACTAAATCATCACATACTTCATGATATGGGTTATTCGACTGGTACTTAATTAACACTTTAGCTCGAAGAAACGTTAGCATTTTGATAACCCAAAAATCAAAATATTTCCTAGTGAACATAGGATGCGGTAGCAGATCATACCTACACCAATCAACCTCGATTAAATCTTTGTCTTCTACTGAACATCTCAGTTCCTCGGCTCTGGCCTAAACCTTTCTAAACATGGCAATGTTATCTTCTTCTTATTTTTTATTCCTTTTCTTAATCTTCTTCAGTTGTGATTTGCAACCCATGAATCTTGTCCTTCCTTTGTCTTATAGTTGGTTTCTTGATTGGATAAGGCTATCTTCCATATTGCCCCCGAAAAAAATATTATTTTGGATATGTGCCCCTATAAGGCATAATATTCACTAAAACATTGTCATGCTTGACAAAATAGAAAACTGAACAGGCCTTTTACAAAACCCTAAGCTCACTTTCCAATAAAACTCCTTTCTCTTTTATTTTTTTTAACTTTTCCCAAAAATACTTGTGCAAAAACCTTTTGAAGACCTTTTATAAAATTCTCTTTCTAATAAAAAACTTCTAATCAAACTCCTTTTAAACTTTATTAACTACTTTGTAAAGCTCTTCTATAAAAACCTTTTCAATCACTTTAATACCATACCATAAAATAAATTTGAAGGAGATGTCACTTATATATTGAAAAGTGTCTTTTAATATGGTGAAAAAATACCCACCTGACTTTTAATAGGCTCTATTATTACTTTAAAGAGTGTATTTTAACAAATATTTTGACTTTTTCCTTGTATGATGAGTAGCGTGACTCATATGAAGGAGAGCCTGTGTACAAACACTTTGCACTATAACTAAGGGCTCGTTATTGCTCTAACACAACCGGTGTTGTATGCAGTATGTGTACTCAACTTAGACGTTAAGTTTGGGTGTTGTAACACACCTATCCATAGGTGTCTCCTACATCATAATTTCCTCAATACCACTTGTAGGATGTGTTATGATTTCAATGAAGAGAAAATATATTTCTCTCTTTTTTTTCACGGATTGTTGTTGATCCACTCTCCCCTGGCTATCCCCGGGCTATTTTTAATTGGAAATTAAGAGGAGCAAAGGCACAAAATTTCACACACAAATAATAATGTGAGCTAGATATTCTATTGATCACATAAACTTGAGGATTATAATGAACACATTGAGGGGTATTTAAGCTTTTCTGACTACCAAATCCCCCAAAATAACTTAACATGCAACCACACAATAAATTTAACCTTTCCAAATATAGAGTGAAATCACACTTACTCACAGTTGAATTATTTATCTCACAATGACACTAGTTAACTCAAACTCTAATTTTGGACTACTCTACATGTGGGGGTAATTATAATTTCCAACACTCGCCCTTAATTACAACTGTACGACTCAACATAACTGAATCATAACTCAACTACGCATGCTAGGATCACAATACAAATCGACCTAATCATCATCCAAACATTCCTGTTGGTATAAGTCTCAGCTAGGCTTATAATGTCTGGAAACTTTTACAATGCTAAATTTTATTTTTCGTTTCTTCCAAATTCTATATCCTCAAATTTGCTTCATTCCAAGTTGCATGTTCTTGTTGTAGACTCCATTATTTTTTACATTTTATTGCTACAATTTTTCTTTTACTTCTCTTGTATTTATTTTGAAAAATAGTCTGATCATGTATTCTACTACTTCCTCTTCAACAATTTGTTGAACCATGGATTTCTTCCACAACTCTTCATCTTCAAACTATGTTCTTCACTCTACTTCTTGAACTTTATATTCCTGGATTTATTTCTGCCATATTTCTTGATAACAAATCTCATCTCTTCTCGACTCCATTTCTGAAAAATGGTTTTCATGCATTATTCCTCGTTTTCATAAACTTCCATGTCCTTCTCTTCAATTTCATAATTGGGTACTCTTTTGTTTTTCCTGTAGTCTTCACACTCAATATCATCATTAGGCTTACTTGTAAAATCATAATCATGCTCCTTTTTCTCTTTCACCACTTATTTTAATTCTTTTATTCCAGTTTATGCTTTAAAACAATCATCACTTTGTTCAAATGGATTCTAGAGCCATTCTTCAATGAGCTTCAAATATGTATCAAACTTATTAACAACTTTGTTTTCAACTTCTACTCCTAGACTATTTTGAACAATTTCATATTAGAAAAGAATGTCAAAAACATCTTTGTTATGCTCTTCAGTGAAATATTCTTTCTTTGTCTTTTTTTCAACTACATAGAGGTTGTCTTCCAAGAACATTTAGAGTGCTTGCCTATTGTAAATGGAAAGGATGATAAATTGACTGTTGTTTTTTCATTTGAAAATGATCATAAGTTTTATAATGATCACTCTGATAAAATAGAACAAGAAACAATTTTTCTTGGTTCTTTTGAATATCAAAACAACATTTCCATCGAAATACATGAGGAGCCATTTTCAAATTTTCCTCAAACATGTCAGGCAGTTGTTTCATCTAAATATGTTCAAGAGTATACAACACATCTTCGCATTGTGAATGATGAGAGTAAAAAATAGTTTACTACCATTCTATTCAAAGGGGATCAGTTTCAACGCATTAACAAACTAGTAGTTTGGAATAAGGTTTTCTTTCCTACTTTAAATCATCCATAGGATCTTACATTGCATGTTTTCCATGATCCTTTGGTCAGTTTATGAAGTCATTAGTGAAGCTATAATTCTCTTGGTTTATCAATACATGTATTGGATCTAGATGGAAGTTTGAGTTTCTATTCTTTGAGTTTTTATTTTCCTTTGAAGACAATGTGAGTAAGGGGCAATCGAGCAACCACTTGCTTGATTGGCTGCATTGGCACTTTTCTATCAATTAATTTAGCATTTGATATGAGATATTAGAGTGAGTAGGTGTGAGTAATAAGCTCCACTCTTTGAGCATTCTTTTCAGTTTTAGATAGTAGTACAACTTTTAGTTCAATGTGTATTTTGGATTTTAGTGTGCAGAACGATTTTGATTTTAATTTGAAGATTTTCAGTCACAAAGGTTTTATAACAGAGTAGGTTGCAGATTTGGGATCAGCCCAGTGGATCAGGCTACTAGGCTGATAGGGAGGATGGCATCCCCAGCCGGAGCCTATGTTAGGGTCCTACAATTTTTATAAGGTCAGTTGATTATAGCGGATGATTATTATAGCTGAGATACTGTAAATAATATTTCATCCTGCAAATTATTTCCAAGAAGGGGCAAAGTATGAAGTTTAGGGAGATTTTTTCATAACAATGTTAGGATCAGATCATGTTGTAGGTATTCCCATTAGTAAGTTCTCAGAAGTAGCTTTCCAACGATGTATCTAGTGCTTCAAATCAACATCCCAATCAAAGGAAAGAGATAGTTGAAGTCTGCACCAGAAAGCAAAGAAGAAAGCCTAAGTGAAAAATTATTTGTTTTGAATTATTAGAATTAATTCAAAAAAATAATAAATAAATCAAAACTCTAAAACATGAGAACCAATTTATCATAACTGAGCAGAATACAAAAGTCAAAGTCTATAGCCCACCCCCACACTCATGCATTAATTTTCCCCAATTTCAAAGATCTCAAGATGTGTGCAAATGAAAATCGAAGGTTGTTAACATATTTTGGACCCCCTAGAGTCCTAGCCCATCCGACATTTAACCAAAGAGAGGGGTCCAAAAATTGTTTTTCACTGTTATTGGGTTTTACATGTTTCCCTTTATTTCGCACCCCCTTCTAAAATCCTCTTACTTCCTACCCCCTCCGAAAACCATTAATTATATTGTTTTGACTTTTATAAAATATAGTGGGAGTGGAATTTCATATGATTATGAAGCCGAGTGAAAGATATGAGGTGAAACACGAAGATATGAGCTAGAAAGAAAAGGAGTAAAATAATTTTACAGGTAAAAATAAATTCATGGGTGCAATAAAATAAATTCATGAGAGAAAATAAAAGGGAAATTTTGCGATCATATGAAAGTAATGTACAAGTGAGAAAAATGAGCTTCATTTAATGTACAGGTGATAAAAATGAGCTTCAAGCAAATGAGTTTTACGGAGGATAAAAAGAATTTACAGGTATAGGGTGAAATTGATTTACAATTGCAGGTGAAACAACATTGATTTACAATTGCAGGTGAAATAACACATGGTTTTGGAAATCCATCCAAAGATTTACAGGAGTAAAAGGAAATTTAGAGGGGAAGGTAAAATGAGAAACAGGACATTGTTTTTGAAAACAGCACATGAGTTTCAAAATCCATGGGAAGAGAAACAATAGATGGATTTATAAAACAAGCCATGGATTTTTGAAACAGTACATGGGTTTGAAAACATGACAGATTTATAAATCATTGTCATAAGTACTTTGAATTTTGAATTATGAATTTCATTTAAATATTTTGAAATATTAATTTAAATATATTATTTAAATCCAAATATTTTGTGACAAAACAAAGTCTTCAAAATATGATGAACAAGGCAATGCACAATCAATCATCAGATCTCTAAGGATATCAACAGCTTGCTGCTATTTTTTAGGTCAGTCATCAACAACATGCTGCTATTTTTCAGGTCCAGACATCAACAACCATTTTTAGGTCATTCATCAACAACATGCTACTATTTTTCAGGTCCAGTCATCAACAACAATCCTTAACAATAGTGCTAGCAGCTTTACCAGTTTCATATTTCCTAGATTTTGGTTCTATATTTTGTAATAAGTTTGAAGATATTTTTTGTAATTAATTCAAGATATTTTCCACTCAATGTTTTTTGTAACAATTTTTATAAATACTTCATAATTTGAAGTAATAGGGGTTGATATTTGTTTGAAGAACAAGATTAGTATTGTAAAGTTGCTCACAGATCCACCACTGATCAGACACCTTTGATCAGATTTTCAGTAATACAGTGCCATCATTACATGATTCTTGTTTCATTTTCATTAGTGAAGTGCATTTCTCCTTGTTAATTTGTTTACTCTTTGTTATACATATGTTATTCCTAAGATCTGAATTATTCAATAGAAAGTTGAAGAACAGAATTTGTTTTGATGTACACTCTGATTCTGGCTTTGAATAATTTCTATGTTTTCTACTGAAAATTAAAAACAGAATTCTTAATTTCTCTGCTTTTAATTGGATTTCTGAATCTTTTTCTTCTCCTCCATGCCATAGATCTTAAAGGATCCAATGAACTTGCCTACCCTACCCTGTAAGTTTAGCCTGTAAAATACATTTGATCAATCTAAACCTATGAATCCATTGCCCAATGGCCTAATTTCCACTATCTCAACCCTACAACACAAAAACCCAAATCTAAAATTGATAACTAGCATAATATATTCAGTCAAACAAAGCTAAATTATAAAGAGAGATCCCTCTCTAAAGTTGGTAGGGCTAGATCCCAGCTTCCAAAGTGGTTTTGTGGTTACCTCTGCAATTATTTCCTAGCCTTATTAAATTACAGAGTGATAACACATGTTAAAGTGGATTCATTGAGCATTTATATGCTCTTGCTCTATTTCATACACAAAGGCTTTAATTTCTCTCTCTACAATCTTTGATACATCTTATTCATCCATGTGCATGTCTGCATATTGGGTTTCAATTTTATGGTCTTGATGATCATCATCCACTTTTGAGCAGGATTCTCAAGCTCTATTATCCTCTTATAGTCTTGCTCATCTACTCTTAGATCTGTCACTCTCTCAACAAATTGTGACACATCTCACTGCTGCATGTTACTCCCCCTTTCAAGATATTCCATACTTCCTTGGAAGTTTTAGCTTTTACTACCTTGCACAAAAAATTATCATCCAATTGTTGTCTTAGGGGGTCTTGACCCAGGTTTAGAGTTAGCTACACCAACCAACAGAGGCCTACACTACTGGCCCTTTTCAACAACAACCCATGTAGCGTAGGTTGCAGTCTCACCCAAAGCAGTATGGGGGGATGCAAGAACCAAGTTTCTACATCCAGAGACTAGTGTGATGTCCTTCATTGCCTTAGAAGTCCTACAATAGTGTTCATGTAGACTTACTTAGGTTATTAGTAAACATAAGAGAATTCGTCAGAGTCTTCACGAAAGTACTTAAACATGCATTGTGTACATTATTAAGACTTATTCAAGAGAATTACGTAATTTTCAATCAGTATCTCATAAAACAAATCATTCATCGACAACATATAACATTAACAGAGATAAATAGAAATACTCAAGAATTCTTCAGAAAACTCTCTTTATTGATCTTCAATTCAAGGTTACAGACTCAAAACTTCCCTACACACACAACTGTAGGGGTCCACACACTTAGTTGCAGACTCTTCCTAGGCCTTTGTGCACTCAGCTGCAAAGCCTTTCTTCTTCTAAGCCCTTCTGAACCCTTCGCTCTTTTATCTTTCTTTTTTCCTCTATCTTACCTAGTTACCTCTTCCTTTCACTAAGACTCACTATTTATATACTTTTTCATATAGTTTCATGGTCTTCTGACCATGGGTGAATCTCAAAACTGACTCAAAACTTATCCAAAATAAGGGGATAAGCCCCTTTGACTCTTATTCACCTACACACTCTGCATCGACAAATCGCAGAGACTTTACATTATTTACAAAATTGTACCAACAATTGGGTTATTGTAACCCCAAACTAACCTAGGGAAACCCATCCCAACAAGCCCCCAACACAAAGATCGTGACTCACCCTCGAGTCACTCTGTTGGCGCCGTGATCTTACTGCGAAGATCACCCAGCTCCACTCGGATTACTGCAACTTCAGTAGTGCTCTGCGTCACTTCTTGTTCAACCTCCTTGATCAATCTTTCAGTGGTTGGTCCCCCTACTGCCAACCTCATCATTTGTTGTGTCTGTTGTAGTCCCTTAACCTTATCTTGAATGGAAGTCATGACATGATAATCCTTCTCCAACCAAGGTTGCAACCTATCCTTTAGCAAGACCTCCTTCTTCTGTGCTTCCTCTACCTATGCCAGTAGCTATTTTCCTTCATGTGACATGGAAAGGCGTCGCGCTTGTGCTAAGGTGTGCACAGTCACCCTGACCTCATCATATTGGTGTTTCCTATCCCTTACCTCTATGTTCAATGTCTTCAAGTTTGGGTCCTCCTACAGATTGGTCAACAGCTCGATAGCCTGATCAAGCAACATCGCACAATTAGTGACTATGGCATCCAAGGTAGCCATGCCTTCCTAAATTGCAACTTCGCAGTTCTCCCGGACCTCAAGTGGAGTTGTGGGATGCACCTTCAACTGCAGCTTTGCAATCTTCATGTTGAACTCGAAAGTGACTCGTCCAACTTCTACTTTAGCCTCACACACACCAGAGGCTAGTTTTATGATTTTGGCTTCTGGCTATGCATCCTCTGGGATGTGAAGCTCAGGCACTGTCTTGAATGCCTCCGCTACTGTTGAATCCAGACGTGAGCTATGCGCTTGCAAGGCCTCCTTTTCATTTAGACCCTACGTCTTTTTAGCGAACAGTTGTTGATTGTTGACTTTAATCTCACTGACAGCAGTGAGTGCTTGCTATTCTCTGATCCTGAGCTCTTCCACAAATCTCTGAAGTAATTCATGTAAATATTCAAGTGACATCGCGGCAAGGTTCATTCCCATGTTTTTGACTTTGCGAAGTAGTGCACGTTGTTCATCTGTGTCAGTTTGGACTGAACATTCAGGCAAAGAGAAGACTCTCACATCATGCGGCAAAGCCATCTCTGCAACTGTACTCTTTCCTCATGCCAAATTGCCTTGCATGCTTCTCGCTTTCCCGACATCTTCCTGGATTCTGATTGCTTGGAGCTACAATTCACGTAGATCCTTCTAGATGCCCCCAAGCATCTGCATGTATTGCTGCTCGAACTACTGCAGCACTTCTGTGGCAGTGTCTCGAATTTTATCACCGATCTCATCGAGATCACCTTTTGTTAATACCATGGGATCAACCTATGTTATATCATATTTCTACTTCTTTCCCGTTCCTCCTTGTTGCTCTGTGCCACGTCTTTTCAAAATGAAGAGGGTGCATTGCCCTTCATCACCTCCACCGCCTTGTCTTGAAAGCTCTTCTTCCTCTATCTTCGATGAGGGTCACTTATCACCTTTTTGTGACTTGTGCCACTCTTGTTTCGCCCATTCCTTAGCAATGCATTCTTTTTCTATATGAGCCTTTTTCTGCAGCTTTCATCTTTTTCCATTCTGTTAGGGTACACACAACTTTCTTCACGGCCCCCTTTCTTTTATGCACAACAAAAATTTCCACATCCGTGCTGGTTCCAACATCTAATTCTGACAGGTCACACCACTCAGTAGGCCATGATGCTACAACCTCCTGTACGTCCATTTCTGACACCAAATAGGACAAGTGGTGCCATTTCTTCTCTGGATCCTTCCGTGCTTGGATATAGACTCTATATAAGTCATCCTTGAACGTCATGTAGGCTGACAGTTGTGTGAACAAGGTTGTGGACGACCTCAAACACTGATTGATTGCCATACAGAGATCCATTTCCACAAATATCCAAAATATCTGTCTTTGTAATTTGTGTGGCATCCTTTGTAGACCATAAGGAAGCAAATTGTGCTGCCTCTCACAATCCTTCCTCGAGCGAAGGAAATTGGCTATCCTCTGACAATCTCCATGCAACAAGTATAATTGACAAAAAAAACCAAGCGTAGTGGAATGGCTTGGTTTCATCCTGGGCTTCTCGGAAGTTCACTAGGAAATCCTCACAAAGGTATATTTTCCAATTAAATTGCACGCCTTTCGCGCACTGCACCAGAAGGGAAACTACTTGCGATGGAACTTTATTTGGACAACATTTCCTCATAACCTTCCCTGCTAAAATCTGGGTAGTGAATTGAACTTCCTGGTTTCTTATGGAAAGAATGGAATACCCTCGTGATTTCATGAGGAGGATGTAATCCTTCTTCATCTTGTTTGCAAGATCTTTCTCTCTAGTCTTCCCTCCAAACTCCTTGGCTAGGTTTGTGCATTTGTAAGGTATCCATGTGATTCTATGAATTAGCATGTATGTGATGGGGATAGGCTTTCATAGCCACAAGCAACCATCATGCACCAGTGTGAGGAGATGGCGCACACATATCGTATTAATGGGGGTGCGATGATAATGTAACACCAACAGTAGATTCAACAATCCTAATTGCTTGACACCATGGACCCATTCCTTCGTCTCCAATGTTGTGACACCAGTTTCTTCATAATAGACCTTCTTCATATATTTGTTTGTCGCCAAATGTGGAAAATTAGTGTGGTTTGCGAGCTACCAATCCTCCATTTTTAACAATGGGTTCCTCGCGAGCTAAAGGCCTTGAAAAGGGACCTGCTTAGGTAGCAAGGGCATGGATACTGTAAACTTTTCGTTATCCAGGTCCTTTGTGACCTTTGCTTTGCCTTTATGCAGAGGGATATACTTAGGTAGCCTTGTCATGGGTTCCACCCTTTCACCATCAATATCCTCTATTCCCTAGAGTTATTCCGCCTCCAGGTCCACTACTCTCTCTTGCTGCTTATATTTCTTCTACTTGGTGTGTGTTTCCGTATGATTCCTTGGGGATGCATGCACCGGCACCGATTTGTTCTTCTTTTCCTTTGTTGTTGGTTGCTTCTGTTTCATTGCAGGTTATTTGTCTTTTGTCATGGTTTGTTTTGACCTGGGCAATCTCAGCATCGTGGGCACCACAGGCGTACCCTCTACACTTGACACTTCTGGTCTTGGGGCACTGGACACAGCCACTTCCAAACTCAGGGATTCGGTGTGGTTGGTGACATTCATTCTCTCCATAAACATATCGCGGGCTATGGGAGAAACGTTTGCTCATGACAGGAATTCTTCCCATAATGCTCGACTCATAGGCAACAGATAGCGAAATTCAGCAACAAATCTAAGAGCACAAAGTGTTCTCTGTTGGACCGGCATGTGTAATTTATTGGGGGTTTTGAATTCAAATCCAACCGTTCCCCTCAATTTCTGACAATAAATGTCATTTTGGTGGCAGATCTTCAAATATTTTCACCTTAATTGTCACCACCCCACTCCACTTAATCGTCTTCTAGCTGTCAAGTCATGAAGAGTAACTCCAATGGTCATTTTCCTGGTGCACTACGCAGTACCTTCCCCCATGGCACAACTTCCTAAGTGCAACTTCCTCGGTTGCATCTTCATCATTCTCTGCGCAGCTTGCTTGCTATGTTGTCCTTCAAGCTAGGTAGTGTAGTTTATAGTCTCACACTCTCTTGCAGCTGCCTGGAGCATTAAGACTATCCTAATGCCATATAGTCATTGTGTAGGATCCCCTGTATACAACTTCAACCCTCTCCCATTCACTCTTCCCGGGAAGGGTTCCCAATTCAGCATCGTGAGCTGAATTGCACCACCATCTGAAATACCTTTGACAATATATGGCCCTAACCAATGCATTTGGTATTTACCTGGAAATTTAGTGAATTTACTATCATATAAGAAGACAAGATCATTTACCTTGAATGTGCGAAGCTTGATATGGCAATCATGCCATGTTTTTTCATGTTCCTTCTGTACTTGTTTATGGAATCCTACCAAAAATCAATCTTCTTCGATCTCCATCGGCTATGGGAGCCATTCCTCCAAGGCCTCATGATCCGCCATATCTGTCAGAGCTGCTATGTGCAGACCAAGAGCAATGTACTCCATTGACATTACGGCTTCGACCCCATATACTGATCTGAATAGCATTTTCCCTGTCAGTTTCTTATAAGTAGTCCTATAAGCCCATAATACTGCAGATATGCACACATCCCAGTCATTTCACTAAATGTTACATATCTTTGTCAATGTGTTCTCTAAAATATTATTAAAGGCTTCAATAGTTCCATTGGATTGGAGGTGATACGGTATACTCTTCTTATGGTAGACATGGAATTCTTCATTCAATGTGCCGATTGTTTCATTCAGAAAGTGTGTACCCCTATCACTCATCAATACTTTCGAGAAGCTGAATCTGGTTAAGACATACTCAAAAAAAATAATTTGTCGTAGCTCCTATACAATCCTTAATTGACTGTGCTTCTACCCATCTAGTTAGATATTCCATCGTAGTGATAATGTAGCACGGACCCATTTTCTTTCCGGGGAGCGGAATTGGCCCACCAAAATCAATCGCCCACTCCTCAAAGGGCGGCAAAGATACTTGAGGCTATAGTGATAACTCATCTCTTCGCGATGGGCTGCCAGTTCTTTGACATGCATCTCACGCCTTACAATACGCCTTGGAATCCTTGTGTAATGTTGGCCATCATAGACCTGCGCGCAAAATCTTTTGTGCAGTTGCCTTGCCTCCATAATGGCCTCTCGCAGCTCCCCCATGAGCTTCAATGAAAATTCTATCCCGCCCAAAGTCTAGCACATATCTTCCCAATATTTCATCTGCACCCATTTTATACAAATGTCCCGCAGTAACTAAAAAATCGGTCGCGCGCACTACTAATTCCTTCTTTTGTTGGCCTATATATTCTTTCGGTGCCATCCCCGTAGTCAAGAAGCGAATAATGTATGCAAAATGGTCATTTGCTATATGTACCGAAAAGAGTTGTGCATCTGGCAACCCTTCCTCCAGATTATTAGGCTCCTCTCCTATTTCAATCTATGACAGATGGTCAGGTCCCACATTTAACCTCCCTAGCTTCACAATGACTTCAAAGTCATACTCCTAAAATAGTAGCAACCATCGAAAAATCTTCCCCCCAAACACAGGCTTGTTGACCAAGTATTTCAAGGCAGAATGATCTGTGTACATATTGAAATTCCCTCCCAACAGATAATGCCTGAATTTTTGCAGTGCATACACCATGGCCACCCCTTCACGCTTGGTCATTGAATAATTGTTCTCAGCCTTTGATAACTTCCTACTTGGAAATTAGCAGGAGCTGGCTTCCCCTGATCAGGGAAATCAAAAAGCGTCAACCCATCCCCAGGTAAGCCTTCAGCAGGTAAGTTATCCCTATCCTATTCTATTGGTCAGTACTTTTATTTATATCATAATTAGAATTATTAACATTAAAATACTTTAATATATTAATTTCTTCCTAACTATTAATTAATTAATTAATTATTATATTAATTAATTATAAATATTAATTAGTTATAATTGTTAATATAATTTGGTTCAAATTTATTTAGAAATTGATATATTTCCCTAGTATTTCTATAATAATTAATCATCCCTTCATTTTATTAAAATAGCTCCTTTAACTTAATAATTAACTTTTTAATGCTAGAATATAATTATTAATTAATATATTAATATATTAATTATTATATTGATCAATTATAAATATAATTATTAATTAATATATTAATTATCAGATTGATCAATTATAAATATTTATTATTTATAATTATTAATATGTATTGGTTTAATTTATTAAATTAATTTATATAGAAATCATTATATTTCAGTTCAATCTATTATCTAAAAATTAATATATTAATTATCAATATATTAATTAATTAATATATTTATATCTAAAAATTAATATATTAATTAATTAATATATTTATTATTTATTATTTATAATTATTATTATTAATATGAATTGATTTAATAATTAATATATTAATTATTATATTGATCAATTATAAACATTTATTATTTATAATTATTAATATGAATTGGTTTAATAGATTAAATTAATTTATATAGAAATTAGTATATTTTAGTATCAACTATATTTCCTTTTTAATCTATAGGTTATAAACCTAGGTATTAAAAGATTAAATATTTTAATAAAATTTCAATAAAACAAAAGTAATTTATAATTAAAAAAAAAAAAAATTAAAAAAAAAAAAAAAAAATTTAATAAAATTTCAATAAAACAATAGTAATTTATTAAAAAGAAAAATAAAAATTAAAATTAAAATAAGATTAAAATTAAAATAAAATTCAGATTCAAGCCGACCTGTGCTATTCCTTAAAATTTTATCCTCATGGGTATTTATTCTATCCATTCTGCTCTTCTTTTATCATCATTCTCAAACCCTGATGATGGATCCCATTTGGGATTTGAAACGTTGGTACAAAAATGTTCATACTGTGGATTCTCCGGTCAATGATTCAAAAGATAAAAACCACAGATCTCTCAAATCCAACTTCCTACTTGCGAAGGCTATAGGATGGTCCATTTCTCCTTCACTGGTCTGTGTTAGCACTGCACCCAATGCAATGCAAGACGCATCCACATGTACATGAAAATCCTTTTTCCAATAAGGGAATACCAAGATCAACGGAGTGACCATATTCTTTTTCAACACATCTAAGTTGTGCTTAGATTCTTTGTCCCAACAGAATGTTGTGTCCTTCTTTAGCAGTTTCTCCATGGGCACAGTAATTTTAGCATAAGCTTTAATAAATTTTCTATAGTATTCCGTACGTCCCAACATCACGCGCAACTGCTTGACGTTCCTAGGGGCCTCCAAATTCACAATTACGGAAATATTTGCAGGGTCCACCATCAATCCTTGCTTGCACACAACATGACCCAACAAGATCCCAAAACGAACACAGAATATACATTTTTTCAAAGTCAGCGCGATATGGTATCTGCCACATGTATTTAACATCAGCACAGACTTGCTACATGGAGCTTCACTAATCCAAACATTGTCCAATCATCAAAGTATACTTCCAGAAACTTGTGAATGAACTCCTTAAATGCTACTATGACTACACGGGAAAATATCGTAGCCACATTCTTGAGTCTAAATGGCATCATAGTGTACTGGAAACAACCCCACTTTGTTGCAAAGGTTGTTTTGATCCTATCCTTTGGTGCAATCTTGATTTAATGATACCCGAAAAACCCATCAGTAAATGAATAGGCCTCCTACCCTCCAACATTGTTTAACACTTCGTCTATAAACGACATTGAGAATGGGTTGTGAACACACGCATCATTAAGATTCCATGGATATACGCAGATCCTTATTTCCCCTTTTTGTTTCTTCTCCTAAACCACCATCAGGCTCACCCAATCAAATTCTTCAATAGGTTCTATGATACCTGCCTCCAACATTTTATCCATCTCTTGGTGAACCTTTTCCTTGTATTTAGGATTAAGGCGATACAACCTTTGTTTAATAGGCTTCACGTCTGGTTTCAGAGTGATCTTCATAATGCCCAAATCCCCAACTATGCCCTTTAAATCCAAAAACATAGTGGGGAAAAGGTCCTGGCATTCGTGGAGTAACTCAACAACTTTATCCACTGTAGCGTCGTCCCAATAATCCCCAATTTTCGTGAACTTCAGTTCTTCTTTAGTGCCAATGTTTACTTTCTTTGTCTTCAAAGGTGCAAAGAAGTCTGGGTTTTCTATTTGAGGGCTTTCGACTTCATGATTCCCTTCTGCCTCTGGAATATTTATGTTTCTCGAGTCTTCATCCTCCTCTTCAACGGTCACATTATGGCATTCCAATGCATGGCACAGCTGGGTGCTCCAGTTTGTTGGATCCATTCCATAGGTTCATTTGGCATTTTGAAGATAACTGCCTTAATTTCTTGCAACGCCTCATCGATGCTTGCGAAGCCATCTTTACGGCTGAAACCCTTCCTTTAGTACATCCCATTCTGTAGTGCCATGGCGAAGCTCCGTTTCCAGATACTAGTTCATGGGAATTGTATCCAAAGTATGGGAAAATATGTGTACCCACTTGGGCTGCAGTTTTTTTCCCCATGCTTTAGTCCATTTCGCTAGGTGATTGCACGGATCGTCCCTTCCATTATATTTCTTAGTCATTCATGTGTTAGCATGCCCAAAACATAGCTTCATCATTCTTCTATAATATTTCCATCTAGCAAAATTGTCCTTATGCGTACGCCACCATTGTTCGAGCATAGTGTGTAGTGCCAACTCTAATGCTTAGAAGTGGTGATCCTCAAGGACTTCACACTCAAATTCATCCAAAAACAGATCTACTTCAGTTAAACCATCATAATAGGGTCATTTCCTTACCTCTAATGAAATACAGCACAACGACTTCGTCATCATATTGCATCACAATGTGGAAACCTCATGCAAGCGATTATGACAATGCTCTAACTCCTTGTCTGAGTCAGAGGTTCAGGGACTCTCCCGATCCCATGAAATCCTCCCATCTACCATTGGATTGATCCAATCCTAATCTCATGGAGTTATTTTGTAGATTTGATCCAGTCCATCATCACTTTCTTCATAATCATGGACATGTTTAGTATATCACGTCTCTTCTGTAGGGTCCAACGATATTATCGCCCGAAGCAACTTCCTTTCAAATGACATTGTCTTTTTCTTCAAATTGATGACTCCATTCATATCAATAGCCCATTCAATTCCTAGGAGCACAGGGTAGGGAATACTTTCATCAACAATTTCTATAACTTCAAAGTCTTCTACCACGCTCGCACCTTCAATATCAACTATCACTCCATATAACTATCCCATGGGGATGATTTTCTACTAGTTCGTCATATGGAGCTGAATCGGAGACCACTACAGTGCAGGTCTCCCCATCCTTTCCCATTTCTGTTTTGGCAAAATGTTTGCATCGGACCCCAGATCCAAGATGACCTAATCCATTTCATAATCTCTTATCTGCGTGGTTAGCCTCATTTCTCACCCTGTTCATGCCTTATTCTTACCAATCTTTCCAACTACACGGTGTCTGTCAAGGGATTTCTCTTTGTTGGCACATTTATTTATTAACTCCTGTAGGCCCTCCACAACCTTGCTATCACGCAACATTTTCATGTACGTCTCCAAAAAAATAGTGAGTACAGAGGGATCAACCTCTATAGGCACGCTGACTTCTTGCATCTTGTCTTAGCTCCCTGATGTGCAGGCCTCAGCGAAGCTCTTCTTGGATTCCATAAATGTTTCCTTAACGCGATCCAAATCAAAGCTGACTTCTTTCTCTGGAGCTTTGCAGACCCATCCTTCCTTTTTAGATTGTTTAACCTTATTAGCACTAGTCATCATTCCACTTCTTACCACAATGTTAACGCTTTGATCTATTTCACGGGGCTCCACCCCCATCATTTGTAGATTCTGCATAGGTTGTTGAGGCTGTGTTTTCTTCTCTTTCATTTTAGCTATTAGCACCAAAAATTCCTCTATAATATGGTCAAACTGTCTGTAGTATTGACATGATGGATGTGTAGGGTTCTGGCACTCTCGCGTGTAGTGCCCTCGCTATTTGGAATTGCAGCAAATAATCTGGTAGCGGCCTCTATTGGGCCCTCCTCCTCCGTGGCCCCGTCCTCAACCCTAATATCCTTTTTGTACTCCTCTGGCACCTTGATCTGGAGGTTGAGTTTATGCTTGCATATAGTGCGTAGGTGTTATTTCCATCATCAGCTCATAGCTTTGACAGTGGCGCTCATCATGGCCCACAGATTTGAAGAAGTTACAGAACAACTACTGGGGTGTCTAGACAAAGTTTTGAAGTAAATGGAAATTATTTGAGGCATGTTGTCCAACAACCTGACAAATAGCACACCATAGCACAGCCCCCACGCTTGGTCCTACTGGGGCTTCTGGCTTCAGGGGAATTAGCCCCCCTCTTGTAATATAATTCGCGTACACGAGACAGTGATATTTATCATTCCCATGGCCCTTACACTTCAAACACCAGACTTCTACACACACTTCTGGTTAAGTCTCCTTGTCTTTCTTCAAACTTTGTAATTCCAAGTGTAAGCTTACTAATTGTGAGTGGATCTGCTGCAGTCCCAGGTTCGTATCCTGAATACGTGATGCCTGAAGCCTCATTGCGATTTCCAAATCTTTTGCTTGTGTTTCTATCTTCTGTTGTGATAGAGCAGTCCTCAAGTGGGCTAAAACTGATGCTATAAACCATTCACGATGTTGGCTATCTATGATATGTATGTTAGCTTCTCTGATCTGACACTTCAACCTCTGATCAAATTCCCAAGTCATCTCATTGACTGTCATCATGATCTCTTCAAATCCAATTACTGACTGCGAGTCAGATTTAGGCTTACTAAACTCTTTGTTTAAAGTCGTCTTAGTCTCTGCTAGCATTGCAAGAGTATTATCAGAACAATACTTAATGTACCAGGTTAGCACGCGATCCTACAAAGTGGTAACCAATTGTGCCTTCTCTATATTGTCATAAGTAATCTATTGTGCTATCCATATAGCATTCACAACAAAACATAACTGCTCTATATATTCACTTCCTATGCCTTTAAAGATCAGAATCTTCATTACGTTCATCATGTTGAATGGTGGTGACAGAGGTGGAGGTGTCGGCGAAGGTGTATGCGATGGAGGTGGGGTTGGAGGTGGAGTGGAAGGATGATTTGTTTGAGGAGTCCCATGAATTATTATCTGAACAGTTCTTCGCAACGTAGTCTGTCCCGCCCCTTCATCATCACTTGAAGGAGGTCCAATCAATGGACTTTATTTTGGTCCTGATCCTTCACGATTTCTAAGGAATCGCCCACTTCGCATAGCTCCGAACATCAAGATAATGGCATCACCCTTTTTTCACATAACAACATTTTAATCCAAGTATTCAATGATCTTAAATACTTACCTTGCAATCCTTTGAAAATCGTCGCTTTACTTGACTATAGCTGACTGAGGTATCAACTTTAAATTCTTTAACAAATTCTCCTAGAATTCGATTGAGCCAATGATTGGCAACCGGCGTGATCTTGTTTTTAGAGGTTTCTAGTTGTCACACTAATTCTGGAGTCCACACTATAGGATTATCAAGCTTGCACCTTCTTTTACTATCTGTGAGTTTAGCCAACCACCCATACAGTTGAATGGGGAAAGTGCAAAAGAAGATCTCTTGTATCTCTGTATACAGATACCTGTTCAACCACTTTTCCTTCGACACGCATGGATTCTTGTTTTCTTGCCCCGTGAGCTCGTGAATCTTTCGATCCAACCACTTTTCAATTTCTTTCTTGGTCGAATTCCAATGATGTGACATCACACATCTCTTTCAAGCAGATCCCAGTCCCAGCAACAGAACCATTCATTGGCTTAGGGGGTCCTGACCCAGGTTCAGAGTTAGTTGCATCGAACAAGAAAACCATACACTATTGGCCCTTTTCAGAAACAACCCTCGTAGCTCAGGCCTCAGTATCACCCGAAGCAATATGGGGGGATGCAAGAACCAAGTTTTGCATCCAGAGACTAGTGTGATATCTTTCAACGCCTTAGATCTGCCTTCGCGTAGATCAATAACCCTTAGGGAACATCGTGACAAATCTGTTGAAACAACCTTCAAACCTTCGCGAAGGTCTATGATCAATCCTTGCAGACCTTTAACAGTCAATTTTCCTGCTTATGCGCATTAGAGAGAAGTCCTACATTAGTGTTCATGCAGACTTACTTAGGTTATTAGTAAACATAAGAGAATTCGTCAGAGTCTTCGCAAAAGTAAACATGCATTGTGTACATTATTAAGACTTATTCAAGAGAATTGTGTAATGTTCAATCAATATCTCATAAAACAAATCATTCATCAACATCATATAACATTAAAAGAGATAAACATAAATATTTAGGAATTCTTCGAAAAATTGTCTTTATTGATCTTCAATTCAAGGTTACAGACTCAAAACTTCCCTACACACATAGTTGCAGGGGTCCCCGCACTCCGTTGCAGACTCTTGCTAAGCCTATGTGCACTCAACTGTAGAGCCTTTCTTCTTCTAAGCCCTTCTGAGCCCTTCACTCTCCTATCTTTCTTTTTTCCACTATCTTACTTAGTTACCTCTTCCTTTCACTAAGACTCACTATTTATAGATTTTTTCATACAATGCCATGGTCCACAGACCATGGGTGAATCTCAAAACTAACTCAAAACTTATCCAAAACAAGGGGCTAAGCCCCTTTGAAGCTTATTCACCTATGCGCTCTGCATCCACAAATCATGGATAATTTACATTATTTACAAAATTGTACTAAAATTTGGGTTATCTTAACCCCAAACTAACCCAGGGGACCCCATCCCAACACCAATGATTGTTTTATAAAATCCAATGTTAAATCATCGCCTACTTCATCATATGGTTTATTAGAATCGTACTTAATTAAATATTTAGCTTGAAAAAAATTAGCATTTTTATAACCCAAAAATAAAAATATTTACCAGTAAACATAGTAGATGGTAGTAGATCAAAGCTACACCAATCAACCTAGATTTCATCTTTGTCTTCTGCTAGAATTCTCAGTTTATTCGACCACGGACAGAACCACTCTAAACAGGGAAAGGATCTCTACCTCTTATTTTTATTCCTTTTCTTAATATTCATTAGTCGTGCTTTGTGAGCGATGAATGTTGTCTTTCCTTTGTCTTATAGTTGTTTTCCTAATTTCATGAGTCTATCTTCCATATCACCTCCAAAAAAAAATGTGATTTTCAATATGCGCCTGTATAAAACATAATATTCACCAGAACATTGTCATTCTTGACAAAACAAAAAACTAAACAAGACTTTTACAAAACCCTAAACTCACTTTCCAATAAAAATCCATTCTTTTGTTTTTTATTTTCTTTTAAACTTTTCCAAAAAAAAATTCGTGCAAAACATTTTAAAGCCCTTTTATAAAATTCTCTTTATAATAATTTTTTTTTGAATGAAACTCCTTTTAAATAGAATTAACAACTTGTAACACTCTTTTAACAAAACCTTTTCAACCACTTTAATACCATACCATAAAACAAATTTCAAGGAGATGACACTTATATATTGGAAATGGTCTTTTAATATGGGGCAGAAAATACTCATGTGACTTTTAATATGCTTAACAATTACCTTAGAAGAGAATATTTTAACAAATATTTTGACTTTTGGCGTTTATGATGACCAAGACAACTCATATGAAGGATATCTTGTGTACTAACGCTTTCCACGATAACGAAGGGCACATTAATGCTCTAAGGTAGTTAGTTTTGCGTGTAGCATGTTTGCTCAACATGCACATTAAGTTTGGGCATTGTAATGCACCTCTCCACAAGTGTCTCCTATGTTATAACACCGTGAATAACATTTGCAAGATGCATTTTTCTTTTAATCAAGAGAAAAAACACTTTTTCGTTTCTCTCTCACAAACTATTTCTCATCCACTTTCCCCTAGCTCTTTGTAACCTCACTCTGATACCAATTTTTTAGAAAAGCATAGATGAAAGGCTCAAACTTTCACACACAAATAATAACATAAGATGTGACTATTCTATTGATCACACAAATTTGATGATTACAATGAACTCATTGAGGGGTATTTAAATATTTTCAAATATTGACTCGTCCAAAATAACTTAACATACAACCACATGTTGGAATTATGAGACAAGTGTTGTCCTTGATGGCAAATCACACAGATGACAAATTATAGTGCAGTAGGTCAGTAGCAAAGAATTGATGACCAGACTACAAAGAATGAAGAAAGAAGAGTATATACGAAGGTTCACTTTATACCAAGTAGGGTATACACGCAAGTTCACTATATACCAAGTCGCGTATATGCAGGTTCGCTATATACCAAGTAGGGTATACACGCAGTTTCATGCACGGAAAAGAGCGTACATGTCAGAAAGATTATTTTTGGGTCCGTGGTATTTAGACCTATGGTTTTGGTCCGTGGTATTGCACCCATAAGTGTTGATCCCAAGTATTGGGTCGATGGTATTGTTTTATTATGGTTTTGGTTCGTGGTATTGAGCAAGGCCTAAGACTATAAAAGGAGAGGAAGATCATTAGGCAAAGGTATTTTTTAGAAAGTCTTGAAAATCTGATGAGATCCAGTATGCAGGTTATGGGTTGATGATGCATTGCTTGATCTGAGCTAAGGAGGGATCTCACCGGTTGATGGAGAACAAGATCTAAGGAGAGATCGGGATCAAATGGTTTGAAATGAACTATCTTTATATGGTTGATTATGCTTATTCTAGATCTGCAAACTGACGAAAGTAATGTTCTATAAATGTTATGAGTATGACTGATGTCTGGTACAGCTGCAAAGTTATAAGAAAATATTTTTAGATCTGTACGCGGGTTGGCCTTTGAAAAAGCGCGTATGTACGCGGGTTTGATTCATCGTAGTAGCGTATACATTGTAAAGTATGATATTTGAAGTTGCAGTTGGGTCTGATTGTTATTGTAGAGTTCTGTGTCTGCTCTGTGTTCTAGTGACTGTGGTGTTAACAGGGTTTCAGTGTTTCAGTGATTCAGAAATTGATGATGCTAGTATTGATTGTTTTGTGCTTCAATGATATTTATGGGTCCAGTATGAAAATTTGATGAAACATGGCCTTCATATTATAGTGTTGTGCTTCAGGAGTATCCAGTCTGAAAATGTATGAAATGTGGTCCTTGGAGGATGAAAGGAGATTGTAGGCCAGCACCTACGTACTAGTCCATTGGCTAGTACAAGAGCTAAGGGGGTTGTAGCTCCCATCCAGGAGAGTCTGGAAAATGAGAGAGGGTTGTAGCCCTCTGCAGGTTGTAGCCTGCGTACTGGTAAAGGACTGCACCAGTACAAAATATTGTAAAATGAAGTATCTTATTGAAAGAAGATAGAGACGATTTGCAGTAGGTGGTTTTCACCCACATTGGTTTTCCACCTTATATCATGGTGTTCATGTGTGCTTCTTGTGTGTGATGATCTGTTATGATTTACTACACCTACTTACTATTTATATGGTTAATGAAGTTCTGATGCACTAACTAAAGATCAACATTTAATGGATTAAACTGAATCATAAGTATTTTGGATATACGCTATATGCTTTAGACACAGTTGCATATACACGTGGGTTCCCTTGAATGAAGTAGCGTATATGTATCTATGTATGGAAATGAAAAGTTTTTATTGATATGATTATACTGATTCACCCCCCCCCCTCTCAGTATTATTTCCAACAATTGGTATCAGAGCAGGTCCTTTGTAGAGGCTTGATCGCTTAAAGGAGATCCGTGGAACAATGGGAAAGAAGCTTAAGAAGAAAGCACATAAGCAGAAGAAGACATCTCAGAAGAACTATGACAGTGGGAGAATCGATTGGGGATTAGGTGTAAGAAGCTCTTCAGATTCAGAATCATTTCAGAATGAAGATGAACTATCATGTATGAATTTTCTATCCTCTGATGTTCCAGCTATCTATCCATTTGGAAAAGATGAAAGTGATAGCTAAACAACTGAATGTGCTCTTATGGGTGAGCAAGAAAGATATCAAATAGAGGAATAATTTAAAAGCTTGACTGACAAAATCAGAGATCAAGAAGATCTACTAAACAGAAAGGATGGTGCCATCAAAGAAGTTGTTACCAGGCTAAAGGCTCAACGTGAGGAAGGTAACAAGGTAAGGAAGCTATTCAAGGAAAAATATCAAAAGTTGCACGATGAAGTGACATCATTAAGAAATGAAGTCAATGAGAGAGACACAATCATCAAGAAACTCAGATATAGATCCAGTTATTATCAATGTCTTAAAGCCACAATCCACTCGCTAAAGGAAGATCTTGAAGAATCAAAGAAGAAAAATAAAGATCTACTCCAAGCTATTGAAAAACAGGAAAACAAAGTTATTAGCTTAAAATCTCAGCTGGAATGTGCCTTTAGAATTTTTCAAATGCAGTAGGATCTGAATGAAGAACAAGAAAAGGAGATTCTCAAACTAAGGCATCAGTTGGAAGAAGGAAGGAAAGATAAAGAAGACATGAAGAAGCAATGTCTAGAAAAGGAAGAACAACTTCAAGTTGAGGTAAATATCTTGAAAGGTAAATTAGAAGAAAAGGATAAACTGTTACGATTTCAAGATAGTACTAAAGCCTTGGATGATATTCTTAGTAGTCAAAGGTCTCCTGCTATCAAGACTGGTCTTGATTTTCATGAATCTGTTGAAAGTGAATCTAGTTCACAAGGTGAGGCAAGGAACTCTGAAGAGAAATCCAAAATGATCAACAAGGAGATGAGAGGTCAACCCCATCAACAATCAAGGGAAGAGATTCTTCAAAGAAAATCTTTTACTCCTAGCTATGGAAGTAATAGTCAGCCATTTACTCAGATGAATAATATTGAATGTTATGAATGTCATAATCTTGGACATGTTGCAACTAGATGTAGAAGAAGAACGGTTCAAGATCATCACACAGAAAGATCATCACATTCCAGGTACTTTAATGGATATTGTTTTTCTTGCAATATGTTTGGTCACAAAGCTGCTGATTGCTACAGGAGGAATATGAAACATGTAAGATGTTATGCATGTAACAAGCTTGGACATATAGCAAAGGAATGCAGGAACAAAGGACGGACATCACACCAAAAGGAGAAAACAACATCACACTTGAAGATATGGAAGAAGAAGGAAGTACAGTCAGAAAAATGTGGCACAGCACAATGTACTGAGACATAGCACAACACAGACATAATAGACTCAGGGGGAGCTGAAAGTGTAAAACTTCAGTGTCCTGAATCTCATACGCAAGTTTCTTAAAGGGAAGTCGCATATATACGCGAGTTAGACACTGCAAAGTCGTGTATATGCCAGTTTGAGGAAAAGCAGTGGGCACAGGGTCAGAAAAAGTGTCTGATATGATTCAGTCCATTATTTTCTCTATTGGTTAATAGTTACAGTCTGCTGAGGATGTGTGGAAATGTTTTGATACTTGTAAGATGTTTAGAAGTATTTTGATCCTAACTTGATGATGATGATGTCTTGATGCTTATTGCTGATATATGCATGATCAGATCTAACAGATGGCACAGGTTGAGGGGGAGCACATGTCTTTAAATAATTCATTGTTGGCATTATGATTAATAGTCCTTGATGATGATGCCTATATGGCTAAATGATATATCTTGCTATGATGTGGTTATGAGTTGTCCATGATATGATTCTTGTGGATACATGGTTGATGTTCAGAACATATTTATGGATTGATTCTTAGATGGTGCATGCTTTCATGGTGATCTTCATAACAATAAGGAGAAGTACAAAGCTTGACTTCATTACTTGATGATGAGTCACTCATATGCTACGATTATAATGCAGGATTCCTATAGTTCTTGGTGCTCATAGTTGATGATATAAAGAAGTTTTGACAAATGAGTTTGAGCTCAAGATACATAGTGTTGATACATGGATGACTACTCAAAGTTGCTTGGTTGGAGACATGATGATGAGTTCTTATCTATGTGATACTTACATATGTTGATTGATGCAGATGTTCCCAAGTAATGATACTTGGATCATGTAGATCTTGATGTTGATGAAATGGCTATGGTGGTTTCACACATGATATAATGACTCTGAATTCTGTTCAAAGGGGTGAATTGATGCAGACATACCTTGTTATAGGTTGATGACTTACAGGACATTTACAGGTTGGTGATCTGGAATTGGTTGTACGCGAGTTTCACAAGGAGTATCCATGTATATACGCAAGTTTCTGTGGATACAGTCGCGTATATGTTGGTTTGAATAAAATCAGTGGGCCAGACTCTGGGTGAGAAGAGTCTGATATGGGTCTGACAGAGACCATCCAGAATAGGTTCAGGGGGAGCAGATCATCTTCTAATAATGAATTGTTGGCATTATCTTAGAAGCTTTTGGTTCTAGTTCACAGCTGTTGTTGGTTTAAGGTGGAACAGAGGCAGAGGGAGAACAGAAGGAAATCTTGGTTGCTGATCTGAATGGTGATTGACAAATGTTGCTGCTATCAGTTATTGGTGACTTTCATAAGTCTTGTTCTAGATATTTCGTCTCTATGTCATATCTTTTTTATTGTTGCAATATGTCTCTATCTCTTTCATGGTCATTTATGGTGTCAAGGTCATGTAACGACCTATTTTAGTTTCCCCACTATGCCTGGGATGAACATGTAATGAACTTGGTTGTCATATGTAAATTTCTGATGTATCCCCACTTGGTTGGGAAATGGATGTATGTATTGAGTCTTTTGGTAATAAGAAAGTCTTTTATCATGTATACGTCATGGTTCTTCTTGAAGAAAATCTTTTTGTAGATCTTGCCTACAGTGAGGAAGAGCATGAACAACACACTTCAGCAGTACAGAGACTCAGCGTGTACTCAGGGGGAGCATGGACAGATTGGTACACCTTGGCATATACAAAGGGGGAGCTCATTCCGAGATTTCAACAGATACTCAAGGGGAAGTATGGAAAGCAGAATGTTCAGCAAAGGAAGAGAATATTTTGGTCCGCCCTTTGCCCTTGATGTAAAAGGGGGAGAGTGATTTGGTGTTGTTGCCATCAAGTCCAAAGGGGGAGATTGTTGGCATTATGATGCATGTGTTGTACTTGATGGTAACCCACTCATAAAAGAACATCTCACTTATTTATAACTAGATGAATCTTCAGAAGAGATATCAGATGTGACTGAATGCATGGGATGCAGGACTGCTCAAAGGAATCAGATGATAGTTCTAAATGTGACAAGTTAGCTTTTCCATCAAGTCCAAAGGGGGAGATTGTTGGCATTATGAGACAAGTGTTGTCCTTGATGGCAAATCACACAAATGACAAATTATAGTGCAGCAGGTCAGTAGCAAAGAATTGATGATCAGACTACAAAGAATGAAGAAAGAAGAGTATATATGCAGGTTCACTTTATACCAAGTAGGGTATACACGCAGGTTCACTATATACCAAGTCGCATATACGCAGGTTCGCTATATACCAAGTAGGGTATACACGCAGTTTCATGCACGGAAAAGCGCGTACATGTCGGAAAGCTTATTTTTGGGTCTGTGGTATTTAGACCTATGGTTTTGGTCCGTGGTATTGCACCCATAAGTGTTGATCCCAAGTATTGGGTCGATGGTATTGTTTTATTATGGTTTTGGTCCATGGTATTGAGCAAGGCCTAAGACTATAAAAGGAGAGGAAGATCATTAGGCAAAGGTAATTTTTAGAAAGTCTTGAATATCTGATGAGATCCAGTATGCAGGTTATGGGTTGATGATGCATTGCTTGATCTAAGCTAAGGAGGGATCTCACCGGTTGATGGAGAACAAGATCTAAGGAGAGATCAGGATCAAATGGTTTGAAATGAACTATCTTTATATGGTTGATTATGCTTATTCTAGATCTGCAAACTAACGCAAGTAATGTCCTATAAATGTTATGAGTATGACTGATGTCTGGTACAGCTGCAAAGTTATAAGAAAATATTTTTAGATCTGTACGCGGGTTGTCCTTTGAAAAAGTGCGTATGTACGTGGGTTTGATTCATCGTAGAAGCATATACATTGTAAAGTATGATATTTGAAGTTGCAGTTGGGGTCTGATTGTTATTGCAGAGTTCTGTGTCTGCTATGTGTCCTAGTGACTGTGGTGTTAACAAGGTTTCAGTGTTTCAGTGACTCAGAAATTGATGATGCTAGTATTGATTGTTTTTTGCTTCAATGATATTTATGGGTCCAGTATGAAAATTTGATGAAACATGGCCTTCAGATTATAGTGTTGTGCTTCAGGAGTATCCAGTCTGAAAATGTATGAAATGTGGTCCTTGGAGGATGAAAGGAGATTGTAGGCCGACGCCTACGTACTAGTACATCGGCTAGTACAAGAGCTAAGGGGGTTGTAGCTCCCATCCAGGAGAGTCTGGAAAACGAGAGAGGGTTGTAGCCCTCTACAGGTTGTAGCCTGCGTACTGGTAAAGGACTGCACCAGTACAAAATATTGTAAAATGAAGTATCTTATTGAAAGAAGATAGAGACGACTTGCAGCAGGTGGTTTTCACCCACATTGGGTTTCCACCTTATATCATGGTGTTCATGTGTGCTTCTTGTGTGTGATGATCTATTCTGTTTTACTACACCTGCTTACTATTTATATGGTTAATGAAGTTCTGATGCACTAACTAAAGATCAACATTTAATGGATTAAACTGAATCATAAGTATTTTGGATATACGCTAGTTGCTTTAGACACAGTTGCATATACACGCGGGTTCCCTTGAATGAAGTAGCGTATATGTATCTAAGTATGGAAATGAAAATTTTTTATTGATCTGATAATACTGATTCACCCCCCCTCCCTCTCAGTATTATTTCCAACGCCACACCCTAAATTTAACCTTTCCAAATATAGAATAAACTCAAACTCACTCACACATGACATAATTATCTCACACTAACACTAGGTAACTCAAACACTAAATTTGGACTACTTTGCATGTAGGAGTAATTATAATTTCTAATACTCCCCCTTAATTACGACCGTATGACTCAACATAACTCAATCATAACTCAACCACGTTTGTTAGGATTACAATAGAAATTGACTCAATGATTACTCAAACATGTTTGTTGGTCTAAGTCTCAGCTAGGCTTACAATTACTCAAAACTTTTACAATATGAATTTTCTTTTTCATTTCTTCAATTCTATATCCTCGAAATGTCTTCATTCTTTGTTGTGCATTCTTGTTGTAGGCTCCATATTTTTTTACTTGTTGTTACTATAATTTTTCTTTGACTACTCTTTTAATTTTTCTGAAAAACAATATGATCATGCCTTCTATTGCTTCCTCTTCAAAGATTCACTCAACCATGGATTGCTTCCACAACTCTTTCAAACTATGTTCTTCAATCTGTTTCTTGCACTTCATATTTTTGACTTTCTTTCTGCTATATTTCTTGAGAACAAAATATCATCTCTTCTTGACTCCATTTCTGAAAGAAAAAAAAATTCTTAATTCTTCCTCATTTTCATAAACTTCGATGTCATTCTCTTCATTTTCATCATCAGGTACTGCTACCTTTCGCTTGTAGTCTGCACACTCAATATCATCATTAGTCTTACATGTAAAATCATAATCATGGTCCTTTTTCCCATTCACCTCTTCATTTAAATCTTTCATTCTAGTTGTTGCTTTAAGACTCTCATCAATTTGTTTAATTAGCTTAGGAATCCATTCTTCAACGAGCATCAAATTTTCATCAAACTTATTAACAAGTTTGTTTCCAACTTCTGCTCCTATGCTATTTTGAACAGCTGCATATTAAAAAAAATGTAAAAAACATCTTTAGTGAGAGCTTCCTTATCTACCTCTTACTTGTTTTCCTTCTTTTCCACTCCAAGGAGGTTGTCTTCCACTGTTATGTTTTCAATGGATATTTTCATCAAACTCTTTAATCACTTTATCTTCTTCTTGAACATCACTCATTGCTAAATCACATATTACATCAACAGCAATTCCAACTCATTCAATCTCATTGCTACAATGGCAACTTCAACCTTCAATTCTTCATCAAACATGGCAGTCACCATATTTCCATAATTATCCCTAAACGAGCCTTTTGAAAAACCCTAAACTCACTTTCCAATAAAACTCCTTTGTTTTTTTTTTTACTTTTCAAAACAAAATAAAAAACTCCTTGTGCAAAAACGTTTTAAATCCCTTTTATAAAATTCTCTTTCTAATAATTTTTTTTTTAATGAAACACCTTTTAATCTTTATTAACCACTTTGTAAAACCCTTTTAACAAAACCTTTTCAGCCACTTTAATACCAAACCATAAAAAAAATTTCAAGGAGATGTCACTTATATTTTAAAATGGCCTTTTAATATGGGGTAAACAATAGTCACTCAACTTTTAATATGCTCTAGAATTACCTTAAAAGAGCATATTTTAACAAATCTTTTGACTTTTAGCTTTTATGATGAGTAACGCGGCTCATATGAAGGAGAGCATGTGTACTAACATTTTCCACAATAATGAAGGGCACATTAATGCTCTAACGCAGTCGCTGTTCAATGTAGCATGTGTGCTAAGCTTGCATGTTAAATTTGGGTGTTGCAACACACCTCCTCACCGGTGTTTTTTGAGTTATTACGCCCCTAAATACCACTTGAAGGATGCATTTTTCTTTTAATTAAGAGAAAAAAAATTCTCTCTTTTCTCTCATGGACGGTTGCTCATCTGCTTTCCCCTAGCTCTTTGTCACCTCACTCTGATACCAATTTGTTGGAAAGTGATCAAGTGGTCAAAAAAATAGCTCAAATTTCAAAGTTCTTGGATTGGTGTGGAACCTAGACGATCACGTAGTGCTCGTCATCTTGAATCTGACGCAACTTGTTTTGCGCGAAACAGACTCCGTATGACTCAAGAAATGAGTTTTGTTCACTTTCTCAAACAGAAGAATTTAAAAAAAAAAGAACAGTCCAATGTACATTCCATACTGTTGATGTGGCGTTGACTGGGCAGGTGAGGTGGACGTTGACTTGGTCAAAGCGCTTCTCGTCTAATGAAATCGTGACATGTGTTTCTCTATTATTGGTTGGATTTTAATGGTTTTTCATTAGTTGGAATGATGGCCACCAAAGGGTTGACATGTGGCCCAGCTGAACCTGCCACGTGGCAGCGCAGGAGGCCACCAATTTTTTTTCTATATACTGGGTGGAGGCAGTAGGGGTCAAACCCGCAACCTCCCAACACACAATGGAGCGCATTGCCAATTCACCCCGTGGATATGACTTAACCATATATATTGCGCGGTTGTCATAAAGTTCAATGCTGTATAGTTTAGAGGTTGGGCAGACTTAACCGCCCCATGTGAACATCATTCTCAAGCTGCCAACATTTATGCCTAAACTCCAAGGGTTATTCGACCAATGGCGCGAAGGAGCTAGCGCCAAGGGCTAGCCCCTAGGCGCATCCCTCCCCCCCCATACAACCCTATTTTCTAAATTTTTAGGCCTTGATGGCAAAATTAACTGTCTGACAAATGCACCTGGATTTCGGCGGAATTGGTGGCCCGTTAGTGGAAAATGGGGCGAAAATGAGAGTTTGGTGCCAGATTTTGGGCAATTTGTGGAGCGAATAGTGGAGAAATTAGGAGAGGTCGTAACCTCTCCAATTTTAGACTAAATTGGATGTAGAAAGAGGCTAGGTAGCCATTTTTGGACATTTTGGACTCATTAGGGCAGGTTGGAGAAGCATTTGAGAATTGTAAAAACGTCTTTTTACACATTTGAGCATAAAAGAAAGGCCTAAGCCATTGGAAGATGGACCAAGGAGACATAGTCCAAGAGGGGTGAACTCCTTCATTATGTTCTTATTGTGATGTATTCTTGGTGATGTTCTGTGCATTTTTATGTTGTTGTTCAGTTTCTTATTTATTTTAAAATTACTCATAAAATTAACATAAAAACTCATTTTCACATGCAATAAACTCATGAATCCTTAAGCACATGAATAGAATTTTGTTTATAATCTAAGGAGGATGTTAGCATAGAAAAACTACTATTCTTAATCATATCATTTTAGTATCAGAGCACTAGGTTTTCTTTGTGCAAGAAAGATTTAACTTTTTGCAAGTTTATGTCATGCTTACAAGGTTAAAACTCAAAAGAGGAGAAGGGATGCTAGTTGAAAGCCCCGAAGTTGGGTCAAGGGGAAGGAGGGCAAGGTTGCCAGAATATCCAACACCAATTCTTCCTCATATTGCAGTTTAGGCTCAAGTGCGTATGGGTCATGAACGAGAATCTACAAACATAACAGGAGATGAGAAGGTCTTCAAGAAGGCTTTGTTTGATATGACAGAGATGGTGAAGGTCCTCTATGAAGAGAGGAATACCAGACTACAGGGTGAAAGCTCCAAAACCCCTAAAGGACAAGGTTCTTCAGGAGGATGTAATGGAAATGGAGGTAACCCTCCACCCTCTCCACCATCTTCTTTTTCACAGGCATCTTCACCATCTTCCTCTAACACAACCCTTACTCATACTCATCAACATACCTCAAAAGGAACTGGTAAATCACCCTTACTAAACCCTGATGTTGATTTTGAGCTGCCCATGTATAATAGTGAAGTGAATGCAGAGAAGCTTAATAATTGGATTCGTCAGTTGGAAGTTTATTGCAGAATTCAAAACCTTCCAGAGGATGACATAAAGATTCAGTTAGCTTCCTTGAGAATGGAGGGTGCAACATTAGTATGGTGGGAATCAAAGACACAAGAGTAGATAAGAAAACATAGTAATATCTCAATTTATTGGTTTGATTTCATTGTTGCAATTAAAAGACAATTCTACCCTCTAGCTTATATGAAAAAATCCATCATGAATTGGCAGAAATTTAGACAACGTAAAGGTCAAAATGTGCAATATTAAACCCAAGAATTCAGAAAAAAAAGTCTCTAATGTTAGGTGTAGATTTGCAATTACAAGACACGTTGTTGAAGTACAGAGGGGGTTTACACAGTTACCTTAGGCATACTATCTTAATGTTTAATCCCAATAATCTAGATGATGTGTGTGTGCAAGCCACTCATCTTGAGGGAAGAGGGAAAAAAACTCCAGAAAAAGGTAGTAAAAAGCCATTTAAGAGTAAAGGAAAAGAAAAGGGTTTCAAAGGGAAGGGAAAGAAAAATGATTCTATCAAGAAGGAAGGAGAGAAATTAACATGCAAACATTTTTCCAAATAGGGTCACGATGAAGCTCATTGTTGGAAGCTTCATCCTAAAATGAAACAAAAGAAATTCAACAACAATGAAAACAGAAGACAACTGCAACCACTCAACAGCATTTGGGATCTGATTCGAGTGATGAAACTAAAATTATAGCCATGGGTATGAAAGGAAAATAATCCATTACTAGCAATAGTACTTCAAATTCACACAATGAAGTTCCAAATGAAAAGAAGAGGATAGAACTTCTTCACATAAGGGTGATCTCAAAACATAGAAAAATTGATACACTTTTTGACAGTGGCTCTCAAGCCAATCTTATCTCTGAAAACATTGTGAAACGTTTAAAATTGGAAACCATTCCACATCATAAACCATATCCGCTTGGATGGTTGTGTACAATGGACAATTGTAGGTTATGAGAAAGTGTAAACTGAAATTCACCATTACTGCAAATTTCATAGATGAATTGGAGCTTGATGTTGTTCCATTAGACATATGTGGTATAGTTTTGGGCAGCCTGTACCTATATGACATAAAATTTATCTTCCATAGACATGAAATCAAATACCATTTATTCAAAGATGGAGTAGAGTATATTGCGAGAGCTCACAGCAAGAAACTAAATCTTTCACTTGTTAATGTTGCCCAGATGAAAAGACTAGTGAATTCAAGAAAGAATTTTGTGCTTCTAATGATCAAACCCAAGAATGATGTTGATAATGAAGATTTTAAAGGCAGTGATTCAAAATTGAAATCTGAATTGGTTGATGTAGTTAACCAATATGATGAAATGTTTCAGGAACAAAAAGGATTGCCTCCCAAGAGGGGAATCCAACATGAGATACAGTTGCAACAAGATTGTCCTCTTCCTAACATTGGCATGTACAAGATGTCGGTGATGGAAAGTGCAGAATTAAAAAGAAAATTCAAGAGTTGTTGGATAAGGGGATAATCGGGCCATCTTTTTCACCATGTCTTTCACCTATTATCTTGGTGCCAAAGAAGGATGGAACATGGTGCATGTGTGTGTACTTTTGTGAATTGAACAAAATTACAATAAATAACCATTACCCATTTCCTACAATAGATGATTTACATGATCAATTGAAAGATGCAAAGTATTTTACTAAGTTGGACTTAAGGAGTTGCTACCATCAAATTAGAATTGCTGAAGGAGACATTTGGAAGACATCATTCAAAACAAAACAAGGTTTTTTTGAATGGCTAGTTATGCCTTTTGGTTTATGTAATGCTCCTTTTACATTCATGTGTGTGATGAATGATGCGTTGAGGCCATTTCTTAATGAGTTTGTTATATTCTACTTAGATGACATCTTAAATTTCAGTAAATTTTGTGATGAACATGGCATGGATGTGAGAAAAGTACTTGATGTCTTAAAGAAATAACAACTGTATCTTAAGATATCAAAGTGTGAGTTTGGATAAACTTCTTTAGTTTACTTGTGTCATATTATTGGAGGAGGTGAGTTGAAAATAGATCCCTCCAAGGTTGATGTCATTTTGAATTGGCCAAGGCCCAAGACACGTACTGAAGTCATAAGTTTTTTGGGAGCCACCCAATATTGGAGGAAATTCATTGCTAACTAATCTTCTATAGCAGTGCCTTTGCATGCATTGACAAGTGTGAAAAAGTTTTTTTAGTGGGTAGGAAAATAACAAAAACCCATTGATACATTGAAGGAAAATATCAGTTCAGCTCCAGTACTTGCACTTCTAGACTTGAGACACTCATTTGAGATTCAGACTAATGCTAGTGACTATGCCATGGGTGCAGTCCTCATGCAACATGGTAAGCCTATCTGTTTTCATTCGGAAACTTTCAATGGTGAAATGATTAACTATCCTACATATGACAAGGAATTGTATGGATTGGTGCAAAGTGTGAAAAAGTGAAAACCCTACTTGATGGGTAAGGAAACAATTATTCACATTGATCATCAGCCATTGTAATACTCGCAATCTCAATCAAAGTTGTAGAAATCAAGGAATTTCCGATGAAAGGGTTTTCTTCAATAATTCCACTTGGTAAACAAGTATAAGAAAGGTATGTACAATAAAGTTGTCGATATGATTTCTAGGCCAATTGTTAGTGCAACTACTTTACTCAAGAATAATTTTGTTTTGCATGAAATTTATATTGAGAAATATGCATTAGACAATGACTTTCAGGATGTTTATGCAAGCGTGAGTCAAGATAACCAAGTAGAGGAATTGGATTATCATTTGCATGATAACTTGTTGTACCATCTTGGCAAGCTTTGTATTCCACGGGGAGAAAGAGTCAACATTGTAAGAGAGGCACATAGTTCTCTTATTGTTGGTCATTTCGGTGTAAGTAAGATGGTGCCACATCTACAGAGGTATTGGTTTTGGATTCGTATCCTTGAAAGTGTGTCACATTTTATTAAAGGATGTTCATTATGTGCAGTCAGCAAGCCTAGCAATAGCAACTTAGGATTGTACACACCACTTCTAGTTCCCTCACAACCATGGGAGAGTGTTTCTATGGATTTTGTAGGAGGTCTTCCATTATCAAAAATAGGTCATGATTATTTGTACGTAGTTGTGGATAGGTTCAGTAAAATGTGTATCTTGATTCCATGTAAAAATCAAGTTACAACTGAACAAACTGCTCAGTTATTCTTTCAAAATGTATGGGTGCATATTGGATTGCCCATATCCATTGTTAGTGATTGATATTCTCGCTTTGTTGGGAATTTTTGGTCAAGCTTGTGGGGATTCATGGACACCAAACTGAAAAAGAGTACAACATTTCATCTGCAAATAGATGGTCAAATAGAGGTGGTGAACAAGACAGTGATACATCTTCTTCATGGATATTGCAGCAAGCATCCTAAGTTGTGGGATGAACATTTGCACTATATTCAGCATGCTTACAACTAGACCAAGTACTCCTTAACTCAAACATCACGATTTGAGCCATGTTTGGGATACTTGTCTAAGTCTCCTTTGGATTTCATTTTTGGCAAATATGTTGCTATTGATGGTCATAGTGACATAGACAAAGCAAGAAGGTTCATTGAAAAAATCCAATTGGTACACCAAAGAGTTCAAGAACAGCTTGAAAAGAGCCAAGGCAAGTATAAAGCAAGGCACGCCAAGCATCGTGTAGATCACAATTTTTAAGGCGGTGATGAAGTTTGGCTTCACATTAGCAAAGAGAGGCTCCAAGGAGAAGGTAAAAATCTAAAACCAATTAGATATGGTCCATTCAAAATTTTGGAAAAGATTGGTAACAATGCTTTCAGGTTGGATTTGCTTTAATATATGAAAATTTATGTTGTTGTTAATGTTGAAAACTTAAGGCTGTATGAGCCTCCATTGATTGAAGATCAAGGATGAAATGTACAAATTCCTTCCATAGAGGATTTTTCTCCTGAATACCTTGATGAACTATAACAAGACACCATTCTTGACAAAAGAACAAGGTCTTCAAAACTAGGGAATGTGGATTACCTTCGAGTGGTGCTTAAGGGAACAAATCCGTCAAAGGTGAAATGGATCAAGATTGAAAAGCTGAGGGAAATGTACCCTCTCCTACTAGATGACTAAAAGTGATATTTTGGGGTCCAAAAGGCTTCCATTGGGGAGGAATGATCATGTGCTCATATAGATAGCTCAAATTTCAAATTTTTCAGATTAGTGTGGAACCTAGACAAATGTGTAGTTCTCGTCATCCTAAATCCGACGTAACTTGTTGCACGTAAAACGAACTCTATATGACTCTAGAAATGAGTTTTGTTCACTTTCCCAAATAGGGGAATTTAAAAAAAAACATAACCCAGTCAGCAGTCTGTACTGCTGACGTGGCATTGACTGGGCAAGTGAGGCAGACGTTGACTTGGTCAAAGCACTTCTCAGCTAATAAAATCATGACAAGTGTCTCTTTGTTATTCGTCGGATTTTAATCATTTTTCATTGGTTGGAATGATGGCCAACCACGGGCTGACACATGGCGTAGCCGGAGGCTGCCACATGGCAGCCCGTAAGGGCCACCAAAATTCTTTCTATAGACTAGGCGAAGGCATCGAGGGTTGAACCCACGAACTCCCAACACACAACGAAGACCATTGCAAATAGACCACACAGATATGACTCAACCATATATATTGAGCGATTGTTATAAAGTTCAATGCCATATAGCTTGGAGGTTGGGCAGACTTATCCACTGCATGTGAATGCCATTCTCAAGCCACCAGCATTTATGCCTAACTTCCAAGGGTTATTTGACTACCGAGGGGAATGGGCCAGCATCGAGGGCTAGCCCCTGGGCGCATGGCCCCCCCATATGACCCTATTTTCTGCATTTTTAGGCCTTGGTGGCCAAATTAACCATCCGAAAAATCCACTTGGATTTCAGCAAAATTGGTGGCCTATTAGCGGAAAACGAGGCAAAAAATGAGGGTTCGGTGTCGAATTTTGGGCAATTTGTGGAGTGAATACTGGAAAAACTAGGGGAGGTCATAACTTCTCGAGTTTTCAACGAAATTGGATGCAGAAAGAGGTTAAGTAGCCATTTTTGGACATTCTGGACTCATTGGAGCATGTTGCAGAAGAATTTGAGCATTGTAAACACATATTTTTACACATTTGAGCATAATAGAGAGGTCCAAGCCATTGGAAGTTGGACCAAGGAGACGTATCATGGGAGGGGTGAATTCTTTCATCATATTCCTGTTATGATGTGTTGTTGGTGATATTTTGTACACTTTTATGTTGTTGTTCAGTTTCTTATTTATGTTAAAATTGTTAATAAAATTAACATAAGAACTCATTTTCACTTGCAATAAACTCATGAATCCTTAAGCACATGAATGGCATTATGTTTATAATCTGAGGAGGATCTTAGCACCGCAAAACTAATATTCTCAATCAAATCAGAAAGGCAGAGGAGGAAAGGATCAAAATTTGACATAGAAAAAATAACATGAGTTGTGACTCTTCTATTGATCACACAAACTTGATGATTATAATGAACCTGTTGAGGGGTATTTAAAGTTTTTCGACTATCAACTCACCCAAAATAAATTAACATACAACTACACACTAAATTTAACCTTTCCAAATATAGAATGAAATCAAGCCCACTCACACCTGACTTAGTTATATCACACTGACACTGGTTAACTCAAACACTATATTTGGACTACTCTGCATGCGGGTGTAATTAAAATTTCCAAAAATCCCCCTTAATTATCACTGTATGACTCAACATAACTCAATCGTAGCTCAACTATGTCTATTAGGCTTACAATAGAAATTGACTCAATCATCACTCAGACATGCGTGATGGTCTAAGTCTCATCTAGGCTTACAATGACTCAAAAATTTTACAATGTTGAATTTTCTTTTTCGTTTTTTCCAAATTCTATATACTTGAAATTCCTTCATTCTTTGGTTCACATTCTTGTTGTAAGCCCAATATTCTTTTACTTTTTGTTGCTACAATTTTTCTTTGACTTTTGTTGTATTTGTCCTGGAAAACAATCTAATTCTTCCTTCTACTACTTCCTCTTCAAATATTTGTTCAACCATGGATTGCTACCACAACTCTTCATTTTCAAACTCTGCTCTTCACTCTGCTTCTTGCACTTCATATTCATGACTTTCTTTCTGCCATATTTCTTGATAGCATAATCTCATCTCTTGTTGACTCCATTTCTAAAAAAATGTTTTAATGCATTCTTCCTCGTTTTCAAAAACTTCAATGTCCTTCTCTTCACTTTCATCATCAAGTACTGATGCCTTTCACCTATAGTCTACACACTTCGTATCATCATTAGGATTACATGTAAAATCATAATCATGCTCTTTTTTCTCATTCACCACTTCATTTAATTCTTTCATTCCAACTGTTGCTTTAAGACTCTCATCATTTCTTTCAATTTGGTTTTGAATCCATTCTTCAATGAGCTTCAAATTTGCATCAAACTTATTAACAACTTTGTTTTCAACTTCTTCTCCTATGTTATTTTGAACACTTGAATATTCAAAAAAAATGTTAAAAACATCTTTTTTATGCTCTTCAGTGAGAGCTTCCTTCTCTACCTCTTCCTTATTTTCCTTCTTTTCCACTGCATGGAGGTTGTCTTCCATTGTTATGTTGTCAATGGATATTTTCATCAAAAACCCTTCAATCACTTTATCCTCTTCTTGATCATTAGTCTTATCCAAACTTAAACAGAAACACAACAACTTATAGATATAATCATAAACACAGAGATGCAACAAAAAAACACTTCATTTAATTAATAGAAAAATATTGAACTATGCTTACAAACATAATGGAAACAAGATAGCTCGGGCGATGGTAGCTTATCTTTGAGAAGAGATGTGGCGTTTACATGCCTCTTAACTATGTAATAATGAGGCTCAAGGGCCTATTTATTATTGGAAAGCATGAGGAAACCCTAAACAACCAAAACCATAACCCCAGGAGATGTAACACCAAGAGTTTGTGGGCCTCGTTGGGGTTAGTTAGGCAACCAACTTCACGGGGTCGTAACTTGGTCATATTATCTTTGTTTGGCGCGTATGATAACTTTTTGGAAAGGTCTCACCGAGTACTATAGGTTTCGCCACAGGCCTTTTCCTATGGCTACAGACCTATCGCAGACCCCAAAAAAATGTCTTTTAGGGGGTCAAAACTGTTCCGGAAGTTCAAGACCAGAAAAACTACGAAAAATAGTAAATTCTGAAATGAACAAGGAAATAAATGAAACTAATTGGGGGTTTAGTTAGAATAGGTGGGTGGCCACCAATATCCACTTTGATCATTCCTCCCCCTTAGGAGGCAATGCTCCCCATTGGGCGCAGAGCCTCCATGAGGTGAGGAAATTTTTGTTAAACCTGGTCCCTGGTGAACCCCTTGTCCTCGTGAAGGAGTTGCCTCGCTTTGACAACTCGATATAATTGTATCCTCTGTTGATGAGTGTTATTGATCTGTGAGTCCATGATCTGATCAGTTGTGGCTTGTTCCATGCAATCCGAGTTGAGCTCTGATGGTGTGAGTTGTTTTGCAATGTCAGATGTGTCCAGCAATGGTGGAAAGTATGGCCGAAGGAAATCTACACTGAACACTGGGTGCAGAATAAGGAACGATGGGATGCTAAGCTCGAAGGTATTGTCATGGATGGCCTTGGTGGTGTATGGCCCATGTCGGAGTGGGAGAAACTTGCGATGGGGTCCAGCAAGGTGCTCCTTCTGCAAATGTAGCCAAACTGTGTCGCCCCTTGGAACTTGTATGACACTCCATGTTGATCATGGCGTTGCTTGTACTTAGCATTGGCTCTGTCCAATATATCATGGACCTATTGCCAGATGTGTTGAATGCGCTCAATGACGTTGTAATCCCTTTCAGCTTCAGACTAAACATGAGTCGAATATACCTGAGTGGCTGCAAATGGTATGGCCACATCAATGGGGCATAATGGCTGAAATCCCAGCCCTACCTGAAAGGGGTTGTGGCCTGTTGAGCTATGGAGAGATCTTTTGTAGCTGTGTTGGACATAAGGGAGACTTTCATCCCACGTGCGTGGATTCTTCGATTTGTACATGCGCAAAATGTGTACGATCATCCTGTTGACAACCTCTATTTGGCCATCAGTTTGGGGATGGAAAGTTGTGGACTTAGTAAGTTTTGTATCCAGCATCGACCAGAGACTTGACCAAAATGTACTCATGAATCTGCTCTCCTGATCTGAGACAATGGACTGTGGGATCCCAAAGTGTACCCACACTTGCTCAAAGAAGAGCTTAGCAATGGCCTCTGTTGTGACACTCTTCTTGCAAGCTGCCATGATGGCCATCTTAGAGAATCTATGGATGATCAATGCAATCATTGCCGTGCTTAGTAGAAGGAAGGCCCTATAGGTAATCCATGGAGACAGATTCCTCAGGCTGGATAGGAGTAGGTAGAGGAGTATACATGCCTTGCTTCTTGATGGTTGGTTTGGTAATGGCGTAGGTGGTGTAGGATCTAATGTACTTCCCAACATCTTGACAGAGTTTCGGCCAATAAAAATATTTCTGCAATACTGCCACTGTTTTCTCTACTCTGAAATGTCCAGCGACCTGACTGTAGTGTGCCTCCCAAATCATCTTGGCATGCTCACTTGAAGGAACACAGATGTGTCTCAGGTGGGCATAACAGTGCACCCTGAAGGTGAAAATTTGGAACTTGCTTCCCTTCCAGGAGTGTCTGGTATATGTTGCTGAATTTTGGATCACTCTTATAAATATGTGGCCCACCTGATGTCTCGTGCTCACAAGAGTCGAGCACAATGATCAGCACCATGATCGGTGGTCGATTGAGGCAATCAACAACGTTATTGTTGCTGCTCTTCTTATACTTAATTTTCAAATGAAACTGGTTCAGATACGTGGACTATTTTTGATGGTATTTGTTCTACAAATATAGTATTTATGCAACTATCCATTTTTACTTCAAGCAAAATAAATATGAACCATATAGAGAGTTTTTATTTTAATAAGACGTTATAATTTCAAATTGCAAGAGAGTACAGTTTCACTGTATCTTTCTTAATAAAAAGTTACCGTTTTAAATTCTAAAAAGTAGACTCTCTCGGATTACTAAAAACTAGCAAGAAATCAAATTGAACTATAATTATTAGAGCAATAATGCCATTGCATATATCAAATTAAAAGATGAATGAATGTTAAAAAATATTTTGGAATGCATATATCAAATTAAAAGATGAATGAATGTTAAAAGCTATTGTGGAATGCACAACTTTTTACGCTCTTCCATCTCAATTTAATTAGGTGGGGAGGCAAAACTCAATCTGGATCCCAGAAAACTAAGAGGCACGAGGCACGCTCTGAGCGAGTATGCGAACATGTCCAACGCTTGCGTCCGCTTCATATTGGATAATATCACGAACGAGTCTCCACAAAACATATGTTCCACACGCGGACAGGGATTGGAAATGGGAGTCTTGTTTGGATTTGGGTCAGGCCTCACCGTTGAAACAATCGTTTTCAATAATTTAATGACTAAATGTTCAAAGAAAAATGAAACATCTAAACTTTGCAATAAACGTGAGCAGTGTGTTTTTAGAGCTACACAACTTTACTCCATGACTCTCTTTATCATATACCATGTCACATATACAAATATGCTTTGGTATCTCTTTATCATTGATCTGATCATGGTGGGAATGAGAGTGTATCTTCTATGCTTTGTTTGGAATGTATTTGCGTTGTTTTGTCTTTGATATGTCGTTCTTCCCTTAATTTAGTTTAGTTGTTTAGTTTAGTTTTTTTGTTTTGATTTTTAAGTGTATATTGGATTTTCACTTCAACATTAATATTGTAACTGAACTGTGTGCTCATTTTATCTTTTATATCTTTTCAATAAGGTAGCAGAGAAGTTGTAAGTATTTGGTTAATGGTAAGTATAATTATAATTAAGTATAGTTTGAGTGGATTTAATGATTCTTAACATGTGTTTTTTTTTAAAAGGTCATAGATGCAAATCTTAAAGGGTGAAGTATGTACATTTCTAATAAATTTAAGTAGACAAATTGTTGTGTAGAAAAAAATATTATTTATTTAGGAGGATTAATCTTCTCTCCTATTTAAAGTGAAATACGGACATTTCTATTAAATTTAAGTTAACAAATTATTATGTAAAAGAAAAATATCATATACTTACTAAAATTAATACTTCATCTTCTATTTACAGTTAAATTTATTTACTCTCCTATATATGTTTCTTTTAAAATAAATTATTATTATTACTATAAAAAAAATCAATTACATAATAACCTAATTTTCATAATTATAGATATCAAAATAATCACAATTACTAAATCAAAACCAACACTACAGGTGCTAGTACTACTTCCAATATATCAAAAGTTCACTTCTTCTGCTTTACCTGTCCGAGTATTTCCTTCAAATTACTTCACACGTAAAATTAAAATGTGAATGGATGTCAAAACATATTTTGGAATGTACTTCAATAAACATAGAGATTGTAAATAATTAAGCCAATAGCCACGTGAAAAGTAAGGTAGATGGACAATAAAAATTATGCACTTCAGTAGTGCTTCCTTCAAAAGTATTCACACATCAAATTAAAAAATGAATGAATGTTAAAACAAATTTTGGAATGTATAGGATTTAGACATACATAATCCAATAGCAAAGGTGAAAAGCAAGGTAGATGGATATACAAAAGTGAAGTAGATGTAAATAAAATTGATGTATAGGAAGAAGAGTGTATATAAGTAGTTTCATTAGAATTTTTTTTTTTAATTTTATAGTATTTTTAGTTTTGATTACCTTAAATCAATTATTTAATTTAATAAAATAAATTTGTTAAAATATTATGGGCTAATATTATGATTTATCAATACTAAATATCAAAAAAATTATGACTTATTTTATATGACGTTTGTTTATATGACTATTTATTTTAATTAAGAAATTAATAAATTTAATTAAAATGATAAAAAAATGTGGAAAAATATGTTTTTAATTATAGAACTCTTTGAAGGGTTTTGAATTGGCATTGATATTTTGGGAGGGTTGCAAACTAAAGAGTGCAGGGAAGGTGGATGGTTCCGCCACTAATCTAAAATAGAATGGGGGAGCCGCAACATGCATAGGATTTGGAAACTGAGGAATTTTGCAGTGTCATCGTAAATAGTTAAGATAAGGCAAAGCCAAGTCTCAAAAAATTTGTTAAGAGACTAGAAGAGGATTTATAGGTGGTAATCCCTCGAACCACCTCGACTATGAAGTAAATGGCTCTTCTAGATCAAGGGCCTCTGGCTGCCCCCCTAAACAATAGAAACGTGGGTTCTATCGAATTGGATTCATCCTTGCAAAGGAAGAATTGATATCCTTATTTGTGCAAAGTGGGTTTTCACTTTTTTGTTTGGGTTTAAAGAGTAACTAATTTGGTTCTCAGTAATGGACCTTATTTTATGGGGCCCTAGAGTTTGTTCCAAAACAAATGGAGTTTGGCTTTCAACCTGAACTTGTACATCCCTAAAGCAGTCCCTGCATAGGTCAAACTCAGACATCTCCCTATGTATCTCTGGAAGAAGGATGTGATCAAATTTATTTCTGTAGGAAAATTTATGGATATGGGAGATCCTACAAACAACTATTCATGTGCACGAGTATGCATAGAGGTAGAATCAGAGAGAGCCCTCTCTTATGAAATCAAAGCTTCTTTTAATGGATGGACACATTTGCAACCTCTGGACTACGATCAATTGCCCTCAAAACATATGTATTGCCACCAATATGGGAATTTCATCAGAAATTGAGAAATCAAGCAGTTAGTGCAAGAAGAAACTAGATGTAAGTTACAAGAAAGAGTACCCTATAGAAAGGAGGTTCTAGGGCACCAAAGAGTAGATTCAATGAAGGAACCAATTCACATACCTAGAAAATATTTGGAGTCACTCAGAAGGGAAGGAAGGACGAATGAAACAAGGAGAAACATAGAAAAAATATAAAAACAAGGAGTCTAAAGGAGCAGGCTCTAACCCTATAAAAGCCATTCTGGTTGTTGTTAATTAGAAATATGGCTTCAAAATCCTCTAGTCTTCAACAAACAAAGGATCAAGGGCATTCAAGTGCAAAAAAGTGAGGTAGAAAAATGAATGTAGAATTACATGAACTTGAGGCTCAAAGAGAAAGAGAAAGATGTACCAAAAGCACACTCAACAACATTATAGAAAGGAATATACAACCAAAGCCAAATAGTCCCTCAAAGATAAGCCAAGGGGCAACCCAAATACACCATGTGTAATAAATTATGATAATCTCTTTGAGTTGCAAAGGGATTGGACAAAAGGAGGAAGTAATTAAACTTACTTTGAAACTAGAGCACCCTTACTTGATGCTAATTCAAGAAAGGAAGCTGAATGAAAAGGAAGCAATAAGAATTGGGAAGAGAAGCTAGATAATCTATGAAGGCATGGCAAGTAATGCCCAAGGAAAATTAGGAGGAATTCTTTCAATCAAAATAGAGCTAATTCAATCTATAATCAATAGCTAGTGGATCACGATTGAAGTATGTTCTATAGGGGTAAATATAGTTATATCTCTCTTCAACATGTATGTTGTAGACTACATTGGAGGAAAACAAGATTGTTGGAATTATTTATCAAAATCTATAGAAGCCAATAATTGTGACAATGTAGTAATATGAGGGGTTTGGGAATTGAAAAATTTTGCAACGTCATTGCAAATAGTCAAGGTAAGGCAATATCAGGTTCGGAAAAAAATGTTAAGAGACTAGAAGAGGCTTTGTACGTGGTAATCCCTCCATCCACCTTGACTATGAAGGCTTTGACTCTTTTGGATTGAACATTGGTTGAGAAATTCATGGGCCTTTGGTTGCCCCCTTAAACAGTAGAAATTTAGGTTCTATATGATTGGATTCCTCTCTGCAAGGGAAGAATTGATGCCTTTCTTTGTGGAAATGATTTTTTTACTTTTTGTTTAAATTTAAATAGGAACATATTTGTTTTTTATTAATGGACCTTATTTTATGGGGCCCCAGAATTTGTACCTACATAAATGGAGTTTGGATTTCGACCTGAACTTGGACATCCCTAAAGAAATCTCTATGTAGGTCAAAATCTTGCATCTCCCTATGTGTCTATGGAACATGGATGTGATGGTACCTATTACAAATTATCTAGGAAAGTTCCTAGCTATGGAAGGTCCTACAAACAACTATTTATGTGCACGAATATGCATACATGTCAACTTGGAGAAAGGAATATCGTATTAAGTCTTACCTTGAACCATATTCCATCTAGAGCTTCTTGAAATCTACCAAATCAATGGCCATTTCAGCAGAGATATTGATATGAGATTAAGCACACCAAACCCTCGAATCCTACACAAAAATCTCAAAATATAATTTGTTGGAATGGTTATATGAATCTATAAATCTATAGTTATTTTATATAGTTTGATATGAGATAAATATTATTATAAATCATTATATTGTTATAATATAATGGGCCAATATCATGAGCTAATATCATGTTTATTAATACCATAGTCCAATACCATGGCTTATCAATTCCAGATACCAAAAAACTATAACTCATTTCATGACAGTTTTTCAAATGACAGTTTTTTTTAATTAATCAATTTAATTAAAAGGGTAAAAATGGTGGAAAAATAGATTTTCAATTATAGATATGGTTAGATGATTTTGAGTTGGTTTTGAGATGAGTGTGCAAGTACAATAGAGGCACAACTTTAAGCCAGCACAAATAAAATCTACTCAAAGGAGGAGGAGTATTGTCGATTGAAATCCAAAAGGTTGTGGATCAAAGTAGGGGATCAAAAAATGAGTTATTTTCATAAAATTTATAAGGAAAGAGAAATGATAGAGTCACAGAAATTAAGGTGTGACAGATAGCCAAGAGAATGCCAACAGGAGGTGTAGCAAGAAGTTGAATTCCATTTCAAGAATATTTACAAGGAAGTTGAGGAAGATGCAAAAGAATAGATAGAGGAAGTTCTAGAATAACTAACTCAACTAATTGTGGAATGGGAAAATCGGGGGGGTTACAAAAGTAATTGGGGAGAAGGAAATTAAGAAAGCTATCCAAGATTTGGTGCAAGCTAAGTCACTAGCACCGGATGGGTATACCATCAATTTTTGCAAGGCTTGCTAAGAAATTATGAAATATAATCTCTGGAATATGCTTAATGAAACTCTTAGAAATACAAGAGTGGCGGGTGAAACCAAATCTTCCTTTTTCCTACTAATTCTTAAATAAATGAACCACTACTCATTTATCGTATTTAGGCCTATCTCCCTCTATAATAATTCATACAAAATTCTCACAGAGATCATTACTAAAATATTAAACAATATCATGGGAAGAATTATATCATAAAGTAAAGGAGGATTTATTGACAGAAGATATATTTTGGACAATATAATCCTATTTTAGGAATTTATAAGCTTGATTCAATGAAGAAAGGACAAAGGAATGGTGATCAAAATTGATATGGCTAATTCCTTCAATAGAGTCAAACATTCCTACTTTCTTGAAATATTAAAAAGGATTGGGTTCTCTCTACACTTCGAGAATGGATTAGTGCTTGCATAGGGAAACCATGGGTGGCACCCCTGATCAATGGTAGGACAAGAGCCTTATTTCCTCTCACCAGAGGGCCATGACAAGGCTTCAATCTCTCCCCTTTTCTTTATGTGGTGGTTGTAGATGCATTAAGCTAGAGGCTATAAAACGAAAGATGCAAGGAAATATCCTAGGGGTTATGATTTTGCATGGGGTGAAGGTCATCAACCATGTGAAAGTCATAGATGATACATTAATACTAGGTAGAGCCTCCATAATCATTAAAGAAAGATTAAAAAGGGTACAAAATGTGTTTTTTCAAGCCTCATAAATTCTTACAATTAATGAAAAGGGTCATGTTTATGGATGGAATTCTAGTTGTTTGAGCTTACCCGTATAGTAAGAAGACTGATATTTATGCTAGTTCACTCCTAGACCTCCTTTACTTATTTGGGTGTTCCTATATCTTTAAGGTATGCAAGAGTCAAGGATTGGTTGAGAAATATGCAAAAAAAATGGAAAGGAAAATCAAGAATTGGGGGGTATGCTGGTTAAATTGAGTAGGAAAAAGTGTTCTTATACAAGTAGTTATCTCTGCTCTACCAATATTCCAAATTTTGGCAATTATAGTACTGACTAGATTCCTAAATGTTATGAATCGAATGATAAGAAATTTCCTATGGAAAGGAGGGAAAGATAATCAAGGGAAATTCCACGTGGTACAATGGAAGAAAGTTAAAGTCCCAATCTCACATTGTGGCTAAATATCAAAGACATGAAACTCATGAATCTATCCTTCAGGGCCAAAATTATATGGCGAATGGTTTCAGGACCCAAAATATGGTGGAATACTATTATGTAGAAAAATAATTCAAGGAAGTAACTTGTGTTGTCTAGACAAGCCCTTAAATCTTAAACATTCCTCAAGATTGTCAGCTTGGAAAAAAAATTAAAGGCTAGTGGGCCTACTAGAATATGCACTTCATTGGTTTCTGATGAATGATTGCTCAATAAAGCTTTGGGAGAATAGTATTATGTACTTATCGCCTATAAAAAAAACTTTCATAATTCAAATGACTAGTAGTGCACCTCCTGACCAAAGGGGTACATTGGATGAGTGACCTATGAAAATGGTAAGAGGATGAAACTAGATTTTTGAAGGCTTGGAAGGAGCTTGAAATCCCTCCCCCCCCCCCCCCCCCCCCCACACAATTCAAGGCTAGTTATGAGAAATCATTAGAAGTACTTGGACCCTAGGCTTTGATAAGTCTTCGAACATGACATACCAAAGTTTGGGGGCTAAAAGGAAACTACATTGTTAAGAAAGGGTGTGATCCCCTTTGCAGTGCCCATGTTACAATACCTAAGTCTCTAGTTTGGAATGGAATTTGGAACAAGAAGGATATACCTACGGTAAATGTCTTTAGTTGGCTAGTGTAGCACCAAAAACTTTTGACATGCGAAAAATTTAAGAGAAGAAAAAATCAAGCGCTGACAATTTGTTACAAGTATAGAAATTAGGAAGAATCCTTCCATCACATATTTCTATAGTGAAATTATGACCTGCAAGTATAGAAAATAGTGCATCAAAATTTAGTTAGCATGACCTTGATTCCAAATGCAGTGGACGACATCTTTGCAAAAGTATGGAACAATTATCTACGAAACTTGAGGAAAAAAAATATCTTAAGAGAATTTTGTTATCCTTACTAAAATACCTCTTCTGGAAGATATGGTTGGCTTGAAAAGAAAGGGTCTTCAACCAGAAAGGCATTACAGGAAATTTCAACCTAACAGTGCCCATGAAATTTTCATGTACGTAATATGTAAAACAATCAAAATACTTTAAATTTGAAAAGATGTACATGTAAATATTTTGGAGGGAAAATAAATAAAACTACTTTTATTAATTGTATTTTTGACTTATCTCCTTACATTTTTACTCAAATTTCAAGTGTAGACACTTGTTGGATGCATAATTAAATTCCACATCCAATGAGTACCCCTTATATATACTTCTGATAAGATCCACATTGATAAAAATTGAAGATACATTAAAAAAGCGTGTTGAACACACTGTTTTAATGTATCTTCAATTTTTATGAATGTGGCATTCTCAAAAGTATGTATAATGGGTACTCGTTGGATGCCGAATTCAATTCCACATCTATTGAGCGTCTATACTTGAAATTTAAGTAAACCTACAAGGAGATAAGCCAAAAATAAAAGCAAAAAAAGTAGTTTTTTTTCTTTTCCCTCTAAAATTCATAACTCTTATTTTATTGTTTTCCCATTATTTTATTATTTTTCCTTAGGCGGCCACTTTTAGGCTAAAATTTCCTCTAATGCATTCCCTTGGAAAATATGGCAGTGAAAGTAATAGGACTACTTTGTGAAACTTTATAGGTAGAGACATGGAACCAAAAAAAAGATGAAATATTAAGCAACAGAGAATGTAATTGGGTAAACACCTTTTTCCAACAAAAACAGGTTGTATTCTAATAAAATTATGGCTTAGGATGTGGGCTAGCATTTATACATAATGAAGGAAAACCTAAATAGTTGGATAAAAGAGCAGTAGTCCCATTTTATTTTTTCAATGGATCCTCACAGGGGAACTCGAGCGATGAGGGTATAGGGGGACTCATATGAGATCTCATGTAAAGCCGGATTAAAACTAAAACACACATAGAGGTTCTGCTATCTGTTCAGAACTGATGACCTTAATAAACCCCAATTTCTCAGCACAGTTCCATGGAGGAATCACCCCTCCTCATTAGCAATCATATGGTGCCCAACCTCCCACACCATTAGCCGCCCCAATAGCCTACTCGTCTATGCAATAAAGTGAGCATCCTCACCAACTGTTCGAACTCTTCTTTACAAATCAACACCTTTGCACTACACACTCCCTTTTTCAAGCCAAGCATGAGCTAATGCAACAAACTTTAGTCTCGAATCCATATACGTGCAGTCAATCTGGAGGTTGTGAAGGCGTGAGAGCGGTTTCTAAGTAAAGTGTAGCGCAACTTCGAGAAATTCGATTTCTCTGGTTTTTCGCTTAGGTGTTGAGGGAACGATCAATGATAAGTGAACCAAGGATATATTCTTTCAGTCACCGATTCTCTTAGTCATCGGATCTTGGTTCAAAAAGAAACTGAGTCCCTTTGCCATGTTTCAAATCTGATTGCTTATGATGATCATTGAATCATGCTCCTATCCTCCGATAAAGCCCACGCATCACAACTTGCCAAATAGGGATTAAAACACGCATAATGAATGTTTCTCACCTAACAACCCTCTCCAAGAAAAACCACCAATTCGGTGCATTCAATACTCTGTTCCACCACACCTCTTAACCGCAGAAGTCGCTCAATATTTGTACTTCGTTTCTGATGCTGTCACAAAGCCTCGATTATGGCTCCAGGCATATATAACTGACTTCTAAATTACAGCTCGACCTCTTTGTATTTGCACTACTCCAATTAAAGTCTCAACCCTCTTATCGTCTGAGAACAAGTCTCGCTCGAAAACAGAGTATCGGTCTTAAACAAATATGAAGATATCAAGAAATTAGACTCTCCAACCTAGCAATTGGTTCTTCCAAAAAGTATTGTACTTGGCCTTGGAAATTGAAGAGATAGACCTGCAAACCCAAAATTCTCTTACTACAGATTTCAATTAGGTCTCAGAAATGATTGAGTGGGTTTTCCACCCTTCTGCTACATTAGAATAATCTCCTTATGAGTGCTTCAAAGTGAAATCATCTACCAAGATAAGTATTGACCATAACAACAATAATATTTAGTAATATTCTTCATTTATATATATGGATAGAGATATTCACACAGTTCCCAAAAGAACATAAAATGTATTTCATTAATCAATTTCAAATACAATACTTGGCCTGATTTTCAACATTAAAATGGCCTTCCATACATCACATCACTCTCACACACACTCTCTTGCCTTCGAGGCTTACCAATGTATACAAAAGGATTTTGCAACCATTTCTGGTTCAGATCCACAATCTACTCAACCATATCCTAAAAATCCTCTAATTCCACTTTTAACTCAACTAATTCCCTATTCTAGGATCTCCTAATCCCTAAGATCTCTATGAGATCTTCACAAGTCAAACATCTCTCATATTCTCACGTTAACTGAGAATATTTACATTGAAAACCTCACATACATTTTCTCACTCAATTTATTAAAAATATACAAATTTCCTATTAATAAATTAAATTTCAAATCAAACATCACACCCCCTAAGTTAACCAAATATACAATGATTTTCTGAGCAGGATGCTCCTGCATTAGACTCCCGATGTAGAAAAAGAATTCATAGACTCTTGTCTATGAGGTCTATCACTTTTCTGTAATAATGTGAAAACTACAAGTCTCAATGACTTGCTACCTCCAGGATTCCAAACTTTGTTTTGTTGTTGGTCCCTCAGTATTTCTCCTTCATTTTTCTTTGGCTACAACCTTCCAGGCTTCCACACCTTATGCTATAGTGTTCCACTATCCTTATTTTCATCATTCTTCACTTTCCATTCAACTTTACAGTGGATTACTGGCTTTCTCCTGCTATAACTTTTCTTAGGAACTTGCATCAATGATTCATCTATGGCCTATTGCAACTCAGTTTTCTACTGTAAACAAACCTTATTTTCATCGCTCTACCACTGCACTTTGTTGCACTCTGTCCATTCATCTTCAAACTACTGATTTCCTACTTCAACGCTTTTTGCTTCAACTTCTGCTATTACTTTTGACATTGCTCTAGATACTGATGTAGGTATTACTGCCACCCAAACTTTCTGAATATCCTTGAAGATATCTCCCTCTACAATATCTAATTGCTTCTCCTTGTCTACAAGTTTACTTTCAAAAAGTAAACTGTTGTCCAATTCCCTGACTGCAGTAACATATTCACTCACACTTCTCTATATATTAGTTAACATAACATAGTTTAGCAAACTAATATCTGTTTTTGTCTCAGCCAAAACTTGAGACATTCTTTTGTCAATGTCTGCAATCCCTTTCTCATGCTCAGATGCTTCCAACAACCAGTTCAACAATTCACTTTCTACCTGATTCCTTTCAAACACGTCATCATTATGACATTTATCGATTCTAGCATAACTCTCTTCCCTCTCCTTGACAACATTCCATAGCTGTCCTTTAGCTCCTTGACTAATCCTGGTAGTCAGTTCAGTCTCCTTCAGTTCTAAGACTGATTCTTCTTTAGCATGAGACATGTCTGTCTCACCTTCATCCTCATTGCTTTCTTCTTTTTCGCCACAAATCCAATCTCTTAATGATGCTGCTTCATTCTTTATCAGAATAGAATTCTGATCCTCCATCTTTGTGATAACTCTAGATGTCTGTCCAACAGTCTCCTTTTGGCCACTTAAGAAAGCCAACTTCTCCCTGTCCTTACCAATAACAGGTTCCATCATATGAGACATAATTGTCTCATCTCCATTGGAGATACTTCCTTCATTAAGTAAGGAATCTATAAACTCCTTCTGCTGCAACAATTCATCCTTGTCTTCTTCCGAAAACCATTCATCATCATACTTTGCTTGGAAACTTTCAACCTCATTCAAGACAGTTCCAAAAGATTGTCTGTCCCCTGCAAAACCTGCAATCACACACAAATTGTCAATTTTAAAACCACAAGACCCAATGGTCTTATTTGATGATTCAGTCATCAAATCCCTTTTCTGTTCCAAGTCTTCTACATGACTCAGAAAATCTTCAATGGTCTTCATCTCAGCTTCCTCAAGCATAGCATTTAAGTGTTTGATATCCTTTGCTTCTTCTTGCTTTTGGCCATCATCATGAGCCAAACTTCCTCTACTTTCAGTCCTTGCAGCATGCTGAAAAACAACACCTTTTCTCAACTGTGTATGAGCATTTATATGAGACTTAATGGTCCCATCTTCTTTCATAACAGAATTTAGATTTTGTCTACCTTCTTTCTCTTGGGTGACAATATCAGAAAATTGTCCTTCCTCACATGTTTCACCTGCAAACATATACAAGATATCATATTTCAAATCATGAGACCTTAATGTTTCATCCATCAAACCTTCATCCTGATACCTACTTGCCTTGAGTACCTCATCCTCTCCTTGAGCCTTCATCATTTTCTCTTTCTTCTTCTGTAGCCTATGCCACCTCATCTTTCTTCTTACAAGAAAACCACATCTCTGGTCTTCCTTATTTCTCTGTAACAACTCCATCAATACTTCAAGATGGACTACTATCTCAGCCTTCTCCCTCTCATATTCTTCATCATTCAACTACTTCCATATGCCATTTTCCTTGGCATCTTCTTTCTTCACTTTGTGGCTTCTCCCTGAACCTCTGCTATGAATATCAGTAGTCATCTTCTTCTCCATCTCCGTGAGCTTCTCACACTCACTATGAGCTGCACTAAGCCTCTACTATAACAAGTTCTCCCTGCTACAACTTACCTCACCAAGCTCTCCCCTGTACTTGGTCTTTTGGCCAGCACTGGTCCTCTGTCAGGAACCTCCTGAGCACTCCTTCCTGCTCCTTCTAGGCTTATATCCTCAACTCATCTTCTCTTGAGAACACTTAATTGTCCTCTTGTATTTCAACCTCAGCTGAAATACTAGGTTCTAGCCACACTCTTCTTCTGCTTGGAAACTCTTACTGGCTTCCTTCACCACTGCTCTTAAGACTGATCTTCTTTTGTAGAGATACTTCACTAATTGTTGTTACCTCAACGTCAATTGCACACACGACTATTACAGTTTTTTTTTCACCTATACATCACAATTATTATTTGAATGTTCCTTCTAATCATATTTTCCTGCTACATACTCCCCTTTGTTATTTCCACCAGAATCTTATTTCTCAAGCCAAATCTGTTCAGTGACCAGCAATTTCCAATATTTATATAAATTCAAGAAATGTGACACTTTGCCTCTCAATTCCTTCTAGATTTGAATCTAGTTTGTTGGTCATCTATGTCTAATCTTGCCCTTTGTTAACCTACCTCCACGTTATCACATTTAATATGTTACTGGCAGGATAAACTAGATGGACTGCTACGCCCAATGCTTCTCCTTATTTAATGACTTCTTCCAAGGGAATATTGCATGTTGTGATCCATGTTTCTCTCACTCTGAAGCTAAATTCCCCTAGAAAAGTCTCCCCAATGAACACAGGTATCATTTACTTGATCAATGTCACCCCAAAAATAGTCGCTTTTGAACAATTCTCGATCAATCCCAATCGTGGCCTCAACAATTCACATGTCAGAAATAATTTACTTACAACAAGGTTTTATGCATTATAGTTCTTCATGCCAAATATGCGCAAGATCAAGCCTTGTAGTCTTATAGGCTTCAGGCACAATAAGTCTCTTCTTCACTATGTGCAAGAATGTTTTATGCTTCCATTCCCACCTATGCTCTATGCTTGAACCATGTTAACTCCATGCTCCATTTTCGGTAGTTGGAATCAACTGGATGTCATTTTCAACGATCATGCAATCCCAAATGGTGGCAGTAGAAGTGCCTCTTTTCCAAATAGAATAAGGCTTATTTTTCTCCAAAAATTCATTCTCCAAAAACCTTTTGGCTCTGATACTAGAATGATGTAAAGCCAGATCAAAACTAAAACACACATAGAGGTTCTGCTATCTGTTCAGAACCAATGACCTTAACAAACCCCAATTTCTCAACACAATTCCATGGAGGAATCGCCCCTCCTCATTAGCAATCATATGATGCCCAATCTCCCACACCATCAGCCACCCCAATAGCCTACTCGTCTGTGCAATAAAGTGAGCATCCTCACCACCTGTTCGAACTCCTCTTTACAAATCAATGCCTTCGTAGTGCACACTCCCTTTTTCAAGCCAAGCATGAGCTAATGCAACAAATGACAATCTCAAATCCATATACTTGTAGTCAATCTGGAGGTTGTGAAGGCGTGAAAGAAGTTTCTAAGTAAAGCGTAGCACAACTTCTAGAAATTCGATTTCTCTGGTTTTTCGCCTGTGGTGTTGAGGGCATGATGAATGATGAGTGAATAGAGGATAAATTCTTTTAGTCACTGATTCTCTTAGTCATTGGATCTTGGTTCAAAAAGAAACTGAGTCCCTTCGCCATGTTTCAAATCTGATCGCTTATGATGATCATTGAATCATGCTCCTATCCTCCGATAAAACCCACGCATCACAACTTGCCACATAGTGATTAAAACACGCAGAATGAATGTGTCTCACCTAGCAACCCTCTCCAAGAAAAACCACCAATTCGGTGCATTCAGTACTCTGTTCCACCACACCTCTTAACCGTAGAAGTTTCTCAATATTTGTACTTCGTTTCTGATGCTGTAACAAAGCCTTAATTACGACTCCATGCATATATAACTAACTTCTACATTATAGCTCGACCTCTTTGTATTTGAGCTACTCCAATTAAAGTCTCAACCCTCTTATCGTATGAGAACAAGTCTCACACAGAAACAGAGTATCAGTCTTAAAAAAATCTAAAGATATCAAGAAATTAGACTCTCCAATGTAGCAATTGGTTCTTCCAAAAAGTATTGTACTCGGCCTTGGAAATTGAAGAGATAGACCTACAAACCCAAAATTCTCTTACTACAGATTTCAATCAGGTCTCAAAAATGATTGAGTGGGTTTTCCACCCTTCCGCTACGCTAGAATAATCTCCTTATGAGTGCTTCAAAGTGCAATCAGCTACCAACATAAATATCGACCATAACAACTCTAATATTTAGTAATATTCTTCATTTATATATATGGATAGAGATATTCACACAGTTCCCAAAAGAACATAAAATGTATTTCATTAATCAGTTTCAAATACAATACTTGGCTTGATTTTCAACATTAAAATGGCCTTCCATACATCACATCACTCTCACACACACTCTCTCTTGCCTTCGAGGCTTACCAAAGCATACAAAATGATTCTGTAGCCATTTCTAGTTCAGATCCACAATCTACTCAACCATATGCTGAAAATCCTCTAATTCCACTTTTAACTCAACTAATTCCCTATTCTAGGATCTCCTAATCCCTAATATTTCTATGAGATCTTCACAAGTCAAACATCTCTCATATTCTCATGTTAACTAGGAATATTTACAATGAAAACCTCACATACATTTTCTCACTCAATTTATTAAAAATATACAAATTTCCTATTAATAAATTAAATTTCAAATCAAACATCACACCCCCTGTGTTAACCAAATATACAATGATTTTCTGAGCAAGATGCTCCTCATCAAGATCCCAGAGGAGGTCAGATACAAATTTTTTACCTTGGCCTACGAAAGAGAACAAATAATGACATGGAAGCCATTGCATTACGAGCTGGACTGCAGGTTCTAGAAAAATTAACCTAAGTTCTAGTGGTGGTAATAGGGGACTCAAACATTTTAATTGATAGACTCACCCAACCAAGGAGTTTGTAAATGAAAATCTTAAGATTGAAATTCAAAAAAAACTAAACATAAGCAACGGTTTCAGAAGTATAACCTTTTTGCATGTTCTTCAAAACATTAATGACTAGGAGGATATATGTGCCAAAAATGCTACTAGCCTTCTTGTAGCACAACTCCTTCTCTCCACGGCCAGAGTTGTTCCTCCATTGACAACATACATGGAATCAAACTGAACCGGATGTAGAACCTATGATAGGGTAGGGAATCAAAGTGATGTAAGGATTCCAAGTGAAGGTTCAAGATCAAAACCAAAATAAGAATGGAATGGACATGTTTTTGTTGAAAACGACCCCTCTCATATGTTAGTTGTTCTAAGATATGATACATTCTTGAATATTTTGCTCCAAAAGTTCTAATATCTCCTTATTTTTTTTGATGTTTGGATTTGTCAAGCATAGGCTCTATTACTATTAAAATTGATCATTTGTAAACTTCCTCTGTGTATAGACTTTTTTTTTCTACTTTCTCTTTTATTAATAAAAGTCCACTACTCTTGTAAGAAAGGTTAAAAAGGGCATAACTACTTTGGAAATAAATCTCTATCTTTGATTTTTGTATATTACTATGAATATTCTAAAATATTACATGGAGTTTAAATATCTACCATCCAACTAATATTTATCAATAATTAAATTAAAATTATTTAATCTCTACTTAAAAATAAATTCCCATATAGACATAATAAATATTTGAGTGGAAAAAAATAAAGAAAAAAACTTTAAATAATTAGACTACCATGTCTTCTACACATCCAATTATAGCATTGATAAGACAAGCATCATCATAATATAGAAGCATGTGAGTGGAATACTAAAGAGAAAAATATTGCTAATGAAAAAATGGTGCACTCACAATTGGTCTAATCTGAACCATGTTGAGAAAATTGTGACAAGAAAGGAGGGGGATCCCTTCATCTCTGAACGTCCATTCATCGGGGGTATGGGTGGCAACAACAATAAGTGAATTGGCAAAGAAAAATAATTCCCAATTTTCTACATTTGATTGATATTTATTTATGTTGGATCATGTTTAGTTAGTCGACCAATGGAAAAAAAAATATATAAAAACCAAACTCTTAACTTGCATTGAGCCTAAAATTTCTAAGTTATAATGAGTAGGTTGGTTAGGTTGTTGATTCACATACTTGAACATAAATCGATTTCGGTTGGCCTAATCAAATTGTTGGTTGGCCACTCATCTAACTCCATGCTAGTAAAATGAAGATATTTGTGAACTTTAGAACCTGGATCCTTACAACTTGATACACGTAAGAGATCGATCCTGGTGTAAGACTCCCTCCCACCCCCTTAGATCATGTCAGACTAAATTGGAGGTGTTACTTTGGTTTAACACAACCTCCATGGTCTCATTATGAAAATGGGGTTACAAAATTCTTCATTTCCCAATGTTAGTGAAATTAAATTTGGATGACACCTTTGAATTTAGCTTGACAATAACTTTCTAGTGATATAAATTTCATTTTTTTCTGATGCCCAAATCAAAATTTATACCCAGTTAAATTTCAGTTATTTAAATCCATGCCACTTAGGAAAGTTCAATTATTTAAATCACTACCACATAGGAAAGGACCTACCACATGACACTTATATGGAAACCCCACGTCACCCATGTGGTTCCATATTATCTCAGGTGCCAACGATGATGAAAGGACAAAGGAATGGTGATCAAAATTGATATTGTTAATGCCCTCAATAGAGTCAAGAATTCCTACTTTTTTGAAATATTAGAAAGGCCTGGGTTCTCTCCATGATTTATGAATGGATTAGTGCTTTCATAGGGAAACCATGGGTGGCACCCCTAATCAATGGTAGGCCAAGAGCCTTCTTTCCTCTCACCATAGGGATATGACAAGGCTTCCCTCTCTCCCCTTTGATTTATGTGGTGGTTGCAGATACATTAAGCCAAAGGCTACAAAAGGAAAGATGCAAGGAAATATCCTATGGGTTATGATTGTGGAGGGGGTGAAGGTCATCAACCATGTACAATTCACAAATGATACATTATTACTGTGTAGAGCCTCCATCATCATTAAATAAATATTCAAAAGGGTAGTAAATGCATTTTTCCAAGCCTTATAAATTCTTACAAATAATGAAAAGAGTCATGTTTATGGATGGAATTATAGTATGACTGAACTTACCCATATAGTAAGAAGACTTATATTTACCCTACTTCACTCTTGGACCTCCTTTACTTATTCGAGTATTTCTATATATTTAAGGTATGCAAGTGATGAGGATTGGTTGAGAAATATGTAGAAAATGCAAAGGAAAATCAAGAATTGGGGGGTATGCTAGTTAAATCTAGCAGGAAAAAGTGTTCTTATATAATAATTTCGCTTGGGTGTACCATTCTTCCAAAGTTTGGAAATTATAGCACCAACTAGAGTCCTAAACGTTATGGATCAAATGATAATAAATTTCCTATGGAAAGGATGGAACGATAATCAAGGGAAATTCCACTTGGTACACTGGAAGAAAGTTAAAGCCCCAATCACAAAGGGCGGCTAACTATCAAAGACATGAAACTCATGAATCTATCCTTCGTGACCGAAATTCTATGGCGAATGTCTCAGGCCCCAAAACCTGGTGGACGACTATTATGTAGCAAATTAATTCAAGGAGGCAAGGTTGTGGTGTCTAAACAAGCCCCTAAATCTTAAACATTCCTTAATATCTTCAATTTGGAAAGAAATTTAAAGGCCAATGGGCCTACTGGGAGATGTAGTTCATTGGTTTCTGAGGAATGGTTACTCAATAAAACTTTGGGAGGATAGGATTATGGGTGTACCACCTCTAAAACAACTTTCATAATTCAAACCACTAGCAATGAACCTCTTGACCAAAGGGTACATTGTCTAAGTGACTTATGAAAATGGTAAGAGGATCCAACTGGATGTTGGAAGGGTTGGAAGGAGCTCGAATCGCGCCCCCCCCCCCCCCCCCCCCCCCCCCAACCCAATTCAAATCTAGTTATGAGAAATCATTAGAATCCCTTACATGCTAGGCTCTGATGAGGCTTCTAATAGGACATCCTAGAGGTTGGGGGCCAAAGGGAACCTGTATGATCAAACAAGGGTGTGATCCACTTTGCAATACCCATGTTACAATAGCTGAGTCTCTAGTTTGGAAAGTAATTTGGAACAAGAATGATTAACCTAAGGTAAACTTCTTTAGTTGGCTAGTGTAGCACCAAAAAATTTTGACATGCAAAAATTTTAAGAGAAAAGGAATTTAAGGGCTAATGATTCCATCACATATTTCTACATTGAAATTATGCCTGACAATTCTGGAAAATAGCACATCAAAGTTCAGTTAACATGACCCTGATTCCAAATGCAGTGGAAGACGTATTTTAAAAAATATGGAACAATTGTCTTGGAAGCTAGAGGAAAAAACCATATCTCAAGAGAATTTAGCTATCTTTACCAAACTACCTCCTCTAGAAGTTACGGTTGGCTCAAAAATCAATGGTTGTCAACCTGAAAGGCATGACCTTGGAAAAGGTGGAAGTGCAAGAAATAGGACCACTTTGTGAAAGTTTGCTAGTAAAGACATGGAACCAACAAAAAGATGAAATATTAAGCAACAGAGAATGTAATTGGATAAACACCTTTTTCCAAAAAAAGCAAGTTGTATTCTAATAAAATTATGGCCTAGCATGTGGTCTAATGTTTGCACATAATGAAGGAAAACATGAATACTTGGATAAAAGAGTAGCAATCCCATTATCTTTTGTCAATGGAGCCTCTCACAGGATGCAGTTGTAGGGGGAGCCATATGGGTTCCCAGACGAGGTCGGATACAAAATGTTTCCCTTAGCCTAGAAAAGAGAACAAATAATTACATAGAGGCCATTGAATTAGGAACTGGGCTACAGGTTCTAGCGAGATTAACCTAATTTCTAGTGGTTTTAATAGGGGACTCAAACATTTTAATTGAAAAACTCAACACAAGCAATGAATTTGTAAATGAAAAGCTTGAGTTTCAAATTCAAAAAACAGTAAACATAGGCAAGGGTTTCAAAAGTATAAACTTTGTGCATGTTCTTCGAAACCTTAATGACTAAGAGGATATATGTGCCAAACATGCTACAAACCTTCATGAAGGAAAACTCCATGTCTCAATTTCAAGAGTTCTTCCTCTATTGGTGATGTACGTGGAATCAAACTAAACTAGATGTATCAGCTATGACAGGGAAGGGAATTGAAGTGATGCCAGAAGTTTAAGTGAAGGTTTGAGAGAAAACCAAAATGAGAATGGAATGGGGATATTTTTGTTGAAAATGGCCTCTCTCCTCTATTAGTTGTTCTAAGATCTAATACAATCTTGAATATTTTTCTCTGAAAGGTCTAGTACCTCCTTATTTTTGTCGATGTTTGGATTTGTCAACGATATGATCTATTGTTATTAGAATTGGTCTATTGTAAATTTCTTCTATGGGTAGACATATTTTTCATCTACTTTCTCTTTTATTAATAAAACTCCACCACTCTTGTAAAAAAGGGTAAAAATGGCATAACTAATTTGGAAATAAATATGGATCTTTGATTTTTGTATATTACTATGAATATTTTAAAATATTCCATGGAAGTTAAATATCTACCATCCACCTAATATTTATTGATGATTAAATTAAAATTATTTAACCTCTATCTTAAAATAAACACACATATAGATGTAATAAATATTTGAGTGGAAAAAACAAAGAAAAAAACTTAGGAAATTTAGATATATGTGTCTGTGTCTTTATTAGGATAATATTATTAATTTTCTTCTAAAGGTTCACTCTATATTTTCTCGTCCATCAAAGTAAATTATACACATTGCAATTATGTGTGCTTCACAATCCTAGCATATTTGAATTTCAAAAAGATATATGCATTTTCTCTTATGTTGATAATTGCAACCAAGGAAAATCTTTAAAATCACTATAATGGCATTTGGTCTCATTTCATTGATGGGGCTCCTATTGAAAATAGTGTGAGGTCTAGTTGAGACTTCATACCAGGGAGACCCCTTTATGTTGGTGGACTTCTAGCATCGTCAATAACGTTAAAAATAACAATATTGCAAATCCATCATTATCCCTGCAAAGGTTCAACGATAGAGGAAACCATCATAATACATTAAAACTAACAATATTAGCATAATAAAAGAATACAAGGTCAAAATAAGGGGGGCTACCACCTGAGTGTGTGTGTACTCATGGAATTCGAACCAAACCATCAAATTTTAGTTAGAAGAATTGAGATGAGATAAGGGGAACAAAGGTACCTTATCATAGCTTTTAAATAAAAACTCTAATGATTTCTTAGGCAAAAACCATTATAGAAGTCCAAAATGCACAAAAATATGATAAAGAGTAACAAATTTATATTAAAAAATAAACCTTCTACTTACTAGACTATCAAAGAAGAATTTGAATCCTTCGGTGAGAGAAAACTTGGAATTCCTAAATGTAAAACAATGTTGAAGTGATATCGATGTGTAGAAACACCGAGGAAACATTTGTGTGTATAAACAACAAGAAAGAACCTGTGTTACTAGAAAAGTAAAAAACAAGTTGGGATAGAACCCTATTCCTCTATCCAAAGGAAGAACCTTAGTGGCAGAAAGGAACGAAACAAATGAGGGAAATGGGCCAGAAAACCCTAGTCAAACCAAGCAAACAAATGGTATCCATCAGAACACCGAGGAGGATCTCAATCATAGAATTCAATAACCATGTGAGGGGGCCGCATTGGCATTTGGAGGAAGTACCAAGTGGAACCAAGAACATGGGTGCTAGGTCCCAAAGAGCACCATCAAATATATCCATGTATACTAAAAGGAAAAAATAAGCTTGTGTTACCAAGTCTATTGGAATATAACTATGATCCAAGGATCCATGATTCAACACCTTGATATTTTAAATATTTTGGACTCTACATCCTAATCCTTTTATTATAGATCCAATACTCCATGTCTTTATATTTCATGGATTTAGGACTTCACACCCCAATTTCCATGGCTTCTCATCTACTCTGCTTTGAAACTATGCACTTCACCTTAAGGTATTGATTGTGAGATCATACCCATCTGGTGTTTCATTGGTAAGGTCTTGTTCCAAGACCTGCACACATCACAATCACATATATCAAAGAAATCAAATGAATTTCATAATTAACATATTCAAATTTTACAAATAATTGTGCATGACTTCGATAGTAATTTTAGTTTTCGAGAAATGGCTTTTGTAGTCATTTATAATTTGAGCATCCTAGTTGGAAAATGACCAGGTCCCATGAAATATTAAGCATATATAATCATACAAACATGTATCATCCATAAATTATAATTAACCATATATTCCACATAACCATCATCATCTATGGATCTATGTGTTTTAATCCTGGATCACCACGCGTGTCATACACCTATGTCAAAACTAGGATACCAAAATAGAAAACATTGATGATATTATATTGACCATAATCAATCTTATACACAAATCCATAGATATTATCATAAGCACACAACAACTAGGTGACCCATTCTAGGTTTATAACTTATATCCATATACATAAGTCTGACATGCATGATATTTATATTATTGCATCAAAATCACCCTCTTCAAGTGTCACCAAAGCTAACTCACCAAGAAGGGACACTATAACCGCATATGTCAAAAGTTTATTACAGTCTAGCGAAGTTATATATGATTGATACATTTGCTGGAATCATCTCTTGAATATTGTTTAGTTTTTTTGTTGGATAGTTAGATGGATGAAGATATGGATCATTGTACTCTTGTTTTTGCTGAATCTTTCAATCACAATCTAATAAGAAGAATAATTTGAAAGGGTTTTCCCTTTAGTGGTATTTTCTCTGATCTTCGACTAATCCTGGTGTCTCTATGTGTGAATGATTTTCATCTATTGTTCCTTTATGTTCCACTACATTGATGATAATGTTGTTCTTTCTATACAATTTCATATGTTGCTAATATTATTATAACACTAAATTTAGTGATATGATGCTATGGGGTGAATTTAATATAAAAATAAATAAATGTAATTATTTATACCAAAGAACAATATAGCCCTAAGATAATCTAGAACAAATATCACTATTCTTCACAATTCGACACTTCCTCCTAAAGAGAGCTGATAGCATAGTTATGGGGACCAACTTTGTTTAGTGTGTATGGATTGTGCTCATTATGTGGAGTGTGAAACTCCACACAATGAAAGATTGAAATATTCCTTCATAGTCCCGCACAAATTCCTAATTACACAAAGACTGGAGTGTGGAAAAATCACTATTCTGTGCACTTTCATACTTGATTTCTGAGAGGTGTTCACCAATGTTTGTGCTTATGCGGAGATTTTTTTGTGAAGAGATTTCATTGTGCAGAGAGTTTTCATTGTACATATTTTTGTCTACATTTCGTACAAACTTTAATCAATTGACTAACAATATTCAGAATAAGGAGATATGTATTATTTGTTATTAAAATATTACCAACAATATCTTATGGGTCCACCACATTCCTAGTTGTTATTTCGAATAGCGGTAGACATAGCAGTATTCACAATATGGAGACATGGATGATTTAATATTAAAATATTAGCAATAATTTGTATATGCAAGTGTGAAACATCGTTGCACACTTGTGCATAGAGCTTTCACTGTGTGAAGAGATCTGTGTCGAGAGATTTCATTGTGAGAGCACAACCTTTAATCAATTAGTTGGTGGTAGAGGCAAGGACTATGTTGCATGTCATTTATTCTTCTTGTTGCTAAAAAATCTTCAAATCAATTTTTAGACAAAAATGTCAAAGCAACAAACACAGGTGAAACATGGAATAAGATGATATATTGTACGAGGGAGACCACGTCACTGTTGTTTAAAATTTCTTTGCATTAAATATATAAAATTAAGAAGTTGTCATATTTTCCTAAATTGCGCGTTGATATGTTAGATATTATATTCGATAAACTGCCGTTGTGAAAAAAATTCTAAAGAAGTAACAAAAATCTTAGAGATTGCTTGATTATGTATATTTTTTACTCTTTTGGATACAATACTAGAAATACTAGAGAGAGAGGGTGATCAATATTGGTCAGAGGTCACAACAAATTATCAATATATAATAATTATATATTCATTACTAAAGTATTAAATATACTTTTGTAATTTTTATAAATTGTTTTAAATAAGTTTTAAATAATATATTGAGTTTATCATTATTTAAAAATTAGTTTTTTCAACATAAAAGTATATTATGTATAGATTTATTATCTAAATACGTTAAGCCTATCACATCTTATAGGACAAAATCAAACCCCCTATATTATTATATTTATCATATCAAACAAACTAAATAACAAATGATGAACAATCGACTAAACAACAAACCCAAGAGTTTACATGTATCAAAAATCTATCATATCAAGTAAAGTGAATGACATATGAAGAACAATATGCTAAACAACAAGTCCAAGAGTTCGGAAGTGTTCATCTTAGTTGGACATAAATTTAACCAATTATAATTACCCTCACCCATAAATGTGGTGAATTACTTGGCCTTAAGAATGTAATTTAAAATGGAATGAGCGACAACCAACCAAATAAATATATTCAAGGAATCCCTAAGACCATTAAACTATTCAAAAGTGCAAGATTTACCCTAATGAATTTCCCAATAATTTGATCATAATCAAATCATAATCAAATTAATGCTAAATGTACACATTCAAAAAATTTAATTATGCTATCCATAACTATAGTGATTCACCACTCAAAATTCGAAGTACATACTATAAATCAACACTTATCATCTTGCATGTGTTGTTTTTGCATTCTACAATCCCAAATTACTTAGCATATCATTGTTAACACTCCCTCACATAATATATTTAGATGTATGTCCTATTTGTATGTTTCTATTACTTATATGTTTTAGTTTAGATATTGATACTTTATTTAGTATATGTTTGTTTAGAACATTTTTTCCTCTATTTAAGTGTATGTATTCTTCGTTTGTTTCTATTATGTGTATCTATGGTCGGATTTTCATAGTTTGTATTTGTTTGTAGGTTTCTCATTCATCTATAAGTTTTCACACTCATTGCACGAGGGAACGTAGATACTCATATAAACAAGGTAAGAAGATGAGTGATCAATGGTTCCTAGCAACAACACAGTGAGAAAAGGAGATAAAGAAGGGTGTTATCGAAAATAATTTAAATACAGATGTTGAAGAGGTTAATGAGGCATGGTTAAAGAATTCAACATCAATTATAATGTAAGGATTATGTTTAACCAAAACGATTATTGATATCAAAGGTTAGAGAAAAGAAGATATGTGGTAGGCAATTGATGACATTTAATTTAATGAATATGTGGTAAGTCAAGTTGTAAAAATATATGGAATTACAGCAACATCATTGCATTGGCTTAATGGTCTCATATTTATATGGAGGGAAAATGGCCTCTCAAAATGTTAGTTGTACAACAGGAGGAAGAAGTGGTTTTTTGGTGTAGGGATATCATTGAAATGGGTTATGGGTTAGAGTTGATGCAACTAAAGGTTAATGTTACTCAAATCTGTTAGCGTAGACATTCTGAGACTGATTGCTTAGGAAATAATGGTCCATAATGTTTAAGAAAATAAATTCATATATTTTGTTATGAATAAAAAAGGCATTAGATAGAGATAAAACCTAAAATTTATGCCCCATTTGGGGACTAAGTTCTATAACACTATCTAATGCATATGAGAAACATTCTTATACCCCATAATGTATATGGAACTATGAAGACATTGGTTTATAATATGGAAGGAATTTTGGCATGTGGGTAATTATTGAGAGAGGGAGTAGGGATGTGCTAACTACTTTCTCCCTAACTATGAATATGGAGTGGATAACTATTTTGTGTTGTGTAAATGCAGTCAACGCATTAACCTAGGTTTTAATTTTTCAAGGTAATGCCTTAGTTGAGGAATTATAATATAAATTGTAAGCTAAGAGCATGCGTGATTGCACATCATGGATGACTAAAGAATTAATTATGAATTGGATTTATTAATTTTCTACAATTGTATTTAGTAGAGTTCAATTCACAAGACCTTTGAGATTTCCTTATGTTTAAATTATTTCTAATTGCAACACATTTTTAATTGTTTGAGATGTGGTTTGATAAAATGTCCATGTTAGATGCTAATATAAATGTCCAGAAGCATTTTTTAATCATATTCACTACAAAAATCATTGTTTAGAAATTGTCACTGTTTAGAGATTGTAGCAAAATTGATTGGCCTTTAGCAATATTTCGAATAAAATCAAGAGTTGCAAAAGTGCTCAACGTAGACCTCAACACACTTAGATGACCTCTTTAATATACATTTAATTTTATTCCCATGGATCTGCAGTGAAAGATCTTGTTCACGACCTTGAAATTCAGGATCTATAAACAAAAGACTTAGCAAGATTTGATTTAGCGATTCCTCTAATCAATCTACCAACAATCTATTATTTTTTTCAATCAACACCCCAAATTTTGAATAGATATTCACATTCAATGACGTTCTCCACATTACATTATTTTCTACTTTGTATGTAGATAGCAATAAAATTGACAAAGATTGTCACCAGAGTAAAGGTCTCTGCTTAGATTTAGAGGATTGTCACTAGAGTAAGGGAATTTGCTTAGATTTGATGAAGGTTATTTTCTTTCAAATCTCAATGCAGCCTATTGTGGGGGAGGGGTAGCTTGGTGGCCAATTTGTTGTTTTGCAAAATTTACAATTCAAGTATTAAGATAGATATGTTGTCAACCCAATTGGAGCATTTTGTTAGTGCATATGCACTAGGAAAGAAACCATTTGGAGAAAAAACATTTGGAATATATAGTTTTTGTTCAATACAACCTTAGGTTCAAGTGCATCTAGTTGGTATATAAGACCCATAAATTAAGCAACATAGTCTTAGATGAATTTAATCCCTCATTAGAGTGAGTTGTGGAGAGTTGAGCACCAACATTTGACAATGAAGTCATTTCTTGGATGAATTTGGACTCGGCTCTACAATAAGAGGTACCACTACCTTCAGATCCAAAGGAATCAAGATAGAATCCTTTTATAAAGTCTAGTTATTCCAAGGATGAGGATGATGTTAAGAATAAGGAATTTGATGATTCTACATAGTGCTATTTACTAGAGCTATATGATCAAATTGTAGATTTTAGATTTTAGACTATTTTACTAAAGTTATTAATTGGTGTTATGATTATTTTTTAACTTTGAAGGAAATTTCGAGCCTCGTTGTTGATTTATTTTGGTTGAAAGATGTATTGAACTTAGTGCTATATGATCTCATACTTGCTATATAATTGATAAAACTTTGCACATTTATTTATAATGTATTGGATTCATGTGCCCACACACATATATATGATGTAATATTTCTCAGAATTTGAAAATTTTATACATTTTTTGGTTGGACATATTTTTGGTCCAGTTTTATGTTGATTTCAACATGGTTCAATTTTTTGGGGTCAGCCACTTTAATTAGGACAACATGGTGTGATACCATTTTAGTATTAACAATGTGTAATTTAAATTTTCTACCATTGCTTTCCATTAATGGTTTACCTATTGTAACAACCCCTCCTCCCAGGTCCACCCAACAAATCAACTAGTTGGGAAAACATGTGATGAGAGAGGTTACTAAGGGATTCAATCTCCTAGGTGACCTTAAGAAAATGGAATTGATGAAACATATCAAACAAAACCATCCACATCAGCAAAACACCCTCGAGAGACATGTCTGCCACTCATACAACCTGTCCATAAGTCCCATTGATGATTTAAGCCTTTTAACCCAAAGTCGCTCTCATGCTATAGGAAAGACAACGACCAGCAACTCAAAGTCTCTCTCATAGGCCTTTGTGTTGTTGATTGTGTGTTGGGTGTGAAGCCTGATTATCTTCTGTATTCAAAGGTATCGCCGCATTGGACCCTAGTTCGTAATGGGGCAGCAACGCTACCCGTAAAATATTCGCTGTAGGGGGGGTCCAGGGAGGGCAGCTGTGACCTTTGGGAACCCCCCCTTGGCGGGGGGATCGGGGGCAGCGTCCCTGAAGCTAAGAATAGATGTAAAATTTCCTTGTAAAATGTGGTAATTTCATAGTCAATCTAGGCTATTCATTAGGCAGAGATTTGACGGTAGAAGTTATGTTTAACTTAGGGTTTTTTTCCCTAGAAGGAAACCCCTCGCTATATATGAGGGAATTGTATTGCATCTATGCATATCTGTATTCTGAGTGAGGAAGAGAGAGGAGATTGACAGTGAAGAGGGAATTTCAACGGATCTGTTGTAGGTTGTATCTCTTTAGTTTGATGGATAATATAAAAAGAAGGACTGGATGTTTCTCCGTGGACGTAGCCCAAACTGGGTGAACCACGTATATCTGTGTCTCTCTTGTTTTATGCGTTTTATGTGTTTATATTTCTACAATATTTTATGTGTTCCATTGCTTTGTAATATGTAATTCTCTAACAACTGGTATCGGAGCCGAAGGTCTTTTTGGCTGATAAACTCATAGGAGAGAAGGGTTCCTGGTTCGAGTGGGAGCAATGGCGGAAAATGGTAGGTTTAGGGTCGAAAAATTCAACGGCTAAAACTACTAGCTGTGGAAGATGCAGATGGAAGATTATCTGTATCAGAGAGATCTGTACCAACCATTGAGCAGAAAGACAAAGAAGCTGATGAGTATGACAGACAAAGAATGGGATATTTTCGACAGAAAAGCACTTGGAACAATACAGTTGTGCCTAGCGGCGTCAGTACCATTTAATATTTCAAAGGAAACGACAACAAAGGGTTTAATGTCAATATTGGCCAAACTATATGAAAAACCCTTGGCCTCAAATAAGGTATTTCTTACGAAGAATTTATTTAATATGAAGATGTCAGAAGGTGGATCAGTTGCTGATCATTTAAATGAGTTTAATACAGTTACCAATCAGTTAAGTTCTATAGGGGTAACTTTTGATGATGAAGTTAGGGCTCTGTTATTTCTATGCTCATTGCCAGAAAGTTGGAATGGTTTAGTTATGGCCATTAGTAACTTTGTCTTTGGATCTAGTACTTTAAAGATTGATGATGTTGTCAGTGCAATCCTTAGCGAGGAAATGTGACAGAAAAGCTCCAGTGAGACATTAGGTATTGCTTTGACTGCAGAGACTAGGGGAAGAAAAATGGAAAGAGGAAAGAGTCTTAGATATTGCAGTAAGTCAAGAAAAGGCAGATCCAAGTCTAGATCAAGGATAGTGTGCTGGAAATGCGGGAAGAAAGGACACTTAAAGAAAGACTGCAAGTCTCGAAAGGGAAAATAAGGAGACGCGCAGCAAGAAAATAATCATGAAGTGAATGTAACCGGTGATGTGTGGCAAGATGCTTTGATTCTTTCATTAGAAAATATGATTGATGCCTGGGTGGTAGAATTAGGGGCCTCATTCCATGCCACACCTGATAGGAAACATTTTTATGATTATGTTCAAGGAGATTTTGGACAGGTTCGATTGGGTGATGATAAACCCTATAAAATCATTGGAATGGGTACACTTTTCATAAAACAGCAAAATTGAAATCAGTGGCTATTAAAGGAGGTAAGGCATGTTCCAGATTTGAAGAAAAATCTGATTTCAATAGGGCAGTTGAGAGGTGAAGGTTGTGTAACTACTTTCACAGATAAAACTTAGAAGGTCACTAAAGGATCCCTGATAATAGTGAAAGGAGGAAAGGTTGGTACATTTTATTTATGCAATGGTATTTCTAATTCTGTTAATGCTTTAACCTCTACAGGAGAAGATATGAAATTGTGGCATCATAGGCTCGGGCACATGATTGAGAAGGGGATGCAAATTCTTCACTCAAGAAATATGTTGCCAGGTTTGAATCATGTTGATTTAAAATTCTGTGAGAATTGTGTTTATGGAAAACAGAACAGAGTAAGATTCCTTAGAGTTGGGAAAGAAAAGAAGAGCAAAAAATTAGAGCTTGTGCATACAGATGTATGGGGACCTGCTCATGTATCATCTCTTGGTGGCTCTCATTATTATGTTACTTTTATTGATGATGCAACCAGAAAAACCTAGATTTACTATATTCGAAATAAATCTGATGTATTTGATACTTTCAAGAAATGGAAAGCTTCGGTTGAAAATGAGACAAGAAAAAGGTTGAAGTGTCTCAGATTAGACAACGGAGGTGAATATTGCAGCAAAGAGTTTGATAGGTATTGTTCAGAGAATGGAATTCGTAGAGAGAAGACAGTTCTAGGAACACCACAATAAAATGGTGTGTCAGAAAGGATGAATAGGACAATCATGGAGCGTGCAAGGTGCATGAGATTGCATGCAGGATTGCCTTTACAATTTTGGGTAGATGTTGTAGATACTACTGTTTATCTAATAAATAGAGGGCCTTCAAGTTCCTTGGATGGTGGTATTCCAGAGGAGGCATCGACAGGTAAAAAGGTAAACTACTCTTTTTTAAGACTTTTGGTTGTGAAGCCTTTATCCACATTAATAAAGAAAATAGAACAAAGATTGAGACAAAATCAAAGAAATGTACCTTTATTGGATATGGTGTTAATGATTTTGGTTATCGCTTTTATGATTTTGAAAAACATAAAATCATTAGGAGCAGAGATGTCATATTCAATGAAAAGGTTTTGTATAAGGATCAGCTGTAGGAAAAGAAACAGGAAAAAGAAAACAGAGAATACACAGTGCTTGACGAGATCATAGAAAAAGTGATGGTGCCTGAAAATCATAATGATCAACAGCCATAACAACAACCACAATAGAAACAAGCACCTCAAACACCTGAAAGTGGTGTTAGAAGATCTACCAGGATAAGTAGACCCCATGAATGATACTCTCCTTCATTATATTATGTATTGTTGACTGATTCTGGTGAACCAGAATGTTATGAAGAAGCAGTGCAGGTAGAAACTAGGAAGAAGTGGGAGCAAGCCATGAAAGAAGAGATGGACTCCTTAGCACATAACCAGACTTGGGACTTAGTCAGGTTGCCTGCAGGTAAAACAAAATTGTAGAATAAATGGGTTTACAAGTTGAAGGAAGAAGATGGAGGTAGAAAAAGGTATACAACTGGACTTGTGGTGAAAGGGTTTGCACAGAAAAAGGGTATAGAATTTGATGATATATTTTCTCCTGTTGTTAAAATGACTTCAATCAGAACTATTTTAAGTCTAGTAGTAGCTGAAGATTTGCATCTTGAGCAGATAGATGTAAAGACAACCTTTCTCCATGGGGATTTGGAGGAAGAGATATATATGCAGCGGCCACAAGGATATGAGGTAAAAGGGAAGGAGAAACTAGTGTGCAGGTTGAAGAAGAGCTTGTATGGGTTAAAACAGGCTCTAAGGCAGTGGTATCTAAAATTTGACAAGTTTATGTCTGAACAAGGTTATACTAGATGTCACTCTGATCATTGTGTTTATCTCAAAAGGAAAAATGATGGCAACTATATTATATTGTTATTGTATGTAGATGAAATGCTTGTTGCAGGTTCTAACATGTAGGAAATAAATGTGCTCAAAAGAAAATTGGCAAACTCATTTGCAATGAAGGATTTGGGTGCTGCAAAACAAATCCTTGGTATGAGAATAACTGGAGACAGGAAGAATCACAAACTAACATTGTCTCAAAGTGAGTACATAGAAAAGGTGTTGAAAGGTTTAATATGTATAATGCAAAACCAGTTAGTATATCTTTGGCTAGCCATTTCAAATTAAGTAAGGAGGAATGTCCCAAGACTTAGGAAGAAATGGCTCATATGTCTAAAGTTCCATATGCATCAGTAGTTGGAAGCTTAATGTATGCAATGGTTTGCACAAGGCCTGATATTGCACATGCAATGGGAGTTGTAAGCAGGTACATGAACAATCCAGGAAAAGAAAATTGGATGGCGATGAAGTGGATTCTCAGGTATTTGAGAGGTACCACAAATCAAGCATTATGCTTTGGTGGTTCAAACATTTCTCTATAGGGATATGTTGATGCAGATATGGTAGGTGATAGAGATAACAGGAGGAGCACAACAGGGTATGTGTTTACTGTAGCTGGAACAGCTGTCAGCTGGGTCTCAAAACTGCAAAGTGATGGTGCACTCTCAACAACAGAAGCAAAGTATGTTGCTGCTATAGAGGCTAGTAAAGAAATGATTTGGTTACAAAGGTTTCTAGATGAATTGGGTAAGAAGCACGAGTTGGGAAAGTTATACATTGGCAGCCAGAGTGCCATACATCTTGGAAAGAACTCTACATTTCATTCCAAGACTAAACATATACAGCTCAAGTACCATTTCATACAGTCAGTGTTGGAAGATGGAGAGTTGAAGCTGGAAAAGATACACACTAGCTAGAATCCTGCATATATGTTACCTAAAGTTGTAACCAGGGAGAAACTGAGAATCTGCTCAGTTTCAGTTGGTCTTCAAGTATGATGAAGAAGATGAGAAACATCCAAGTCCAAAGTGGAGTCACTGTCCAGCAAATGAATCAGCGGTGGAGTTGCTATAATCAGTCTCCAAGTGGGAGATTGTTGGGTGTGGAGCCTGATTATATTTTGTATTCAAAGGTATTGCTGCATTGGACCCCAGTTTGTAATGGGGAGGCAATGTCGCCCGTAAAATATTCACTGCGGGGGGGTCCATGGGGGGCGGTTACGACCTTTGGGAGCCCCCCCTTAGTGGGGGGATCGGGGGTAGTGCCCTGTTGTGCTCTACAACAACCCCCCATTTCATATCATTTTTATTTACAAAATTATCGTATGAAATGGGTCCCTTTAGAAGTTAATTGGTATCAATATTGTATTGTTCAAAAAGGTCCGATAACCAAATGAAAACATTATATAAAAACCTTTTGAAAAGCCCATTTTGATCAAATAAAACAATCTTTTATCATTGCGATAAAGCGATCGCAAGATCGCATATCGCAATGACATAGAGAACACAAATAAGTGACATATTGGTTTTCGCCGATGCGATATCGCTATCGGCTATCGGTGATACTCTATACGCAGTCTTAAAGCGCCCCAAGCCTTCCACCCCGATGCAATGCGATATCGCAATCGACAATCAGCAATATCCTATGCACATTGTTAAGGTGCCCAGGTGATGCAGCCCGATGCGATGCGATATCGCAATCAGCAAATCGGCGATATGCTGTCCATGTCATATATAATCCCTATTCTCCCGACGCGATGCGATATCGGCTATTGGCTATCGGGGGTTTTAAATGGTGTCAATACAAGAGGTTAAAGCTCTCCCCGATGGCCGATTGCGATAAAGTGCAGTTTTCAAAAAAGCCGTTAAATGGAGGGATATTATGATCGAATCATATTTAAAGCTTAATCTGTTAAGCAATGATGCACCTGCGCCCAACCGCCAAAACATCCATAGCACGCTTAAACGGGTCATTCGGCCGAATAATGATATAATGGGCATTTAAGGATTGGCAGGTTTTAAACGGCCATTTAATGTAATTGTAAGATCTTCCCATGGATTGTATCTGCGGCCATTTTTAGAGTTAATCTCTCAGCACGCTTTGATCAATATATCTTTCCCATATTGGATTTTCATTGTCATCTCTCTGTGTTACGTTTATTTTCGCCTCTGTGCAGAATTCATCCAAAGGAGAAAGCTTAAGCAAAATGGGGAAGAAATCCAAGAAGACCACAGGCGCTTCCGTGGTGCCAGCTGCAGGACAAGCTGTCGCTGACAAAAAGAAAGGATTGATTTCAGATACCACATGTTTTGGTCTCGGCAGAACTACTTGGCAGAGTACCTACAACTTGATCGAAATCGAAGAACCTAAAGTGACAACAATAGAAGCTACTGCAGACTCTACTCGGAAATCTGAGGGTACTCTTAAGGACTTAGCTAACTCCTTCCTTCACCAGATAGCAGCTAGGGAACAAATTCTCCCATACACAGATGTAGTGCGGTGGGCAATTGAAGAAATCCCAATTCTGGATAGAACCTTCAGCACTAGAGACGGGAGAATTTTCGGGTCATTTAAAGCTGATGATTTGAGGCAAATGTATCATTTGCCTGAGCCAGAGAAGATATATAATAAGGCGTTCCTGGAGAAATTCGCAAACGAAAATGAAGTTGAATCCGAACCCATCTGGGATTGGAGACAAAATCCGGCAAAGCACAAACAGGAGTCTTCTGGTAAGTACTCAGTTGATTCCCTGGCTTCTCCTTATTGCTATGCTGGAATAATGATGTGTAGATTGTGGGGGTTGCATGACTCTGCTAATTTCACTATAGAAATTGTCCCCTTAATGGAAGCTGCATGCAACAGTATAATAATGGATTGGGCCACTATTCTCTCAGATAAACTAGCCAAAGTTGTTCTTGAGTTTAGGAATAAGACTTCCATCTCTGAAAGGATAATTCCCCCATTCTATTACAGCGCATATATTTTAGATACATTGTGTTTCAATTCTGAATTTCCCATGCTTGGCTGGAGGTGGACACCACAAGACCCCACGGCTATCCACATATATCATCAGAAACTATGGAAATCCTCTTACAAGCACCATCTATACCAAGTCTGTAATGGCTTTATGGTGCCTATTTATTATTCTATTTTTGATAAACCCATTCCCAAGATTTCCTACCAAGCTGGGATTGATTTAACAGCGGTAGGGAGATGGTTTGGAGAGGAGAAATTCACTTATATAAGAGTTTTCAGTAGCCAAGCCGAACCTCATGTTCTCCCTTTATACATACCGGATAAACTGTTGGCAAGAGAAATCTCTTACCAGATTATTGCTGAGAGTGTTACACAGACTCTCAAGAAAAATAAGAAGCAGGGCTGGCCCTCTTTTCCCCTTAAGGTCTGGTGTCTATACTCTGCATGATCTCAAACATGCAGAAAAGGAAGCCACGAAGACCAAATCATTAACTCTGGCGACTCTCCCAAATAGGCCATTTGATCCAAACAAAGTTGCCTATAATGCACTAGAACAGGCCAAATTGTCAAAGTTTGATCATAAGGAAGATATGTTTGACGACCTGTTCTCTTCAACTGAGACAATAAATCAGGTTAAAGCATTCGCCAAAATGAAATATAATGATGAAGGGTTGACTGAATTTAATAAACTTAGAGAACAGAGGTTGCAAACTCTGCCTCTAGATCTACTAGCAACAACCCCAGCGACATCGTCAAGCGAGCCTGATCGGCAACAGTCAAAGGAACCTCCAGTTATAACAAAAGAACAAGAGAAGCCACAGGAGGAAAATCAGAAGAAAGCACTGGAGGAAAAGTAGAGAAGAGAGAAAGAGGAAAAGCAGAAGAGAGAACAGGAGGAAAGGCAAAAGAAAGAGCAGGAAGAAGAGCAGAAGAGAGAGCAGGAAAAAGTGCGGAAGGAGACCCAAGCTGAAAAGGAAAAACAAACCACCATTGATGTCAATGTGGATACTCATATTGACCCTAAATTGCTCCAGGAATGGAAGAAATTTGATTCCATTATCAGTGGTTTGGAATGTTCAAAGGACTCAGACACTTCTAAGGTAACGAACACACAAGAAATCACTTCATCACAGGTTCTGAGTGGAACCAGCGGCCCACCCATTTCTAAAGAGGTAGAGATAATACCAAAGGAACCCTCCGACCAAATCATTTTGCAGGTAGAAGATATTCCTCCCCTGGATGTCTTCTACAGCCCAAGGCATAAAGCGGTGGTTAAGCGACAAAGGAAAAGAAGAAGGACTGATCAACCTTCCCTTTTCCCAGAGCAAACTGTCACGGGTAATGTGGTTTGGAAGGAGGAATTTGACCCCTCCGATGACCTGACAAAACTATCACAGTATGCGGGAGCTTATTCGGCAGCAACAATAGATAAGGCATCGGAGGTAAGCCTTTTACTAAAAACAAAGGACCAAGAAATCTTTTCATTGCAAGCACAGTTAAATGAAGCAAAACAAAAAGTGGAGCAGGCAGAACAGCAGTTGTTGACACAACAACAATTAAATAGTCAACTAACTCAACAACTACAGGCAGAGAAACAACGGGTCGATCAAAGCGCAATCCAGAAGCAAAAGGAATTGTCAAAAGCCTTAGCACAATTGAAGGTGGCGAATGAGAGAATGTTGAAATCAAAAGACGAGCAAATTGCTCAATTATCAGCACAAATTGAAAAGACAAAGGGCGTTCCACAAGTGGCCGAATTCAGAACAGAAGCACTACAGATAAATACTGCATTGATAGCTCAAATTAAGCTTCTATGTCAACAAATCGCCCAGGCAAAGCCCCTATGTGAGTTAATGGCATCCATAAGTAATAAAGTAAACAAGGCTAGGACTGAATTGGATCAGGCCGAAGAAACGATAGTTGCATTTCTCGATTGGCAAGATACAGATCAAGGGCAAGCGGCTAATTTACCAAGAATACTGGAGTCATATAAAGATATACTCTTTACAGAATGGCAGTCCCAGTTAATGAAAGCTGAGAGGGCGGTTTCGAGATGCAAATTAACTTCAAGCAATCTGGTTGAATTAGTTAATAACACTCTCTACTTATCAAACATGATCTCCCAATGCACACCAAGAAAATTGACAACAACAAATACATTGGAGCAATCATGTTATCCAGATTTAGAGGAGAAAGGAAGGTTAATCGCTGGGATTAACAGTTTAACCTGGGACACGTATTGGTTTTTCTTGGTAAAACCACACTCGCAGAGAGCCGCCCTCAAGTGCCTTACGGATGCAATCGGGTATATTATCCCCGATATTCAGGATGCCACATACACCGCCCAGCTCAGCTCTTGCCTCAACAAACCACCCGAAGTGGAGCCAATGCTTGCTACAAGTCAGCTCAGATTTAAAGGCAAGCAGCCTACTTGATGATTCATGCCGCCGACTGCCAGATTGCTGAGGGAAAATATGATCAAAATTGATTGATACCAGTTTAGTAGGATTTCAGTTTCATAGATAGTTATCATAATTAGGTATTTATAGACCCTTTCATTGTTTTGGAAAGGGTCGTAAGGTTTTGTACTTGACTTAAAGACTGAAGTCACACTATTGTGCTTCAACCATATTCTTTTATAAAACTGGACCAGTTATTCTAAATTCAACATGGTAGCTTTTCTGCAAATGTGCACTATTGTCTTTGTTTGAAAGCATCTCTGCATTGAAGGAAGAATCACAGATAGCGATTGATATTGAGAGTATTTTATCAGCTCATATGGTACTATTATCTATGTCTGATTCCATTCTTTTCATATGAATTGTTATCTGATTTCCTTTGCTATTATCAGATATATGTATGCGTTTTAACAGCAGTTCTGTATTCTTTCCACTATTGGATGTTTATGGTATGCTTTTCTTTTAATCATATATGTGTTGATGATATAAATGATGAGTTTAGTATTATTGTTTTAATCGCTTTGCTTAACTACTTAAGTAAAGTAATCATTGAATGAATTAATGTCTATGCCTGTCATATGGAGTCATCTATATTCCTGTTTGAAAAAATAGATCATCAAGCGCTACACTTAGAGAAATATAACCATTCCCGGGATTAGTAGTAGTTTTTTTATTCTATCAATAGATTAAGTTATTCGCCTATCATTAGATTAGTTAAACAATCATCCATTCATCCCGTTTATCCATTATTGGCAAACTGGTCCCATTATCCCCAGTCGGAGCCACCATTCCAAACGAAAAAGGAGCTGTACTAAGGTCTGCACCGGGTGGTTATCCCCCAATGTTGTTGCAACAATTTTGGGGGCATCAACATTTTTGGCACTAGAAGGAGGGCCTCAACTGTGAATGGCAAACAAACCCAAATCTGCAGGCCATTCTAAGAGTAATTTTCCCTCACTATCTCCTCGTTCTTCCCAATTGTATGCTGGTTCTCCAGTATCCAAACGGGAAGAAGAGGAATCAACTACCACTGCTCAAACCCATCATACTCCAGAACAATTAAGTCTTGAATCACCTGAAGTCCAGTCTCTTATCCACAAACTTCAGAGCTTCTCGATTTCACCACAGAAATCTGAGGTATCACAAAGCAGTGCGACTTCGCAGTTCAATTTACCTCACCCTCTCACCAGACTTCAGAGTGAAAAGCTCGGTATTGAACCCACTGAGTTCCCTTTACCCAAAAGAAAAAAGGCAAAGAAATATACTGAAGGATCTGACAGTGAAGAGCTTTCATCCACATCCTCCATTGCATCTTCCCCTCTGCAAAGTCAACCATCCACTCCCCCATTACATATTGTTGTTCATCAGGGATTAGGAGCTTCAACATCCCAACCTGCTCACTCCTCAACATTATTTCCTTCCCAAACATCTGGAATTCCAACAGTAGTATCAACCACTGCTGCTATTACAATGGTAGATCCATGGACCAGGCCTGGTGCAGTCAACATGCCTGCACCATTGCATGCATTACTAGATGCTCCTGAAAAATGGCTACCTAAGTTTAACCCAGATGATGGGACCCAGGCTGAGGAACACATTAATAATTTCATGTTGGCAGTCAACTTGAAAGGAGTAACAGAACAAGATGTTGTTGTTAGACTTTTTCCATATACCTTGCAAGGATCAGCAGGATCCTGGTATTTTTCTTTACCTTCTGGTTCAATTACCAGTTGGAACACTTGCCAAGAGTAGTTTCTTACCAAATATGGAGATGATAGGTCTTTGGCTACCCTAATAAACGATCTCTCCAATCTGAGAATAGAGCATAGGGAACCAATTAAGGAATTTAATGCCCGCTTCAATAAACTCCTGAATAAAATCCCTACAGCCTCCAAACCAAGTGAACAAATTCGAAGCGAATGGTATATCAGTGCCCTACCTGCCAATATAGCCATTTTTGTAGACAGGGCTGGGAAACCAACCTTAGCTGAAAACATGAGAGAAGCACTTGCTGTGGAAAAGCGCATTAATTCTCTAGAAAAGAAAGCTGCTCTGGAAGACAGAAAAGCCAAAAAAGTCTCTTTCAAAGAGGACTCAAGAAAGAAAACCCCAAAAGACCCATACGACATGGAGGGTTTGCAAAAATTCCTAAAAACTTTATCAAATGAAATGGTTGAAATAAAGAAACAGGTAGCCGAAACCTCAACCAAAAGACCCTTTAGGACTTATAAGAAAAATGATTCAAAGCCACCGAATGTCATATCTAATGCAGATTCAGAGCAAGAAGAAGAGGAAGAGGAAACAATCTCACCAACTGATGATGAAGAAGAAGTAGTAGAATGTCATGGAATGTGGGATTTTATACTCCCCAACTCCGATTCCGACAATGAAGAAGAAGCATTCCCGGTCACTACTAGGAGTAAAAGTACTTTCGAACCTGTTCGGGCAACATCAAAGAAAAGGAGTGCATGTGCTGCTACAACCAAAGAAAAAATACCTGCAAAGAAATCACCTGCAGCAGTTCCCCAAAACCAGCCTTCAACTTCTAATATTCCTTCAACATCTAAAACATTGGTGGTATCCGATTCAATGGAGTACAATATTGTTGATGACATGAAGAAAACTAAAGCAAACATTACTATGTTTGAACTTAGTAAATTAAAGCATCAGCAGAAATTGCTTCTCAAGGAATTGAATGCTGTTCCCTCTGCACCTCTTCCCAGTGCTAAAGCTGCTAATGATTCAGGCCAACCCCCTCCCAGTATGGTTGAAGCTACTGATTCAGTTTTGATTGGCGATAGATCAAATTCTCATACCCCACCTTTCCTATTGACCTATGAGATTTACAACAGAAACCTGCACAACTGTTTAATTGACTCAGGGGCATCCTCTAACATAATGCCAACTTTAGTTTGTTCTAAACTGAACATTGAACCCCAGAAGTCTGCTATTCATATTGTACAGTTGGACAGGACCAAAGTACAGGTTTTAGGAGAAATTAATTCTGTAACTATTAGGTTATCTGCTGATCCCAGAATAGTACAGAGGATTGATATTCTAATAGCCGATATACTTGAATTTTACGGTTTAATTTTGAGTAGGGATTGGTCTGAAAAATTGCATGGGTATATTTCCACTGATTGGTCACATATGTGGCTTCCCTACAAGGGTAAGCCAAATCAAATAAGGATCGATCGGGAAAAACATATGACCCATACAGTTACAGAATTCGAACAAGAAAACCAGCCGGCAGCATTCAACAACAACATTTTGGGGAATTATTCATCAGAGTCATTCTTTGGCAACTTCGTTGCCCAACCCTCTCCATTCTCAATAAACCATTCTACATCTCAGATCGAAAATTTTTCACAAACAGATCGATCAAGATGTTTCAATGATACTGAGAAAACTGTAAATACAATTGTTAATACTTCTTTATTTTGGTCATTATATTTCGATGGGTCCAGATCTAGTGAGGGCTCAGGAGCGGGATGTATTTTGGTTAGTCCACAAGGGGAAAAGACAATGCTGTCCTGTAGGCTAGAATTTGAATGCACTAACAATACAGCTGAATATGAAGCCTTAGTCCAGGGACTATATAAAGCAATCAGCCTTAAAGTGAAATATCTAAAAGTATTCGGCGATTCTGAAATTATTGTTAAACAGGTGAGGAATGCAATCCATTGTCTTTCAAATCACCTCAAGCATTATCAATCGCTAGTACAAGAACTTACCTCGCACTTTTCCGCATTCAACATTTCCTCCATCCCTAGGTCTCAAAACTCGGCAGCCGATCTCCTAGCCAATGTAGCTTCCAAGCTCCTACCTTCTGAAGACTACAGCCCAGATAGATTTTCTATAGAATTGCTTTTTAGGCCCTCAATTCCTGACAATGTCACTAATTGGAGAGTACTCAACCATGATGAGGATATTTTACAATTTCTAACTTCTGAAAAGTCCTATGACGATCAAATTATTGAGGAAAATGACCATGACCTACAAATGAAAGAAACGCCTCAGGAAAATTCAATCCCTAAGCCAGTGGTAAAGCTCGAGGATCTTTATGATATCAAAGACAGGTTTAAACCTGCAACTAATGCAAAGCTCCAAAGTTCTACCCTTAGGTTTGAATTGATAAATCTTGGCACCGAGCAAACTCCTCAAAACATTAACTTAGGACTAGGACTTTCCTTGGAAGAGAAGAAGGCATTCATTAGACTGTTAAGGAAAAATAAACAGGTCTTTGCTTGGAAATACGATGATTTGAAGACATATGATACATCCATTATCCAGCATACCATTCCAATGCTTCCCGATCAGAAACTGATTCAGTAGAAGTTAAGAAAAATACATCCAAACTTAGAGAGCCAGATAAAATCGGAACTTAACAAACTCTTGAAAGCCAAGATTATCTTTCCTGTCCGACACTCAAATTCGGTCTCTAATATGGTGCCAGTCAGAAAGAAAAATGGCGACATTCGGATTTGTATTGATTTCAGAAATTTGAACAAAGCGAGCTTGAAAGACAAGTTCCCATTACCTACTATGGAGCAAATACTTCAATCAGTAGCAGGCTCTGAATTGATGTCCTTTCTAGATGGTTTCTCAGGATATAACCAAGTCCTGGTTCATCCTGATGACCAGCTTAAAACCACATTTAGAACAAAATGGGGAACATATGCATATCAGAAAATGCCTTTCGGACTTATAAATGCAGGAGCGACATTCCAAAGAGCTATGGATATAGCTTTTAAAGGGTTGATTAATAGAACAGTAGTCGTCTATCTAGACGATATTACTGTATTCTCTAAGGAGAGGTATAATCATTTGCATGATCTAAATCAAATTTTTCAACGTTGCAAAAGATATGGTATTTCTCTTAACCCTAAAAAGTCTTTCTTTGCTCTTGATCAAGGGAAGCTCTTGGGTTTTATTGTGTCCAAAGATGGCATTTATACTGATCCTAATCGGATCAAAGAAATCTCTGAAATCCCTTTCCCACACAATAAAAAATCGATGCAGTCATTTTTAGGCCAGATCAATTTTGTTAAAAGATTTGTTCCAGATTTTTCTCAAATTATTTTGCCACTTCAAACAATGATTAAGAAAAATTCAGTCTTTAAGTGGGGAGCAACAGAAAAAGAAGCTTTTGATCTAATCAAGCAATCAATAATCAATGCCCCAGCCTTAAATACTCCAAATTTTTCTAATCATTTTACAATGTATACCATCGCATCCAACTTGTCTTATGCTGTAGTACTCACGCAACTAAATGATCACAATCTGGAAGCACCCATTTCATTTTTTAGCTCAAATCTTCAGGGTGCTGAATTGAATTACTCTGAGGTAGAAAAACAAGCCTTTGCTGTATTTAAAGCGGTCAAACATTATAGGCCCTTCCTTTTGAAAACCCACACAAAAGTCATAGTTCCTTTCCCTGCAGTTAGGCAACTATTAATCCAAAAAGAACTGGGTGAAAAAAGGGCAAACTGGGTCACAGCGCTTCAAGAATATGACTTAGAAATTAGGCCAGCAAAGATTGTTAGGGGCCAAGGTTTTTGCAGGTTATTGGTAGGAGCATCCAACATCCCAGAATCAGGTGATACAGATCAAACTGAAGAAATCAATCAGATAAGTATTACTAATTCTGAGTCACAATATGCAGATTTAATCTTTTATTTGAAAAATGGATATGCACCTCCTAACCTGTCTTACAAAAACAAAGGGGCCATAAGGTTAAAGGCGAAAAATTTCACAATTATTGATGATGTGCCTTTTAGGCAGAATTATGATTCAATCTTATTAAGATGCCTTGAGAAACCTGAAGCACAAAAGGTTTTGCAGGAGTTACATGATGGACCAGCAGGAGGACATTTTGGAGCTGACACAATAGCTCACAAAATTATTCATGCTGGATACTATTGGCCAACTCTGTTTAGAGATGCCCACGAGTATGTAAGGAAATGCCGCAATTGTCAAACTTCTAGTGGAAGACAACGAAAACCAGCTTTCCCTCTGCAACCGGTCAACATTGAACAACCATTTGAGCAATGGGGATTGGACATCATTGGGGAGATTACTCCACCTTCTTCCAAACAGCATAAGTATATCCTTACTACTACCGATTATTTTACTAAGTGGGTTGAGGCAATTCCTTTGAAGACAACAAATTCTGAAGCAATCATTGAATTCATAGACCAATTCATCATTACCAGGTTTGGTGTCCCAAATGCTCTTGTTTTTGATAATGCATCCTATTTCTCAGGCAATGTTATGTTTGATTTCACTATTAAAAGAGGATTTAAATTAAAATATTCTGCTAATTACTATCCCCAGGGTAATGGTTTAGCAGAGTCTACTAATAAAAATCTAATCAAAATCATTAAGTGAACTATCGAACAAAATCATAAAAACTGGCACAAATCCTTAATGTTTGCATTATGGGCTAATAGGATAACACAGAAAGCTTCTATAGGATCTTCTCCATTCAATCTTGTGTATGGAAAAGAAGCAGTACTACCGACAAATCTTGTTCTTCCTTCTTTAGCCCTAGTACAGTTCATTGAAGAGACTCCTTCTTCTTCTATTCAGCTTAGACATGATCAAATTCTAAAACTAGAAGAAGAAAGAGAAAAAGCCAGGGTTACTCATGCCAAACATCAGCAAATCATCAAAGCAACTTTTGATTCAGTCTCATCCGATTCAAAGCAATTCCAAGTCGGTGATTTAGTTCTGAAATGGGACAAAGCCCATGAGGACAAGGGAAAACACACCAAGTTCCAGAAGATGTGGCTTGGACCACTTCAGATCTGTGAAAAGATAGGCCATTCGACCTTTTTATTGCAAGATTTATCAGGTTCGAGAGATTCTCTCCTTGTTAATGGCCTTATCTTGAAAAAATTCTTCAATTGAGGAGGTAACTCCTTCTCCTTTTATTTTAATAGGATTTTGTAGTTTGTAGAATCATTAGGAAATAAAGTTGTAAGGTATCTTCCATTGACCTTTTGCTGCGTTTGAAAAGTAGTATGGATATTAGCTTTTAAATAATAGAGCTCACAACCAAAAGAGATAATTTCTAGGAAATTAGGTGTCATTGTGTTCTGAAACCATATTTCAAGTTTTGTGAACTCCTCTCAAAGTTTAGAAGTATTATAAATCATTTTCTGTTTTTTTAAATTGGTCTCAAAAGGTTATCAATATCAAGATAGAAGCTAATCCAATTTCAGCATCTTCAACTCTTACCCTGTCATCCATTTACTCTTAAGGAGAAAACTGTTCATCCCATTCACTAAAGTTTATGATTACTCAGAGTGTAATTCTAAAATATTTGATATAAAAGATAAGAGGTCTTATTACAAGCCTGCTTACCATGATCATCGGGAAAATAGTTTAACCGACATTACCAATACTGCATACCATAACAGGGTAATGGCTTAAAATTATAAGACAAGGGGTCTCATCACGAGCCAGCTTGTTCGGTTAGATTACTACCAGTGAATGGCATTGTCAATAGCTGGCCACCAAACCAGGACAATGGCTTTTTATCTTATCAATAACAGAAAAAGGAAATGAAATACAAAATATGAAAACATGTTTTGAATTCATTCTGTTAATCACACTCTTAATTGGATGGAACAATGGACAATAGCATGGTTAAAAGGTATCCCTGTCGAAACTATAAACGTTTGCTGGCAGCAAAGGCTCTACTTATGACAGAAGAGTTCACTATAAAAGCTGATTTGGAAAGGTTTTCTGTTTCATCATTATAAACCAATAGAGGCCTATTTAAAAATTAGAATGTATCTATTTTCTTAAAAAAGAGAGGAAATTAGAAAAAATAGATACATTTTACTTGGAATGCATATATACCTAGTTATATTAGAATTTTCCCATTTGATTAGAACTCTATTTTGAAAAAGTTTAAGTATTTCTACGCTTTTCAGAGATAACTGGTTCTTCCAGCGAATCGCCAATTGTTGTGCTCTACAACAACCCCCCATTTCATATCATTTTTATTTACAAAATTATCGTATGAAATGGGTCCCTTTAGAAGTTAATTGGTATCAATATTGTATTGTTCAAAAAGGTCCGATAACCAAATGAAAACATTATATAAAAACCTTTTGAAAAACCCATTTTGATCAAATAAAACAATCTTTTATCATTGCGATAAAGCGATCGCAAGATCACATATCGCAATGACATAGAGAACACAAATAAGTGACATATTGGTTTCCGCCGATGCGATATCACTATCGGCTATCGGCGATACTCTATACGCAGTCTTAAAGCGCCCCAAGCCTTCCACCCCGATGCGATGCGATATCGCAATCGGCAATCGGAAATATCCTATGCACATTGTTAAGGCGCCCAGGTGATGCAGCCCGATGCGATGCAATATCGCAATCGGCAAATCGGCGATATGCTGTCCATGTCATATATAATCCCTATTCTCCCGACACGATGCAATATCGGCTATCGGCTATCGGGGGTTTTAAATGGTGTCAATACAAGAGGTTAAAGCTCTCCCCGATGGCCGATTGCGATAAAGTGCAGTTTTCAAAAAAGCCGTTAAATGGAGGGATATTATGATCGAATCATATTTAAAGCTTAATCTGTTAAGCAATGATGCACCTGCGCCCAACCGCCAAAACATCCATAGCACGCTTAAACGGGTCATTCGGCCGAATAATGATATAATGGGCATTTAAGGATTGGCAGGTTTTAAACGGCCATTTAATGTAATTGTAAGATCTTCCTATGGATTGTATCCGCGGCCATTTTTAGAGTTAATCTCTTAGCACGCTTTGATCAATATATCTTTCCCATATTGGATTTTCATTGTCATCTCTCTGTGTTATGTTTATTTTCGCCTCTGTGCAGAATTCATCCAAAGGAGAAAGCTTAAGCAAAATGGGGAAGAAATCCAAGAAGACCACAGGCGCTTCCGCGGCGCCAGCTGCAGGAAAAGCTATCGCTGACAAAAAGAAAGGATTGATTTCGGATACCACATGTTCTGGTCTCGGCAGAATTACTTGGCAGAGTACCTACAACTTGATCGAAATCGAAGAACCTAAAGTGACAACAGTAGAAGCTACTACAGACTCTACTCGGAAATCTGAGGGTACTCTTAAGGACTTAGCTGACTCCTTCCCTCACCGGATAGCAGCTAGGGAACAAATTCTCCCATACACAAATGTAGTGCGGTGGGCAATTGAAGAAATCCCAATTCTGGATAGAACCTTCAGCACCAGAGACGGGAGAATTTTCGGGTCATTTAAAGCTGATGATTTGAGGCAAATTTATCATTTGCTTGAGCTAGAGAAGATATATAATAAGGCGTTCCTGGAGAAATTTGCAAATGAAAATGAAGTTGAATCCAAACCCATCCGGGATTGGAGACAAAATCTGGCAAAGCACAAACATGAGTCTTCTGGTATGTACTCAGTTGATTCCCTGGCTTCTCCTTATTGTGATGCTGGAATAATGATGTGTAGATTGTGGGGATTGCATGACTCTGCTAATTTCACTATAGAAATGGTCCCCTTAATGGAAGCTGCATGCAACAGTATAATAATGGATTGGGCCACTATTCTCTTAGATAAACTAGCCAAAGCTGTTCTTGAGTTTAGGAATAAGACTTCCATCTCTGAAAGGATAATTCCCCCATTCTATTACAGCGCATATATTTTAGATACATTGTGTTTCAATTCTAAATTTCCCGTGCTCGGCTGGAGGTGGACACCACAAGACCCCACGGTTATCCACATATATCATCAGAAACTATGGAAATCCTCTTACAAGCACCATCTGTACCAAGTTTGTAATGGCTTTATGGTGCCTATTTATTATTCTATTTTTGATAAACCCATTCCCAAGATTTCCTACCAAGCTGGGATTGATTTAACAGCGGTAGAGAGATGGTTTGGAGAGGAGAAATTCACTTATATAAGAGTTTTCAGTAGCCAAGCTGAACCTCATGTTCTCCCTTTATACATACCGGATAAACTGTTGGCAAGAGAAATCTCTTACCAGATTATTGCTGAGAGTGTTACATAGACTCTCAAGAAAAATAAGAAGCAGGGCTGGCCCTCTTTTCCCGTTAAGGTGTGGTGTCTATACTCTGCATGATCTCAAACATGCAGAAAAGGAAGCCACGAAGATCAAATCATTAACTCTGGCGACTCTCCCAAATAGGCCATTTGATCCAAACAAAGTTGCCTATAATGCACTAGAACAGGCCAAATTGTCAAAGTTTGATCATAAGGAAGATATGTTTGACGACTTGTTCTCTTCAGCTGAGACAATAAATCAGGTTAAAGCATTCGCCAAAATGAAATACAATGATGAAGGGTTCACTGAATTTAATAAACTTAGAGAACAGAGGTTGCAAACTTTGCCTCTAGATCTACTAGCAACAACCCCAGCGACATCGTCAAGCGAGCCTGATCGGCAACAGTCAAAGGAACCTCCAGTTATAACAAAAGAACAAGAGAAGCCACAGGAGGAAAATCAGAAGAAAGCACAGGAGGAAAAGTAGAGAAGAGAGAAAGAGGAAAAGTAGAAGAGAGAACAGGAGGAAAGGCAAAAGAAAGAGCAGGAAGAAGAGCAGAAGAGAGAGCAGGAAAAAGTGCGGAAGGAGACCCAAGCTGAAAAGGAAAAACAAACCACCATTGATGTCAATGTGGATACTCATATTGACCCTAAATTGCTCCAGGAATGGAAGCAATTTGATTCCATTATCAGTGGTTTGGAATGTTCAAAGGACTCAGACACTTCTAAGGTAACGAACACACAAGAAATCACTTCATCACAGGTTCTGAGCGGAACCAGTAGCCCACCCATTTCTAAAGAGGTAGAGATAATACCAAAGGACCCCTCCAACCAAATCATTTTGCAGGTAGAAGATATTCCTCCCCTGGATGTCTTCTACAGCCCAAGGCATAAAGCGGTGGTTAAGCGACAAAGGAAAAGAAGAAGGACTGATCAACCTTCCCTTTTCCCAGAGCAAACTGTCACGGGCAATGTGGTTTGGAAGGAGGAATTTGACCCCTCCGATGACCTGACAAAACTATCACAGTATGCAGGAGCTTATTCGGCAGCAACAATAGATAAGGCATCGGAGGTAAGCCTTTTACTAAAAACAAAGGACCAAGAAATCTTTTCATTGCAGGCACAGTTAAATGAAGCAAAACAAAAAGCGGAGCAGGCAGAATAGCAGTTGTTCACGGAACAACAATTAAATAATCAACTAACTCAACAACTGCAGGCAGAGAAACAATGGGTCGATCAAAGCGCAATCCAGAAGCAAAAGGAATTGTCAGAAGCCTTAGCACAACTGAAGGTGGCGAATGAGAGAATGCTGAAATCAAAAGACAAGCAAATTGCTCAATTATCAGCACAAATTGAAAAGACAAAGGGCGTTCCACAAGTGGCCGAATTCAGAACAGAAGCACTACAGATAAATACTGCATTGATAGCTCAAATTAAGCTTCTATGTCAACAAATCGCCCAGGCAAAGCCCCTATGTGAGTTAACGGCATCCATAAGTAATAAAGTAGACAAGGCTAGGACTGAATTGGATCAGGCCGAAGAAACGATAGCTGCATTTCTCGATTGGCAAGATACAGATCAAGCGAAAGCGACTAATTTACCAAGAATACTGGAGTCATATAAAGATATACTCTTTACAGAATGGCAGTCCTAGTTAATGAAAGCTGAGAGGGCGGTTTCGAGATGCAAATTAACTTCAAGCAATCTGGTTGAATTAGTTAATAACACTCTCTACTTATCAAACATGATCTCCCAATGCACACCAGGAAAATTGACAACAACGAATACATTGGAGCAATCATGTTATCCAGATTTAGAGGAGAAAGGAAGGTTAATCGCTGGGATTAACAGTTTAACCTGGGAAATTTATTGGTTTTTCTTGGTAAAACCACACTCGCAGAGAGCCGCCCTCAAGTGCCTTACGGATGCAATTGGGTATATTATCCCCGATATTCAGGATGCCACATACACCGCCCAGCTCAGCTCTTGCCTCAACAAACCACCCGAAGTGGAGCCAATGCTTGCTACAAGTCAGCTCAGATTTAAAGGCAAGCAGCATACTTGATGATTCATGCCGCCGACTGCCAGATCGCTGAGGGAAAATATGATCAAAATTGATTGATACCAGTTTAGTAGGATTTCAGTTTCATAGATAGTTATCATAATTAGGTATTTATAGACCCTTTCATTGTTTTGGAAAGGGTCGTAAAGTTTTGTACTTGACTTAAAGACTGAAGTCACACTATTGTGCTTCAGCCATATTCTTTTATAAAACTGGACCAGTTATTCTAAATTCAACATGGTAGCTTTTCTGCAAATGTGCACTATTGTCTTTGTTTGAAAGCATCTCTACATTGAAGGAAGAATCACAGATAGCGATTGATATTGGGAGTATTTTATCAGCTCATATGGTACTATTATCTGTGTCTGATTCCATTCTTTTCATATGAATTGTTATCCGATTTCCTTTGCTATTATCAGATATATGTATGCGTTTTAACAGCAGTTCTGTATTCTTTCCACTATTGGATGTTTATGGTAAGCTTTTCTTTTAATCATATATGTGTCGATGATATAAATGATGAGTGTAGTATTATTGTTTTAATCGCTTTGCTTAACTACTTAAGTAAAGTAATCATTGAATGAATTAATGTCTATGCCTGTCAGATGGAGTCATCTATATGCCTGTTTGAAAACATAGATCATCAAGCGCTACACTTAGAGAAATATAACCATTCCCGGGATTAGTAGTAGTTATTTTATTCTGTCAATAGATTAAGTTATTCGCCTATCATTAGATTAGTTAAACAATCATCCATTCATCCTGTTTATCCATTATTGGGAAACTGGTCCCATTATCCCCAGTCAGAGCCACCATTCCAAACGGAAAAGGAGTTGTACTAAGGTCCGGACCGGGTGGTTATCCCCCAATGTTGTTGCAATGATTTTCGGGGCATCAACATGCCCCCGAAGCTAAGAATACATGTAAGATTTCCTTGTAAAATGTTGTAATTTTTTAGTCAATCTAGGTCGTTCATTAGGCGGAGATCTGACGGTAGAAGTTATGTTTAACTTAGGGTCTTTTTCCCTAGAAGGCAACCCCTTGCTATATATGAGGGAATTGTATTGCGTTTATGCATATATGTATTATGAGTGAGGAAGAGAGAGGATATTGAGAGCGAAGAGGGAATTATAGTGGATCTATTGTAGGTTGTATCTCTTCATTTTGTTGGATAATAAAAAGAAGGACTGGCTGTTTCTCCGTGGACGTAGCCCAAACTGGGTGAACCACGTATATCTGTGTCTCTCTTGTTTTATGCGTTTTCTGTGTTTATATTTCTGCAATATTTTATGTGTTCCATTTCTCTGTAATATATAATTCTCTAACATTGTGGAATTTTCTCAGCATACCTGTGGTAGTGACCCTGATATTTGAGCCACGTTTCTAGCCCAGAATCCTGGTCTCTTCCCAAAACTTGCTACAAGCTTCATAATCATTCAAGGACATGAGAAAAATACTAAATACTCAAAATCAATGTCAGGATTAGGCCTGATAATCCCCAATCGGGACTGACATTCTGTCAAACACTTGGCATCAATGCAACATACAGGTCTAGGATACAAAACAGAGCATAAATGACTAAAAGAACTTATGAAACATAACTAGAAGGATCACCTCTTTATCCATCAAACTATCATACCATCAATTAGGACTTACATCCATCCATTTAACAATTAAAAGTAAATACATGAAATAACCATGACATGAACCAATCACATAACCATGCTTATAACCAACATAAAACCATATATATATTAGAGATATGACAACCATTAAATCCACATATAAAGCAATGAAAAAGTAAGAGAAATTAGCTTTTATTAATCATAGGAAAATCTGACCAGGTTCGAGACTTACACGTACCATCTGACCATAGACATGGCTGAGCCAAATCTCTCTTTTAGCAAATCACCCTGGTTCCATATTTCAAGCATGAATGTGGGATCTCATAGAACAACATGTCCAAGAAAAACCAAGGGAATCTAGAGGTTAAACTGGCTCCACCCTCACCAAATCATGTTCACACCAAAATTGGTGCTTCGATCACAACCGAACCGAACTTGGAATGCCATCTAAAATCCATCACTATCCTCTATGAATTTTCCATCTCCTTGTCTCTCAGGTTTTACCGCAATCCAATCCCAAATCACAAGGCCCTAAACCAAGACCAGACTCTTAGGATTTACCATAATCCAAACCCAGATCACTATGCCCTAAATTGAGACTTCTCCCTCAGGCTTTATCATGTATCCCACCAAAACCAGTCAGGGGATTCCTCGGCCTTTGGGAATGAATCTTGAGACCACCTCCACCCCAGATTCTGAAATCCATCCAGCAAACCAAATCTCAAAAACTGAAATAAACATCCCAAGACCATGTCATCTCGAAAAAGGAAAGGCTAGGATGAAATCCACGAGCATAACCTGACAAAACCATGCCACCGACAACAAGATAACCGTACACTAACATGCAAATCCATGCATGTCCAAACCAGCTAGGAAATCACACAAGGAAAAGGTTACCTGCAAGTATTCTTGCTGAAGTTGCTTGATCCTGCTTTCCATTCCTCGATACTTGCTTTCCTTAATTTCCCTTTCCTTGCTTTTTCTTTCTTGATCCAAAGCTAGAGTTATCCAAGAAAAATCTAAGTGACCAAGAGTGAGAGCGAGAGAGAGAGAGAGAATAATGAGAGAGATTCAAACTTAAACTAACAAAAGGTTAGCAAAATCTTTCCCACTAATCCTCAAAAGCGCTTTTCTTAATGAGGCCTCTATTTTCTTCATTTTCCATTATTTTCCTTCAATTTCCTCCTCACATGCAACATGTGACCTTTAACCTTAGTTTTCGACTAATTTCCTATATTTTCATAAATAAATGTGCCAAAATGTCTTTTTTTTCCTTTTAATGCCTTTTCCTTAGCCTTTTCTAATTTCCTTAGCAAAAACACACATCCAGTGATGCCCACTAGGAAATATTTTCCCAACATTCATCTTGGAATAAGTGTCCCTTAACCGTGGTCTTATTTTTCCTTTATTAACTTTTATTATATGAAATTTTGACCAAGGCTATTACAGAACCCTCCCCCTTGGGGAACATCATCCTTGGTGTTAAAACACACCATGAATTTAGAAAAACCGCTAAAAAGGAAACATACTACCCATGGATATTTATAACTTATCTCATTGCAGTATTTACAATGAACAACCTATTCAAAATAAAAACATCATGAAAGCATGAAAATATAACAACCATTGTAATATGACACCCATACTGCTTATTGGAGCTTTATAACTTAGCTCATGGCAGTATTTACATCCATATACATATACATACATATACCAAAACATCAGTGAAACATATACCAACATCAAACCAAAAATTATTTTCCTCAACCAGCAAACAATAAAGGACACAGGGCCCGCATCTAATCCTCCATCTCCCGTGTAGCTTCTTTAGGCCCAAAGTGATTCCACTGCACTTTAACTTTCTCTATGGATATGTTCTTGAGCATGAGATGTTTTTGTTGCAATATGAACCGAGGCTCTGGATGGACCTCTCCTTCTTGCTCCACCTACAATACACACCAATCAATAACATGATCAACATCCTTTATATACTTCCTAAGCAATGAAATATGGAAAACACAATGGACTTTCACTTTTGGAGGTAGTGCAAGTTGATATTCCACTAGTACAATCCTCTCAAGGATCTCAAAAGGCTTGCAATACCCTGGGGCCAACTTGGCACATGAACCATTCCTCAAAGATATTTTCTTGGGCTTGATACACAAATACACATGCTTCCCAACCTAAAACTCCTTGAACACCCAGTGCTGATCCACATAACTCTTTTTTCTATCCTGTGCTGCCTTTAGATTCTTCTTTATAACTTGAATTTCGTACTCCATGTCTGCCAACATGTCTAGTCCAATAAGTACCATGTTCACTGGATCACTCCAGTTGATGGGAGTGTTGCAAATTCGCCCATACAATGCCTCGAAAGGACTTATCCTCAATGACTCTTGATAACCATTGTTGTATGCAAACTCAACCAATGGAAGATACTCCTCCCATTTCTTCTGCTGGTGCATCACGTACATCCCAAATATATCCTCTAAGATCATGTTGACCCTCTTTGTTTGTCCATCTGTCTGCAGATGATAAGTTGAGATGAAGGCCAACTCTATGCCCAATCCTATAAATATCTCCTTCCAAAACTTGGAAGTGAACTTTGCATACCTATGCAACACAATATTCTTTGGAACACCATGCAGTCTCACTATCTCTCTCATGAACACCTATGCTACCTCACTCACTGAATATGTAGTCTTTACTGGAATGAAGTGAGATATCTTGATCAATATGTCAAGCATGACCATAATAGAATCATGTTGCTTTACTATCCTCAGAAGACTTGTAATTAAATCCATGGAAATGACCTCCCATTTCCATTCTAAAATCACTATAGGTTGAAGTAAACCACCTAGATGCTTACATTCCACCTTGACATGCTGAAAATCTAAATGCCACGAACTCTACCAGTTCCTTCTCTAAATTCGGCCAACAGTAGAACTTCTTAACCGCTGTCAACATCTTCTGATATCCAGGATGACCTGAGTATGGCTTGGCATGAAATTCCCTCAAGATAATATTCTTGAGCTCACTGCAATTTAGTACATAGATCTTGTCTCTAAATCTCACCAAACCATTTGTTGTGATATGATAGTCTACATCCTAATCACTCGTACATGTACCTATACTTGTGCTCTGCTGTCACATGTGCATAATCTCCATGTATTTATCATCCCATTGTCCTTCCTGCAAGATCATATCCTATATCTCCATCCCATAAGAGTTCATAGCTATTATATGATTTACTTGTACCTTCCTGCGAAGAGCATCTGCAACCTGGTTCTGTTATAGCACCATTTACCACCCTTGGTATTTGTGATGCTTGGTTTATGGCCTAGGGCAACCCCTCCTTCTAGACTTGGTCCAAATATTTTAAAAACAATGTTTTATTCCCTGTACGCTACTTTGCCTTGAGATAAAAGCGTGTACATGTGGGTTAGTTAATACCCAACCCATGTATATGTGTTAAAACACTTAAAAAAAATAAATTTCCTTAATTATGGACGGAGTTCACGATTTTTACCTGTTGATTGCCTCCTATTTCCTGTGGCCCAACTGTTTCCCAACTAAAAAACTAATTGGGAGAAGTATAAATAGACTTCTATGGGAAGGCCTTAAGGAGGAGAAGAGATAGAGTTATTATATTGAGATTATCCCTGACTGAGTCTGAAGTATCCCCGTGCTTCATGCACTTCCCCAAGTTTCAAGAAACCCTTGTTTCCTTGATTGTTGATATTCTCCCTCTTGCTTGAGATATCATGGTATTGGTTATGGAAGGAGGCTATTGAAGACTGTTGGTCACTTTAATTGCTCATTAATTCAAACAACCAAGTGCTACATAAATTGTCAACCCAGGGAAGTCTGTTTATTTCAAAGGCAACTGCATACTATATGTACTCAATCTTAAAAGCAATAAAAGTTGTAGTAAAGTCTAGTCACACCTTGCTTAAGCAAACTGAAGCTCCACTCTGAGATAGCAAAAAAAATCTATTGCAGACAGCTACCAAAGAAGGCTTAATTTCATTAAAAGAGTAATCTAATGAAAAAGAATCAATCTACAAAGGAAGAACTAGCTATGTTGTAACAGAGAACAGGACCCTATTCCCAGAGCGGGAATCTTCAGCACCTATTTCTCTTTACCACACTGCCAACTCACTCTGCAAACTCAACTACCAATGAAACACTCATGAATGAACTGTGGATAAACTAAATAATGCAACAATCAATTGGAAAGAAAACAGAGTTTCAACAATAATGTGAAAACAGAATTTAGTAAACAGTACTATTAACAAGGCATGGATAAAAGAAACACTTAACACACTGGAGAAATATAATGGGTGAATCTTGTGATGAAGGTGGGCCCTGTCCTTCTCACAAGATTCCCCAGGAGATGAGAACTAGAAAGAAATGTTCAAAACAAAATTTTATTCATCTATCAATGTCTCATGTTACAGAAAAAAGGATTCCAGTTCTGTTCCTTCAACTAAGCCTTTCCCACAGTCTGTTCATCCCCTTCTAATGTAGATTTCTCCTCTTTTTAAAGAGGAGACATCTATTACAATAGATTACATTGTAAGTCCTATTTTAACCCTTTATACAAAAATAGGGAAGTCAGTTTTCCCATCAACAAAATGTTGTTACAATAATATTGTCTTTAGATCATGATCGTTACATCCAGTGTAGCAGCTCCTTTGGTGATCTTCTTCTGTTGCCGTCAAATCTAGATTGCAAATCACAACTGTTCAACCACGAGATTGGCGTGTCATTCCTACTGTTTTAGCAACTGTAGAAGTAATCTTGTAATCTCCAGGGAGTTTCAGCAACGTGGACTGCACATCGTTCTTTAACCATTCAGCAACTATCAATTCAATGATCAACAATGAAGATAGCGTAATTAAATGTAAAATAATTAAACGTATAGTGATGAGAAGAAATATTGTGTACCTTTGGAATAATTGGGTTAAAACAGTAACAAAGACTTTAAATATAAGTTGAAAAAGGATGACATCATAACAAAATGTATGGTCAAAAAGAGACAATATGAGGTCCTAACAAATACTGGGACTCGACGATCCAGAGGACGGTTTTGCTTGGATCCAGAAGAAGAAGACTTAGGTGAATTCTCTTCGTGTTAGTTATAGCTTTCTACAATAAAAAGAAGTGCTAACATGTACTTTTTTGATCACGATTAGATGATCCATTATGTACTTTCAGTTATTTATACTTGTATACATATTGGATCCGCTTGTACTTGATATGCGAACATTCTTTACTTTCTTTGAGCATGGGTATGCCCACCTTAGACAACGGTTTCTCTCTTATCTCTTTTTGATGGCTTGGCATGCTGAATTCTGGTGAAGTCCTTCTTAGTCTCGGCAGGGTTCTTTCCATATAATTAATACATTTCAGCCATCATGTACCTCTTCTGACCTCATATATTAGGGGGCATCTGTTATAGCACCATTTACCACCCTTGGTATTTGTGATTCTTGGTTTATGTCCTAGGGCAACCCCTCCTTCCAGACTTGGTCCAAATATTTTAAAAACAGTGTTTTAGTCCCTGTACACTACTTTGCCCTGAGATAAAGCGTGTACACGTGGGTTAGTCAATACCCAACCCGCGTATATGTGTTAAAACACTTAAAAAAATTAAATTTCCTTAATTATGGGCGGAGTTCACAATTTTTACCTGTTGATTACCTCCTATTGCCTGTGGCCCAACTATTTCCCAACTAAAAAACTAATTGGGAGAAGTATAAATATACTTCTATGGGAAGGCCTTAAGGAGGAGAAGAGATAGAGCTATTATTCTGAGATTATCCCTAGCTGAGTCTGAAGTATCCCTGTGCTTCATGCGCTTCCCCAAGTTTCAGGAAACCCTTGTTTCCTTGATTGTTGATATTCTCCCTCTTGCTTGAGATATCATGGTATTGGTTATTGAAGGAGGTTGTTGAAGACTGGGACTAGACAGATCCAGAGGACGGTTCTGCTTGGAGCTAGAATAAGAAGACTCATGTGAATTCTCTTTGTGTTAGTTATAGCTTTCTACAATAAAAAGAAGCGTTGTCTTGTTTCCAAGATTAACTGTTTTTATGCATCAGATACAGTTGTAATTCATATGTGAATGTTATTTTGATGTATAACTAACCATTTGCTTATATGATATAAAGTTAGTTTCATTAAAATGTTTTATCTATATACTACTATGTATGTTCGAATTGAATAATTTTCAGGTTTGGAGAACATCAGGAGTTGCAAAGGGTCTGAACCCTACGGGATGTACCCAAACAAAGGACATCCGAGTATGGTTGCTCTCACATAGTTTGTTTATATAAGCATTTTTCCTAAGTTGTATGAGTGTTTCTTACTGTAGTTTGCTCTTGCTTTGTTGGGCTTCCAACACAAAGCCCTAGGGTACTTATTCCCATAACACACATGTGCATAATCTCCATGTATTTTTCATCCCACTGTCCTTCCTGCAAGATCATATCCTGTAACTCCATCCCATAAGAGTTCATAGTTTTTATACGATTTACCTGTACCTTCCTGCGAAGAGCATCCACAACCTAGTTCTCCTTTCCTTTGATGTATCCGATCTCGAAGTCAAACTCACTAAGGGTAGCCAACCATCTAGCTTGACTGGCATTCAGATTCCGCTGATCAAAAAATTATCTCAACCCACTGTGATCGCTCATCAATTTAAACCTCCTGCCAAGAAGATAGTTCCTTCACATCTTCAATGCATGTATAATAGTTGCTAGCTCAAGATCGTGCATTGGGTAGTTCTGCTCATGCTCGTTTAGTTTTCGTGATTCATAGCACACTACCTATCCTTCTCACATGAGAACTCCACCAAGTCCTCTCTTGCAAGCATTTGTATACACTACAAATTCCTTGTCCGAATTCACAATATTTAGCACTGGTGCATGTGTCAACAACTACTTATGCTGCTCAAAACTAGCCTCACATTCTTTTGTCCATTTGAACTTCTTACCTTTCCATTGTAATGATGTGATAGGATAAGAAATGCATGAGAAGTTCTTGATGAACCTCCTATAGTAACATGTCAATCCCATAAATGATCTCACCTCATCCACATTCTTAGGAACTTCCCAATCCATAATAGCCCATATCTTTTTTGGATCCACTACTATGACATCCTTGGAGACAACATGCCCCAAGTAATGTACCTCGATCTAAAAGAAGATTCACTTGCTAATATTAGCTTACAACTGATGCTCTCTTAACAATCTCAACACTGTTGCTAAATGCTCGGCATGTTCTTCCTCATTCTTAGAATATACCAGTATGTCATCAATGAATACAATAACAAACTTGTCCAGATAAGGACACAACACATTATTCATCAAACACATAAATGTAGCTGGAGCATTAGTCAAAATGAATGGAACAACAACAAACTCATAATTCCCATACCTAGACCAGAACGCAGTATTGAAGATATCCTCTTCCTTGATTCATACCTGATGGTATCCCGATCTCAAGTTGATCTTAGAGAAAATTGCATCTCGGTTCAACTAATCAAACAAATCATCTATCCTCAACAAAGGGTACCTATTCTTGATCGTTACTTTGTTCAGCTACCTTTAGTCAATGCACAATCTGAGAGTACCATCTTTCTTCCTCACTAACAGCATTGGTGCACCCTAAGGGAATACACTCAGCCTAATCTACCCCTTTTCCAACTTTTCTTTCAACTACAACTTTAACTCAACCAAATTAGGTGTGCTCATCCTGTAAGGTGCTTTTGATGTTAGGGCTGCCCCTCGCACCACCTCAATAGAAAATTCTACCTCCCTGTGAGGTGGAAAATTTGTAATGTCCTCAGGAAATACATCCTGAAATTGTTGTGAAACTGGGTACCTTCTTAACACATCAGCATCCTCAACCTCCTTAGCCTTGTCACTAGAAATTTGTACTGCAAACATCACACAACCTTTTTTGCAACTACACTTGGCCTACATAGTGGTAAACATACTCACTGATGTAGGATTCTTCTTCCCCTGCAAAGTCCTCTTTTCCCCACTATCATCCACACACTCAATGGCCTTGTCAAAGAAATCTACTTTGGTTATGTGAATGTATAGCCAATCCATACCCCAAATCATACTATATGAACCCAATGGAAATACATTCAAATGTGTTGTTGTAGGCATACCGTTTAATTGAAATGCACAAGCTCTAACCCAATGGTGAACTATCTTCTGCGTACCTATAGCCAACTGTACCAACCAAGATTCTGCATGCACTTCTTTTCTCAAACCACACGTATCCACTGAGTGAGGATTAATATAACTATATCAATCTTATAGAAACGACTTGATCACAAATCTTACCATCCATCTCAATGATCGATGCCTAATGATATGTTTTCCTGTTGTCCACAACTGTAGAGATCCGAGGAATGCTATGGCAAACATCACCAACTGTATGTGCATCTTGAGAACTATAGATCTAGGGTCTACAACCACTGTGATACTCTAGACAATCCCTATTAGGATGATCCTTATCACATATCCAACACTACAATGGTTCCCTACCACTGCCTCTAGACTGCTACTCTCCACATCCCTTCTTAGTTGTATTGAATCTCTTGTAAGGAACTACATTTTCTTTCTCACTTGCATCTTGAGGTCTTCCTCTCTTTGGTGTCCATTTTCCTTTAGCTTTCTCATTTCTTTTCAAGTCATTCTTAAGCTCAAATTTGTGCTTCGACTCCTCTTTTGGATGGCCTCCTCCAATGATCTAGGCTCATCGAACTCAATCTGGTCTCTCTATGCAACTCACAATCCACTGATGAATCTCTGAACCTTGGCCTTCTCCTCCCTGAGGTAAGGTAAATATCTCAATAGTTCAAAAAATATGCTAGTATACTCATTGTCTATCATAGAACCCATCTGCAACTCATAAAAATCCTTAGCTCTACCATCATAGTACCTCTGAAACAAGTACTTATTCCTCGAGATCCTTTCAAATGCATGCCAAGTAAATTTCCTCATGTATACCTTCGACATTCTTCACATCTTCCCACCAAATATCTTCTTTACCTTTGATCCGAAATGGATACTAAATCAAGAAGAAGAGGTATTACAGACTCATGTGCAGGAATTCCTATATTCTTTAGTGCAATGGATCGAAAATATTGCGAATAATAAAGAGAATTAACAGTCCAAAAACATAACAGACACACATCAACACAGTCAAAATAATAAAGGAGTTCACCAGACCCTCTAGCTACGTCTCCTAGTCCAGCTTTCAGTGTCGACCTCTATATTATGTCTTCAAGAACATATTATTACAAGAGTGAGCTCAAAAAATAGAGTCTCAACCAACAGTGACATCAAAGAGGGATCTGCTCGAAAAACTCAAGTCTAAAGAGCGCACAGACTCTCCCTCTGTCCTGTTCCTCTATTCAATCTGCCTCAATTTGATTGACTAACTGTCTTTCTATGACTGTCTTCAACTGACTTATTTCTTTTTTCTATCATGGGATGGCTTGCTAAGCTTAACAACGTTATCTGTTCAATCCCCTTATTGGGCTCTCTGGATCCCGAAGCTGTCCCTCCATCTCCCTGCTGAGCGTTTAAGAAATCATTGCAAAACTCTTAAGGCACAGGGCAGTTGTTTACAAATGGAAGGATCTTTGGGCACGGGTGAAAATCCCCGAAAATACACTTTTCGTTTACACAGAGAAATACACGGAATACACTGAAAACCAATGAAAAACCTGACTGCAACATTAAAGCTGGACTTCAAACGATATAAAGTCCACCCTATAATCCTCTCGGGTCCGCCTTGATCACAATCACAAGTCGCATTGGCTACGGGTCATAATCCCTTTGTATTCCACACCGTTGATCTTCCTTCAATCCGATGGTTTGCATCCAACCCAAAACATAAAGCAGTGCGCTCAAGCTCCACCGTCTGATCTGTGATTGCTAATCCAACAGCGGATGGCCATTTCGGGTGGCCCACTTTCACAGAGATAACCCAGCCGAAAAAGCGGTTTTCTCTCTCCTGCAGCGTACTATGTGTTGGCCAGTGTATGGAATCAGGTGGAACCTCTCCAATACTGCTTACCGCCTGAAGCCCGCCCAAAATACCATTTTACCTCAGAACTCAAATAACATAAAGCCACATTTATAAACCCTTTTGGGTCCGTGCATATCACATAGTCTTCGGCCTGCGATAAGTCCTCCCTTTGGAAAATCTGCGATGTGATATGTAATCTCCACCGTTGGTCTGCGCGCTCGATTAATGATCCATGTTGTGTCGCCGATCGCAGTCACATTTCCCTTAGTGCCACCTCCGATATACTCCGCTGGCCTCTCTCGATTCAATATCCTAATTTAATCTGGGCCGCTGATCTGTCTGAGTCGACGGCTCTTGTGCAATGTTACTTCAACCTCTGCTTAGCTCTATTTTCCACCATTCTTAGTGTTTTTCTTCTGCGATAGTGTTTTCTGATAGTTAATATATATGAAGACTTAGAATTAGAGGTTTGATACAAGATCCATTTTGGATCACGCCTTCCCATTGAAAAGCTTTTGGACCACCAAAAGTTGGTTTTAGGCATTGATCAAGTGAGGATACAGTTCCTTCACTCATCCAATATCTATCTATCTTGCTTTGCTTGGATTTGAACCTTTGAGCCCTACTCTCAGGTACTCAAGATCCCCTTGACACGTAGTTCTTACCTTCCTATCTAGAACTGTGTCCTCCTGTAACTCATTGAGATATTCAGGCAACAAATCCTCAATAGAAGGCAACTGACTTTTCTCTTTAGGATCCTCAATCAATGAAGGTTCATACAATCTCAAGTTTTCTGCATTAACGACTGAATAGATCTGCATATAAGCTGGCAAATCAAGGCGAAAATCATTTTCACCAGTTTTATCAAGTATCTTGAAAGGTCCATACCTTATTGGTTTTAGCTTCTTACCTTCACCCTGCATTCTGTCTTTGCTAATATACAACTAGACTTGATCACCAACTTGAAAACTATGCTCAACTCAACGCTTGTCATGTCTTGCCTTGTACATGGCTTGACTTCTTTCCAGCTGTTCCTATACTGCCAAGTGAATTTCCTGGATTCATTTAATGAACATGGTCACTTTGTCCACATCACTGTGTCCATCAACTACTATGTCTTTACCAAAGACAAAATCCAAGGGAGACTTTGGTATAAAACCAAAACAAGTCTCAAAAGGAGATCTCTGAGTAGAAGAGTGCTTGCCATGGTTGTAAGCATGTTGCACATAACACAAATGCTCATCCCAAAACTTGGGATGCTTGCTACAATAGCCTCTGAGCAACTGGATCACTGTCCTGTTGACCATCTGTTTGTGGATGAAATGTTGTGCTTTTCTTCAATCTGGTGTCCATTAACTCCCATAGATTTGACCAAAACTTCCCAACAAATCGAGAATCTCGATTAGATACAATAGAAGTGGGCAACCCAAAATGAACCCATACATTCTGAAAGAACAACTTCGTTGTTTGTTCGGCTATAACTTGCTTGTTACATGGTATCAAAATACACATTTTACTGAACCTATCCACAACAACATATAAATAATCATGACATTTCCTAGATTTTGGCAATCCCCCAACAAAATCCATGGAAACACTTTCCCAAGGATGAGAAGGAATTGGAAGTGGAGTGTACAAGCCTAATTTCCTATTATTGGGCTTGCTTGTAGCACACATAGTACACCCTTTGATATATCTAGAAACTGTCTCATGCATTCTTGGCCAATAACAAAACCTTTGCAATTGTGCAACTATTTTACTTACACAAAAATGAGCTGATATGAGAGAAGTATGTGCTTCTCAAATTATGTTAACTCTTTCATTTTTTGGAATACATAACTTTCCCAAATGATATAAGAGTTGGTCCTTTACATAATAATCCAATTCTTCTACTTGCTTGCCATGACTTAAAGTTGCATATACATCTTTAAAATCTACATCTTGAGCATATTGTTCAATGTAACTTTCATGCATTACTGAGTTATGCTTAAGTATAGTAGATGCATGATCCAGGTGGATCTTGGTGGCCACCTGCCAAGTCCACCTGGAACCCCACCATTGTTTCTCTCAGCATTTTCAGTTTCCTTAATTGTAGCACAACTTACTATTTTTAGCAGTTTTTTGGGTCCTGAACTTCCGGAGCCGTTTTGAGGCCCTAAACGACGTTTTTTGGGAAATCTACCGCCACCGATTTTTCTGATAAAAAACGTCTTTTTCATCATAGTCCTCGGAGAGATCTTTCCAACGGGCTATCATGCGCATCAAACGGAGATAATACAACCAATTCGCGACCCCAGGAAGTTGGCTGTCCAACTCACCCCAAAATGGGGCCCACAATTTGGCGTTTCATCTTCTAGGGTTAGGTTTTGGAATGTGAAGGGTTTTCCATTGTTTCTCAATAATAAATAGGCCTTCAAGCCTCATTGTCAACACAGTTCGGAACAGTTCAGAGGCATGTAGCCGACACATCTCTTCTCAGAGATAAGCTACCATCACCCTAGTTGGGTTATTTCTATTTCTATTTGTAAGCATATTTCAGTATTTTCCATTAATGAAATGAAGTATTATTTCCACTGCATATCTATCTTTATGGTTATCTCTATATTTTATTGCGTTCCTATTTAAATCCGGATCAGTGGTATCAGAGCGGTCTGCTTTTTTCTCTGTTTTTCTTTGCATGTCCCCAACGAGGTCGGGATATAAGGAGTTAGGGCTTGAACTGGTCGAACCTTTGCGAGACCAGCCTCGCAGATCCCGACGGCCTCCTATGGCGGATGAGAAGAAAGATGAGGGGGCAGGAGATCCTATCAAAATATTGCTCGAAGAAGCCCTCGAGCGACAACGGAACGCGATGATGGACAGTTTTTCCCAAATCCTTCAGCGGCTACCCAGAAGCGACGCATCAGCTTCCAGCAGCTACTCTGGAAATGCCACGCCCTTTAAGGTACAAGTTAATTTTGAAATCCCCATATTTGAGGGTCAGATAGACGCAGATGCTGTAGATAAATGGTTAAATCTGCTGGAGGGTTATTTTTCTGTTCATGAATTTTCAAGTCGGGAAAAGATTGTTTTCGCTCTTCTCAAAGCAGCCCCCCACGTCAAGGACTAGTGGGAAACCTACTGCGAGCAGAAGGATGAAAATACTGGCTCACTATTTTCAGCTGCACCCACCTGGAATTCATTCCGGGACGCCATCAAGGAGCAGTACTACCCTATCGGAAGCTATGAGGATGAATACATAAAATGGACCACGTTGCGGTAGGGAAGGGACCAAGATGTGCCGGAGTTCACCAATATTTTCCATACCCTTCGCACAAAGCTGGGTATCAAGAATACGGAGTAGCATTTAATACTTAAATACCACGGCTACCTGCACAAGTACATCCAGGAAGAAATACAATTCCTGAACATCTCCTCGCTCGGCACAGCGTATCGATATGCCGTCAAGGTCGAGCAGAAGTTTAAACAAAAGAAGCGAGACTTTGGATCTGCGAATCTGAAGCAAGGGAAAGGTGCCCCTAAAACACAGAACAAAGGACAAAGCCAAGGCGGGGCAGCCCAAGACAACCCGCCAAAGCTGCAGGCAAAGAACAGCACCGCGAAGACGAAAAAGGACACGGGAAAATGGTGTGAGTTCCATAAGAGCTCCACTCACAACACCAGTGAGTGTCGAGCCAAGCAGTCACTGGTGGCTGAACTAAAGGTTCCAGAATCAGATGCATGTTCCGACTCTGAGTCAGAACCCGACAAGGGGGATGAAAAAGGGAAGCAGATCATTGACGCGGATCCCAATGCCACTGTTGCTACCGCAAAGATCCAGAAGAGGAGGAGCGTCTCTTCCACTCCCAGATGTGGGTAAAGGGCTCCCCGCTATAGTTCATTATCGATAGCGGGAGCCAAAAGAACCTCATTTCGGCAGAGGTCGTGAAGCGGTTGGGCTTGCCGACCACAGCACATCCACAACCATACACCATCGGGTGGCTTCACCAAGGACGGGATCTTCGCGTGAGCCAGCAGTGTCGCCTTCCGTACAACATCAAGCCCTTCACGGATGAGGTATTGTGTGACATTGCTCCCCTTGAAGTTTGTGATGTATTATTAGGACAACCATACTTGTGGAAGCGACATGCTGTGTATGAATCAAGGCCCCGTGCTGTTATTGTTACATTGGGAAATAAGTTGTACAGGATACCAGAGGTAGCACCGCCTACCGCCATCTCTTTGATTACTGCAAAACAATGCAGTAAGCTCATTTCCAAGACTGGGAAATTTGTTTTCCTGATGATACGCCCACAAGGAAAGAATAAGACAGTAGCCATGTCCTCCAGACAAGACCCCTCCGCACGAAAACTACAGATGGATAAGGTCGTGAAGGAGTACAAGGACATCTTCACCTCCCCCACAGGGGTTCCTCTGCACTGTCAGGTCAAGCACTCCATCGATCTGACCCCAGGTGTGCCGCTACCCAATGGACCAATTTATCGGTGCTCCATTCTGGAGAACGATGAAATCAAGAGGCAGATTCAGGAGCTGTTGCAGAAAGGTCACATCCGTCCGAGTTCATCACCTTGTGGGAGCCCGATTGTGTTGGTACAGAAGAAGGATGGGACTTGGAGACTCTGTATTGACTATCGGGCGTTGAACAAGATCACTGTCTGTAATAGGTACCCAATCCCGCGGATTGATGACCTCTTGGACCAACTAAAGGGTGCAAAATATTTCAGTAAGATCGATCTGAAGTCAGGATATCACCAGGTACCGATCGAACCCTCTGATGTGTGGAAGACTGCCTTCAAATCCAAGGAGGGCCTCTTTGAATGGTTGGTTATGCCTTTCGGATTGACGAATGCTCCTGCAACCTTCATGAGGCTAATGGATGACATCTTGCGGCCATTCACCAACTCATTTGTAGTGGTATACTTGGATGACATTCTGATGTTCACCCAGAGTTGGGAAGAGCACCTCCACCACATCCGACAGGTTCTTCAAACACTGCGGCAACACAAGCTATGTGCCAATTTGGAGAAATGCACTTTTGGCATGACCCAGGTTCAGTATCTGGGATACATTATTGATGAACAGGGGGTGCATGTAGATCTGGCCAAGATCCAAGTCATTCGGGATTGGCCATCTCCAACCACTCTGACGGAGCTCCGTAGCTTTCTAGGTCTTGCCAAGTTCTACTGCAGGTTCGTGTTGGGGTTTTCTCATATCACTTGGCCCTTGAGTCAAGTCATGAAGGGATGAGCGAAAGTGAAATTCTTCTGGTCTGCATCTCAATAGAAGGCATTCAGAGAGTTGAAAGATCGCCTCTGCATGGCACCAGTGCTCACGTTACCAGATTTACAACAACCATTTGAGGTCGAGACAGATGCCTCTGACTATGCTATTGGGGCAGTCCTTACTCAACACGGGCATCCAGTGGCATATCACAGTGAAACACTTTCAGACATAGTACGGAAGTATCCCACTTATGATAAAGAGATGTATTCCATTGTGCAGGCCTGCCGACAATGGAAGCATTACATTTTGGGGAAGGAAACAGTCATCCACACAGACCACCGACCCCTGCAGTTCATACAGACCCAAGGGAAATTGCAGAATGATCGCCATCAGAAGTGGTCTACATATCTGCAATAGTTCCATTTGAATATCAAGTATAAGAAGGGCAGCACCAATAATGTTGCAGATTGCCTTAGTCGACCACCAATCATGGCGTTAACCACCGTGCTCAACTCTTGTGGGCACGAGACTTCTAATTGGCCACTTCTCTACAAAAGCGACCCAGAATTTGGCCACACATACCAGAAACTCTTGGGGGGTCGGCATGTTCCAGATTTTCATCTCCAAGATGCCCTGTTATGCCACCTGGGTCACCTTTGTGTTCCTTCAAGCGAGCGTGCCAAGATGATTTGGGAAGCACAGTATAGTCGGGCTGCTGGGCATTTCGGGGTCGAGAAAACGGTGGCAGTACTGCAAAATTATTTCTATTGGCCAAATCTTCGACAAGATGTCGGGAAATACATCAGATCATGTACTACCTGTGCCATTGCCAAACCAACCATCAAGAAGCAAGGCCTCTATACCCCATTGCCTACCCCTAGTCGACCTTGGGAATCCATCTCCATGGATTACATGTCAGGCCTTCCTTCCACTAAGCATGGAAATGATTGTGTTTTTGTGGTCATCGACAGGTTCTCGAAGATGGCCATTATGGCGGCCTGCAAGAAGAATATCACAGCAGAAGCGACTGCTAAACTCTTCTTTGAACGAGTTTGGGTGCACTTTGAGATCCCACAGTCTATCATCTCAGATCGGGACAGTCAGTTCCTCAGTACATTTTGGTCCAGTCTCTGGTCAATGCTGGACACCAAACTCACCAAGTCCACAGCCTTCCATCCTCAGCAGAGGTTGTCAATCGGATGATTGTACACATTCTGCGCATGTACAACTCAAAGCATCCACGCACATGGGACAAGAGCCTCCCCTATGTTCAGTATAGCTACAACCGAGCTCTTCATAGTTCGACGGGCCACAGCCCTTTTCAGGTGGGCCTGGGATTCCAGCCACTATGCCCCATTGATGTGGCCATGCCACTTGCAGCTACTCACACAGATTCAACTCATGTCCAGTCCAAAACAGATAAGGCAACCAGCTTCATTGAGCACATCCAACATATTTGCCAGCAGGTCCATGACATTCTGGAAAAATCAAATGCCAATTACAAGCAGCGACATGATCAACATCGGGTGCCACACAAGTTTCAAGTGGGCGACAAAGTCTGGTTGCATTTGCAAAAGGAACGCTTTACTGGAGCCTATCGGAAACTGAGACCACTCCGATATGGTCCTTACACCATTATTAAGGCTATGGGAGACAATGCATTTGAGCTCAGCATTCCCCCATTCCTTGGCCTACACCCAGTGTTCAATGTGGACCGCCTTCGGCCATACTTTCCACCATTGCTAGACACATCCGACATTGCAGAACAGCTCACACCCATAGAATTAAATGCGGATTGCATGGAACAAGCTGCAACTGATCGGATCATGGACACACAGGTCAAGAACACTCGCCAACAGAATATCCAACTGTATCAAGTTGTTAAAGCAGGCCAACTCCTTCACCAGGGCAAGTGGTTCACCAGGGACCAAGTTCAGCAAAAGTTTCCGCATCTCATGGAGGAACTCAACGCAATGGAGACCATTGCTTCCTAAGGGGGGAGGAATGATCCAGGTGGATCTTGGTGGCCACCTGCCAAGTCCACCTGGACCCCCACCATTGTTTCTCTCAGCATTTTCAGTTTCCTTAATTGTAGCACAACTTACTATTTTTAGCAGTTTTTCGGGTCTTGAACTTTCGGAGCCGTTTTGAGGCCCTAAACGACGTTTTTTGGGAAATCTACCGCCAGCGATTTTTTTGATAAAAATCGTCTTTTCCGTTGTAGTCCTCGGAGAGATCTTTCCAACGGGCTATCATGCGCGTCAAACAGAGATAATACGACCAATTCGCGACCCCGGGAAGTTGGCTGTCCAACTCACCCCAAAACGGGGCCCACAATTTGGCGTTTCATCTTCTAGGGTTAGTTTTTGGAATGTGAAGGGTTTTCCATTGTTTCTCAATAATAAATAGGCCTTTGAGCCTCATTGTAAACACAGTTCGGAACAGTTCAAAGGCATGTAGCCGACACATCTCTTCTCAGAAATAAGCTACCATCGCCCTAGCTGGGTTATTTCTATTTCTATTTGTAAGCATATTTCAGTATTTTCCATTAATGAAATGAAGTCTTTATGGTTATCTCTATATTTTATTGCGTTCCTATTTAAATCTAGATCAATGCATTTATGATTGGTCTTGATAACATGTCTGCAACCTTATTGTGTATGCCCTTCTTATATCTGATGACAAGATGAAATTTTTGTATAAAACCCATCCACCTATAATGTCTTGATTGCTGCAATTTAGTTTGTGAGTGAAAATATTGAAGTGGTTGATGATCTATATGTATGATTGTTTCTTTACCCATTAGGTAATGTTTCCACTTTTTCACAATTTGTACTAATGCATACAATTCTTTATCATATGTGGGATAATTAACTACTATAGAAGAAAATGTCTCAGAATGATAGCATATGGGTTTTCTGTGTTGCATCAACACTAGTCCCATGGCATAGTCACTGGCGTCTATCACAATCTCAAATGGATGTTGAAGATTTGGTAGTTCTAGTACTGGTGTTGTACTGATTTTTTCTTTTAAGGTGGCGAAGGCTTTCTGCTATTTGCCTCCCCACTTAAACACCTGTTTCAATCTTGTTAAAGCATGTAATGGGGCTACAATCAATGAGAAGTTAGCAATAAACTTTCTCCAGTATTGTGTTGCCCCTAGAAAACTCCTAACCTCTGTAGCAGATTTGGGTTTAGGCCAATTCACAATGACTTCAACCTTAAAGGGATCTATCTTCAATTCACCACCCCCTACAATATAACCCAAATAATTCAAAGATGTTCTGCCAAATTCACATTTTGACAGTTTTACATAGAGATTTTCTCTTTTTAAAACATCTAAAGTCTGCTTCACATGCTTTACATGGTGTTCCCATGTCTTACTAAAAAAAATAATGTCATCTAAATAAACAATTACAAAATCATCAATAATGGTTTGAGTACATCATTCATGACTCATAAATGTAGCAGGAGCATTAGTTAAGCCAAAAGGCATAACCAACCATTCATACAGTCCTTGCTTTGTCTTGAAAGTAGTCTTCCATGCATCCTGTTCTGCAACTATGACTTGATGATAACCACTTCGCAAGTCTAACTTAGAAAAGTAAACTTCTTCTTTCAATTGATCTAATAAATCATCAATATAAGGAAGAGGATAACAATTTTTTATCGTTATTTTATTTAGTGCTCTATAATCAATGCACATTCTCCATGAACCATCTTTCTTTCTCACCAGTACGATTGGAGATCCACATGGTGATGTGCTTGGTTGTATAAACCCTTTATCGAGAAAATCCTATACCTGTTTCTTTATCTCTACATTCTCTAAAGCTGACAACCTGTACATTCCAATGTTAGGTAATGGAGCATCTTGCTGCAAATAAATATCATGTACTATTTCCCGCTTGGGTGGCAGACCTTTAGGTTCTTGAAATAGAACATCATATTCTGAAACAACTTTAACTAAATCAACTTTCTGTTTAGAATCACAGCCTTCAAATGCATTGGATTTTTCAGGATCCTTTGCCTTTACAACCATTAGTAAAAATTGCTTACTTGAATTCACAATTCTTTTCATCTGTCCTGAATTTATGAGAGAATAGTTACCTTTGAGTTTATGAGCTCTTACAATATATTCTATTCCATCTTTAGTGAGTTGATACTTATTCTCAGCTCTATAGAAAATAGCTTTTTGATCATAGAAGTATGGACTTCCCAAAACAATACCACATATATCCAATGGAACTATATCTAACTCAACCTCATCTACAAATGTTGATCCAATAGCAAACCTAAGTTTACATTGTCTCGTTACTTGTAGCTTTGTCTTTTCACACACCCAACCTAATGGAGATGGCTTCTCATGAGGTTTTGTTTGTAATCCCAACTTCTTTACAATTGTTTCAGAAATCAAATTTACTTGTGATCCACTATCAAATAAAGTATCAATCTTATTGTGCTTACAAATCACTCTAATATGAAAAATCTCATTTTTTTCCCTCTCATTATTTCCATTATCAACAGATTTTGCAGAATTACTTGTGGATGCTTCAGAATCTTTACCTTTAATACCTGTGGCTGTAACTGTTGTTTCATTGCCTGAATCTGATCCCAAGTCCTATTGAATAGTAGCATTATTTTTCTCCTTTCCACTAAACTTCTTAGGTTTCAGTTCTAGATGCAAAAACTAGCAGTGTTCCTCATCGTGTCCTTCTTTCTTGCAATGAGTGCATGAAGGTTTATCCTTCTTTACACTATTTTCTTTCCTCTCCTTCCATTTCAGTTTCTTCTTTTCCTTGCTCTTGCTTATAGAATATTTAGATGATCCCCCAACCTCTGGGTTTACATTCTTACCTCTAGCTTCTAGATGTGTGCCTTGAACTGATACATCATCTAAGATAGTGGGATTAAACATGAGAATAGTATGCTTTAAATAGCTATGAAGACCACCTATATACTTCAATAAAGTCTTAGGTGAGTCCAGTGATATACGTAGAGTTAAAGCTCTCTTTCTGAATTCCTGAGTATAACTTTGTACACTTTGACCCTTCAATTACCGAAGAGTTTGCCAACTCATCATTTCCTGCTGCTTGTATGCCAAAAGGATAGAATTGATTTTTGATAGCAGAAACAAATTCATTCCAGGTAGAAATGATTTTACCATGCTTTTGCAGATCATATTGTGTCTTTCCTTCCCACCATACTAGTGCAGTTCCTCCAAGTCAAATGCTAGCCAGCTGACTCTTCTTTTCTGAATCAACATTCTGTACCTTGCAATATACATCAATTTGTCTTATCCAATTATCTAGCTTTTCTGCATTGAGTTCTCCATCAAAAATTGGCAAATCAAACTTCACATCTAATTTGATTAAGGAAGTTTTCTTCTTCTTCTTAGAAGATCTAGAAGATGATGATGACAAGGATGATGATGGAGGAGATGGTGGAGGAGTCATTCCTCCTTTTCCTTTGCCTTCTGGAGGGGCGACTAGAAAAGGTTCCTCTGCTCCTTTGTCTGGTTTAGGTGCTGAAGTGCTTCCAGCTCGACCCTTCTTAAATTCCAGATACATTTCTTCCACCATGGTTTGGAGTGTCTTAAAACTCTCTATAAACTAAGATTCTAATCCCAATAGAGCTTCTTCTACCATTCTCCTCTGAGAATAGACTCTTCCAATCTCTGGATTAGCCTCAACAAGTTCTCCTTCTCCTAGTGTGAGCTTTAATCTAGTTAGCATTCAAAATCCAGCACAAGCTTGTCTAACCTTAACAAAACCAAAACCAAATTCTCTGATACCACTTGATCTGAAATGGATACTAAATCAAGAAGAAGACATATTACAGACTCATGTGCAGGAATGCCTATATTATTTAGTGCAATGGATCAAAAAGATTACGAATAATATAGACAATTAACAGTCAGAAAACATAATAGGCACACATCAACACAGTCAAAATATTAAAGGAGTTCACCAGACCCTCTGGCTATGTCTCCTGGTCCAGCTTTCAGTGTCAACCTCTATATTAAGTCTTCAAGAACAGATTATTACAAGAGTGAGATTGAAAAATAGAGTCTCAACCAAAAGTGACGTCAAAGAGGGAGCTGCTCGAAAACCTCGAGTCTAAAAGAGTGCACAGACTCCCCCTCTGTCTTGTTCCTCTATTTAATTTGCCTCGAACTGACTAACTGACTATCTTTCTGTGACTGTCTTCAACTGACTTATTATGTTTTTTTCCTGTCATGGGATGGCCTTTTAAGCTTAACAACGTTGTTTGTTCAATCCCCTTCTTGGGCTCTTTGGCTCCCGGTGTTGTCCCTTCATCTCCTTGCTGAGCATTTAAGCAATCATTGTAAAATGCTTAAGGCACAGGGCAGCTATTTACAAATGGGAGGATCTTTTGGCACGGGTGAAAATCCCCAAAAATACACTTTTTGTTTACACAGAGAAATAAATGGAATACACTGAAAACCAATGAAAAACCCGACTACAACATTAAAGCTAGACTTCAAACAATATAAATTCCACCCTATAATCCTCTTGGGTTCGCCTTGATCGCAATCACAAGTCACATTGGCTACGGGTCATAATCCCTTTGTATTCCACACCGTTGATCTACCTTCAATCCGACGGTTCGCATCCAACCTGAAACATCAAGCAGTCCACTCAATCTCCACTGTCTGATCTATGATCGCTAATCCAACGGCTAACAGCCATTTCGGGTGGCCCACTTGCACGGATATTACCCACCCGAAAGTGGTTTTCTCTCTCCTGCGGCATGCTACGTGTCAGCCAGTGTATGGAATCAAGCGGAGCCTCTCCAATACTGCTTACTACCTGAAGCCCACTCGAAATACCATTTTACCTCGGAAGTCAAATAACATAAAGCTACATTTATAAACCCTTTTGGGTCCACACATATCGCATAGTCTTCGGCCTGCAGTAAGTCCCCCCTTTGCCAAATCTGCGATGCGATATGTAATCTCCACCGTTGATCTACGTGCTCGATCAACGGTCCATGTTGTGTCACCAATTGCAGATGCATTTCCCTTAGGTCCACCTCTGATATACTCCATAGGCCTCTCCCAATGCGATATCCTGATTTAATCTGGGCTGTTGATCTGTCCGATCCGACGACTCCTATGCAGCATTACTTCAACCTCTGCTTAGCTCTATTTTCTGCCATTCTTAGTGTTTTTCTTCTGCGATAGTGTTTTCTGATAGTTAATATATATGAAGACTTAGACTTAGAGGTTTGATACAAGATCCATTTTGGATCAACTTTTGAGACTGAAAGTGGCTATCTTTGGTTTCATGGTTTATGAATAATCATGAAATCAGAAGAATTTCTTCATACCAAGAAACCATGCTTTTGCATCCTATGATTTCTTCATATCTCCATCAAAGGTAGGTGTATTTTCCTTCTTAAACTCATCTTGTAAGTATCCCTTATCACTCCTACTATAAGGATGATGATGATGATGATGAATATCAGAACTAGAACTGGGATAGTACCTGTGTCAATCACCTCTCCTATCCAGAGTGTCCAACATCCTGCCATCTCTAAATGTGTTAGATCTATCTTATCTGTAACTACTAGGAGACCTACTTCCATATGCCCCATTAGTTCTATCCTCATGTTCATGATTGATCCAAAGTCATCCCTGTCGCTGCAAATATGATAAACTCTGAAGTAGTATCACATTCACCTTTGCTTGTTTCTCTTGTGCCTGAATTATTTTTTCATTGTCTACTTTGAAGCTCCTTATTTATTCCTTCACGCTTCTCAATGTGCCTTCCAGGTTAGAAGAGTGCCCCACATCACTCTACCCATCTGATGCATAGGGATATTCTATGTAGTCGACCACCTTGCAGGCCATCTGATTTCTTTCTTGTAAGGCATACTATGTGAGCTAAACCAAATCACAATAAACCAACGTACCTTAGCATAATTTGAGGAGGATACCTTGTCTACAAGATCATCAAATCAACGTGATAGATGTATAACATAATAAAATGACATATAGACATATATCAAATAAGTGTATCGACACATCAACACCATTCTATCTAGGGTCCAGTCATTAGTGCAAGGCCATATCAACAATGCATGTTGTGACCTCATGCATGACAACAAACATTAATCCATTGCGCACATTTCCATATGCAACTATCAACATGCATAAGAAATGCCTAATCAACTACACATACGTATGAATGCATGTAGTCGAGCATAAGTGATCAATTCTTGTAATCTTGTGATCCTTGCTGCTATCTATTTAGAACTCTATAATATGACAGTGGATCTTCAAAATTTCATTGATTGGTACAATTTGTGGCTCAGAGGTTTTATGATTCAGTATCTTTAGAGGTGTACACAGGTTGGGCAAAAGGAAGTAGTGTATACACTTAAGTTTGCTTCATTAAAGGAGCGTATACATTCTGACACATGCCTTTTGAGGTTATAGTTAGTTCTGGTTGTTGATGCAATGTTCTGGGTTCTTATCTATTTACTAGTTATAGTGATCTGTCTATTCCAATTGATTGGTTGAATTTTATTAAGTTTGAATGAATGGTTGATTCAGTTGTGTTAGAGGTTTAGTGATTGTTTGACTCAGTTGTGTTAGAGGTTCAGAGGTTTCAGTGATTGATTGTTTCAGATATATCATAGATTGATGATTGGGTTTTAGATATATCAGAGATTGATTGGGTTTCAGTGATTGGTTGATGCAAATGTATTTGATGGTTGTATTGCAGTGGTGATCAATTTTGAGCTTCAATGTTACTAATGACTCCAGTATGAAAATTTGATGAAACGAGGCCTTCATGTGTATTTTTGTGTACCAAGAGCATCCAGTGTGAAAATTTTTTAAACGTGGTCCCTGGAGGATACTTAGGGTTGGATCCTTCAGTGAGGAAGTCAAAGCTTCCTGCCAATGGTGGTGGGTGATTTGATCAGGGCGTTGGAATTCCCTTCCAGTAGCATTTGGAGAATGAGTGAAGGTTGTAGCCTTCTGTAGGGCGGAGCCTACGTACTAGTAAATATATTGGCTAGTATAGGAACTAGGGGGTTGTAGCTCCCTTTGAGAAGAAGTTGGAGAACGAGAGAAGGTTGTAGCCTTCTGCAGGTGGGTGCCTACGTACTGGTATGAGTCTGCACCAGTACAAGATTGTAAACAAATTTTCTTATTATTAAAAGAAGATAGAGACGACAACAATAGGTGGTTTTCACCCACATTGGGTTTCCACCTTAAATCTTGGTCTTCATATGTGTTTCTTATGTGTGATGGTTTATTCTATTATTACTGCACATGGTTACTTTTTAATGTTTAATAAAGTACCAATGCATTGATTAAAGATCAAAATATGATGAATTAACTAAATCGTAAGTTCACTGGATATACATTGGTTGCCTTAAGAATAGTTGCATGCACACGCGAGTTCCCTTCTCTAAAGTAGCATATATAAATCTGATTACGGAAATGAAAAAGTTATTGATTTGTAAATACTAATTCACCCTCCCCTCCCCCCCCCCCTCTTAGTATTATTTCCAACAATTGGTATCAGAGCAGGTCCTTTGGCAGAAGCTTGATCGCTTGAAGGAGATCCATAGAAACAATGGGAAAGAAGCTAAAGAAGAAAGCACCTCAAAAGAAGAAGACATCTCAAGGGAACTATGACAGTGGAAGAGACAATTGGCCATTATGTGGAAGCAACTCCTCAGATTCAAAATCACCTCAGAATGAAGATGAACAAGCAAAAGAATTATCAAGTATGAATTTGTTGTCCTCTGGTGATACATTTCTCTGTTCATTTGAAGATAAAGAATGTGACAACGAAACAACTGAATTTTCTCTTATGGGTGAAAGAGAAAGAAATCAAATAGAGGCAGAATTTAAAAATCTCACAGAACCAATTAGATATCAAAAGGATCTAATTGATAAAACGGAATGTGCCTACAAAGAAGAAGTTACTAGATTAAAAGCCCAGTTGGAGGAAGGAAACAAAGTAAGGAAGCAGTATAAGGAAAAGAAAGACCAAAGTCAAAGGTTGCAAGATGAAGTGACATAATTGAGAATTGAGGTGAATGAAAAGGACACAATGACCAAGGAACTTTTAGAAAGAACCAGCTACTATGAAGGTCTTGAAGGAATGATCGTTTCTCTGAAAGAAGATCTCAAAAATTCAAATAAGCAGAATGAAGAACTACTCCTAGGATTTGAAGAACAAGAAAATGAATTTCTCGAATAAGGCAACAAGTGGAATAAGGAAGAAAAGTTGAGGAAATCATGAAGAACCAGTATCTTGAAAAGGAAGAGAAATATCAGGTTGAGGTAAATATCCTAGAAGGTAAATTAGAAAAAAAGGATAAAATTTTACGATTTCAAGATAGTACTAAGATTTTGGATGATATTCATAGTAGTCAAAGGCTTCCTGCCATCAAATTTGGCCTTGGTTTTCATGAAACTCTTAAAGGTGAATCTAGCTCACAAACTGAAGCAAGGAACTCTAGCACAAAATTTGAAATGCTCAACAAGGAAATAAGAGGTCAAGCCCATCAACAACCAAGGAAAGAAAGTCTTCAAAGAAAATCATTTACTCCTAACTATGGAAGTGTTAATGGATTCTTTCCTCTGATGAATAATGTTGAATGTTTTATATGTCATAATTTTGGACATGTTGTAGCCAGATGTAGATGTAGAATGGTTCAAGCTAATAACAGTCACACAGAAAGATCTTCAACTTCTAGGTACTTTAAGGGATATTGTTTTTCTTGCAATACATTTGGTCACAAAGGCATTAACTACTATAGGGTGAATATGAAACATATAAGATGTTATGCTTGTAACAAGTTGGGAATATGTCAAAAGAATGCAGGAGAAAAATTCGGCCAACATACCAAAAGGGGCAACCATCATCACACTCCAAGGAATGGAAGAAGAAGGAAGTACAACCAGAAATATGTGTCATATACAGATAGAACAGACTCAGGAGAGACTGAGAGTATGAAATTTCAGTGTTCTAATTCTCATACGCAATTATCATGAAGAAAAGTCATGTCTATACACGAGTTTGAAGTTGCACAGTCGCGTATATGTTGGTTTGATAAAGAAGCAGTGGGACACACTTAGAAAAATGATCTGATATGGTTCAAACAACTACCAATTATCTTTTTTGTCTTGATGATTGATGACTACAGTCTGTGCATGTTATTTAGAAGTTCTTTTGATCCTCATAAGTTGCTTATGACTTCATGTATATGTAATTGATGATGATACCTTGATATTTCTTACTGATATATGCAATGATCGGATCTAACAGTGAACAGGTGGCACAGGTTCAGGGGGAGAATATGTTATGCTTCTAATATTGCATTGTTGGCATTATGTTTAGAAGTCTTTGGTACCTAATGATTATTACCAATGGTGATGAGGATTATGTGGCTAAAGTGTTTAAATGATATATCATGCTATGTTGTGGTTATGAGTTGCCTATGATGATGATACTTGTATTGCTCAGGGTTACATAGTTGTTATTCAGATCAGATTTATGGGTGATTATGGATGACTTTTGATGATGCATACATTACATATATTTTGCTTACATGGTGATCTTCATAAGGAAAAGGAGAAGTAAAAATCTTGAGTACACAACTTCATTATTTGACGATGAGTCACTCATTTATTTTATGTTGTTACCATCTTGCCTTCAAAGATGCATAAAGTTAATATAGTGTAGTTATGATGCAAGATTCCTATAGCTCTTGGCACTCACATGGTTGAGGATTGTTGCTGTTGTTAGTATCAAGAAAGCTTTACAAATGAATATTATCTCATGGTTTTCTAGCTATATATTGTTATCATTTTTATGGATACACATTATACTGGATACATGGATGATTACTTAAGTTGCATATTGATAAATATTGTTGGTTGGCCAAGAGAATGGTGTTATTACAGGTCTCATGAAGACATAGCTATTTGAAGACATGGATATTTGGAGACATGGCTTACTTAGTCACATAATGATGATGCCTTCTTACTTTATGATGATAGGTTTGATACTCACATATGTTGATTATCATGGTTAATGCTTATCAGATGTGGGATGTTCCCTAGTGATGATACATGGTTGATATATTGAGGGTTCTTGTGGAAATATCATGCAGTTCTTGATGATGATGTTATGATCATAGATGATGACTATGGTGTTTTCACATACATATGATATGATGTGAATGATTTTGTGTTACTTCTTGGAGATATGACATATGCTTAGTTGATTCATGGAAGGTTATGATAAGGCTCTTTCTACTAAGGAAACGAAGCAAGTTGATCTTGATGAGATCAAGAGGATGAGTTGATATCTATATACAGCATACTTTGTCACAGGTTGATGATATTTACTTTGTCATATCTTCGGAACTGATGATGGACATATACAGGTTGTGGGTCTGGATGTTGCTGACAGATGCTTATGGTGTAGATCATATATGGTGTATGATAGTTGCTGATGACTATCATGGTCTTGTTTAGATCTTTGGTCTTTGTTATAAATGTCATGTATATCACTCGATGAAAAGGTCATATAAAGGCCCATGATGTAATAATATGTCTCTATCTGTCATAGTCTTTTAATGAGTCCTTTTGGTCATATGATGTAATTTATACCCCCACTATGCATGGGAAGGATGATGTAATAATTGCTATATTTCAGTCATGTATAAACATTTGGTATATCCCCACTTGGTTGGGAGATTGATGTATGTATGAGTCATTGGTGATAAGAAGGTCATACTCACATAGTTGAGTTATAGATTCATGTTATTCTTTTGGAAATTATATTTGTAGACTCTGCATGTGCTCAGGGGGAGCATGGATGGTATAGTGCATCTCAGCATGTACAAAGGGGGAGTTTAATCAGAGAATTCAGCATGTGACTAGGGGGAGCATGATCAATGTTCATATTCAACTGTTCAGATATGAGAGTATTCATTTTGGTCAGTCATTTAACCTTGATATCAAAGGGGGGGACTGACTTGGTCTACCCTTTTCCCTTGATGTCAAAGGGGGAGAGTATTTGGTGTTGCTTGCTATCTCTAACAATTTATACATCTTGCAGTAATCAACACCAACATGGTTGCCATCAAGTCCAAAGGGGGATATTTTTGGCATTATGATACAAGTGTTGTCCTTGATGGAAACTCACTCACACGTTAGTTCACTTTTGATGAAAGGCAACCCACAGTGTAACAGATCCATTAAGATGTAACAAGGCATTGGTACAGAAGAACGGGAAGATGGAACTAAAGTCCACTAATCAGAATGAAGAAGTTAAAGGTAAAGGATGGTGAAAATCATTTTAAGATGTATACATAGGTCCACTTAGTCAAAACAGGGTATACACATAGGTCCACAGAACAAAAAACACCTATACATATACACACACACCCGTAACAGGAAAAGCGCGTATAGGTTGGAAAATCAAGGAATTTCATGAGTAGAGAATAACAGGGGTCAACACCATGGTATTAGCCCACAATATTGAGTAGAGTAATGACTATTTGATCTTGCCCAAGACTACCACGGGTCCTAATTGGTTTTGTTCCAAGGTATTCAGTCCGAGGTATTTGGTCCAAGGTATTGGTTTGAGGTTTTGGTCGAAGGTATTGGTCTGAGGTATTTGGCTTGAGGTATTGGTCTGAGGTATTTGGTCCAAGGTATTGGTCCTATGTGGTTTTGGTCCATGGTATTGAGAAAGGCCTAAAACTATATATGGAGGAGAAGATCGAAGGGATAATAGAACAAGTAATGAATATCTTATGAAGTGTTAGATCAAAAGAAAATATGCATGTTATGGGTTTCTGATACTTTGCTTGATATAGACTAAATATGCACCTGCGAATTTGATGATGGATGAGATATAATGATGGATTAGGATCATAATGACTTATCATTATGTGATCTGATAATGGATGGGATAGATCTGATTGCTAACACATGTTTTATCCTTTATATGTGATGATCTGGGTATGTCTGAAGTCAAGAATTGAAACGAAGTTATAAGTAAGTATTTGTAGATCTATACACTGGTTCACTTTGGTGAAGGTGTGTATACACGCTGGTTTAGCTCTTCCAAGTAGCGTATGCAAAAGAAAAGCTTGATGTGTAAGGATCAATGATTTATCAGATCAGTGTTGTTATTTTACTACTGTTTGTCAATGAAGTCTTCTTAGATATGAAAGTAAAACTGAATGAATAAAGAGTTTGTGTCTCATTTATTAATCGATTAAGAAATAAGGGTGATCCTTGTTTCTATCTGTTTATAACTCTATAATATGACAGTAGATCTTCAGAATGCCACTGATTGGTATAGTTTGTGGTTCGGAGGTTTTATGATTCAGTCTCTTTAGAGGTATACACATGTTGGCCAAAAGGAAGTAGCGTATACACGCAGGTTTGCTTCATTAAAGGAGCATATACATTCTGACACATGCCTTTAGACGTTACAGTTAGTTCTGGTTGTTGATGTAGTGTTATGGGTTCAGATCTGTGTACTAGTTACAGTGATCTATCTGTTCCAGTTGATTGGTTGAATTTGATTAATCTTGAATGAATGGTTGGTTCAGTTGTGTTATAGGTTCAGTGATTGTTTGATTCAGTTGTGTTAGAGGTTCAGAGGTTTCAGTGATTGATGATTGGGTTTCAGTTATATCATAGATTGATTGGGTTTTAGTGATTGGCTGATGTAGATGTATTTGATGGTTGTATTGCAGTGGTGATTGATTTTGTGCTTCAATGTTACTAATAACTCCAGTATGAAATTTTGATTTATTGAGGCCTTCATGTGTATTGTTTTGTACCAAGAGCATCCAGTGTGAAAATTTATGAAACGTGGTCCCTAGAGGATACTAAGAGTTGGAGCCTTCAGTGAGGAAGTCGAAGCTTCTTGCCAGTAGTGGCTGGTGATTTGATCAAGGGGTTGGAGCTCCCTTCAAGTAGCAGTTGGAGAATGAGTGAAGGTTTTAGTCTTCTCTAGGTCGGATCCTATGTACTAGGAAATATATCAACTAGTACAAGAACTAGGAGGTTGTAGCTCCCTTCCAGAAGAAGCTAGAGAACGAGAGAAGGTTGTAGCCTTCTGCACGTGGGTTCCTGTGTACTGGTATGAGTCTGCACCAGTACAACATTGTAAATAAATTTTCTTACTATGAAAAGAAGACAGAGACGACAACAACAGGTGGTTTTCAATCACATTGGGTTTCCACCTTAAATCTTGGTGTTCATGTGTGTTGCTTATGTGTGATGGTTCATTCTGTTACTACTACACATGGTTACTATTTAATGTTTAATAAAGTACTGATGGACTGATTAAAGATCAAGATATGATGAATTAACTCAATCATAAATTCACTAGATATATGCTGGTTTCCTTAAGAACGGTTGCGTGCACACGTGAGCTCTCTTCTCTGAAGTAGCGTATATAAATCTGATTATGGAAATGAAAAAGTTATTTATTTGTAAATAGTGATTCTTAGTATTATTTCCAATAAGAGGTTACTAAGGGATTCAATCTCCTAAGTGACCTTAAGGAAATGGAATCGACAGAACATCTGACACAAACCCATCGACATCAGCAAAACAACCTCAGGAGACATGTCAGCCACTCAGACATCATGTCGCTAAGTCCCACTGATGATTTAACCCTTTTAACCCAGTTTCACTCTCATGCTATAGGCAAGATAACGATCAGCAACTCAAATTCGCTCTCATAAGCCTTTGTGCCAATGACTATGGAATTTTCGCAGCAAACTTGTGTCAGTGACCCTAGATTTGAGCCACTTTTCTAGCCCAGAATCCTAGCCTCTACCTAGAACTTTTTACAACCTTCAGAATCATTCAAATACATGATAAAAATACTGAATACTCAAAATCAACCTCAGGATTAGGCCTGAGCATCCCCAACTGAAATTGGCATTCTGTCAAACACTTGGCATCAATGCAACCTACAGGTCTAGGATACAAGACAGAGCATAAATGACTGAAAGAACTTATGAAACATAACCAGAAGGATCACCTCATTCTCCATTGAACTATCATACCATCAATTAGGTCTTGCATCCATCCATTTAACAATTACAAGTAAATACATGAAATAACCATGATATGAACTAGTCACATAACCATTCTTATAAGCAACATAAAACCATATAAATATCAGAGATATGAAAACCATTAAATCCACATATAAATCAGTGCAAAAGTAAGAGAAGTTAGCTTTTATTAATCATACACAAATATAACCATGTTCGGGACTTCCACGTACCACCCAACCAGAGACATGGCTAAACCAAATCTCTCTTTCAGCCAGTCACCCCCGTGCTATATTCCAAGCATGAATGTGGGATCTCATAGAACAACCAATCCAAGAATAACCAAGGGAATCTAGAGGTTAAACCACCTCTACCCTCACCAAACCATGATCACACCAAAACCAGTGCTCTGATCACAACCGAACCAAAATTGGAATGCCATCTAGACTCCATCACTATCCTTGAGAAATTTTCCATCTCCTTGTCTCTCAAGCTTTACCGAAATCCAATCCCAGATCACTAGGCCCTAAACCAAGACCAGTCTCTCTGGCTTTACCACAATTGAAACCTGGATCACTAGGCCCTAAACTAAGACTTCTCCCTTGGGCTTTACCATGTATCCCACTAAAACCAGTCAAGGGATTCCTAGGCCTTGCGAAATGAACCTTAAGACCACCTTCGCCTCAGATTTTTAAATCCATCTCGCAAACCAAAGCTGAAAAACTAAAATAAACATCCCAACACCATGGAATCCAGAAAAGGGAAAGGATAGCCTAAAATCCACTATCATAACCCAAAAATACCATGCAATCGACAACAAGAGAACCATACACTAACATGAAAATCTATGCATGTCCAAACTAGCTAGGAAATCACACATGAAAAAGGTTACCTGCAAGTATTCACATTCAAGATGCTTGATCCTTCTCTCCTTTCCTCGATCGTTGCTTTCCTTCATTTCCCTTTGCTTGTTTTTCCTTCCTTGATCCAAAGCTAGAGTGTTCCAAGAAAATTCTAAGTGACCAAGAGTGTGAGAGAGAGAGAGAATAATTAGAGAGATCTAAACTTGAACTGAAAAAAGGTTAGCAAATGCTTGTCCACCGATCCCTAGAAGCCTTTACATAAATAATGCCTCTATTTTCTTCATTTTCCATTATTTTCCTTCAATTTCCTCCTCATATGCAACTTGTGACCTTTCACCTTACTTTTCTCCTAATTTCCTTTATTTTCATAAATAAATGTGCCAAAATGTATTTTTGCCTTTTAATGCCTTCGCCTTAGCCTTTGCCAATTTCCTTAGCCAAAACACACATCCAGTGATGCCCGCTAGATATCTTTGCCCAACATTTAGCTTGGAATAAGTGTCCCTTAACCGTGGTCTTATTTTCCTTTATTAACTTTTATTACATGAAATTTTCACCAAGTCTATTACACCTATAGAATTGATTACGAACTTGAATCTCTATAAAAAAAATGATCAAATATATATTAAATTCAAATTTGATATCAACTTCATCTAGTTTTATTTTTATTAAGTATTAATTAAAATCAAACTCAACTAATTTATAAAAAAACAAGAAAAAAATAATTTAATGTTTTGATTGATTTGTGAAATAAATGTAAATATTATATCAACATTCATATTTTATAATTAAAAAAATATATGAATTAATTAATTTTAAAATTATTTTTTAATTTGTAAGCGGATTAATTTGATTTTATAATAGTTAATTTTTAGCTTACTCTTTCAAACATCTTGAATTTAAGATACAATGTAATAATAATTGTCTTAAAAAATTTGTAAAACTAGTTTTAAATGGTTAATTTGGTCATTTTTATGGGATTACACCATCCACCACTGATATAAACCAGTGTAATATGCAGTGTTGTTAATACATAGTAAAATAATCTCCATAAAAATAATTATAGGGTAGTATAATATAGAGTTTTAATAGTCAAATTATTTCAGAAAATTAAAAATTATTATGTCACTACATAAACTGCTTACGCAGTGAAATCTATGATCGGTTTAGAGCTAACAATTTGTCCATATTTCTTCAATTTTTCATTTGTCCATAGTTAACATTAGGATTTTAGGTGAAATTTTTGGATGACATTAGCCTGCGAGGGTGCAGTGGACAGATCAGTCTAGGTACAATACAATTATGTCACTCGCATTGAATGAGTCGTCCTGTGCCTCTGCCATTCTATACTTTCCCAAAATCTGTCATGAGTTGCTCAATATCTTAACCATGTGATTCTATTGTTAGACATCGAGAGCGGGATTTTTTTCATTACCATAGTAGTGATCTAAAATTGCAAACAAACTAGTTGAATAGAGAAGTTCTATAGTGGCTGGAAGGTTGATGTGCCGAGTCTCAATCACAATGTAAAGGACTACTACAATGTGATGGTTTGTAGTTGGCTTTGTTCCACCATTTACCTCTATCTTGGACTATTGGTTGAGGCAGAACAAATTCGTTTCATCATCGAGCCATCCATAGATAGCAATATTATATACGTCATAGCAATCTCACTTTTCTTCCAGAGGGCCTTTGTTGCTCCTCATCTTTCCCCCTGACTTGCGGCTTGCTATCAATGGCAAGATTCCTCAACTCAATTTTGCTTATTACATGAATTGTTATGTCTCCAGTCTTATCATAGGAAAAAATGATGTATGATGCAGGGGCATCCTGCTCAAGAAAATCATTCTATATTTGGTTAACTTAGGGGATCTTATGGTTTTTATTTCTTAATAGGAAATTTTGTATATTTTTAATAATTTGAGTGAGAAATAGGTATGTGAGGTTTTAAATGTAAATATTCTCAATTATGTGAGAATATGAGAGATGTTAGACTTGTGAATATCTCATAAGAATCTTGGATATCAGGAGATCCTAGAATAGGAAATTAGTTGAGTTAAAACTAGATTGAGCGATTTGGTATAATCTTCTCATAAAGGCAAAATTTAGATATAGGACTGTTGTTGAAATCCTCAAGGGAGCATTAAGAGATTTTAGGAAATAGTTGAGAGATTTAAGTTGAGATATCTATGGAGAAGACCATGGACCCAGAATGATCCATAACTATGTAATTATTCCTATAATTTCAAACCTATGGAGGCAGAGAGAAGTGTGAGAGAGATAAGAGTGAGGCCAACTAATGCAAATCGGGCCTGACATATTGTATATATGAATTTGATTTATAGGTAGCATCTATTTGCATCTCTGGAAATTATCATTTTTTGTGAAATCGCAATTCATTTCTCTGTGATATATTTGTAAGTTTATGGTTGTATATTTCTACTAGTTCGTGACTACAGAAACATGTGATTAAAGGTAGAATGTTTGGAAACCCACTTAATACATCAAAATTATGTGAAATTATATTGAATCTTTTTGAATTCATTGAACTATGGATTTGTTTATGTGAGTGGTTGTTGTTGAATCCAAAGGGAATTTCAAGCATCGGGTTATGCTATGAATCGAAGTCATTATGTATTATTTCTGAAGGTAATTGTGTTTTCATGATTGGTGGAAAAGTCTTTTGGTGCGATTGCTTCGAATTGTTGACTCTTTGTGTTGAAAGAAAGAGGGTTTTGTCACCTGAGTGTAAATAATATTATCACATCTGTATTAGACTTGGATGAAACACTCGTGAATCCTACTTTAGAGTATTGTGATGATGCAGTCTTCACGTTTCAAGTATGTTTTAATCTAAAGGAGCATACTGTATATGTACGATGTAGACCTTATCTTCAAGTGTTTATGGAGAAAGTTGCAAAATGTTTGAAATAATAGTGTTCATAGTCAGTGAAAGTATTTATGCAAAGAAACTTTTAAATAAGCTTGATCCAAGCACAAATTTATACGCCATTGTGTTTACCGTGAATCATGCATGTTTGTAGATAGTAATTATATGAAGGATCTGACAGTTTGGATCATGATCTGAACGAGCAAGGGAAATTCGTAACAAAAAAAACCATCAGTCACAAAAAGGTTGTGCCATAAATCAGAAGGGTCGCAACAGAAAATAAATGGGTCGCGCATCTGACAGAAAAGTCACGCCATGGGTCAGGCCTGAGATAACAACGGTCGCACATCAAATAGTAAGGTCACACCGTGGGTTGCACCAGGTGACCAAAGGGTCACACCATCCTTTAGAAGGGTTGTTTCGATTCAAAATTGTCTTTGATCGACTTTTAGGAGTTCATGTTCTCTTCATCACGCTCAGGTATTCCATATAGCGGAAAACTCAAAAAGCAAATCCTTCCTTATGTATAACTGATATGAGCACAGTTTGAATTAGAGAGTGAGGAATAGGGAGAGTTGAAGTCTCTTTCTTAAGACTTGTAGTGTAGCCCTAGTGTTTTAAGGATACCAATTGTGGAGTATAGACCTGGTAGGTCATCATTTTGGTATCAGAGCAAGTAAAATCTCTTTTTGGAAAACTAGAACAAAGTTATGATCTTGAAGTTGTATATGCAGATACAATTTTGATTGCCGAAAGAGGAGATCAGTAACGATTGACAGAACAAAGTAGGAAAATAAATCTAGTGTGCTTTGTGTGCATTTGCTAAAGATATTACACAGGAAAAAAGGATCAGATTTTAAATTTGACAGGCAACGGGCACACATAGATAAAGTGCAGCAGAATATTGGGAAGTAATTGATACTCTTAAGGAGAATTTACAGAGGAACATGAACAAGGAATAATCCATTGAACGTGAAGATGAATTGTGGAACAAGATCATGCAGAGTTCTTGAAGGTGATATGGTATGTTTTATTTTTAACTTTGGTTTTGAGGATTGTGTTTGCATACTTTAGGTCGCGGACAAAAGGGGTGTTAGAAGAAAAGATAGCTGAGAGGAGTTGTAACAAAGAACTAGTTGTGTTCTCAAGTGGAAGAGCATGTGAGCTCTTAAAGAGTGGCAGAACCTTGTAGAATTCGAATAGAGGTTGGATAAGGAGGACAAGTGAATGTTCTCAAAGGAAGTGAAAGTTGTAGATCCTAAAAGAGAAAAAGAGTTTCTCATAAGATGGTTCTAGAGGTAGAGAACCATAGATCAAGCTCAATGAGATATCTTTGTAAGACAAGGTATCAATAGGCTAAGCTTAACGAGAAAATCTCGCTGAGATATCAAAGGCATGTATGGAGACTTGTTGAAAAGAGAGGCTTAGGTGCAGTCCACAAGTGAAAGAGATGGAGTTCACAAAGGAGGGGAAGCAAATCATCATTGAAGCTCATTGCAGAGGTTTAGAGGAAAGCCACAATAAAAGGAAATATGCCAAGAAAAATGGCATGAGAAAGAGTCAAGAAGAGATTGAAAGAGAGAAAGTTGAGATAAAATTGTGTCTTGAGTTATTGATGGAGATGTTACAGAGGAATAAGGAAGACCAGAGGTATGGTTGGATTATGAAAATAAAAGTCAAATGGCATAGATTGAATGCTCAGCTGAAGGAAGAATTACTCAGAATAAATGAGTATGAGGATGAAGTTTTGGTATGTTAACCAGAACATGGCCCATTTATTTTTGAAAGTAATGAAGATACAAGGGATAAATCTACAGAGGATCTTCTGAATTATATGAAGGGTTCATAATAGTAAGAAGACCTAGTGGCTGAATCATCGAGTGAGACTGCAAGGTCTTATGTTTTTAAAAATGACAATTTGTGTTTGATTGCAGGTATTGCAGGAAATAGGCAGACTTTTGAAGGTGTCTTCAGGATGGGTGAAGATCTTGAAGTAAAATATCATGAAGAAAACCTCTTAGATGAGGAAGCCTTTGAATGATTGCAGCAGAAGGAGTTTATTGATGAGTTACTTAATGGGAGAACACAATCATCTGAAGTTGTCATGGAGATAGAAGATCAAAATCTTATTTTGATGAAGAATGAAACAACATTGTCTTAGAGAAGTAAGCCAATGAATTTGAATAATGTTATTGATGAAGAAAAATTACGAGAGAATGCTAAAGCAGAAGATGGGGCAAGGATATCTCTTGAAGAGGGCTTACAAAAATACAGTAATGCAAAATGTGTTGAAGAAGGAGGTGAGGCAGATTTGTCTCAGGACAAAAAGAAGACAGTCATAGGATTGAATGAAGAGGAAGGACAACTATTGAAATATGTTAAGAAAGAAGAAGAACCTATTGAAGACTATAAACAACATCATGATGAAGTACTTGTGAGGTGTCAAAGAGAAATTGAGTTGCTGGAGTATTTGCTGAAAGAACAGGAGTATGAGAGTGTAACTACAATCAGAAATGAGGGAGTGTCTCAAGCTTTGATTGGGATAGAGATATGTGTTAGTTTCCAAGTTTCTAATGTATTGGCTAACAGAGAAGAAGAGGTGGATGAGTATGCAGTCAAAAATATGACAGACAATTTACTTCTTGAAAGTAAATTTGAAGATAAGAAGTAGCAAATGGAAATTGCAGAGGAATATGTTTTCAAAGACATTAAGGATGTATGGATGGCAGAAAAAGCTGAAAAGAGTAGCCAACAGATTAAAAATGAATGTGCAAAATTCTAGTAGAGAAAGCATTTCAAGCATGTTGTTGAGACAAAAGGATTCCATGAGAAAGCAGAAATTGATTCTGTGATTGAAGAACTGTTGAAATTGATGATGAGACAGTCCAGATGGAGAAAAATGATAGTAGATGGGATGATCAATCAGAATATGAAACTGATTGAAGAAATGAAAATAAACTAGAAGACAATAGACATGTAGCAGTAACAAAGGTGTAGAGCATTTGAACAATTAAAATTAAGGTTTGGGATCCTAGAGGTAGCAAGTCATTAAGACTTGTAGTTGTGACATTACTACAGGAAAGTGATAGACCTCATAGACAGGAGTCTATGAATCACTTTTCTACTGTGGGAGTCTGATGCAGGAGCATCCTGCTCAAGAAAACCATTTTATATTTGGTTAGCTTAGGGGATCTGATGTTTTTAATTTCTTAATGGAAAATTTTGTATATTTTTAATCATTTGAGTGAGAAATAGGTGTGTGAGGTTTTAAATGTAAATATTCTCAATTATGTGAGAATATGAGAGACATTAGACTTGTGAACATCTCATAAAAATCTTGGAGATTAGGAGATCCTAGAATAGGTAATTAGTTGAGCTAAAAGTAGATTGAGAGATTTGGTATAATCTGCTCATAAAGGTAGAATTTAGATATAGGACTGTTGTTGAGATACTCAAGGGACCATTAAGAAATTTTAGGAATTAGTTAGTAGATTTAAGTTGAGATAAATATGGAGAAGATCATGGACCTAGAATGATCGATAAATATGTAATTATTCCTATAATTGTAAGCCTCAGGAGGCAAAGAGAGGTGTGAGAGAGAGAAGAGTGAGGCCAACTAATGTAAATTGGGTTGCATACTGTATATATGAATTTGATTTATAGATAGCATCTATTTGCATCTCTAGAAATTATCTTTGTTTGTGGAATCACAATTTTCTTCTCTGTGATATATTTGTAGGTTTATGGTTGTATATCTCTGGTGGTTCATGACTACAGAAACATGTGATTCCAGTAGAATGTTTGGAAACCCACTTAATACATCGAATGTATGTGAAATTATATTGAATCCTGTTGAATGCATTGAACTGTGGATTTTCTTTCGTGAGCATTCGTTATTGAATCCAAAGGGCATTTCGAGCATCAGGTTATGCTACGAATCAAAGTCGTTATGTATGATTTCTGAAGGTAATTGTGTTTTCATGACTAGTGGAAAAGTCTATTGGTGAGATTGCTGCGAATTTTTGACTCTTTTTGTTGAACGAAAGAGGGTTTTGGCACTTGAGTGTAAATAATATTATCACACATGTATTAGACTTGGATGAAACACTCGTGCATTCTACTTTAGAGTACTGTGCTGATGCAGTGATGCAGGAGCATTCAGCTCAACAAATATCATTGTATTTTAGTAGACATAGGGGGTCTTGTATTTTAAGGCATTTGGTTTCCTATGTGTTTAATTAATGTAATTACTTAGGTTTTGAGTGATTTTAATGAAAATAGGGATTAATTAAGTATTGTGAAGCATATTTTAAAAGTTCTCAAATGTAGGAGAACATGAGAGAATCAGGATAGTAGAGAGATTGAGGGATTTGGGAATTAATTGCAAATCTTAGATTAGGAGTTAGTTCATGATTTTATGGATTAGGGAGGACCCTTAGAGATAAGGAAGAGAATTTAGGGTTTTGTTGAGAAGTTTACGGATCTAAACCAGGAATTGGTTGTAGAATCCTTTTGTATAAATGAAAGCCTAGAAGGCATAGTTAGGGGTTAGTTGGTTAGCTAGTTAGGCAAGTCAAGTTAGTAGGTAGAGGTTTGATTGTAAGCCTATGGGCATATTGTGAAACAGAGGCCACTGATGTTGGAAATCAGGCCTGAGAGAAGAAACTATGTAAATACATGTTTATTAATACAAACAATTCGATTTTGAGTTCATGTGTGTGTGTTGAGTAATTGAGATATTGATTGTGTATGATCTTGAGTTATTCTACGTAACATAGGTTACAGGTGAAAAACCAAAGGTGAAATACAGAGAAGAGTAACAGAGTGGTGTTACGACTTTGTACACATCGACAGTACAAGAGGAATCCTTTAATGTATCAGTGAAGGTGAAGGAAACCTAAAGGCGCAAGCGAAGCTAAGCTCAGGAGGATGTCGTGATTTAGAATAGCAAAGGACCAGAACCTTGAAGGAAGCCGAAACCATAGAAGAGCACTGAAGGAACAACATAAAAATTAAGTAAAGGAAAGGGCCTAAACGTGAAGTAGGTAGAAAAGAATGAGAACCGTCAGATCATTTAGATCAACGGGTAATAACGGCAAAAGAAGAAGAATGGTGGTAGGAGAGCGCGGAAGTTCTTGATCATGGTCAAAGGCTCATACTAAACCATAGCCATCGATCTCATTTTCAAAGTGCTGACATCACAGTTAACTATGGGGGTTGAGCTATTTGGTAATCAACATGCTTGTTGAAGACCCGCAGACCATCAGATCGAATGATTAGATCAAGCATGCCTTAATCAAATGGTAGAGGATCAACGATTAGTTTCGTTGATTAGGTGAAACATCAACCGTCAGATTAATGACGAGATCAACGATGGAGAATTAATTAGATAAATTCTGTGAAAAAAGGGGAAAGTCAACGTGGAAATTAAACGTGGGAGCAATTGCTATTCTATCGGGCGTTGTTCAACTGTTGTTCAATTGCAAGTGTTGTTCAATTGATGTTCAATCGAGCATTGTTCAATTGATGTTCAATCGGGCGCTGTTCAATTGTTGTTCAATTGTTGTTCAATCGGTGTTGTTCAATTGTTGTTCAATCGATGCTAGTCAATGCTGCGTCATCTTGCGTCATTTTTAGGTGAGCCTCAGGAAATGTACCAAAGCCGTGGAAAAAGTGGAAAGGTAAAGTTAAAAGTGATTTATGTATATTTCTATAATAAAGAGGATTAAGGGCAATTAACCATAGTATGATTAGTGTTTAGTAAAACCGAGACCAGAGTAAGAGGGTATGTTTAATATGTGCAAGTTTAAGAATTAACGGAAGTTTATGAAGTTGAACAAGATTCCACTAGAGAGGTTAATTAAGAATTAGACTATTGAATAGTCTTCGAAACATTTTTGCATGAGATTTTTTTTAGGGGCCTTAAGCCATAATTCATGATGGTTTGACTAGGAGGGTCATTGAAATTCCTGGGATAAACGAGATTATGAATTTTATATGCATGTTGTGGGTATTGTCAGCTTAGCTGGTGTCATTTTAGTATCAGAGCAGAATTGTGGCTAAGACATTTGGTAAAGCAACACAAAGAAATCTTGTGTGAAAATTTCTTTGCGAAAATTTAGAACAGAGTTATGTGTTAAGATGTATATGCAGGCAAGACGAGATCAGGTTCTAATCTGACAAACAGTAGGCATGCAGAGATAAAGTATAGCAGAATATTGGGAGAACTTGCTGATGAGCCTCATAAATGGGTAATTATATGGGCTCATTTTACCTCCTAACCTAGTCAAATAAACCATTCTCTTAGCTTATTGTATGATTTTATGATTATATTTATGCTTATAGAGTGAGTTGAGTTAGTTATTGTGCCATGTGTTCTAACATGTATTTAATGCATATTATTGATGGATTTTGAGGTCAAAGTCAAGGATCCAATGGACAAATGGTAGCAATAACTCGAAGTGGAAAAAGGAGAGGACTTATAGGAGGGAATCCACCTCATTTATTACTCCTCACTTCGAATTCCCCTTCATTCAGCTCGGAGTACAGGCAGCCAAATCATGCACTAGAAGGCATCCGAGCAAGTGGAGGATGACTGATGATTATCTCGAATTTTGGGAGCCAAGCCTCCCTGATTTTAAAGAAGTTGTTGGTAGCTTCATTTATATAAGTAGAGAGGCCTAGCGCCTCACTAGGGTCATATTTTTGTTGTATTTTTTCTTATGTAAACTCTACTCCAACTTCGAGCTTATTATTTTGAGACAATTTCATGTAATCTTGTTATTGTTTTGATAACAGAGATGGAATCCTTTTTGAGCTAGCACTGAGTTACCTCAGAGGGCTGAAGCTCTTAGGTTAGGGCCCAATCCAAGCAGCCAAGCTCCTCTTTACTTGTGTTTGTATGTTTATTTCAGTTTGTAGATTAGGTTGTTGTTAGATGTATTTCTTTCATTGTTAAGAATAGGTTGCTTTTGATGATTTAGTAGTTTACTTCCATTTGTGATTTTTATAGAGAGTTAAGCAGTGATAAAAAGAATATTCAAAATGCTAGCAACACCACCTTGGCCTCTCTTCCTCCCTTTGGGACCATGATTTGAGGCAAAGACCCTCTTGTTTCCCCAAAAACACAGATTTTCCTCCTTCATAGGACTTCTAGTGTTTGCAGCTTTTAATAGGTTAATAGTCGAGCTTTGCTTTAAGATCTTCTTCATCATGCTCATTTACTTATTTTCAATAGTATTCTTTCCTGCTTTCCTTTCTTACAACATTTCTCAGCATTTCCTTTCATAGATCATAGCATAGACTAGTTTGATGCAAAACTCTGTTTTTCTAGATGCACTCATTTCATTGCTTGCTTGATCTTATTGGTTGACTGTCAGTTCCTTTGCAGCAGATCTCTTCTTGCAGTAGGCTAGCTTATCAGCCATCACATCCTCCATCTGATCCATGCCCTACAGGTCACCGAAACCTCACCTCAATTATGCCTTAGTTTCCTGCATTTTCCATAGAACTTCTTCCTCTCTCCTTGAGCAAACCCAATCATCTTCCTCTCTCCCGGTGATTCATGGTAGACCTTAGGCACCCTAACACCTCATTCCAACCTTCATCCACCTTTTCCACCCACTCTCACACCCTCAAAATAGTGAAAACTGCTCTCAGCCTCCTCCTGTAGGCCTCCTGTAGTGGCCTTGTTTTCCTCCTGTAGATTTCTTGCGTCCTCCTGTAGATTTTCCTGTAGGTTTTGCTTTGAAGGACGAGTGTGGGAAAAGCCTCCAGAAGGCCACCTGAAACCTCCTAGGACCCATCCACACCATCCTACACCCTCTCAAGTCCCAAAGCCAACCTCCAATGCCACCTATTCGCTGCCACATTCACACACAATAAATTACATGCATGTCAAATGCACATAAAAATACATAAAAATCCAAAAAGATGTTCTTTTGCTTATTTACTTCCAAAAATAGCTTAGTTAGATATTGTTTTCTTCCTTGAGTAGGTAATGGCATTCTTTTCATGGTTTTCATAGTGCTTTCTGCAAAATTAGGATTAGTTGGTTAATTAGGGTTTACTAGGTTTGCTTTACATTTCAGTTTTTCTCCTTTCTGCAGTTAGAGTAGCATCTGTAGAGTAATATTTCTCTCCTTTCATCACATATAGAGCTTCTTCTAGAATCCATAGAATTTGGCTTGAGCTCCTAGCGATCTTGCGCCAGCTGACCAAGTGACAACCTGCAATAAGAACTAGTACTTGTGCATACAACACCGATGCTTCCAAGTTTATTACGAACTACCGGGTTGATACGAGTAAAGTAGGCAGCCCAGGAGTTGTAGCATTATTGCTGCAATAATAGTGCTCACCACTTGTAGATGCAAGGAAATAGAGAACAATCCATTCAAAGTGCAGGTGAATGGTAGAAGAAGATCGTGCAAAGGTATTGTTGCAGCTCACAAAGGCAATTCCACAGAGGATGTGGGTAGAATTGCTAAGGGATAAAAGAAGCGAGTAAAAGTTTCTGAATGAAAGTAGAATGTGGCAGAACCTTGAGGAATTTCAACAGAGTTTGGATAAAGAGAACAATTGTGTTCTTAGAAGATGCATATGAGTTGAAGCCTAGAGGTAGCAGAGAGAAGTGCTCAAAGGAGGCTCCAGAGATAGCGAACCAAGAGCTTGCGAAAAGACCAAGTATAGAGGAAATCTTGGTGAGGTAAGTGGCAGTAGATAGGACTTGCTGTTATAGAGGCTTTAATGCAGCTCATAGCGAATGGGTGAGGATCTCATAGAGATGGAGAATGAGGTGACTATTGATAGTCATAGTGAAGGTTCTGAGGGAAACCACAACAGAAGAAAAGTGAAGAAGGAGAATGCCAAGGAAAATGGCAAGAGGATGAGTCAAGTGGAGTTTGACAAGGAGATGGCTGAGATAAGAGAAGAACTCGATGTGTTAACAATGTTGCTAGAGGAAAGCCAAAGACTAGGTTGGGTGTTAAGGAAGAAGCCAGTGAAGTGGCATAAGTTACAGAGAAGGCTACGACAGAAGCAAGTAAAGTGGCTGATGGGAAAACTCAGAGAAGCTGAGTTGGAAATGGAAGTATCCATTTGTGAACCAAAGTAGGGTGAAGTTCTGGGTGAAGATGAAGACTTGAAGACTGAAACTTCAAGTGAGACCAAAGGATCACATGATTTTAAATTTGATAATATGTGTATGTTTTCAGGTGAAACATGCGAAGAAGGAAAATTTGTTGATATTGTTGTAAAGGAGGAAGAAGACAGGAAGAATCTAAATTCTATTATGAAAGAAGAAGTAGAGAAGGATATCAAGCAATCAAGTGAAGGACTTGATGAGATTGAAGAGAAGACCATTGAAATATTTCTGCGTCATGTAGAGGACTTGGAACAACAGGAGGACTTGGTGATTGAATCATCAAATGAGATCATGAGGTCTTGTGGTTTTACAACTGACAAGTTGTGTGTGAATGCAGGTATTGCAGAAGACAAACCATCTTATGGAACTGTCTTGAATGAAGCTGAAATTTTCCAAGTAAAGTATGATGATGATTGTCTTTCAAATGAAGATCAAGTTGAGTTATTACAGCAGAAGGAGTTCATAAATTCCTTTCTTAGTGGAAGAAATATCTTCAGTAGAGATGAGACAGTTATGTCTTATGATAAGGAATTTTCTATTGATGAGGACAAAGAGGAATTGATTTTCTTAAATGGCCAAAGGGAGAGTGATGGACAAACATCTAAAACTATCACAGAGATGGAGGATTAGAATTTTATTCTAATCAAGAATGAAGAAGTAGTGTCAACAAGAAGTTATACTTGTGACAAAGAAGTAGATAGTGAGGATTGTACAGAGCTTTTAGAATAAATTCCAAGTGAGATGGAAAATTTATGGCATGAGTTAAATCTTTTGGATAAAAGGCTAGAAAACCAAAAAGTAAGTGTTCGGGTTGTAAAATGAGAACTGAATGAGAATGAAGAAGTTCACTACAATGGACAAGGATAGGAACACATCATTGAAACATATGCTATGGAGGAGAGACCAGCTGATAGTCTCGTGAATTCTGTTGAGAACTCAAATCAACATACTGATGTGATGATAGAGGAGGAACAATCAAAGTAGCATATTGATGTGTTACTAAAGGAAGAAAAGGCACAGAAGCCTTATGATTTTTATTTTTATAATTGTTTGGTGAGTTCAGGTTTAGTTGCAAATGCTGGAGGAAATTTGGCACATATGAGCAGCCAAATAAAAATGAAAGAGGAAGATTTTGTGCAAGTATTTAATCCATGGAACATAGATGTTAAATTGTTGGAGGGAACACTGGAAAGTCGGGATTCAATACAGAAAGAGATGATCATGAAAGAGGGTAAGGATGAAAGGGAGGCAGAACGAGTAAGAATCGCAGAACAAGTAAGAATGGCAGAACAAGTAAGAATGAGAGAACAAGTAAAAATAAGTGAAGAACAGAAGTTTGAAGAGTTAGTAGACAACAGCAACAACCTGAAACAAAGAGAAAGAGGTAATAGTAAGTGGCAAAGTATGGACCAGCCCAAGGATGTGCTGGAAATGGAAATTGAAAAATTATGGCAGTTGATGATGAAACAGTCCATATGGAGAAGATTGATAACAACAGGAAGGATGATCAATCAGAACTTGAACCTGATTGACAAGGAGAGGAAAATAAAACAGAATATAGTAGACATACAGCAGCAGCAAAGGCGTAGAGCATTCAGACAACTACAAACTAAAGTTTGGGACCCTGGAGGTTTTCTATCAACATATGAAGACACATGATCAGTAGATCATTAACATTTTCTACTTTGGGAGTCTGATGTAGGAGCATGCATCTCAACAAATATCATTGTATTTTAGTAGACATAGGGGGTATTGTATTTTAAGGAATTTGGTTTCCTAAGTGTTGAATTAATGTAATTACTTAGTTTTTGAGTGACTTTAATGAAAATAGGAATTAATTAAGCATTGTGAAGCATATTATAAAAGTTCTCGAATGTAGGAGAACATAAGAGAATCAGGATAGTTAAGAGATTGATGGATTTGAGAATTAATTGCAAATCTTAGAATAGGAGTTAGTTCATGATTTTGTCGATTAGAGAGGATCCTTAGAGATAAGGAAGAGATTTTAGGGTTTTGTTGAGAATTTTATGGATCTAAACCAACAATTGGTTGTAGAATCCTTTTGTGTAAATGTAAGCCTAAAAGGCATAGTCAGGGGTTAGTTGGTTAGCTAGTTAGGCAAGTTAAGTTAGTAGGTAGAGGTTTGATTGTAAGCCTACGGGCAGATTGTGAAACAGAGGCTACTGATGTTGGAAATCAGGCTTGAGAGAAGAAACTGTGTAAATACATGTTTATTAATACAAACAACTCGATTTTGAGTTCATGTGTGTGTGTTGAGTAATTAAGATATTGATTGTGTATGATCTTGAGTTATTCTGCGTAACATAGGTTACAGGTGAAAAACCAGAGGTGAAATACATAGAAGAGTATTAGAGTGGTGTTACGACTTTGTACACATCAACAGTATAGGAGGAAACCTTTAATGTATCGGTGAAGGTGAAGGAAGCCTAAAGGCGTGAGCGAAGCTAAGCTCAGGAGGAAGTCGTGATTTAGAACAACGAAGGACAAAAACCCTGAAGGAAGCCGAAACCACAGAAGAACATTGAAGGAACAACATAAAAATGAAGTAAAGGAAAGGGCCTAAACGTGAAGTAGGCAGAAAAGAACGAGAACCATCAGATCATTTAGATCAACGGGTATTAACGACGGAAGAAGAATAGCGGGGGTAGGAGAGCGTGGAAGTTCTTGATCATGGTCGAAGGCCCATACTAAACCCTAGCCGTCAATCTCATTTTCCAAGTGCTGACGTCATAGTTAACTATGGGGGTTGAGTTGTTTGGTAATCCACGTGCCTTTTGAAGACCCGCAGACCATTGGATCAAATGATTAGATCAAGCATGCCTTGATCAAACGGTGGAGGATCAGCGATTAGTTTCATTGATCGGGTGAAACATCGACTGTCAGATTAATGAGGAGATCAACGGTGGAGAATTAATCAGATAAAGTCTGTGAAAAAAGGGGAAAGTCAACGTGGGAGCAATTGTTGTTCAATCAGGCGTTGTTCAATTGTTGTTCAATTGCAAGTGCTATTCAATTGCAAGTGTTGTTCAATTGTTGTTCAATCGGACGATGTTCAATTGTTGTTCAATCGAGCGCTATTCAATTATTGTTCAATTGCAAGTTCTGTTCAATTGATGTTCAATCGGTGCTGTTCAATTGCTGTTCAATCGGTGTTGTTCAATTGTTGTTCAATCTTGCATCATCTTGCGTCATTTTTAGGTGAGCCTCGGGAAATGTGCCAAAGCCGTGGAAAAAGTGGAAAGGTAAAGTTAAAAGTGATTTATGTATATTTCTATAATAAAGTAGATTAAGGGAAATTAACCATGGTATGATTAGTGTTGAGTAAATCTGAGACCAGAGTAAGAGGGTATGGTTAATATGTGCGAGTTTAAGAATTAACGAAAGTTTATGAGGTTGAACAAGATTCCGCTGGAGAGGTTAATTAAGAATTAGACTATTGAATAGTCTTCGAAACATTTCCACATGAGATTTTATTTAGGGGCCTTAAGCTGTAATTCATGAAGGTTTGACCAGGCAGGTCATTGAAATTCCTGGGATAGACAAGATTATGCATTTTATATGCATACTATGGGTATTGTCGGCTTAGCCGGCGTCATGCAGTCTTCATGTTTCAAGTACATTTTAATCTGAAGGAGCATACTATATTTGTATGATGTAGACCTTATATTCAAGTGTTTATGGAGAAAGTTGTACAAATGTTTGAAATAATAGTATTCATAGTGAGTCAAAGTATTTATGTAGAGCAACTTTTATAAGCTCGATCTAAGCACAAGTTTATATGCCATCGTGTTTACCATGAATCATGCATGTTTGTAGATGGTAACTATATGAAGGATATGACAATTTGGATCGTGATCTAAATGAGTAATGGGAATTCATAACGAAAAAACCATTCGTCACAGAAAGGTCACGCCGGAAATCAGAAGGGTCACGGCAGAAAATAAATAGGTTGCATATGACAAAAAGGTCACACTGGAAATCGCAAGGGTCGCACCAAAGAATAAATGCATCATGCATCTGACAGAAAGGTTGCGCCAGGGGTCGCGCTTGAGATAAAAGCTGTTGCGCATCAGATAGAAAGTTCGTGTTGTGGGTCGGGCCTACAGTAGAATGGTTGTGCCACATGATAGAAGGGTCGCACCAACCTTCAGAAGGGTCTCGCCAATTCAAAATTGTCTTTGATAAACTTTTAGGAGTTCATGTTCTCTTAATCATGCTTAGGTATTCTGTATAGCGCAAAACTTTAAAAACCAATCCTTCATTATGTATAACTGATATGAGTGCAATTTTAATCAGAGGGTAAGGAATAGGAAGGGTTGAAGTCTCTTTCTTAAGACTTGTAGTGTAGTCTTAGTGTTTTAAGGCTACCAATTGTGGGGGCAGAGGATGTCTTTGATGTTGTTATAGAGTTGTGGAGAAGAACGCTATTGGTGAAGATATGTAGATTCAAACTAAATAGTTGTAAAACATTTTGTCATTACTATCCGCCACGATTATAATACCCATCTCTCTTATCAAAGAACAGCTTGTTGCCGACCTTCTGAACTACAATGTCACATGAATAGATAGCTCAAACAAATACACAAAATACCAGCGCAGTAGAAATTACCCATGGAGATTGCGGACATGGACATTCGAAATGTGTTGGGCATGGGATCCCCCAAGGGAATTTTTTGGGCTTAAAGCCCAGATTTTGACTAAATCTAATTAAAGACTCCGCGTTTTGTAGGCGCGAAGCGCGAACTTGTAAATGAGTCATAAGATTGTCCACTCTCATTTTTGTAATGTAATGTTGGCTTTAGAGATCTACCCATGGTCTGGGGACCATGGGATTGTATAAATAGAGCGAGGCTCTAAGTTGCAATGAAACTGAATAAAGTAATGAATGAAGGATGAAGAATTGAGTCTTATCTAAGAGTAGAGTCGAGCCTTGGGCCATAGAGTAGGAGAAGGCTCTGCAGCTGAGTGCGTAGAGGCTTAGTAGTCCGGAGCTAAGTGCGTAGACCCCTGCAGCTGAATGCGCAGGGCAAGTCGAGTCTATAACCTTTGGAGAAGTAATAAAGAGAAGTTTCATATTATTTTTGTATATCTTTTTCCTATTTTGTGCATTGAATGTATTGGGTATAAATTACAATTTCACTATTTACATGGTGCGCGAACTTATATGATTGTGTTGATTAAGTGAATATAAGATAAAGTATCTGTTTATGTGAAGCTAACCAGCAGTTATAAGAAGATAAGTAAGATCCACAGTGTAACTTGGGGAAATAGTGTAGATTTTTGCCTTAGCAGCACGAAAGCACCTCAACCCCAGGTTAGGGCTGCGTGAAGGAAATTATAACATATCACGAAGGCCTCGCAGGTTAGGGCAGTGTGCGAAGTGACCTACACGAACCCATTCATAGTTGGACTATGTCGACCTCTCAGACATCTCCAGGGTGTGGAAACTTGGTTCTAGCATCCCCCCATACTGCTTCGGGTGAGACCTCAGTCCGCGCTCTGCGGGCTGTTGCCGAAAGTGCTAGTAGTGTAGGGATTTGTTTGGCTAATTAACTCTGAACCTGGGTCAGGCCCCAACAAGCCAAAAAACGATTCCATTCCTGGGACCAGAATCAGCATAGAGTTGTCTGATGTAGTATCATTGGAATCCAACTAAGAAGGAAATTGAAGGTTTTTTGGACATGAGGATTCATGAGTTCACGGAACAGGAGAACAGGAATCCACGACTAACAAAAGAAGAGTGGTTAGACTTCTACCTGTACAGAGATATCCACGAGATCTTCTTCGAATCTTTCCCTACTGAGCTGTACGAGTGGATCGTGAAGCTAGCAGATAGCCAAGGAAGGTGGAAACTCGACGGTCCTATTGTGTTGACCCCAAAGTTGGTGCGGAGATTGGAAGCATCAGAAGATAAGATCATGCACGTTGTTGATCACTGGCTCATTTGGATTATAGGAGGATTCGTCACTGAATTTGCAGTAAACACTTCAGTCAGAGATAGCGAGGTAGAGTGACGCTTCCTCAAAGGACCGTGAGGTAAGTACGTAAAGTCTTTGAATACTTGGATTAAAATGCTATTGTGTGAAAAGAGAGTTATGCAATTACCTTGATGTTCGGAGCTACGCAAAGTGGAGAAACCTACAAAAATGAAGGAAGGGACTAGAGCATAGCCCTTTGATTTCACCTACATGAGGGGAAGAGGAAGAGCTCATGAAGGTCTCTCTGCGAAGTGTGATCCATTTGATAAGGCAAAGGATTCCACGCATGCCACCCCCACCCACACCACCACCAACTTCACCACCATCACCTCCATCTTCTCCTGTACCACCGCCGCCACCATCGTGTTTCAGTATGGCAAGCACAATAGAGTTTCCTGTGTTCAAGGGATTGGGAAGTGAAGATCCAAGCCAGTTTTGGTTTGTTGTAAAAGCCATATGGGAAGTGCGGGGAATTACAGATGATAATATCAGGAAAGCAACACTGGTTAGCGCCCTGCAGGATCATGCACTGACCTGGTATATTAAGCACTCAAATGATAATCCAAATGTGGGAATCACGAATATCCAAATTGTGCTAAATAAGGAATTCATCTAGCCAGAGTAAAAAGCGCAGTCAATCATTGGGTTCAAGGAGATCACGATGCTACCAGGTGAGACTCGGGAGCTGGATCAGAGACTAAAGTGCACGATTTGTGAAGCTAATATGAATCTGACGAATGGACAGCACTGCGAATGGTTTGTAGCGTCGCTAACACCACATCTAAGGAGCGTGTTGTCGTAGCAAAAGTTAACGACTCAGGCAGAGGCCCTAGAGATCGTGATGAGGCTTCATGAGACCCCAATGCTAGATCCCAACTTGGGAGTTCAACAGATCCATGTGTAGTTGAAAAACTTATGCCTTGAGATGCAAAGTCTAAAACAGGACCAGACAGCTTGACCAGAAGTGCATGAAGACGTGTGGTGTGTAAAATGCAAGGGTCAAGGTCACGATAAGGACTGCTGCCCGGTATTCGCAAATTACCTCATGGGAGGAGGACCGATTCCATTAAGGCAGGAAGTGCAAGCAAGACCCAACGTGACACCTGCTCTGTGGTGCGCGATTTGTCAAATATGTGGAAAGCATACTACGGACAACTGCAATTTTTCACAGAAGTACACGCGGACTTCACAATAGTTGTTCTGTAATTTTTGTAGATCGTTTGGACACAATGAGTGCACTTTTAGAAGTTATGAGCTGATGATGGATAGATCTCCCACCTACAGAGTTCAGTCCAAAACGTGACCCCTAGACCAGAACACAGGAGTGGCACAAGCAGGATTTTATGGGTGCGGACAGGGCCGAGGTGGAGGAGGACCTGGAAGAGGTCGTGAACAACTGATATGCTACAATTGCGGAGGGCCGAGACATTATGACCACAATTGTATGAACCCAATGCATCCATCTTGTTTGTATTGTACCTTGTTTGATCATGAGACGAAGAATTGTCCTATGCTGATAGCTAGGATACACAACAAGGGAGCACTACCACCTCCCCTGACTCAAAGCCTATAGATGATGAGGTTTGAGCCATGCGAGGATGATCCAAATGTGAACATTGTGCTCCGAAGTGGCATTACGATGGGAGATGACAAAGGCAAATAGCTCGAAGATAGTATCGGGTTCGTAAAGCTCAAGCGAAAGAAGCAGAGTTTGATTTCGAGCGTGCTCGAGAAACCTTTATGGCATCTAAGAAGAGCTTCATTGATGCCTCCACTTCAAGAAGCAAAGATAGACCGGAGCCAGAGATGGACCTATCTATGCTTATGATGTTCCTGGAAACATGCATGAAGCTATTGCATGATAGTAAGGCTATAAAAGGATTGCAGGAACTCATTAACAAATGCGTTGGGACCACGCCAGGAGAACCACACGTAGTCTGGAAGATTGGAAAGCATAAGAGGAGGATGGGGAGAGAAATGAGGCTAACCACGCAGATTCGAGAATATAAGATGGATCAAGTAATTTTGGACTTAGGATCGGACATGAACGTTTTGCTGAAGCAGACATGGGAGTACATGGGGAGGCCTACACTGCAGTGTTATCCTATTTAGTTGCGAATGATGAACCAATAGAAGATAATACCTATAGGGTGATTGCAGGAAATCACCATGGATATTGAAGGAGCGAGCGAGCTAGCAGACTTTGAAGTGATAGAGATTGTTGATGACAACAGTCCCTACCCCATGCTCTTAGGAATTGATTGGGACACTGACATGAACGGGGTGATTAATTTGAAGAAGCGCAAAATGATTTTTGAGTAGAAGTCTCTACGCGTAGTTATACCCTTGGACCCCACTAAAGGATCATGCTATACAGAGCCGATGCGTAACTATGAAAGCAACCACAATTTGGAATGCATCTACAAGATAACTGCGTGAGAGCAAGGCTGGGTAAATCCCACCGGGAATGGATGGATCTCATGGGAGCGCGAAAGCTCCTATAATTCGAATTTAGATGAGGAGATAGAGTGATGGCAGAACCGGTTACATAAGGTAACCACGCTTAATTGTAACATGATGACAAGATCACTACACTACGTATCAACAGAAGTGAGAGATCTCCCTACTTATGATGGGTTAAGTGAGGTAGATACTTTCTTGGATAAGTTTGAAAGGGAGGTACCAGAAAAGCAATGTTTCTAGGCCTTGAATTGGGTACTGCGCGCTACGCCCGCGAGGTGGTGGGGTACACACAAAGGAAGATTTGAAGACTGGCGCGCATGTAGGAGGATGATGCACACATGGTTTGGGAAGCCTAAAGTGTGATTGGTCGATAAATACAATGGATGGGATGGTCCGTGCGTGCATCTGTCCAGGTGGGTACAGGCATATGGAAAACAACCTACGCAGATTCCCATGAACTTCACATTAGGAGATACGGTCAATAAGAATGTGTTGGGGGGGGGGGGGAATGCAAAAATAGCTCCTCAAGTTGGAACGACAGAGTGTGGAGAGAATAATCGCACAGAAGGCTACCCATGCGGAAGCATTTAACGAAGTGTGCAAAGCACTGAACAAGGTATGTAGTGTGCAGTGAAGTGATTAGGACCTGCGCATACCAGTAGTCTTATGGGCTTATAGGACAATGTGCAAGAAACTGACGGGGCAGATGCCTTCTAGGATGACCTATGCAGTGAACACTGTAATGCCGATGGAGTATATCATGCCTAGTCCATGCATAGCAGCTCCCATGGATATGACGGATTGCGAAGCCTTGAAAGAAGGGATCGCGCAGTTGGAAGAGCTTGAAAAAGAACGCTTGGGACCTGATGAATAGATCCAGCAGGGTGATCTTAGGCTCCAAGAACTAATGAATGAAAGAGCTCAGTTGAGGGAGAAAAGTGCCCTGGAGGAAGTAGAAGTCTAGAATCTTGAGGAAGAAATAAAGAGGGACTTTCTTGATAAAATGACCATGGTGATAGAACAGGATGAGCGTGACTATGTTGACAATATTGGGGACTACTACCTAGATTTTATTAGTTTAATGCATCAGACAAGACCGTATGTTATTAAGGAGACGTCAGATGGTGGTGCGGTGCAGTTGGGCAAACTGAATGGCGAACTCTTCCCAGGAAAAGTAAATGGTAGTCAGTTGACGCCGTATATAGGTGGCCTAGCCACCTAACTAGCCATGGGAAGCATAGTCTTTGTGCTCCAGGTAGTTGAAGGAAACGTGGGACTATAAACTACTCTACCTGGGAGCTACGCGATGTCAGGACTGCATGCAGGAGTGAAGTGTCAGAGGGTCTACAACAGCGCAAGGGTGGCTGCGCTGCCACACGGGTTGGCTAGAAAGTGACTGTTATAGTCACTATTCATGATGTGATGCTTGGTTTGAGACCAAATGGAGTGGGCGATAGGCATTTAAGGCATAATTTATGGGATAGATTTGGGAAAATATACCACTAAGGGAACATTAATGGACCAGATTTGGGGGGAACGGTCGAATTCGAATTCAAAAGGCACTATAAATTCCAAAGGGGTGCCTAGAAAACAAGAATTGGCCATTTGAGAATTGATCTATCGTGCACCCAGAGATTTATGAACCTAGACCTGGTTGACCTATTGAAGTTGAAGGCATTGTTTGAGCACCCACCTGAGCAGTTGAGAGATTTATGGAACAGCAATATGGCAGTGTCTGAAGAAGCCAGGGATATCGGAGAGATAACCGCTGAAGAGGATGCACAAGCCATGATGATAGGAGATTCCCCAGAAAGTGCCGAGATAGTTGCGAAAATCCCTAAATCACCGCACACACCAAGATCCAAGAAGGATATGCAACCGATGGTTCTAGTGCATGTGTCCCCTCGAAACCCGCTGAGAACTAAACTGACCATGGAAGAAAAGGGGAAAGAGGTTGATCTAGAAACTGATGAGGAGGAGGGAGACCTTGGGGACATCCTGATAGAAGAGGAGGAGGACGAAGAGATGGAGGTGGAAACCTAGGGTGCAAACCGTCTAACCAGGCTGCCCGTGTATGTTCTGGCATGGAAAGGGAAAGCTAGGGTGCCCAACGACCTAGATGGGAGCAAGAGCTCTCTATAGACTCTGCTACTACCTGATGATATCATTTTTGAAGGAGCGCACTTTGGACAGGTGCCGAGTCTAAAATTTGAAGACTGGGATCTCGCGGACCACAAGAAATTCCCACACTTAGCAACCGTGCATTTCATGCAGCCAAATAAAATCACCATGGCGGGAGTCATAGAGTTAGAGCCACACAAGTGGTTGCACAGAGTAGAGAAAGCAGGGTTGTTAAACCTGCCCTAGGTGATGCATTACCATCGTGCCCCAGTAACTATCTTTTTCATCAGGCAGTTGCTCTGCCTGGTGCATGATGGGTGCTTGTGGTTGGAGGAGCCCATCCCCATCACGGATCACCTAATTCATAGAATTACCTAACTCCCTTGCAAGGGGGAGGACCCAACGGATATTTTAGCGGGTAAGAACAATGATTTGGCCATCGCTGATGCCATGAAGAAAAAATTCAAGTTGGAAAAGAAGAAGAGAGGGTACGTGATCTCTAGTATCAACAATAACGTAGTCAGAGTTGCGACCCAGATACCGGCTGGCAAGGTTATGCGGAAGTGCCACGTGGATTAGGTCCCTGCACCGGTGGTAGAACTTACTACACAGTGCGTAGAGGGGATCTTGTTTAACTGGTCAGAGTACTTGTGCAAGGACTCTCCACTATTCATGGCTTCTATTGTCCATAGTGCTAGTGGCTTGGGAATTTCCTGAGGACAACCAGTTCCCCACGATTGTGAAGTATCTTCCAGAGGCAGTGAAGTACGCTTCACTGTGGGCAACCAAATATGCGTAGACAATTTGAGACAGTAAGATATTCTGGGTGTTCATGGAGACAAACATCAGAATGGTGATTAAGCGCAAGCTGTCGTTATTGTCCACTATCTACAATAGTCTATAGAGCTTTTCGGAGTTCAAGGCGGACTTCCATCACGTATATATCAGGGCATGCAAGGACCCCATGAAGAAATGGAATGAGCTCCCTTACCTAGCCACGGACGATGTCATCTTCACCGTGCTAGAGTCGTGGCCACCGAAGTGGCACACTCCAACCAGTTTCATGTTGGAATTAGAGAAGTCTGTTGCATAGAGGAAGAAAGAGGAGGCAAAACTACGGATGGTGCAGTTGGCAGAAAAGAGAAGGAATGAAGCAACAGCGGAAAAGGCCCAGGCATCATGGGACACTACGAAGGCAGTAGAAGAATAGCAACAGGCAGTAGAGGAGTGCAAGGGCCAAAATTCGCCCTCACCTAAACAAGAGCCCAAAACAGAGGAAGGTGGCATGGACCCATAGACATCATCCACACAGCTGAAGCGACAGTGCCCGAGAGAGCAGGTGGGGCAGCGAAAGAAGTCAAAAGCCTCCAAGACTTCTTTTGACCCAATCACCCTCATTGAGGAGGATCTACATTATATAGGGGAGACGGTACGTGACGTCACTGTGGAGGCCCTCCAGCAGTTTGCGGAGGAAAATTAGGTGGTATTGGGGGCCCTTCGGGCACAAATACAAGAGTTGTAGGTGCACACTCCTCAGGCTGGTACTCTGTCGACCAACCTCATAGTAGGCACGACTGTAGCTAAGGAAATGATGTGTGCCCACATGAACAACACTATAGTGCTAGCAGAGGGGGCACTGGTCACAGAAAATGAGGCCAACAGGCCTACGGTCAGTGCGTTGAAGGGAGTTTGGATCAACATGGCTATGCTCCCTCGAGAGACGCTCTATGTTCTATAGGACGGAATGACTGTAGAACTGCGGGATAGGGAGGGCCACGCACTCTAGGTAATGAGAGAACAACGAATTAACATGGAACAACTAATCCTGCAGCGTGACGAGGTAGTGGCATAGAACCAGTAGAATGTGTAGGTGGTTGAAGAAGCCTGCCAGATGATCCCTGAGTTGGCCATCCTAGCAGAGGCACCAATAGAGGCACGTGTCTGGAGGCTAGTAGTAGGGGTGCATGAGGCGAAGGAAGAGATGGCTAAGGCTCAGCTATAGCTAAACCTTTAGATAGCTGAGCTGCAGTTGAATGCACAACCTTCAACTCCACCAGAGGTGAGGGAACAATGAAGATGTAGGGAACGGAGGAGCAAATGCAGTGAAGGACTGCACCAAATTATTTGAAGAGTCATTCGAGGTCCTCACCACTCTGCAGGAGGACCCAAACATATAGGGCTTAGAAACAGAGGCATGTGAGCTACAGAAAAAGTACGATGAGATAAAAGGGACCACGCAAATTGGGGCCCTTGTACAGAGGCTCGCGCGAATGCAACAGGAAAAAGCACTCAATGATAAGGTAGACGCAGCGCGACATAAGGAAGCGGTTTTGAAGGAGCACGTCCAACCATGGATCGATGAGGCCTTCATCATTACAACCTCAATCAAAGCCAAGCTTGCGCAGATGTAGGGAACATAGGAGTAGATGTAGGGAAGTTGTTCAGGTACTACGGTCTCTAAACAATGCATCCAGGAGGTACAGCAAGCAGCCGCTCAGTGCACTGCCGACCTTGCAGCGGTCCAGGCAGAGTTGGGAGGTCTCCGCGTGAAGATCTCCGCACTGATAGAGTGACTCAAGGGTGAGTCATGATGTTTGTGTTGGGGTCCTGTTGGGCACAGGATCCCCCAAGGGAAGTTTTGGGGCTTAAAGCCCAAATTTGACTAAATCCGATGTAAAGACTCCACGTTTTGTGGGCGCGGAGCGCAAACTTGTAAATGAATCATAGGGTTGTCTGCCGTCATTTTTGTAATGTAATGTCAGCTTTAGAGAACTACCCATGGTCCGCGAACCATGGGATTGTATAAATAGAGTGAGGATCTAAGTTGTAAAGAAACTGAATAAATTAATGAATAAAGGATGAAGAATTGAGTCTTATCTAAGAGTAGAGTCGACTCTTGGGTCATAGAGTAGGAGAAGGCTCTACAGCTAAGTGCGTAGAGGCTTAGTAGTCTGTAGCTGAGTGCGCAGACCCCTACAACTGAGTGCGCAGGGCGAGGCAAGTCTGTAACCTTTGGAGAAGTAATAAAGAAAAGTTTCATATCATTTATGTGTATCTTTTTCCTGTTTTGTGCATTGAATGTATTGGGTATAAATTGCAATTTCACTCTTTACATGGTGTGCTAACTTATATGATTGTGTTGACTAAGTGAATATAAGATAAAGTATATGTTTACGTGAAGTTAACCAACAATTATAAGAAGATAAGTAAGATCTGCAGTGTAACTAAGGGAAATAGTGTAGATCGTTGCCTTATTAGTGTGAAAGCACCTCAGCCCCGGATTAGGGCTACGCAAAGGTGATTATAATAGATCGTGAAGGCCTCGCAGGTCAGGGAAGTGTGCGAAGTGACTTGCAAAAACCCATTCACAGTTGGACTAAGTCAACCTCTCAAACATCTCCATGGTGCAGAAACTTGGTTCCAGCATCCCCCATACTGCTTTGGGTGAGACCTCAGTCCACGCTCCACGGGCTATTGCCAAAAGGGCTATTAGTGTAGGGATTTGTTTCACTAATTAACTCCAAACTTGGGTCAGGCCACAACAAGCCAAAAAAATGTTTGAGTTCCTTTGACTAGCGTTGTTTTGAATTCCTTTGACTATCGTACAGAGACATGCTCACTTGAAATCTCTCCAAAGAAACAGCAAACAACTTGCCAGACTTTGTAGAAATGCCTTAAACCAATTCCATTCTATTGAACATCTATTCCCTTTCCTTCAAGATCTCTTCTTCCTCGCAGAATTTCTTTTTTTTGTCCTTTGATTCAACGATCTTGAAGCTGAAACGTTATTGGCCAACTCGCTAATGTTCTCCTCTGATGAAGCTAAACCTTTGGATCATGTTTCTACCCTTGCTCCGGACACAGAATCATCTTTTTTAACCTCTGATCATTTTTGGGAGCACCCTCGTTTGCGTCCGCCTGTGACATCTGTAAACGGATAGGAAGGCATCTGTGAAAATAAACTTACCAGTGTATCAGCTTCACTCTCTATCGTATCAGGCATTTTTTTTTCATTAATAGATACATTATGGCGACCATTAGAGGGGTCCACCTCGAGCTAAAGTTGCAGAAAAGATGGAGACAATGAGTCGAGGAAATGGCTATCCGAGGTATTCAAATGGACAAAGATGGTAGGGAGTGTTTTTCATCAATGCTATTCAAGAAGAATATTAGATTGGGGACCTGCAAACCTAACACTATTCTTGGCGCTCCTCAGAGAAGATACAATAGGCACATAAGAGTTACTACTGAGCAGAAATATTTGATATGAGAAGACTGGCACAAAAAACACTAGCAGATAGGTGAGAATGCAGATCTGACAACCTTTAATTAGGTGTGGATGGTAGCATTGAGTGCCTAGGCTAAAAGTGTGGTAGTTGAGAGGACAGAGTCACTGGAAGTAACATTCATGACCATTCATTTCTTGCTAGCTTTCCAAAACTTTACGCTGAGTATGAGGAGACTAGTTGTTTTTTTTTTGCTATGTCGAGAATGCAAATAAAAAGACCACAAATAAATTCCAAACCAAACTCAGATTTGAGCAGATATGAACCAGCTATGAACCATCTGATATAATGAACATAAGTGACATGAACCGGTGCTCACAATAATCTCAATGCATATATAAATACAACACTCATATAAAACCAAATTTAATGTAGGAGTAACGCTACAACTTCGCATATAAACCTTGAACTTCAATTAACGCACAGAGAAAGAATGTATATACCAGGATTTAGTGGGGTAGAGAGCCAAATTTAGGTCCTGCGTTCTAACAGGTGCAGATTTCAGAGAGTCTAGATAACGCCCAAGTCTAGAAACAAACTCACAGAGAATGACCACAAAAAATAGTGGCTCAAATTGGAGCACGACAGGAATTCGCCCACTCTGATACCATGTTAAAGTCATATTGAATGTAAACAACAAAGGTGGATGATAAACATTGAATCCATTATTATTGACATGATATGCATTTATAGTACATTTGTGTGACCGTTGGGTTCCACATCCCAAGGTCTCTTGGACTCTCATGGTTGTTCACATTCTACACCAACCCATAGAGGATTAGGTGTCCAACAAGTATAGACCTGGTAGGTCATCAATGTATATCACATTAAGGGGTTCGTTAATGGTGGATGCTACAAGTTTTGATTCTCAGACCTCAATACTGGAGATGGATAATAGCTCGGTTCTGAAGCCGAAACCTCTGGTGAAAATGAGTACCAATATTTCTAGTTCTGATGATGGTGATTTCCCAGTAAAAATAATGCCATATTTATGTCAAGAAATTTTGTGTTATGTGCATCTAGGTTATGAGAATCCACGAAGAATATGAGAATATTATTGAGGATTTAGTGGAGGGTATGAATCTGAAGGAAAATTTTGTGTTCTTTTCGATCACGTCACAGATGAAGGACACATTCTTTGAGTATTTGAGGCCAACGTTCCCATCATCACTCAGCATGAACGCTGGATTTCACTCGACCTAAGAAGACTTTGACACACATTTGAGTTTTAAGAAGGTTTTGTTGGTAGATATTTGGCTCTCGGCCATGAGGCATTTGAGGCCTTTTGTATATTAATCATTATGAAGTTAGTTATGTCTTTAAATGATTTCCCTTGCAGTTTTTCTTAATACCATAAACTGGTTTCTTGGTTCCTTTTTCCATTTTCATTTGGTTTGTATCAGTTTTCTCCATATTCGCATGCTTCTTTCTGTTTTCGTTTGGTTTGTAACAGTTTCCTCTGTAATCCCAAGACGTGTTTGTTGATTTTTATGATAGATTTATTTTATCTTTCTTTTAGTTTGTAGTTGGTTTTCTAGTTGATCCCTTTTTACTTTCTTCGTTTGTTCTGACAGGATGGATTTTGTTTTATAGCTAAATATTGGTAGGGGAAATGAAACCTATGATATCAAAGGAGGATCAATTCTTACATTGTTGATATGTTACTAAAGCATGAGAACCATTACTACTGATAGGTGTAATCAAACCATCACTTTTTCTATTATTTTTGTTGACAGAGAGAATGTCATCAAAGATATCTCTACAATGCTATCTAAGATCAGCAATCAGTACTGATATTGATGTCTTTTACTATTTTTTCTTGCTCTCCTAATGCATTTTTCAGATTGTTTAGGGTAGATTCCAATGATTTTATTGTTTATATTAGGCTTGTGGTCCAATTCCACATCATGTAAGGTAAGGTTTCATAATATGAGAAGTTGATTTTTAATGGGGAAGTTGCGTTGGAAATGGGGTACTTGCCTTCTACCAGAATATTGTAAATGTGTTATAGTAAAGATTATAGTTCCAATCATTAAAGATAACAACTCAATGGAATCATTTGTCTTTTTCTATTTTTGGAATGAAGAGAGACATGGGGAAACAACTGACTCAAATAGAAAGTTTGATCGAGATGAGATCTTGCGTTAATTGGTCTATTGATCTTTGGGGTACTAAGGCTATTTATTCATGTTCTACATCTATTTCTTTTCTGAAAATGAAGTGCACTTTTTTTTTGTGAAATGAAGCTTCGATATTTGTTTTATTAATAATAGATTAGATTTGTTTGGGCATGGATTTTGAACAACCATTGTGCCTAAGCTCATGATGAAAGAGCATTAAACCAAAGGAAAATCATTGTAAATAAGTAGACATAGGGGGTCATGTATTTTTAGGAAGTAGTTTTCCTAAGTCTCAAGTTAATGTAATATTTAGGCCTTTAAGTGATTTAATTAGATAATTAGAGGAGATTGTAAGTTCTCTCGAATAAATGAGAACATGAGTGGCAATAATGCCAAAAGAGTCGAAAGTCAACTATAACTCTTAAACAGTTGCATGATTCAAGGAACTAAGGAGAGACTTTAGGAATTAATTAAAACTAGAAGTGGACATAGAGGACCGAGAGGATTTAGGAGTCAGTTTAATATATTTAGGAGTCAATCTAGGATTTACCCCAGAATTAGTTCAACAAAACCATTCTGGATATATGTAAGCCTATGGAAATAGTAGAGAAAGGAGGCCACTGATAGCAGAAGATCAGGCCTATGCGAGATAGAGAAGTCTCGAATATAATCATTTGTCCATATATATATACAGTGGTTTGTTCCTGACTATGTCAGTGTTTGAAGAGTATGTTCATGAATGAATTACTCAAATTCGTAGGCTCTGCAACAGGTTGCAGGCAGAATTTTGAAGGACGCAGAGGGATAGAGTGATTCAGAGGAGTCGTAAAAGGATCTTAGAATCTAGTAGAAGATCAAAGTTAAGCTTAGAGGAAGTTGAGCAGCGAAAGCAGAAGGCAAAGTGCTGAAGAACTACTCAGAAGAGAAGAACGATTCGAAGGAATCGTAATGGATTGTTGCATCCATTTACAGGGTCAAGTAATGCTCTAAAAGAACATTGGTTAATGGAGCATGTGGAGTTCAGCTCAAGCAGGAACAAATGTAATAGCAGAAGGGCGTAAGATGAAGCTTTCAAAGAAACCCAAGAACCATATTAACAATGGAAAACAATGTAAAGCTAAGTAAAAAGGAGTAGCGGAGAACAATCGGCAAAGGGTGGTATTGTAATAGTGAAATCAGATTTCGGGTGGCCTCAAAACTGTAAGCGGTATTGAGAGCGGCACATCCGATTCCACTAAGTGTGTGCCACATAGCAGCGAGCGGAGTGGAGAAACCGCTTCATCGGGCGGTTAAATTCTGTGGGGATTATCAACCTGAAATCAAAGGTGAACCGTCGGATCTACAAAGTAAAGATCAATGGTTCAGATGATGTCGTGAGGAGAAAGGCTAAATATAGCATCGACGGAGGCTCTTATACAGTTTAAATATCGCAAGTGTAAAACCAAGTTTACACTAAGAGATGGTGCAAAACACATTTGAAATGGAAATCCAGGCTCAAAATCCTATAAAGAGCAGTTTATATCCATATTGGGTCCTTGAGGCATATCGAGTCGGCGGGTTCAAGAGGAAGAGGGCGGACAGTGTATATGCCGATACACTGATAGCGATAAAGCCGATCGGTGATCGAAGATCGGTGTGATCACTTATCAGAGTTCGGAGGATTGATGTAGCGGAAGGTTAACATAGGAGGCAGACCTGACGACATATATAGCGGCGAATCTAAAATATTTGAGATCCGCTATATGTTATTTGGAGCGAATTTCCTACGTATTCCATATATTTGCGTAAAGTGTGGGGCCGAGTCTTTTAAGACTAAAACATATATATTACGTTCTGATAGCCGCATATCAGAAGGGAAGGGGCGATAAAGACTTGTGGAGAAAGTGCCGATTGCCGATTGCAATAGAGGTATAGCCTTGGAATCTGTGTCGAAGTCATACGGAAGGTGAAAAAAGGTATGTTGCAAGCATTTTCCTTTGTAAAGGGGTTTTAAGGAAAATAGCACTGATAAATGGTTTTCTGTGTTAAATATATATTAACCGATGTTTCAAGAGGGTGGTATATATATATGTGGCCGATGGGTTTAGGAAAGGCTTAAACTAAGGCTTATGGGAGTTTCGAAATCCTAATAGAAGGAATTGAAAAGGAAGGCTTTAATAAAGCCTTATATGAAGGTTGCAAAGGGTTAAATAACCCCGATAAGAGGTTTTGGCAGGGTGATTGTGTTCTAATACAAAGGAATTGTTATAGAGGGCCTTAACCATTCATGGATTGAAGATTTGACTCCTTAAAAGAGTCAAACACCTGGGACAGATGCATTTATGCAGATTCTTGCATACTGTGGGTATGTGCAGGTCTTACCCTGCACCATTAGTGGTATTAGAGCAGAATTGAAATCAGAGCGAGGAAATATTTCTGCGAAAGAGAGTTTGCACACAGAAGAAGGTAATGTGCATAAGTTAAATGGATGAATGATAGAGAATATAGTAGAAGATTGTAAGGAGAACTTTTGAAGTTCTGGAAGACTGTAGCAGTTCCAGTAGAGGCTTGGAGTAGGCAGGAATAGAGGATTCCTTGAAGGAAAGAGAAAGAAAGATTGCTTAATGCAAGTTCTGAAGGAAAGAGGACTTGGAGACAAAATAGAGCACAATCCATTCAAAGTACACGTGGAATGGTGAAACGAGATCATGCTGAGATCTTGAAAGTAAGGTAATATGATATGTTTTGCTTTAAATTGAGAATGTGTGTTTATACATTGATATGCATAGGTGACAGCAAGAGAATTTGTGAGAGGAGAACCAGATGAGTTCTTGAAGACAGAGTAAGGAGAATATTGTAAAAGAGAAGTGGCAGTGAACATGAAAAATCCAACAAGAAATTGGACAGAGAGGACAACTGAAGTGTTCTCAAGAGAGAGTGAGAGATTGCAGAAGCCTAGAAGGGGCAAAGGTGTTGCTCAAGAGGAGGTTCTAGATAGAGGACCGTGCTTACCAAAAGACTAAGTGAGGAGAGCTTAGTGAGGTAATATTGCAGCCAGGAGGACTAGCTGTAGCAGAGGCTTGTTGTAGATGAGTGACAAGCTCATGAAGAAAGAAGAGAAGAAGATGACTACTGATAGTAATAGCAGAGCTTCAAAAAGAAGCCACAATAGAAGATATGAGAAGAAGAATGCCAAGGAAAATGGCGAGAGGATGAGTCAAGAAGAAATTGACAAAGAGGTTGTTGAATTAAAATAACAACTCAATGCATTAAGGAGAATGCTTGAGGAAAGCCAGAGACTAGGTTGGGTCTTGAGGAAGAAGCCAATGGAATGGCATGAGATGCAGAGAAGGCTACAGCAAAAGCAAGTAAAGTGGCTAATGGGAAAACTCAAGGAATCTGAGTTGCAAAATGGAAATCGAAGAGTCCATTTGTGAACCAGAACGGGGAGAAATTCTGGGAGAGACTGAAGATGAAGACCTGAAGATTGAAACTTCAAGTGAGGCCAAAGGGTCACATGGGTTTAAAACTGACAATTTGTGTGTGTATGTAGGTGAAACATGTAAAGAGGGACAATTGGTTGATATTTTCATGGAGATGAGGAATCAAGATATTATTCTGATGAAGAATGAAGGAATATTGTTTCAGAAAGGTAATCAAATGAGTTTGATTAATATTATTGATGGAAATCAAATTCAAGAGAATGATAATGCAGATGATGAGACAATGATAGCTCTTGGAGGAGGTAAAAAACAAGAGATTAAAGGCAAAGTTGAAGAAGAGACTATGTTAGCTGAAAACATAGTAAAGGATCATCAATTTGCTATGATGATAGGCACAGTGGAAATAACCATGGAAGCTATTGAGATAGTCAGTAGGGAAGAAGGACATCTACTAAAAGATGTTAAGGAGGAAGAAGTATATGCAAAAGACTTAGCAAAGGGAGAAAGAACACTAATAAAGGAGTGTTATGCAGAGAATGAGCAATCTCTAGAAGCTGTCAGAAGTATGGAGAAGTATCTTTTAGAAGATAAAAAATCTGAAGTAAAGGAGGATGAAGAATGTCTCTTAAATGAGAAAAGAAGTGAATTATTGCAGTAGAAAGAACTTAGGATTGGAAGTGATGATGAAATACTGGCAAGGTGTCATAAAGAAATTGCATTACTGGAATATTTGCTGGAGAATTCAAAGTATAATAGTATGATTGTAGGAAAAGGAATTAACTACAGTGGACAAGAGCAGGAAGGCATTATTAGGTCAGTTGGTGTGGAAGAGAGACTAATGGACAGTCTCATGAATTCTTTTGAGAGTTCAACTCAGCATACTGATGTGCTGACAGAGGAGAAAGAAACAGAGCAGCAAACTAAATTGTTGCCAAAGGGAGATAAGGCAGAACAACCTTATGTTTTTTATTTTAATAAGTGTTTTGTGAGTACGGGTTTAGTTGTAGATGCTGGAGGAGATTTGGCATAGGTGAACAACCAAATAAAGATGAGAGAAGAAGATTCTATGGAAGAATTCAATCCATGGAAGAAAGATGTTAAATTGCTGGAGAGAGTGCTGAACAATCATGATTTAGTCATGAAAGAGGGTAAGGATGATAAGGAGGCAGTCAACATAAGAGTCACAGCAAGCGTTGAAGCAAGAGCAAGCAAACCAAAAGTTGGAGCAAGAAAATAAAAATTCAGCATAAGAGTTAGCAAAGCAAACAAGGAAAAAGATGAAGTAAGTAAAATAAACCAGCAACTACAAAGAGAAAGTAACCAACAGCAGATTGAAGAACTAGTGGACAGTAGCAACAACCTGAAACAAAGAGAAGGAGGTAAAAATATGAAGCAGAATATGGACCAGTCCAAAGATGTACTGGAGACAGAGATTGAAGAAATGTAGCAACTAATGATGAAGTAGTCCAAATGGAGGAAAATGGTAGCAGTAGCAAGCAAGATCAATCAGAACTTGAACATGATTGACAAGAAGAAGAAGATGGAGCAAAAGACAATAGAAGTATAGTAGCAGCAAGGGAACAAAGCATGTGGGAAGTTACAAAACAAAGTGTGGGATCCAAGATGACCAAGATCAGAAGACACATGATTAGGAGATCATGAATATTTTCTACTTTGGCAGTCTAATGCAGGAGCATTCAACCAAAGGAAAATCATTGTAAATAAGTAGACAAAAGAGTTCATGTATTTTTAGGAATTAGTTTTCCTAAGTCTCAAGCTAATGTAATATTGAGGCCTTTAACTGATTTAATTAGATAATTAGAGGAGATTGTAAGTTCTCTCGAATAAATGAAAACATGAGTGGCAATAATGCCAAAAGAGTCCAAAGTCAACTATAACTCTTAAACAGTTGCATGATTCGAGGAATTAAGGAGAGACTTTAGGAATTAATTAAAACTAGAAGTGGACATAGAGGACCGAAAGGATTTAGGAGTCAGTTTAATAGATTTAGGAGGTAATCTAGGATTTACCCCAGCATTAGTTCAATAGAACCATTTGGATATATGTAAGCCTACGGGCAGAGTAGAGAAAGGAGGCCACTGATAACAGAAGATTAGGCCTATGCGAGACAGAGAAGTCTCGAATGTAATCATTTGTCCATATATATATACATTGGTTTGTTCCTGATTGTGTCAATGTTTGAAGAGTATGTTCATGAATGAATTACTCAAATTCGTAGCCTCTACAACAGGTTGCAGGCATAATTCTGAAGGACGTAGAGGGACGGAGTGATTCATAGAAGTCGTAAAAGGATCTTAGAATCTAGTAGAAGATTAGAGTTAAGCTCAGAGGAAGTTGAGCAGTGAAAGCAGAAGGCAGAGTGCTAAAGAATTGCTCAGAAGAGAAGAACGATTCGAAGGAATCGTAATGGATTGTTGCATCCATTTACAGGGTCGAGTAATGCTCTAAAAGGACATTGGTTAATGGAGCATGTGGAGTTCATATCAAGCGGGAATGAATGGAACAATATAAGGGTGTAAGATGAATCTTTCGAAGAAACCCGAGAACCATATTAACACTGGAAAAAAGCATAAAGCTAAGTAAAAAGGAGTAGCAAAGAACAATCGGTGAAGGGTGGTATTGTAATAGTGAAAGCGGATTTCGGGCAGCCTCAAAACCATAAGCGGTATTGAGAGAGGCGCATCTGATTCCACTGAGTGTGTGCCACGTAGTAGTGAGTGGAGTGTAGAAACTACTTCATTGGGTGGTTAAACGTCATGGGGATTATCAACCCGAAATTGAGGGTGAACCGTCAGATCTACAAAGTAAAGATCAACGGTTCAGATGATGTCGTGAGGAGAAAGGCGAAATATCGCATCGGCAGAGGCTATTATACAGTTTAAATCTCGCAAGTGTAAAACCTATTTTACACTAAGAAATGGTGCAAAACATAGTCGGAATGGAAATCCAGACTTAAAATCCTATAAAGAGTAGTTTATATCCATATTGGGTTTGTGAGGCATATCGGGTCGGCGAGTTCAAGAGGAAAAGGGCAGACAGTGTATATACTGATACGCTAATAGCGATAAAGCCAATTGGCGGTTGGAGATCAGCGTGATCGCTTATCAGAGTTCGGAGGATTGATGCAGCGGAAGGTTAACATAGGAGGCAGACCCGACGACATATATAGCAGCAAATCTAAAATATTTGAGATCCGCTATATGTGATTTGGAGCGGATTTCCTACGTATTCCATATATTTGCGTAAAGTGTGGGGCCGAGTCTTTTGAGCCTAAAACATGTATATTACATTCTGATAGTCGCATATCGGAAGGGAAGGGGTGATAAAGACTCATGGAGAAAGTGTCGATTGCTAATTGCGATAGAGGTACAGCCTCGGAGTCTGTTCCGAAGCTGTACGGAAGGTGGAAAAAGGTATGTTGCGGGCATTTTCCTTTGTAAAAGGGCTTTAAGGAAAATAGTGCCAATAAAGGGTTTTCTGTGTTAAATATATATTAACCAATGTTTCAAGAGAGTGGTATATATATATGTGGCCAATGGGTTTAGGAAAGGCCTAAACTAAGTCTTATGGGAGTTTGGAAATCTCGGTAGAAGGAATTGAAAAGGAAGGCTTTAATAAAGCCTTATATGAAGGTTACGAAGGGTTAAATAACCCCGATAGGAGGTTTTGGCAGGGTGATTATGTTCTAATACAAAGGAACTATTATAGAGGGCCTTAACCATTCATGGCTTGAAGATTTGACTCCTTAAAAGAGTCAAACACCTGGGACATATGCATTTATGCAGACTCTTGCTTACTGTGGGTATGTGCGGGTCTTACCCTGCACCAGCTCAGCAATGAATTATTCATCAGTTGTGGGCCAGTGGTTAGAGGTCGGCCCTCCGGACACTATCCAACTGAAAAGTCTCAAGACATCATGACCCCGACCTTGTGTGTGGGTATCATCGAAAGTCGTAAGTCAACATTCCTGGCTGAGAGCATAAGAGAAAGCCCCGACCTCTGTTTGGTCTGATTCTCTAACCTGTGAGCCACATTTTTTAGGGTTGTAGGATCTCCTTTCAAATTAACATTTAGGAGATAATGGTAAATGTCTTACAAAGGGTATTTCCCATTATTTTTAAATATGCGTTCTAATGTCTTAGTGGATTTTTTAATAGTGCCTTCCTAAGTTGTCATATGATGAAAGGTATTGTATGCGGCACATAATCGTGCGAAAATGGTGCTAGGGTTTGTGAGAGGTTACCCTAAGCCTTTTTATTCTTCATGCGTGTAGCATCGCCTTTTCTGATTTGATGCTTTGATTTACACAGGTTACAATTGTAATAATAGGGTGAGTTATTGCATATTGTTGTTGTGCTATGTGTAGTTTGACCATACATGGAGTATTATATGTTTGAGATGGATTTTCCATTTCCAAGTGTTAAAACTTGCAATTACTCGTACTTTCTGCGTAGGTTTAGTTTACCATGTGAATGGAAAATCTCCTTTCAAGATAAATTTTAGGAGATATTGGTATCTCAAAGTTACTTTTCTCATTATTTTTAAATATGTTTTATTTTATGTCCAAGTAGCACAGTCCTTAAGAATGCCTTCCTAAGCTCTTAGAGGATGGAAGGGATTCGGGCCATAACTATGTAATGACGATGGCAGGTTTCTCAGAGGTTCCTCTGAGCCCTTCTCTTTTTCATGCTTGTGACATCAGCTTTTTTGATTTGATGCTCTACTTTACACATATGACAATTGTATCAACAAGGTGAAATATCTCATGTTGTTGATGTTGTGCTATGTGTGCAGTTTGAGCATACAGGGAGTCCAGCTATGCTACGTTAGTGGGTGGAGTACATTCTTAACAGTTTGAACTTCTTGGAAGGTAAATTTATTCCTATAGTGGTTGATCCTTTGATACATTTAACGGTTAGGTATATTTCCCTTTTAGGGCATGAGTTTGTTATTGCATTCTTCACGTTTGTGTAAGTCCTAATAGTTAGGGATACATTTAACCATTATTTATGTTGCTCTTCATTTAGCAATGACTTTTTTACTACATTCCTCATACTCATGTAAACAATAATAGTGTCTTTGTACAAATATTAGTATGCTTTCTTCAATTGCAAAGGAAACTATTGAAATTTGTTTGTCCAATGATGTAAACATAAATTGATTAGAGTGGTTGTTTGTGCCTTCTTTGTAAGTCTGATACTCTACCTCTTTTAGTCCTGAATTTGTTAACCAAAAGGTCAAACATTACCTTTAGTATGCCTTCACAATGTTATACAGTATCGTTAGCTTTAAACCATGCAAACATTGCCTTTAGTATGCCTTCACTATGTTATACAATATCATTAGTTTTAAACCATGCTTCCGTCTTAACTCCATCATTGATCTATTATTTTTTTTCCCTGTTCTTTCCTTCCTCGGTATCCATTGGCCTCATTACATCATTAGTTTCAATGCATTTTTCCTTTCAAATAGTATTTGTGGAGTAATGGGGTTGCATTTAAGGGTTGGGCTTACTCTGAAGGCACTTACTTTGATGCCACCGATGAAGGCTAAGTTATGAGAGCTGAGGACATGATATGCTTTTGCAGTTTCTTTGTTGACTTGGTTCTTAATGTTCAATGTTTATGTCATTGGCTATGAAATTATGATTATTATGGGTATTTTCCAGTCCCAAAGCTTTCTTTATTTTCTCGAGGGAATGTAGAAATTAGACATATTTTTGGTATAGATGGCATCATCATCTTAACATTTTCCGAAGCCTATTTTTATCTGTCACTACTACTAGAGTCCTAACAATTAGTTAGTGACCATTTCAATTTAGACTTCTTAAATCGGCGTTACCACAGTTTCATTTTGTTGTTCTTCAAAATTTGTGATCAGTGTGTTGATAATAAGTTCATTGGATGTACTTTACTTATGGTGGTGGATTGTACAAATGGTCACCGCTCAATGGTCATCAAATTTTGTGATCGGAAGTTCATAAAATTTGAGTGGTTGATTGCCCCTACATCACTCATTCCCACTTTGGAAGGGCATTGCTCACTGGCCATCAAATTTTGTGATCAAAGATTACAAAATTTGGGTGTTTGATTGCCATAATAAATATTCTAGGAAGAAGCTATAATCCACTATCAAAATTTTCTAAAGAAAACTTACTATTGGCTTTATCAATGTTATAACTTGTTTTATCAATGTTTTCACCAAATTTCTGAACCCACAACATAACTTTATCCCTTGTAATTTATGTTCTTATGAAAACTTAACAAATTTGGTGTAGCACTTGATCTTGAAGCAGTCCCCTGGGCAAATCATATCTTGCCATTGAATATTTTTTAAACAACTTCCAACATTCATAAATGAATTAGTAGCCAAGCAGCAAACATTGTAACCGCCATTGATTATTTCGAGGAGTTGATATGGTGTTAGCTACCAATTTAGGAAGTCTGCTCAAGTAATCCATAACTAAGCATGTCGATTCAACTCGTTCTGTATACATGTCGACCATATACAATGTTAGATATCATTTTTGGGATTCAACTGCGTTAAGTAAGTCATTCGAACGTATGACCATTTCCATGAGAGGTAGTCGTAACTGACTAATTTCTCATGATTTTTGAATAGTTCACTTAGCACTCATTGCATCGGGTGATGCTCACAGGGGTGAAGAAGTGGGATTGAAACTAGTGAAATGTGGAGAACGAATCACATAGCATCAATCATCATGCAAATGGGGTAGCAAGCTAAGTGGGCTTGATTGTGGGGAAAACTCCACAGTTAAGCGCGCTTGAGCCAGAGGAGTTCTGGGATGGGTGACCTCCTGGGAAGTCCTGGTTACCGGGTGCAAGCCCCGGAAGTGATGATTGATGCTATGTGATTCGTTCTCCACATTTCACTAGTTTCAATCCCACTTCTTCACCCCTGTGAGCATCACCCGATGCAATGAGTGCTAAGTGAACTATTCAAAAATCATGAGAAATTAGTCAGTTACGACTACCTCTCATGGAAATGGTCATACGTTTGAATGACTTACTTAACGCAGTTGAATCCCAAAAATGATATCTAATATAATGCACTGCGTAAATCCCCCATACTTAAATTCAAAAAGAGTCAAGGGATCTCTACTTGAATGGTTCATGAGGCACAATACTTGCTAAGGTTTTGCAAATGGGGTAGCAAGCTAAGTGGGCTTGATTGTGGGGAAAACTCCACAGTTAAGCGCGCTTGAGCCAGAGGAGTTCTGGGATGGGTGACCTCCTGGGAAGTCCTGGTTACCGGGTGCAAGCCCCGGAAGTGATGATTGATGCTATGTGATTCGTTCTCCACATTTCACTAGTTTCAATCCCACTTCTTCACCCCTGTGAGCATCACCCGATGCAATGAGTGCTAAGTGAACTATTCAAAAATCATGAGAAATTAGTCAGTTATGACTACCTCTCATGGAAATGGTCATACGTTTGAATGACTTACTTAATGCAGTTGAATCCCAAAAATGATATCTAATATAATGCACTGCGTAAATCCCCCATACTTAAATTCAAAAAGAGTCAAGGGATCTCTACTTGAATGGTTCATGAGGCACAATACTTGCTAAGGTTTTGTAAATGGGGTAGCAAGCTAAGTGGGCTTGATTGTGGGGAAAACTCCACAGTTAAGCGCACTTGAGCCAGAGGAGTTCTGGGATGGGTGACCTCCTGGGAAGTCCTGGCTACCGGGTGCAAGCCCCGGAAGTGATGATTGATGCTATGTGATTCGTTCTCCACATTTCACTAGTTTCAATCCCACTTCTTCACCCCTGTGAGCATCACCCGATGCAATGAGTGCTAAGTGAACTATTCAAAAATCATGAGAAATTAGTCAGTTACGACTACCTCTCATGGAAATGGTCATACATTTGAATGACTTACTTAACGCAGTTGAATCCCAAAAATGATATCTAATATAATGCACTGCGTAAATCCCCCATACTTAAATTCAAAAAGAGTCAAGGGATCTCTACTTGAATGGTTCATGAGGCACAATACTTGCTAAGGTTTTGCAAATGGGGTAGCAAGCTAAGTGGGCTTGATTGTGGGGAAAACTCCACAGTTAAGCACGCTTGAGCCAGAGGAGTTCTGGGATGGGTGACCTCCTGGGAAGTCCTGGTTACCGGGTGCAAGCCCCGGAAGTGATGATTGATGCTATGTGATTCGCTCTCCACATTTCACTAGTTTCAATCCCACTTCTTCACCCCTGTGAGCATCACCCGATGCAATGAGTGCTAAGTGAACTATTCAAAAATCATGAGAAATTAGTCAGTTACGACTACCTCTCATGGAAATGGTCATACGTTTGAATGACTTACTTAACGCAGTTGAATCCCAAAAATGATATCTAATATAATGCACTGCGTAAATCCCCCATACTTAAATTCAAAAGAGTCAAGGGATCTCTACTTGAATGGTTCATGAGGCACAATACTTGCTAAGGTTTTGCAAATGGGGTAGCAAGCTAAGTGGGCTTGATTGTGGGAAAACTCCACAGTTAAGTGCGCTTGAGCCAGAGGAGTTCTGGGATGGGTGACCTCCTGGGAAGTCCTGGTTACCGGGTGCAAGCCCCGGAAGTGATGATTGATGCTATGTGATTCGTTCTCCACATTTCACTAGTTTCAATCCCACTTCTTCACCCCTGTGAGCATCACCCGATGCAATGAGTGCTAAGTGAACTATTCAAAAATCATGAGAAATTAGTCAGTTACGACTACCTCTCATGGAAATGGTCATACGTTTGAATGACTTACTTAACGCAGTTGAATCCCAAAAATGATATCTAATATAATGCACTGCGTAAATCCCCCATACATATACAATGTGTTTTGGTGCATGTCTTCTAAAATTTTCGGCAAAGGTAAGCATAAGAAGATAAAGGACCATCATGCCCAACCATCATGCCCAGGCTCAGAAATTACTTATTCGCCTATTGTGGGCCAGTGGTCGGGGTCATGGTCGGGGAGGAGGTGGGGCCAGTGACTTATTCACACCCAACTTGAGGTCAGGGTCAAGAACTTTTGCTTATTCGCTAAACCTTCACTCTGATGAACTCTGACTTCCGACTTCTACAGGCACCTAGGATGCAAGGTTGAAGTCGGGCTATGTAATGGCTTTGTAGTATGAAGAAATTTGTATTGGCCGACCTCCGACCTCCCACAAAATCCAAATCAAGGAATAAAAAACCTAATTTACAAGATCCAAATTTAGGTATAAAAAGGCCACTCATTTAATCCCTGTAGTGGTCAAAATATATTTGTCATAGGGCACAAATGAATACAACAAAATTTCAAAGGCTTGTCTTCTTTCACTAAAATAGGCAATAAAAATTAATATCACGCCACTATCAAGGAATACAACCCACATTCTCAAAAATCAATTGTGTTTCTAACAACATAAATTCCTTTGATTAAAAAACATTTAGATGCACAACTTAACTAAATAAAACTAGATACTTCTCTATTTCCTTCGATTAAAAAAAACATTTAGATACACAACTTAGTTAAATAAAACCAACTACCTTACTTTTCCTTTTGATTATTTTTTTTAGATACATAGCTTAATTAAATAAAACCAGCTACTTCTATTTTTCCTTTAATTAATAAAAACATTTAAATGCATTTGAGGCCTTATGTATATTTAACCCAAAAATTTAAATTATAATATATAATTAGCCATATTATTGAAATGTTGATTACTCATATGAGATCAATGGTCAGCGAACCTGTAGGCTTCCAATATACACTTCATGGCCGGAGTTGGTCAGGCACACCTGAAATGGCTATCTCTATGTTTACAAGGACCCGAATCCCGACCCTGACTTTGTATACGTAGTTTGTATATAGTAGTTAGTGGTAGGATCTTTAACTAAAAATACTTTTCTAGCCTTCTAAGCTAGAATTCGAATTAATTAATGTTTGTCAAACTATGAGCATTTTAATAATAAAATGTGCCTTTTGCTCCGCTTGCTTTGGTCGGATTTTTAACTAAAAATACTTTTCTAGCATTCTAAGCTAGAATTCGAATTAATTAATGTTTGTTAACTATGAGCATTTTTACACCGTAAGGCGTTTCCCTCTGAAATCAACTCCCCTCTCTTCTTACCTGGCATCTTTATAGACCGTAGGATTATATGTTAGGCAATTGCAAATATTTCAGCCGTTAGATTAGAAGCTGAAACAATTTGCGCACTGCTCCATTCTCATTTTCCATTATTCAACCTTTAGCTTAACGATGATTCCAAGTGGAAAGTATGGCCTGCAATTGAGAACGCCTATTCAGCCCAAGAAGCCCACGAGACCGCCTTGTCCACCCCCTCCCGGTTTCCAAGATGACGAGGAAGATGATGTGGAGGGAGAAATCACTCGTCAGGCCTCGAAGAAGAAATCCCACAGAGATGTAAGTATATATTTCTCTGCAACTCTCCCCTCATATTTCACCCATTTCCAGCACATTTGAATGATGTCCGTCAAGGTATTTGAAATGAAAAATGAAACCAATTTCATCAATTGGAATTTAAATTAACACAGTGTCATTTAATCCCGGGGCCTGATATGCACCTTCCAGGTTCGTAAGTATGAAGTTGCATACTTCCAGTTCCCACATCTGATGCCTCGGCCATTTGTAAATTATGCATGTTCGAGATTCAGAAACTCGAGTTGCATATCACACCCAGGTTTGAATTAATGTCCATCTTTGATCCACGCAATACACCGTCTGGATTTATTGCATCACTTCACCCCTACCCGGGATTTTGAATGACCTTGTTTCTCTCGGCACTCTGTTGATCTCACCAGTGAACCAGTGCCACTTTGGCATCAATCAGGCAGATCAAGGATGTTTTTGGCTTACTAGGCCTGTGTAGAACTGTTTTATTCGTTTGTTGGAAGTGCTTCAAGAACCATGTCGAGTGTTGCACCATGAAGAACGGACTCGTTTCAGCTTAGAAGTTAGGTTTTAGGGGTCTCTATTCCTCAAAATTTGCCCATGACTTGAACCTGACCTGATCCTTTTCTTGGACTCAGGCGACGTGTACCTAGCTATAAATGAACCCTAGTGGACAGCTTGTGGACAGCAGATGAAGAATGCGGCTGCAAGACAGTCGAATTGAAGGAGCCTTTACCACGCGGCCATACGGACATCTCTTCATGGTGCTCTGTCCTATTTCTACAAACATGGAGACGAATTACAATAGGACGATGAGGCTCCTCTTCATACTGCCCTTAGGTAGACGTTGTTTTAGGAAAAGCTTCTTGCAATTTACTCGGTATTTGAAATCATCTAATCGTTGCAGGGCGAGGCTTTCTCTCTATCGGATCCTTGTAAATAGCGCACCTTTCTCTAGCGGATAGCCTTATTGAAAGTCAAGCTGGATCTTCATTTCATTTACAGGCGAGTTCTAACATCTACAGGCTAGGCATCTTTCGAACAAAAAATTCCTATAGTTTACACCAGAGTGTTTGATTGCTTGTCAAATTAGAGTGTGTCTTCTGTTTATAAAATCCCAATAATCGATAAGCCAAAAGGCTAACTAGCAAATCTGAATTTAGTAAGGAGCAGGCCTGGAATTTGCTTTTCATGCCGGTCACTTTAGGTTTTATGTAGATTCCTGAGTTTCAAACTTTTTTGTTGTTATACTCAAATTTTATATAATAATTGGGTGGTAGGCTTCAAAGTAGTCATCCTTAGAAGAAGAACGCACCATTATTAGTGGGAATTAGTTGACTTCTTTACCCATTATTGTAGTACAAAACTCTAGTCTTAATTGTCCATATTCCATTGAAAATGCCTCCTAATAACAGGCAGTGTGAAATGACCATGTCTAATGTAATCATAACTAGACAGCGCAAACTGTAGAGAAATAAAATGCTTGGCAATGATTTTTTCCTTTATGTAGTCGTATTATTTTTCTTTTGGATTTGCTATCAAGAGCAGTAATATACAAATTTCTTAACATTGCAAATACTTTCTGAACCATTATCTCAATCTAATAAATCTCTTGTTGATACCAACAATAAGTTGGGAAACCTCCAGAAAGATTTCCCCTACCCTTTGGAAAGAATGTGAAAGCTACTAAAATGTGAGAATGAATGATAAAGGAAAGGCTCAGCTTATTTTAGCTTCTTCATGCATTTGTCACTGTAGAATACTTTATGAAATTAACTTCTTATGCATCATCTGCGACTGAATCAACGACATCAAAGTCACAGCAGTCATCTCTGCAATTTCATCCTTGTCACTGACAGATTTCAGTGCCAACATCAAGTGAAGTCCATATTCTCCTTGCTGGTTTTGATATGATTTAGGCTAAAACAGAGTCAAGCATTTAAGTGGAAAATAAAAGTGGATTCATCATTGAAAGGAAGTAATTTACAAAAAATACATCTCAGTATTCCTTGCAACAGTCTATATATTAACCAAGATTGTGATATTTAGGGGAACCTCGACAGGACTTGTAACAAATGGATCCCCCAGGAAAGATGGGTCCTATCGTTGTGGAACTTTTAGATAAGATTCATGCACAAAGCTGAACAAGTTGGATAAACTTAAATCTATCTTAACCTTCATATGTTACTTGTCTTAAAATATCATAAAAGCATTGCGATCTCATTGTTTACACCTTCAATTTTTAATTCCTATCGGTGCTTACTTAATTTAGGGTTAAGATACATTTATGCTGATGTTGAAAACTTCCAAAATTCAAAGAGTTAAAAGTGATTGGTGAAAGCCATGTCAGAAGATCAGAATAATATTTTTTTCAAATTTTCTCAGAAGATCAGAACAATATTTCTTTCAAATTTTCTCCAAACAAAGAAATGTATGGATCATTGTCGCAAAACTTACTGGCAAATAGCAAGCAAAAACATCGATTACCAGTTAACTTTTCTCCAAACAAAGAAATGTATGGATCATTGTCCCAAAACTTGCTGGCAAATAGCAAGCAAAAACATCAATTACTAGTTAACTTTTCTCCAAACAAAGAAATGAATGGATCATTGTCCCAAAAATTGCTAGCAAATAGCAAGCAAAAATATCGATTACTAGTTACGATTTAAGGCGTTTCCCTCTGAAATCAACTCCCCTCTCTACCTACCTGTCATCTTTATACGCCATAAGATTATATGTTAGATGATTGCAAAGGTTTCAGCCATTAGATTAGAAGCTGAAACGGTTTGCGCACTGGTCTAATGGTTACAAATTCGTTGTTGAATCTGTCTCTGAAAATTAGTTGCTGAAACGGTTTGCACACTGGTCTAATGGTTACAAATTCGTCACTGAATCCGTCTCAGATCTAGATTTCCAAAAGGTCTCAATTTAATTCGGAGCCGAATGACCACAGGTATTTTTCGAAATTTGTGCTTATCCACTGAATTTTTCTTAGCTGAAGACTCTAGGAGATTCCTTAAATGCCCTAATCTGAACGCGTTTAAGTTCATATTATTTGGTGTTACAGATTTCAGACAGTTTTGTGAATTTTAGTTCGGAATTTATGTTCTCTGGTCTAGAAAAGCAGAGCATAAGGTGTTTGATTTCTAATGGTCGACTACTGATGCTAAAATTGTTTAGGCAAACAAGCATTTACTATGCATAGAACTCCTAGCACAGGAACCTTTTGCACATTTCGGTGAAATAGACTGTAAAACCAAAGGAAATGATAATCGAAGCTGAGTCTTCTCCATTTTCTTCCAGAAACCCTCACGTTAGCCGGTGCTATGAGCAGGACAATGCGTTCCCTACTTCTGCTCAGGCAAATCCAATCGGCTTCCTGAAAACACAGGAGAAAACTAATCATTTTCATGCTCTGTACAAGGTCCCGATTGGAGACACCCCTTACGGTAGAGCCAAGCACCTTCAGGGGAACTATTTTGTCGAATGTTTCTTAGAACACGCTATTTTATTCATACCTTCTGTGTGAAAGATCAAATTAATTGAAATTTTGAGGATATAGCTCATGGAAAAGGATCCTGCTGGCACCATTCAAAATAGGTGCAACCAACTCTTTATCGAAATTAATCCATGTAGAACCCTGATAAAGTAGTGAGCAGCATCCATAAAAAATGATTCAAATGATAATATTAAAAAGATTTCAGAATGTAGTTAATGCTTTACAAATTCCCACTTACCAGTAGCTGGTGAGTTGTGAGAATTCACTAACTATACATCATACAAATGATAATGTAAGGATTCAAGAAGATTTCAGAATGTACATTTTCATAGTTTATATGTACTGTTTTTTTTCAAACTGTGCAATAAGTTTTTGTCTAATCTTTCAGGTAACCACATTACCTGTGAATCTTGTTAGCATTGAACAGCCGAGAATAATACACAATAGTGTTATAGTGTTGGAATTCTCAGCGATTCTACTGTGTTAATGACTAAGTGTTTATTACAAACATTGCAATTTTTCAACAAAATGTCAAGAATGTTAGTGTAGTAAAGGTGTTTTCACATCCACTACTTCAGAAGCAGTTCTACTGTGTTAATGACTAAGTGTTTACTACAAACATTGCAATTTTTCAACAAAATGACAAGAATGTTAGTGTAGTAAAGGTGTTTTCACATCCACTACTTCAGAAGTAGGAGGTGGGTGCTGATTTTCTTCTCCTTCTGTTGCTATGGCTATATCTGCTTCTTCGTCAGAAGATATTTTGATCTAGGTAGCATCGTCTTGGCTTTTGCCCCACAGAAAAAGGTAGAGACCAATGAATATAAGAATCACACCCATCAAACTATTCCAGTGCAGGAAAATCAAGCATTTTAGTTAATTAATTTTGTAAATCTGTAGGCAAAATGACAGACACCTTCCCAGACGTAGCGTGTCTCCCAGAACTATAGATGATAAAATTGTTGAGCACACGGTAGACACTGGGCTGAATACTGTAACGAATACTGGCCCTTGTTTTTGCAAACACCATAATTGTAATGGAAATGCCATTGCATTGAATATGATTCCCTGCCAAATTGAATTAATCTTCCACAAATCAGCTTAACCACCTAACAAAAATTTAAGTTATTCATGGCTGGGAAAATTGAGGAAGAACATCATTCATGTATGTAGACTTATTGCAATGACCACAGTCAAAATCCCAGCCCTATCCAGTATCCATGATGTTGGAATGATGCCTCTGTCAAGAATGGCTATTAGGAGAGCATTTTGGATGGAGCCTAGAATGGCAGTAATTGATGTAACGGATAGTGTGGCTGGAAACTTCTTCAATGTCTCAACCTGCACATGAAATTATAATCATACATTTGATTGGGTGGGGAGCCCTAAAACTTCTAAATACAGAAAAGGGTTATAATTAGGTATCAATTTAATATGCAAGGTGGTAGGGAGACCTGCAATATCATGGTAGTGGATAACATTATCACTATTGAGATAAGGTAAATACACCCTCTAATCTGGTTGCATGAATCTCCCTCGTGTAGAATGGTTTCCACTAGGTGTACTGTATTAGTGTTGGAAACTGATGTTGATTGTCCCTACAGAGGCCAGAGTTGGGCTAGAGTAGGACCTTGAAGGAAACTCATAGCCATTGCTCCACCCACACAAATTACAGTTCCCAGAATTTCGGCTCTGCTGCGAATACACATAACATATACTTTCTCCATCCTACACATTTGACACTCACATTAGATTCTGGTCATGATAAATCTAAATGATGTAATCAACTCCAAATGGAAGCATCAAATATTTTAGCTTTTATGGCCGGACTCTAGCGATACAATTGTGAGTGGGATTGACATCTTCAGTTGTTTGAAATATATTATTGATTCCATAAATGGATTAAACACTTGAGACAATCTTGGAACACCTGCATTATGCAGGCTACACAACTCAAATATGTAATTGTAACAAATATCTACCAAATTTTGGGCAAAATTGACCAAAACTTAGAAGAATCAGACTATAGGAACAGGGGAAAATTTCTCAAACTGTGTGCCTACGGTGTTTGAAAAGCTGTTTGCTGATATTTTTTGGGAATTTAACATCAAATGTCCCGACTTTTGGATGGAAGAGAGTATGAATCTCCATGCAACATCTGCTGTACAATCATCGCTACCTTTGTCTACGAGCTGCAACTGAGAATTGTCTATTCTATCAAAGTCCTCGAGGACTTGCATCTGGCTTTTTATATGCGTAAAAAACAGTGCCAACACGGAGAATGTGCTGCCCGGATTTAAATTTTGGTCATCACTTCTCCAACCGCTTAAACTTGCTGCTAGACCACATTCTGACGTTCAACTTGTTTGCAATTTTGCTAGGTTGCAGCATTGAGAATGTCCTATCTGATTGACGAGTAAGGTTGATATTTGCGTCTTGGAGTAGTTTTAGTCACAGTTAAGAGGGAATCTCATATATGTCTATTCTATAACACTGTTAGCTTTTCTCACACTTATTTGTTTTTAGATTGGAGAATTCTTAGAAATTCCTTTGAGACATTGTTCAATAGTGGAGATTAATATGATTCTTTCTTTGTTGTGCTGACTTGGACATTGAGCAAACCAGCCAAAGACTGTTTCCTTTACCTCTTGATCACTCACTCAGAAACATTCCTTTTGTAGTTGACACATTGATGTCTAGGTGTTAAGGAATTGCACTGTGGTTGTAATCCTCTATTCGGATGTGGGGGTTGTTTAAGGAGAGGGCGAGATTGTGTCAAATAACAACCATTATGTGAAGCCTTTTCAGGCTACTAGATCAATCCCTTCCTTTTCAATCCTTTTTCTACTATTTGGATTGGCTTATATTACTTCTGAATTCCGAACCTTTTACCTGTGGATATCCCTTTTTTTTCAATCCTCTTTCTACTGATTGGATTGGCTTATATTACTCCTGAATTCAGAACCTTTTACCTGTGGATATGGATCCATAACATCAAACTAAGGTGTTTGACATCACTAGAACCCCATTTTATTTTTTCCTGTACATGTAGATGTAATGATGTAGCACCACCGAGGGGATTGGAACTCAGAACTTTTTACCCATGGATACGGATCCTTAACCAAAACACCAAACCAAGGAGGTGTTTGACAAGTAACCCATGTCATTGGAACATTATTTCTTTTTTCCTGTATATGAAGGTGTAGCAATGCAGGAACACAGAGGGTTTTTCTTGAACTTTTAATTGCTCTGACTTCGTGAAAGTGTAACAATGCAGCATCACAGGGTTTTTTTTTTCCTTCTAACTGTTTTTTCTAATGGAGGCAGATTGTTTCTTGAACTTTTAATTGCTTTGAATTTTTTAGTATGTATAGACCATGAGACAGGTAAAAATGGACCTTTTGACATATTACCAATGTTTTTGAATCATGCTATGTTTGCACATTGTCCATACATCTAGTGACCACTTTCGGAGAATTGGGAAGGATCCTAAAGTGTGGATGTCTTTTTCCCACTTTCAGAGACTAACCGGCAAGGATCCTAATGTGTGGAAGTGTTTTTCCCATTATGACAAACTTCTGTCTTCCACCTTACGGTGTTGATTGTGAAGGAGGTGTTACTATACTATGTTGGAATTTTACTATTTGAGAAAGTTTGACTGCAATCTCATGCCTTTCCTATTGGTAATGTTTTGGTGAAACAGTTTATGCAAAGGTCACGCCAAAAAGAAGAATCAGTGAAGAAAGAAGAAGAAGAAGCAACTTCCTCAAAGAGTGGAAGTCCCTTCTTTTTCAATCCTCTTTCTACTGATTGGATTGGCTTATATTACTCCTGAATTCAGAACCTTTTACCTGTGGATATGGATCCATAACATCAAACTAAGGTGTTTGACATCACTAGAACCCCATTTTCTTTTTTCATGTACATGTAGATGTAATGATGCAGCACCACCGAGGGGATTGGAACTCAGAACTTTTTACCATGGATATGAATCCTTATCCAAAACACCAAACCAAGGAGGTCTTTGACAAGTAACCCATGTCATTGGAACATTATTTCTTTTTTCCTGTATATGAAGGTGTAGCAATGCAGGAACACAGAGGGTTTTTCTTGAACTTTTAATTGCTTTGACTTCGTGAAAGTGTAACAATGCAGCATCACAGGGTTTTTTTTTTCTTCTAACTATTTTTTCTAATGGAGGCAGATTGTTTCTTGAAATTTTAATTGCTTTGACTTTTTTAGTATGTATAGACCATGAGATAGGTAAAAATGGACCTTTTGACATATTTCCAATGTTTTTGAATCATGCTATGTTTGCACATTGTCCATACATCTAGTGACCACTTTCGGAGAATTGGTAAGGATCCTAAAGTGTGGATGTCTTTTTCCCACTTTCAGAGACTAACCGGGAAGGATCCTAATGTGTGGAAGTGTTTTTCCCATTATGACAAACTTCTATCTTCCACCTTATGGTGTTGATTGTGAAGGAGGTGTTACTATACTATGTTGGAATTTTACTATTTGAGAAAGTTTGACTGCAATCTCATGCCTTTCCTATTCGTAATGTTTTGGTGAAATAGTTTATGCAAAGGTCACACCAAAAAGAAGAATCAGTGAAGAAAGAAGAAGAAGAAGCAACTTCCTCAAAGAGTGGAAGTCCCTTCTTTTTCAATCCTCTTTCTACTGATTGGATTGGCTTATATTACTCCTGAATTCAGAACCTTTTACCTATGGATATGGATCCATAACATCAAACTAAGGTGTTTGACATCACTAGAACCCCATTTTATTTTTTCATGTACATGTAGATGTAATGATGCAGCACCTCCGAGGGGATTGGAACTCAGAACTTTTTACCATGGATATGGATACTTAACCAAAACACCAAACCAAGGAGGTCTTTGACAAGTAACCCATGTCATTGGAACATTATTTCCTTTTTCCTGTATATGAAGGTGTTGCAATGCAGGAACACAGAGGGTCTTTCTTGAACTTTTAATTGCTCTGACTTCATGAAAGTGTAACAATGCAGCATCACAGGGGTTTTTTTTTTCCTTCTAACTGTTTTTTCTAATGGAGGCAGATTGTTTCTTGAACTTTTAATTGCTTTGACTTTTTTAGTATGTATAGACCATGAGACAGGTAAATATGGACCATTCGACATATTTTCAATGTTTTTGAATCACGCTATGTTTGCACATTGTCCATACATCTGGGGACCACTTTCAGAGAATTGGGAAGGATCCTAAAGTGTGGATGTCTTTTTCCCACTTTCAAAGACTAACCGGTAAGGATCCTAAAGTGTTGAAGTGTTTTTCCCATTATGAGAAACTTTTGTCTTCCACCTTATGGTATTGATTGTGAAGGAGGTGTTACTGTACTATGTTGGAATTTTACTGCTTGAGAAAGTTTGACTGCAATCTCATGCCTTTCCTATTCGTAATGTTTTGGTGAAACAGTTTATGCAAAGGTCATGCCAAAAAGAAGAATCAGTGAAGAAAGAAGAAGAAGAAGCAACTTCCTCAAAGAGTGGAAATTGTAAATGGTAGATCTATTTAAGCCTTACATACTATAGTTGTGTCACCCACTTGTGTCACTTACCTGAAATTGTATAGCCTTTTCTTTTGCTTGCTAGATTATAATGGAATATGAATTTCCTATTTCATATAGGAACTATTTGAATTTCTTATTTTCCCTAATCATATATACATTTATTTAATTAGAAATCACATGTTAGTGTTAGAATTCTATTGTAACTGTTGGACAGAGAAATTAACCCCAAGTTACATTGATTTTCCATTACTCAAACATTCATATATACAAGATTTCATGACCTTTGGTTTTGTCTTCCAAGGTGCTATGTCTCTTCCTATTCTAACTGTTCAGATTTCCCCTATTTTAAATATTTACAAATTACCAAATTCTTAAGTATTAGGTGTCTATCAACCCCCCCTTTAATTAGAACGAGTGTTCGTAATGATTATGTAGAGAGGTGAAGTACAACTTCCAATGGCTCAATCTGCTCTTTAAATCTAGTGGTTTTGGGGATGACCATAAACTGAAAGGCCATTAAATTATTAACTGCCAAAAAGAAATAAATGAGGATGCCAGTATTATATGACCAAGCTACCTGTTAACCTTACAGTAAATTTGTCACCTCAAGATATTACCAATGACCTTGATATAAATGGCTACCATGTTTTCAATGTTCAGGACTAGAAACTCTCCAACTCTTATTTTGCACATAAATCAGTGTATTATATGATAAATGTGCACAATGTATTATATGATAAATGATGGAGCCTATCATAAAAGACAATTTGAATGAAAATAAAAGCGTTGCAATGCCCTTTGCTACAGATGCCATGCTCATGACAGGTAGCTTGAGCCATTTCCCTAAATAAATGGCCGCCCAACCAAACCTAAAAACCTCTAAACATGGAGATATTTGTTAACTTCTTCAAGAATAGCCAAAACTATGTCAACTATTCAAAGATTATTGGAGGCCATTAGAACAGTCGTCACCATTAATTCTTCAAAAGCCTACACCTGTCATCAAGATTCCTAGCAGTTTCAAATCTTGATATCCGTTGGTCAGAACTGGAAGAAATACATTGAATATATAACCTGATTTCAATAGGTAAAAGAACACGATAGCAGGACTTTCAAAATTCATACATTTCGATATAGCGTGGACATAATTTTCCATTATAACCAAAAGAAAGAATATACAAATGATGAATTTTGTTCTGATCTGATTTGTTTTTTGCACAACAATAAAAATGAGTAGAAAAAAAAAGTCTAACAGTAGTTAACACTATCTTACAAAGTTTAGTCAACTAATGTAAAAGAGTGTGATTTTCTTACCTGCTTATACTCCTGTTTTTTCAAAGCCTTCAATGCTTCATAGGCTTCTTGCCGAACAGAATCTGCATCATTCCATTCATCTTGCAATTGCCTCAAATCAGAGTTCAAGGCACCAAATTTTTTCTCGATGGACTTGATTGCCTCACGAAATGCCCTCTCTTCCTGCCTTGCAGCTCTCAACCTCTCTATCATTTGTTCTTTGTTGGACTACACGAGAGCCCATATGAAATATAGCAGAGTAAGAAGAAGAAACAATTTTCAAAAGACTAAAGAAGATGTACTAGATGCTCAAAACAGCAAACAATATTCAATTAAAATACTTGCGAAGATATATAAGCATGTTACCCGCTTCATCTGTATGGCTGCTTTGATGAAGTCCTTGATTTGGGTTTTCTCATCCAAACGTAGCTGCGCAAGTCGAATTTGAGTCTAATTTTGTTGTCCAAGTCCATTGGTATTTTCACTAAGCACGGGAGCTTCTTCTTAGTGACCTCTACTTCAAGCTTTTGCTCATTCTCTGAAACAGGAGTAAATAGACCATTTGGACCAGCAAGAACACCTGTAGATACCAAATCAGAGGCACTAACAACAACACCCTCTTGCATGTCTGGTTGCACTGTGTGATTGTAGCCTCCAGAATTTTTATCTACCACGTCAGAAGACCCACCTCTGTTAGACACGTTGCAGTCACTTGACTCTGGATCATATATTTCATCTTTCCCATGATGCACCTCATCACCCTGTTGTCCATCCGTGTCTTTAGTGAGAATACCGTTATCCTCATTATCAAAACACCCTGATTCAAGCTCATTGTCATCGTTTAAATGAAAACGAGGTTCCAGCTCATTGTCCCCATTTGGCAAATAGTCCATTTCAATTTCATCATTCTGCCCCTTGTTTGCAGGTTCAGATTGCTTCTCCTCATCTATTATATGGCCACATGCATCGTCCTCATTTTTCAAGTTCTGGCATCTAGATTCACTATTATGCTCTGGCTTGTTGTCCTTACTCACCACAGACTCTATTTCTTCAATTTTACCATCTAACGCTGGCAATTCCAACTTATATTGCTCCACTGAAATGCTCTCAGATTCAAACTCACGATTTTTATCAATTAAACACTAGAACTCATAATCACAGGCTAGATTCTGTCCATTTGAATTGATCTCTTGGGGCTTAGCAACCGGCTCTGATCCCTGCTCCGATTCGTTGTTCTCCAAAAAATCTCCACTTGACGAACACTGCACATACTTCTCATCATTCCCTGTCATTACCTCTGGTGAATTGATCTCTTGAACCTCCACAACTAGAGGTGATCTCTGCTCCAATTCATTGCTTCCCACAAAATTCCTTTCAACTCCATCTTTATTAATGGAACAGGGTGATTCAGGATTGTCCCCCACAAGATCCCTTTGAATACTTTCTTTCCCGTTAACCAAATTGGGGGATTCAAGCTTGTCCTCCACAAGATCTCTTTCAATACTTTCTTCCCCATTAACCAAACAGGGTGATTCAAGCTCATCCCCAACAAGATCTCTTTCAATCCTTTCTTCCCCATTAACCAAACAGGTTAATTCATGTTATTCCCTCACAAAATCCGCTTCAACCTCATCATCTCGATTAACCAAACATGCTAATTCAACCTCATTCCCCGTAAAATGATTTTCAAAATACATAAATAAGGATGGTTCAAATGGCAAGATCACATAGATTAAGCATTCTCTTTAAATTATTTAGGTAGTGTAAATGAAATTTATTAGATAAATTGGTTTCAAATATATGTTATGGAAATGAAATTTAAGAAACAAGGAAAATAAAACATCGTTACGGTGCAAATATCGCCTCTATGGATTCATCTATCAAAACAAAACAATATTCTAAACACACAATTTCATAATTTCCCTCTTACCGCCAACCAATATAAATAATATTTATCCATTTCCCTATCATACGCTGCAAAAAAAGCAGCTCACTATGATGCTGTGATGCTTTGCACTTTCCATTTTGAATGATGACATTCAACAACGCATCTGCAAAGATTGCACAGTGATCGATGGATACACTTCGATTGAGGAAAAAAAAGATTTGGAGGCCCAATACTGCATTGAATCAAAACTTTTGATAACGAATAAAACAACTAATGTTAATTTAATCAATCTTCCTTTGGTTACTATTTAGTGTCACAGTATATATCATATCTGTGTGTTTGCTATTCACTTAAAATTTTGAGAAGAACATTGTGAATCATAGCATAACAGATACTTCTAAGTGTTGTCAATGGCCATTACAGATGGTTACACAGTCCAGGTCTGTAATTTGTCTACCAAAGCAACAGTTAAGGATGTTAAGCAGTTTTTCTCATACTGTGGCATAGTAAAGAACGTAAAATTAGAGAGGTGGGTGTTGGATTTCTTGACTGAGTTTTATGCAAAAGTGTTGATTTCCAATTTCTGCAATATCTTTTGAGCATAATAGTTGTCAACTTGTGTATTATCAGAGTTGCAGAGAAGTGTTCTATTAAGAATATCTTGAGAAATAGAGTGCAGTCACAATATTATTTTTGTGTTGCAATATCTATTGAGCATAATAGTTGTCAACTTGTGTTTTATCAGAGTTACAGAGAAGTGTTCTATTAAGAATTGGTTGAGAAATAGCGCGCAGTCACAATATTATTTTTGTGTTATCAAAATTAGAGAAGTGATTCATGGAAAACTTGTTGGATGTAGTAAGACTTGACATCAATGACTCAGGAAATATCAAGCCAGGCAGTAGCCCTGGTGTGTATTTTTCCTGATAAAACTGGATAACACTAGAGGATTTGCATTGATATACATACTTAAGGTCTGTGTAACAGCAGACCTTAATCGGCCAAAACCGGTTCCTGATTATATTTTTTGGGTGGTGATAGGACGGGGCAGTGGACACAAGTTGCTTTAGTGACTATCAAGGAGCCCCATGCTTTAGAAGCTGCTATCCTTCTTAGTGTAAGCATGGTTTTCTTAGTTTATCAGTGTTTGCAATTGTAAGGTTTAAAGGGTAAATTCTCTGCTGTGATTTTGTTACAAGTGGATTTGGGTTGGGATTTGAATTTGCTATAAAGAGATGGAATTCAAGATGTAACTTTACTGATAGTCACATTCAGATTGACATGGCATTCTGAATATAGTTTTGGTTTTCTGGTAAAAATACAAAAAGTGAAAAAAATTGTAGGTTTCTGATGTTTTTGGCATTTTTTGAACCAGGGAGTATCAATCCTAAATTAGGAGGTGTATATAGTGCCATGGGGAGGATCATAGGAGGTAGTTAATCAGTGGGAAAAGCAAATGATAAAATTTCATGAAGAGGGCAACGCGTTAGGAGTATTTTCATTTACTTATTTTTACTCTTTCATATTTTTTATTTAATTTTATATGTGGAAGAACAATGTTCAAATAAATTTAAGAAGAAATCTGTTTCCTCAAAATAGCATTAATATTGCACTTAGATCTAGACCTTGCTTACCCTGCCATAGTCGTTCTTATATCAAAACAATTTTATGGTCTCTGTATATGTGTTTAAATGTCTGATCTTTCAATTTTGTTTTGAGGTCTTTGATAAATGAATACCATTCATGGGTAAACGACAATACCTTTTTCCTGTTGTATAGTTCCAAGATCAAGATTGGATCATGTATATTACCTCAAACGCCATTTTGGTCAAGGATATTGAGAGTAACCTAGAATAAGATTTTAGTTGTGAAAGGAAAGGAAAATAATGAAAAACAAATTTCATTTATTTTGACTGTTTTGTAAGAAAAAGTCTTAAATGTAATCTTGCTTTACAAATTGTCTGTAAATAACTATTTGCAAAGAAGGAAGATCCTACCCTTTAAATTCTACTTAACTATTTGCAAAGAAGGAAGATCCTACCCTTCAAATTCTACTTATTCCTGTAGTTTTGTGGAATAGAAGTAGCTTAAAAAGGCCACCTACCTTACCAATGGAGAAAAGTAAAATTTAGATATTACATCAAAATTTAGAAAGTCATACTTCTTAGACTGAAAAATGATTTTCTTAATTAGCCTATGATATTCTGAGGATATTAACATTGTTGTTATTGGACAGTTTGAAGTCCTTGATAAGCAACTAAGATTTTTTGTTCCATTTTGCTGACCAAGCAGTGAAAGTGGTTACAACAATGCTATCAAAAGGTTATACCTTAGGAAAAGATACTTAAAGCAAAGCCAAAGAGTTAGACGAGAAGTATCAAGTGATGGACACTACTGCAGAAATACCATTTTATACTTTAATGTTTATTATTTTTGTTTTATTTTGTTCCATTTTGTTGACCAGGCAGTAAAAGTGGTTACAACAATGCTATCAAAAGGTTATACCTTAGGAAAAGATACTTAAATTAAAGCCAAAGAGTTAGACGAGAAGTATCAACTGATACTGCTACAGAAATACCATTTTATACTTTAATGTTTATTATTTTTGTTTTATTATTATTACTTGAATTTCTTCTTAACAAGTGGTTGTGTTTCTTTTGGTTTTAGTGAAAGTATGGGCTTCAATGTTGGCTCTCTTATTATGAAGTATAATTCATCTTTGAGAAATTTTCAATTATTAAATTAGGTTAGTCAATTGCTTAAAATATTAAATTTATTTCAAAAAGTCTTTGTTACTTTATAGGTTAGACACTAGTTTGAAATATGAAACTTATTCCAAAATGTTTTTGTTACTTTATAGATAAGGCATAGATTTCTTGGCTCTGTGATGAAAATAATGAAGGGAAATTACATGTTAATATGTTACTTGTGCTCTTTGACTGAAAAATATACGGTGAGAGAATAATGCATATTATGCTAATTGAAGAATGTTTTTCGCTTGTCAAACTTATAGTATTGAATTTAACACACTAACACTTTACAACAATGAACTAACAATATTCATGATGAAAATATCAATATGGAAGATTTATCTACATAATGAAAAAGGCAATATGAGAGATTCCAATCACGTTCCAAGGCATTTTTTAGAATGTGGATGTGACAAAAGGTTGTTGTGGAAGGTGTTGTTTGTATATGGGAAATTTCTTGATCATTGTGTATAATCCTAATGTTGATAGATATGTCTACTAAGTGGTTTCAGTTAATGGGGAATTGATTTGAGCGTTCAATATATTTTTATTCTTTATCAAAGTATTCTTTTGTTGTATTTGTGTTCTTCAATTTATGCCTTACGGCGTTTTCTTTGCAACATCTGATGCAAATGCTAGTAATAATAAAATGTGCCTTTTGCTTCGCTTGCTTTGGTTTTTCCATTGCTGCACAAGTTCAGTTAGCAAAGTGGATCAACCTATAAAAAAAAGAAAATATTAAAAACTAAATCAGTTCTGTTGAAAAACAAAGTTGTGAGTCAATTTAATGCTCTAGCTTACATTGATTTAGAAAAATAAATGTGTATTTGGCTGTGTTCAACTAAATAGATGTAGAAAAATAAATCATCCAGTTTACAATTATCTATAGAAATAGATGTATATTTAGCTATCTTCAACTACTGCAACTCTCGCGTCTTCAGTTATCGGTATATCAGATGAAAACACAATCCGATGGCAGTTACAGAAAGCTAAATTTTCTCAAGGAAAAAAGACCCACAGGAACAGCACAAAGCATATTACCAGCAGGTACGAACTCTAGAGATGAGAAGAGGCTTAGTAACGTTGACCTGATCGCCCGGACCCGAAGAGTTGCAATGGATACTTCATCGTCAAATTGGGGTACAAAATTCCCTAGCGTTGCTTGGAAACTGGTCGAGATTTCATATTCTTATCGAACAGAGCGAATACCTATGTCTCCACTAGGCTTTGGGGTCTTAGAGGCATGCCACTTCGTGACCCGAATTCGGAGAGGATGTGCTTCGCGAGGCTCTGGATATAAATGGCAGCGAACAAACCCTCGTTGCACCGAGATAAATAAGGCGTTGAACAGCCTGAATGACATGCGAAGATCCATCAACATTTAATATTAGTGTGCATGTGGCAGTGGATTGAATACATATGGTGTATTGAGTTCGGGTGTCATAGGAGTCGGGTCCGTAGCTGAGTCCGCGACGAAGAGATAAGGCTGACCTTGGAGGGGTAGCTCCTATTTCAGACCTTATAGCAATATTAATGCGGTCTGACATGGGGCCGATATAACACGATACAACACGCTGCTATTTTTTTCTCTCTCATCATCGTGCGGCATGTTGTATCGTGTTATATCAGCCCCATATCAGACCACATTAATATTGCTATAGGGTCTGAAATAGGAGTCGTCCCTCGGACATCATAGTCGGGTCCGACCTCAAATTGGCACAATGGGGCACAACAAGGAAGCCCAGCCCTGATCTCACGTTTTGGGCAGTTATTCGGTCAGTCAATTGCAAAGGAGCAGTGGGGTTTATATTTGAAATTTCAATTTAAAATTTTACAAATTTTAATTATTTTTCAAGTAAAATAAGTTAAAATAAGAAAGAGAGAAAGGGGAGAGAGGGAGGGAGGGAGATATATTTGGAGGGGGAAAGAGAGGGAGTGACAAGGGAGAGATGAAGATGGAATGAGGGAGAGAGGAGACGAGGGAAGAGAGAGAAAAGGAGAGGATAATGATAGGGAAAGAAGGGGAAGAGAGAGACAAGGGGACATATATATGGAGGGGGGGAGAGGAGGAGAGAGACAAGGAGAGAGGGAGGGAGATAGTGACAAAGTTGGAGGGTGGAGAGAGAGTGTGTGTATGATGGGGGGAGAGACGGAGAGAGGTGGGAGAGAAGGGGAGAGAGAAGACTTGAGAGAGAGGAGAGAGAGAGGGGCAGAGAGAGATGGAGTTGGAAGGGGAAGAAAGACATAGATAGAGAAAGGTGGAGAGGGAGTGACTAGGGAGAGAAGAAAATTCAATGAGAGAGAGGGGGAAGGAGAGAGAGATAGATAGATATGGAGAGAGAGTGTGTATGTTTTGGGGGTGAGAAGGAGAGACAAGGGGAGCTAAAGATATAGATGGGGTGGGGAAGGGGGTAGAAGAGGGATAGACAGGAGATAGGGATATAGATGGAGGAGTAGAGAGAGAGAGAGAGAGTAGGAAAAGAGATAGAGAGGGAAAGGAAGAGGGAGAGATAGATAGATAGATAGATAGATAGATAGATAGATATGGGGGGAGAGAGAGAGAGAGAGCGTGACATATGTTTAGGGGGTTAAGATAGAGAGGCAAATAAGGAGAGATGGAGGGAGGTATAAATATAGATAGCAGGGGGAGAGAGGAAAGAAGAAAAATATAGAGAAAGTTGGGGAGAGGCAGATAGATTGAGAGAGGGGAGAGAGGGAGGGGAAGAGAGAGAAGGAGAGGGGGAGAGAGATAGACACATAATGGAAGGTAGAGAGAGAGGGAAGAAGAAAGAGTCTCACAAAGACAAATACAGACAAAGAAGTTAGATCTATAAAGTCATGAATATTTTAGATTTTCAATGTGATTGTTGATTTCTAATTCTATTTGATCACATGCACTATATGCATTGATTTTAGTGTAGATGTCGATTTATAATTCTATTTAATACCTTACACTAGATGCATTGATTTCAATGTCGATGTTGATTTCTACTCCTATTTGATTGCTTACCCCAAATGTTTGCTTCTTGAAAATATAAACTATTTATATTGGGTACATTCTTATTATTCCCATTTTCCATCATTCAACATTGTTAATTACTTTGCATTCAAACGGGGTAATAGAAAATAACTACCATTGAAAATTATATGGGGTTTAACACTCCATTAGTCGCAATGATCGAATTTCGAGAAAGATACTATTAATATTGGAGAGCAACAGAGATAAGGTATGTTGTTTAATATACTAGCTCGAGTTAAATATTTGAATGGTCTATGATTCCAACTACTCTTTTCATATGATCGATATGAGAAAATGGAAAAACTATAAGTGTGACAATAGGAACAGTAGAAGAAAATAGTTTCAGATTGATTACAATGAATATTGTTTGTAATTGACTATATTACTAGTATTCGCATTTTCTATCTATCAAAATTGTTACATTAACACTTTGCACTCAAAATTTGTATTTCATCATTTTTCATCATTCAAGTTACTAATAGTCTCTTTCATCTCAACAAACTGAGGTAACTAAGCAAATTTCAAATTAAATTGACTAAATTAATCTTAGACATATTTATCATATTTAAAATGATCAAAATAATTAAATGTTTAGCAAATTTTGTATGACCGCACACGACTGAAACCAACCTAGATCCATCTTAACACTAGATCTATCAAGTGTTGAGAGGAATCAAATCTCTCGACCTGTAAACATTTCCTCAAGTTTTGCACTGAAAAAATAGATTTGCACCTTGAGAGATTTGTTCCCTCTTGGAGTTTGATAGATCGGGTGTTAAGATGGATCTACGCTGGTATATTAGATAAATGTTAATATTTTTATTAATCATTTAATTTTATTATAATAATATAAAATTTATATAAGAGAAATGTATGAAGCAAAATTAAATAATATATAATATTTTATATTAATATATTTTTTTATATATTAGATAAATGTTAATATTTGTATTAATCATTCAATTTTATTATAATTTATAATTGATTTCATGTTTTTTTAATATGTATTATGTTTCGAAATGAAGTGATTATAGTTGACAATTACAATTGAGTTTAAGTGTAGATTTTTCAACTATTTTTGCCAACTTTTCTTTTCAAGTATTGTTCCCATTTTAGAAGGAAAACCATTTTTTCCTCTCTATTTTGAAAGACAGAAGTATAAAGCTTTTTTGTATTAAATATGTTATATCATCGTTGTCCATTGCTTTATTATTTGAAGATTGAGTTAGGCCATGCCAACTAGTACGGACAAGTTTCTTTCATCTTACTTGAGTATTGCAATAGCTGCTCCACACCATTACAATATTTCAACTTGCAGATGCTTAAATTTGCATAAAAAAGATTATGTTATTGCCTCTATGATTCCCTTTTGCAAATATTCCTTGTTACAAAATTGACTAGAAGCAAGAATGGCCAACACTGTTTGGAAGCAATTCAAACAATATAATGAGAAGATTGAGCATGATAGAATCTAAGCTATACCTAAGTAGTGTATTTACTTATAAAATGGATTGTTTTTTAAGGATATAACACTTGCATGGGTAGGCAATATTGTAGATCTAGTAGGTTTGGCGTTGCTCTTGTGAGTTGAATGCAATAGCGCCGATAAGTTTTCCCCAAATAAAACACATTTGCAATCAACCAACTACTCCTCATTGTTTGAACTATTTATTATGATTCTAAGGGAGACCCAATTGTTTCTAAATTAAATCAATGAGCTTAATAAGCTAAATCTACTAATGATATAGCCACTAAGGGTGCTATTTCCCTTTCTTATCTTTTTATGATTTAGTATTGGGTTTTAGTACTACACCCTCATTCCTCCTTCCCTCACGCATAACTTTAACTCATGCCTTTTTTCCCAAGAAACTTTACCTTATGCCTACCTCATAGCTTTTAAATGTGTCATGTCTAGAACTTGGTAAAGATGTATGATCGTCTTACATAAGCATGAATATCTATGTAACACCCCTACTCAACCACTAGAATGTAAACAACATGTATATGTGAAACTTAGGCTAGTGAGTTCGGGATTTCTTTTGAGGCTTGTTTTGCTCATGTGCATGTGCATTTGTGTTTTGGGGTTAGTATGCCTGGGTGCACATGTTGCTAATTTTATATGTGTTTTGAGGCTAGAGGGCCTAGAAATGCAATTATGATTACATGATGCATATTAATAAAAATATATAGTCATTGCACATTAATAAGATGTAACTTGTTTGGGGGACTAAGACTCCATGGGTGAGTAGAAAGGGACTCATATAATTTGATAATCATTAAAAAAGGATCATGTGCATATAATCAAGGTCCATTAAGTGGCTTGAGCGAATTCCAAGTGTAAAAAAGATGGCATGCATATAAAAATGTGCATGTTGGCAATGTGAATGGGGCAATTATTCTTGTTCATCCATTCCAGAAGGTAACAACAAAAGCTTGCAAAAAGACATGGAACACAAACCTTGAAGGGTACCTAGACTACCCATGTGGGAAGTCGAATTCTTGGAAGCTATAGAACTCTAGAACATTCTTGTCGAACTAATTAAGGCACCCTGGAAGATGGTGGCACATCGTAAGGAATTGTGGGTGTAGAGAAGGGTGTGCACCACTTGGGTGTAGGCTAACTAGGAATGTGAACTTGTTGGTTGAAGGCTTCCAGGTTTGGTATCTTTTCTATATGAGTGCCTAGAAGGGTAGCTAGAAGATCCATGAGAGCAGTGGAACTCCTAGAAGATATAAGATTCTAGAACATTCTTGGATAGCTAAGATAGGGATGATGGGGGATGTGTTTTCATGACAAACACCCTCCAAAAATTTTCCTCCACTCAAATTTTAGAGCCTCCTTGTGATCCTAAGATCTGTCATTCCTTGATTACTCTTAGTCACTTTGTGATTGATTGATGATTTGCTAAGTGTTTAAGTCCTCTTATGAGATTCTAATGGTTGAAGCCACTTACACATGCCACATGGGCTTCACTCAATGAAAGTTTAACATATTATGTGCACTCATAACATACTAAACAATACCCTTAATTTGACTACATATTGGAAAATACCTCTAAAAATCACATTATTTAAGCCCCTACCAATACAAACCCATTACACCTTCCCAATTTAAAAAACTAATTTCACTAGATATTGTATGTATCCTTTTTTTCATTAACATTATTTATACCCCTTTATGTTTTTCATTAACTTTGAGCTCCATTTTTTTGTACTTGCCAATACAAAACTATTTACCCCCTATCATATGCTCAATATATTATGTCATTTTTCCTCGATATATATCCCCCAATATGAACGCACATGGTGTGTGGTATTTCCTCCCTAGTGAAGCCTTCGTGGCACATGCTTAGCCTTTGATGCATTCATAAGCACACCCTTTTCTAGCAAGCTTAACTGTCAATATGCACCCTAGAAAGTCAAGAACTATGCAATCCTTGATTATAGTCATTGCATAGATACTAATGAAAGTGATTGTTCAATGCCTAAGGATAGCGATTATACAGTTCCTCTAGATGATGATTGCATAGTCCTAAAAGAGAGTGCTTGCACAGTCTCTATGATAGTGATTATACAATTCTTAGATATAGAGATTGCACAATCCCTATGGGTTGTCAGTGTACAATTCTAGTTGATAGTCCCCCCACTGTTAGTTGCATGTGTATCATCATCCTAGTGAGTTTTCTCAACTCTCTCTTCTGTGTTCTTTTGCTTTCATAAGTGTCATTTTCACTTTTGCAATTGTTTTTTGTGTTTGCTTTCACTTTCACAATTGTCGCTTTTTCTTTCTCTTTGCTTTAGCTTGTGTCACTTTCACTTTCTTTAGTTTTTGAAAGTGTCATTTTTACTTTTTCTTACTATCACAAGTGTCGCTTTTAATTGTTTGTACTCCTGCATGTGTTTCACCTTAGCGCACCACTAGAGGTAGTTCTAGTGCACTACTCTCCATTAATTGACCATATATATCATAAGAATATGCACTATACACTCTCACATAGCTTAGCACACCTTCTAGTTGTAGTCGACACTTGTGTTGTACTTAGAAGTAAGTTTCGCCTTATTATCGTTTCAGGGTATGCATGTTGATTTTGGGTATTGTGCATTATTTTGTCTTGTGTTGATATTATCTAGGTGTGATATCACTCTTTCAGGACATATTTGCATGTCTTTCTCTGTCTCTTCTCATTTCTCCCGCACTTAGTCATTTTCGTAGCTTTCATTGTCTTTACAACTTGCTAACCTTTCTTCCTCTTGTAACTGTGCACTACGTAGTCTTAAGTCACAGTGAAGCATCCTCTTCCTCTTAGAACTGTGCAATGTGCAGCCCTAGAGGACATTTTCCCTCAATTGTATAGTAAAAAACCATGAAGTCTCGACCATCACTTTGGGTGCTTAGCCCTGTCAACTATGTAGTACCTTGTACTACCTTTCCTTGGATTTTGCATTGTGTGGTTGTAGTAGATAGTGGATTCTCCTTGTGTCATGGTCATGGCCAACAATGTAGTCCCCTATGTTTCCTCTTCAACCATTGCGCATTGCGTAGTTACAATGTGCAACCTTGTTTCCCTGTCTCCCTAACTTTCCCAATTGCGCAAATTCCTTCATCCAGTGGGCCTCCTAATTCACATTTCGTAGTTATAGTGAGAAGCAGATCACTTCTAGGTCATTGAGACCCTCAAATACAAAATTCAATGAGCCTGTCTCTCAATCTCTATGCATTTCACTTTTACAATGTCTAGTATTGTCACTCCTGCTTACTGAAACCCATGACTACACAATCCCTTACCTTGTCTTGCCTCCTACTGTGCATTGCATAGTTCCAATTGACAATGAGGTCATCCCTCAACCCTTGTGATGCCCAGTTGTGCAATTCTCAACCTCTTTCTCTCAAAACCCTTATTTGTTTCCTCATCACAATTAGCATCTTCCATGAGCAAGAAAAGGTAGAATAGGTCGTTTTCGGACTAATTTTAGCTTATCATGAGTGGAATTCATCTATACTATTACCATCAATTAGGGGTTATAAGGGAGAACTTACAAAGAAGGAGTAGAAGAAAGAACCATCATGAAGGGCATGAATGAATCTTGGACCAAGACAAAGGCATGGAAACTCATGCTGACTTGGAAGGTTGTGAAACTCATCTAGACCCTTTAGAGGGTGAAGATAAAGAGAGAAAAAAGATCCATAATAAAGAAGTCAAATTCATAATAGAAAGGAGAAGAGTAAGGAATTGATGAAATGAAGTCTTATGTCACCCTTGCCAAGTCATGGCATCTTAAAGGGCCATTACAAAGTCATATGTGTCAATGTATTTCGCCACATGATTTGTGGAATGTAATTATGTAATTTCCAAAAAAATGAGAAAATGTAAAATGTGTAGAAGTTCAAGTGTCCCACATGGAATGTGAAAAGTCGCTAGTAAGTTCTAAAGTCATGTAGAAGCTCAAAGGTCATGTAGGAATTCGAAAGGTCATTGTAAAAGCTCAAGAGTCATGAGGGAGGTCAAGAGTTACATGGGAGGTGGGGAGTCACCTCATTTGTTATAAATATACCCTCATAGCTCAAGAAGAGGGAATTTGGAATTTTCACCTTAGCTGCTCTAGTTTGGCATAGAAGAGAAGATCTTTCTTTGGAGGAGCAAGTGGTGACTTAATGTTCCACTATTCGGACTAGTGTGGCAGCATTGTAATTGTGTATCTTAAGACTTTCATGTAATATATGAGGTTGTTAGAGTCAGTGCACTTTCATGCATATGTTGTGAATTATTGTGAGACATTTCTTTCATTGTTTGCGGCGTATGGTACGTTTTCACATACTAATGAAAATTAACTATTTTGTTGGATTTTGTATGTAACATATTGGATTTTCATTATTACTTGCTTTTATGATTATTTTTATCTTGTGAACTACTTTGCAAGTTAACTAACAATTCTTTCCATGCTCTTGTGTATATCTTTTAGGATATTACTATGAATTTGCTTATAGAGGCTCACTCTCTCTTCCCTTCCATGAAAGTACCTTATATAGATTGCAATTGTGCGCCTCACAGTGTCAACTTACATTCTTAGTTCAAATATTGTTTTTATAATATGTTATGTTGGTAATTGCAGACAAGGAAAATTCCCAAAGATAGTGGCAACTGACCTTATTTCCCCGTTGGGGATCCTACTCCAAACGACGTGAGTTCTGTTTGGGACTTCATACCAAGGAGATCCCCTTGGTTGAAGAACTTCTAGCACTGTCAACAGTTGGCGCTAAATGACAAGATAAGCCCATTGATTCTTTTTGAATATCTTATCTTGAATGACTTATCCCCAAATCATACTCCCAGGATGTTTTTCGAATAGATTCAATCTTAAACTTTCAATCCCCATGGAAATTTTTTACAACTTGTCTCAATTAATATTTGACATCAACGGTGAAATATCCATAGCCAAACATACATCTTATTTTCTCAAGTTTTGTGAATCTCATGAAATCAATTGTGAAGATGTTTCTTGTAAATTATTCACCCTCACTCTTGAAGGTCGAGTTAAATTATGGTGTCATACCTTACCATCTTCTTCTATTCATTCATTTGAACAACTCTTCAAGGAGCTTCATCAATCCTTTGACAGGTATGATTACTAAGATGTTTATAAAATAATTAATCAACTTAGAATGAAGTTTGATGAATCAATAAAGGATTTTTCTAATAGATTTCTTCACATGTGTTATGAGTTTCCTGAAGAAGATATGGATTGGTATTTCTTCAAAGAGAAGTTTTAGTGCTTGGTTCAAGTCTTCTTGAAATAGTCTGAATATGAATCCTTGGTTAATTGTGCTCTCCCAACTTGTATTAATCATGAGACACCTCCAATCATAGGGGGAATCTATTATTCCTTTATCCCTTGTCCTCCCCCTTTTTCATTGTCTAACAAGGTTGTCTTTGGTGCTATTGTTGAAGTTCAAAAGTCTGAAAATCAACAATCCATTCATCTCATCTTCATTTTATCTCTTTGCATGAGAAAACCTTAAATGTTCTAATAAACCCATGAAGCCTAAGGTGAATATTAGTACCTTGATTCCTTAATATCACCAAGATTTTGAACTTGATACCATGGAAAGTAATGTTTCTTTAAGGGATACCTGTCCACGAGGGCTTCACTAAAAAACCAATATTATATCATGTGTGTTCATAACGGGGCATTAAAAGTGAAAAAATTACAAAATGATATATTGGGGTTATAATGGGGACCTAAAGGGTTTTAATATATAATATAAAAATATATATATTTAAGGTATTGTTTATATGTTTTTTTTGCCAAGCGGGAGGCAAAAAACATGGTAGTGTTGGGAGGATGTCAGGAACAACACATCCTGCATGTCACCAACAATAGTAAAGGGTGGGAAAGGTTGCAATTTCAGTTGATGAACCCTAACCCTTTCCATTTGGATTTTACCTAGAAAATTTGATGCAGTCCCTTGACATTTGGAGTTTACCTGACTAACGTGCTCAATGAACCCTTGCCAATTGGAGTTTCCCTGGATAACCGAGTTTCTTGCGATATGATCAGTGGTTCGAGTAGATTCATTTCCTTCTATAGCCAAAAGTGACTTATTACACCCATGTTATCGAATTTATGGCGAGAAAGAGAAATTCTTGGTTAAATGATTGATTGGTTTATTAGAGAGAACATATTCAATCAGGTACATATCGTATTGATCCAGAATTCGAGATCCCCTTGCTTTCTCAAGATCTCCACATGAGAAAAGCTAATCTTTTTTACTTTGTTGCAGAAACCATAGGGTGGATCCTTGCATGTAGATTGATTTATGAAGGTTGTCCAGTGATAATTTCATTGTTTGAGAAAAAATTATATTCTTCTAAAAATTTCCCGAATTGACCAAGATACTCTGTAATTTTGTAGGATCGCTGGATGGAAATGTCATCCATTTCTGGTTGGGGATAACAGACTAGACTACTGCGCAAAGATACTTTCATACTTGGATGGTACTTGAACCAACTACCTGCCTAGGTTTTGTAGTAAAGTTGTCTTAAGATGTAGAGAATTACCAGAAGACATTGGAGCCATTTCTATCCAACGTTGTAAGTTTGGGGATTCCTACATGGGGTAAGTTGTAAATCTAGGTTGGTGGTAACATTGAACTGTGAAAGGGGTATTGGTAATTGCCTTCTTTAGATTACTATGCTAATGCATTGTATAACCTCATGGGTAACCAATATGGGTGCATGCATTTGTTGAGGGGTATTCATGTGTGAATAGTGTTATGGCTCTCTCTCTCTCTCTCTCTCTCTCTCTCTCTCTCTCAAGAAACTGTGTTATGACTGAATCTTGCGATAGGTAGTCCAAACTTGAGTCTTTTATTATATTTATAATGAAATTTTCATGTTAATTCAATTGGGAGAATTGTTGTGTAAGTAAATCTATATTGATCACATGACAAGGCCATAACTCGCCCTTCACCTCTATTCTATTGGGAGAGAGCATAGCAAACCTTTATGCAGATGGTTTAGAGCTACACATTGATCCCCTATTTGAGGGGTTTTATCTATGACTTTCTAGAATTCTTTGATTTAAAGTTTGAGAACCACTTCCTATTTAGGTATGAGGGGGCGGTTGTATTTGTTGGGATGACAACGATATTGATGATTTTTTCTATTGAGGGAAAGGGACTCTCTCGACCATAAAGAAGAGGAATGAACTAGGTCTATTATGGTTGGAAAACAGGTTACCTCCTGAGACAATCAATGAGGCAACATTCATCTATTTCTGTATATAAGGGTTTCTAAAGGGCTAATTTTGTGGAAGCAAAGAGTATTTGGCATGTGTTTGGGCAGCAAGGGTATTTGGAATCACAAATAGTCCACAAGAAGCTACTTGCCCTTCATCTTAGTAATCATCTTATTGTTCTTCTCTATTATTTTATCAAATATTGCATCACAAGGGCTAATTTCTATGGTAGCGAGGTTATTTAGCATTTTTTTGGGCAGAGAGGGTATTTGGCATTTGTTTGGTCAGCAAGGGTATTTGGCATCACAAATAATCCACATGCAGGTACTTACCCTTCATCTTGGTAATCATCTTGTTTAGCTTATCTATTATTCTATCAAATATTGCACCAAAAGATCTAAAATCTGTGGCAACAAGGGTATTTCAAATTTTTTGGGCAACAAGGGTATTTGGTATCACAAATATTCTACAACAGGTACTTACCCTTCACCTTGGTAATCATCTTGTTGAGCTTCTCTATTATTTTATCAAATATTACATTCCTTCATTCATTAGACATACCAAAAGTAGTGTGTACCCAATCTATAAACATATGGACCTTTAGGAACTTCAAAAAGTCCTCGACGTCTAAATCCATCTAAGAACTCAAAAATGGAGGTGTACAACATGCCAAGATTGAGGTTGAGGACAAATATTTTTTAAGTGGGATGTTAAACAAATTTAACCATAGATAGGATTTTTGAATCAAAGTAGTTTTTTCAAGGGTTAATATACCTCACAAGTTACTTTTCACACTTTAATGTTTATCTAAATACATACAATTTCTATCAAGCATTTTGATAGAATAAACTTGAGATAATCTCTTCTTTGGGGGGTCGGATTTAAAAATACAAATTGGCTCATGGATATAAAATTGCATGTACTATATTTAAATATGGCCCTCAAACATCTAGAACAACATTTGTAAGCCTAGAAACTCCACCTTGATGGACAAATGAGTTACATATCATGCTCAATTAAAGAGTCTATAGTGCACATAGACATAACTACTAAGGTGTTATATAAATCCAAGGGCCTCAAGAGATAATGTCAAAATAGTTTGTTTCCTCTTTAAATGAAATAAAGAAAATATTTTATTTCAAGTTATGGGTATTTATCTATATCTATCCCTGACTTGCCTAACCCAAATCTTAATTATGGACTTAACTTGGATTTAGTTGAAAATTTTCTCAAGGTTTCAATTCCTTGTGTGTTTATCATAAGCACTAGAATATAAATATAATTTTTTTTCCATAGGAGCTTCTTTAGAAATGATTTTATTACCTTTTGAGAAACCTCCAAAAAAACATTTGGTAGAGCTTCCCACCAAACTAGGTTGCAATGGATACCTTTGTGAATAACCTGGGAAAATGTTGAGTTAGTAAAATAAACTTTCAACCCATGTTCATCCATTTTAAGGCACTCTCAAGTTTGAGAACACGTGGGAACAACCCCTTACAGTCATCACATGAAAACTAAGTTTTCGAGCCACCCCTTAGGTTCGTCACATGAAAACTAATTTTTTAGAAAATAAAGTTAAGAAAAAAAACTATTGGTAATAAAGATGAATGACACCAAACCATCAAACCCTAATAAAATTAAATATTTCTATTATTTTTGTTGCTAAAATGATATATGAGTGATTTCATTTTAGCAACCATAAAATTCCATTGATATGCCTAACAAAAATCTAATTAGCCCCATCACTATGTTCAGATCTTATGAAAAACCTATACACTTATTCAGTGTATCTATGTACTGTCATTTCCTTTTCTTGATGTTTTGCAACTTTCTAAACAAATTCAACAAATAGTCCACAGGAAGATACTTACCCTTCATCTTGGTAATCATCTTGTTGAGCTTCTCTATAACTTTATCAAATATTGCATTCCTTCATCCATTATACATACCAAAAGTAGTGTGTACCCAATCTTTAAGTATATGGACCTTCAGTAACTTCAAAAATTCCTCAACATCTAAATCCATCAAGGAATTAAAAAATGGAGGTGTAAATCATGCCAGGATTGAGGTTGAGGGAAAAGGTTTTCTTAAGTGTAATGTGAATCAAATTTAACCATTAGTAGGACTTTGGAATCCAAAGTAGTTGTTTAAAAGGTTAATATAAACTCACAAGTTACTTTTCACACTTTAATGTTAATCTAGATACAAACAATTTCTTTCGAGGATTTTGATAGAATAAAATTGAGATAATATATTCTTTGAGGGCCTAGGGTTAAAATGAAATATGGCTCATTGATATAAAATTACATCTACTATACTAAAATATGGCCCTCAAACATCTAGAATAATGTTTGTAGGCCTAGAAGCTCCACCTAGATGGACAGTAGAGTTACACATCATGTTAAATTAAAGAGTTTGTAGTGCACATAGACATAACTAAAAATGTGTTATAGAAATCCAAGGGCCTCAAGAGATAAGGTCAACATAGTCAGTTTCTTCTCTAAATGAGGTAAAGAAAACCTTTCTTTTCAAGTTATTGGTATTTATTTATATCTCTCGCGACCTCCCTAACCCCAACCTTAATAATAGGCTTGACTTGGATTTAGTTAACAAATTTCTCAAGGTTTGAATGCCTTCTCTATTTATCACAAGCATTAGAATATAAATATACAAAATTTTCCATAGGAGCTTCTTTAAAAAGGATTTTATTACCTTATGAAAAATGTTCAAAACAATTTTTGGTAGAGCTTCTAACCAAACCAAGTTGCAATGGATACCTTTGTTAATAACCTGAGAAAATGTTGAGTTAGTAAAATCATATTTCAACACATTTTAATCCATTTTAAGGCACTCTCAATTCTGGAACAAGCGGGAGCAACCCCTGCTATAGGGATTTCGGCTATGTTAAACAAATAAGAAAACCCTCTCAAGTTTCTTGAAACCTAAGGTAGATGGATCAAGGGATCTACTGCAAAGAGTAAATCCCTTGTTTCATCTGCCTTAGGTTCTGAGAAACTTGAGAGGCTTTTCTTATTTGTTTAATCGAGCAGAAATCCCTATAGTTGAATTGGCGACTCTGTTGGGGATTATTCTGATTCAGGGTTTTGATTCTACCTCCTAGATCCTAAACTTTTGCTTCCATTTAACCTTGTCACCTTTGAATTCATGTAATCTATGTGTCTATATGCTTGAATTACTGGTCTGAGTCTCTATTGTGGCTTTGATATTTATTTTCTGCGAGAAAATCCATAGTAATACACCCTACTAGTTCCTTTCAGTGCATGTCAACGGAGGTTCCTTTTATGTACAGAGCATTACCCTAGGTTTTAACAAATTGTACAACCTAGAAACCCACGTTAATGTCCTAAAAACAATGTTTTTTGCCCTGCTTGTGGATTTCATTGTTTTGGATTTAAGGTCCATTTTGTCTAAAATATGATCTTTTTAGCCATTTACATGAAATTTTCTTTTAAAAAAATACCTTAGTTGCATTACTTGAAAAGAAAGGAAAACATTTATTTTATGTTATTTAGGTTTGTTTTGATTAGTTTAATGATGAGTTGTTTATTCTAAGTTGTGAATGTTTGCATGTGCTGAGATATATTAGAAGCTCCATTAGGGTTATTTCTTTTGGAAAATACATTAGCACTCTCTCCCTGTAGAAACTCCTTTTCATTGAAATTTAATTTAAGGGAATTCTTTATCCATGGTTTGAGTCAGGTCTCACAAACTTCATATATCAACACCCTTCCGAAGACACTAATAAAGTTCCTTCAAAAGAAACTTAATAAAAGCAATCAATAACTATTTCTTTTAGAAAAACACAAATTATCTTAGGTTAGGGTCTTGGGTTAGGATGTGTACGTCAACTCCCCAAGGATGTAAAACTAAAATAGTCTCATTAAGGAGAGAAAATCCAGCTGCACTCACATCATCTGGGACTACTCCTCTAACACAAGAGTTAAACGCGAGACAACATGAGACTGTGAAAGAAGGTATCCCTCCTTCAATTTCATTTTGGTGGGTATCCTTACCACACAGCATACTGTCTACGACCGTGTCCCCCCTGGTGATGTTTATGATTAGAGGTGAACTTAGTGGCCATATTTCCACATAAGGTGACTGGGGTGGATTGCCCTGGTACCTAGATCGATGAACCTACTTCGTCTTTGGTTTCTTGGGAGGTTTCTCGTCTTCACGAGATTACTTGGCCCCTTCTTATCGAGGTTCAAGTGAAGCTCAGGGGTAATTATAACTATCTCGTTTTGGCCAATTTTATCTTCTATTCCTTTGATACAGGGTTTCATCTCTAGCTAGTTGTGAATATTAGAAAAAGTTTGATAGCTTGTTGATATCGTAGAGTTTTTTTCTTTTTTAGGAGTGTGTTTTTTTAGTTAATGAGATGACATAACAACATCACTTAATATATTTTTTATAAAAATCTGTATCACTCACCATGGCTTCAACCAAACCTTGTCATTAGTCTTGATGACTGTAGGGCCTTCCTCCACTTTCTGTGGAGGAATTTACGAGTGAATTAGATTCTCCTTTTACTCAGGGGAGTCATTCTCCAATTTCCAATTTTGAATCATTACACACTGACCCAGAGCCAATTCTGCCTAAAGAATCTTTTACTAAAGGTCTAGTAGCACCTTTTAATTCTCCTCCGATAGATCCGCTTGGGCCTATTTTGATCTAGGTAGCACCTTTCCCTATAGTGTATTCGTTTGTTTCCACTCAAAATATCCCAGTGACTGCTAGTGAGTCATGGTATTTTGTGGACACTTTTGGTCCACCAAGTATGCCCCACATGTTTCAGTTTCTACACCATTTTTCAGCTATCCCATTGTCCAAACTATGTCTAATCTAGGAACCTTAGCTACACCAATTATGGGTGGCGAGTTGCAATTTGCGCCTCCTACCAAATCTTCTTTCGTTTTGACTCCTAGACCTTTGACTAACACTCCTTTTGGTATGAACAATTCACTAACCTTCAATAATCATTTCGGTTGGAATCTACTTCTAAGTCCAATACCACCTTTACAACAAGGTGGGGGTAATGTTTATGGTACTTATTTGATAGTCGGGGAATTCCTGCACCCACTCAACCCATGGTACAATAGGGTATTTCTTTGATTGATTATATTCATGTTGGTGGTTATCCTATTAATGCTAGTCCCATTATCATAAAATGTGGTAGTCCTATGCCTAACCTACCTTATGTGGCCAACAGTGTCCCATATCCTAGGCCTACTACATCTCCTTGAGGCCTTCCAACTCAACCATCAATACCTGTTGGAGGAAACCTCTATTATGGGGGTAACCAATTTACTTCTAACCTCCCTCAAGTTGGGGGCATACCATATGGCTCACCACTTTAGATGAATCCACCTCCACCACAAGGGAATTATTATTCGACTGCACCCATGTACTCTTTCGGAAACCAGTTGATGGCTATACCTTCTGGTCCTTGAGGTCACCCTAGTTTTCCCTGGTTAGATTCCATGATGCCTACTCCACTACCATTTTTGGCTAGTCTTGACATCCTATATATGTACAAGTTAAGTATTGACCCCATCAAAGAAAACTTATTGTGGCCTCTGACTGTACACAAAATTATTTCCGACATTCCAAAGTTTGAAGGCAAGCAAGGAGATGACCCGATGACACATGTGACTACATACCATCTATGGTGTGTTTCCAATTCCATGATTGATGACAATATCTGGCTCAGGCTCTTCCCTCGTACCTTGACTGGTAATATTGTTGGGGCATAGTTGTATCTTTGCCATGAAATCCATTGTCTCATCAGTCTTTTGACTTATATGTTTTCCTCACAAAGAGAAAATTGTGATAGTGGACCAGCTGTCTTTCTACAACCCTAAATCTCAATTTCTTACTTATAGAAACATTGCTTCAGTGGGTGGTACTCTTGAACGTTTTGTTGGTATTGGTACTAGTATTTTGAAAGACTCCTCTCTTCCAAGGTGTTTCCCTCTACTACCACCTGAGGTTGATATGACCATTTCTATGGTCTATGGTGTATTTAATGGATCTATTGATCCATGGATCATACCCCTTACATCCATCACATGAAAACTAAGTTTTCCAGCAACCCCTTAGGGCCATCACATGAAAACTAAGTTTTTCAGCAGCCCCTTGAGGCCATCACATGAAAACTAAGTTTTTAGAAACCAGAAACAAAACTATTTGTAATAAAGATCAATGCCATCAAACCACCAAACCTTAATAAAATTAACTATTTCTATTCTTTTTATTTCACAAATGATATTTGGTGAGTTATTTTTAGCAATTGTCATATGTCAATGATATACCTAGAAACAATCTAATCACCCCCATCTCTTTGTTCAAATCTTATGAACAACCTATATAGTTCCTCAAAGTATTTATGTACTGTCATTTCTTTTTGCTTCATGTTTTGAAACTTTATGGATAGATTCAACAAATAGTCCATAGGAAGATACTTACCCTTCATCTTGGTAATAATATTGTTGATATTCTCTATTATTTTATCAAATATTTCATTCCTTCATCCATTATACATACCAAAAGTAGTGTGCACCCAATATTTAAGCATACGGGCCTTCAAGAACTTCAAAAATTCCTCAACATATAAATCCATCAAAGAATTTAAAAATAGATGTGTAGATCATGCTAGTATTGAGGATGAGGACAAAGGTTTTCTTAAGTGGGATGTGAATCAAATTCAACCATTGGTAGGACTTTGGAATCCAAACTAGTTGTTTCAAATGTTAATATACCTCACAAGTTACTTTTCACACTTTAATGTTAATTTAGATACAAACAATTTCTTTCAAGAATTTTGATAGAATAAACTTGAGACAATCTCTTCTTTGAGGGCTTGTTGGGGGTTGGTTTTGCCCAATTTTGACACCCTTTTCGATACTTTACCTCTCCCATTTTGAACTATATTTAACCCATATTATTCCTATTTCGATTATAATACTTAGGTTTTTTCCAACAGGAGGTCGTATGTTGAAGGTATGCAAATTAACATGGAAAAGCGTCTTTTACCTTGACTTTAAGTATTCCTTACATTTAGTTATTATTTATTTAATTACCATGCCAACTAATCTAGATTTCTTCTCCAAATTTGTCTTGATTCGAAAATGGGCTTGCATTTCCAGCAGACAGTTGTGCAATCCTATTTCCTACAAACACTTTGGAATTCCTACAGTTGCGGATTTCCTGTAACCGCCTGAATTTCCTATAGCAACATCAGCAGTTAGCTATGTTCATCAAATGGGAACATGGGTTTTGTGGGGAATTGATCACATATGGATGTTGTCCTATTGGTTGTTTTAGATCTGCCAACGATATCACCCAGATTCATAAACCTTCTCTCGTTGGCCATTTGGAGGAAAGAAACAGCCATGTAAAGAATTTCATCTAATCCATGCTTTCAATCATGGATTAGACCAGGTATGGCTAAATTTTATATTTTGTAATAGGACTATTAGCTGGTGTCTTACATTAGTAGTCTTTCTTACTTCAAGCCATATATGGGGTTTTGTAAATGTATAAATTATGTTCTAGTTTATATGATAGGGGGTTGCTGGGTAGGTTTCAGCTAAGACTGTATATCATATTGTAATCGATCGTATTGTTTTCAAATTAATACAATATTATATGTTATGTGTATCGCGTTGAGTAAGCTCTTCTAATTTGAAGGGGTTGTGAGTAAGGGAGTGTTATAGACATTTTTGGGCCCTACAACCCCAAGCATGAAATGTCCATAAACCAAGGGCTCCTAAGTCCCTAAAAGTGTTGTTCTAACCCCTAAAGGAACAAGGTCAACAGATTACGGCTTCTCCCAGAAGTTCTCCATGAGAAACTGCTCAGAATTGGTCAAAACAGGATCATTGCAGCTGCTCCACTGGCTAAGTGCGTTGCATCTCACCTAAATACACTATAAGGGTGCGTTGCATTTCAAAAGTCCCTTCTGTGGGGTACGATGGGCGAGAAATGACAAATGGCAGTGTCATTCCGCGAGGTGGAGAGGCAATGGAAGCTTCCAGAATCTTCTCCTGTGACACTTGCCTCACTGAATTCGACCAAGGATGAGTAAGAGGCCCTCAGTCTCCAAGTGGAAGCAAGAAATATCAGAGAGAAGACACTAATCAAATCACAAGCTGACTCATCCCCCTTACAGATTTCTATATATGGATCCCTCATCCCAGAGATCCAGAGGCTGGAATTTTGCATATTGTAAGGAATTGTTGTTGGTTTCTAGCGACAAACATCAGATTGTTGGGTGATCTAAGCTTTGTTTGAGGTGAAGAGGGGCTTCTTTGCTGGGAGGTTGATGCTGGGTCAGAACAACTGGTTGTAACTCCTCCTGGCTCTTTTCTTGTTTATCAATAAAAGCTATTTGAGTTTTCCTCCATGCTTTTGTATCATTGATGCTTGTTACATTTGTATGGTCAATTTACATCTGATCCTAGATTGTTTATGATTATAGATCCATGTCTTTGTATAGTGCTATGCTTCTGTGATCTTACAGGTACTTTGTGAAGCTGGGCGTGCAAGGGAGCAGGTAGCTGAGGACTATCAAAGAAGAGAGGGATTGAATCAAGGGATTAACGCAAGACAGAGGTTGGTCTTTATGTTCCTCTCTATCTATAATTCATAAAGGAAAAACATAAGTAGCTTTTCTCTGTTTGTTTCTAAGGCAGCTGTCACACCTTAGTGGGATAGAGCAGTTCTATATAGACACTTTTCCCTGTAACAAAATGGCGACTCCGCTGGGGAGCTAATTAGTTTGTTTGTTTATCATTCTTTGTTGTCTATTTCATAAACTTACAAGTAGCATTCGAACTGCATTTGCCATAACAAATGCAAAGTAGACAACTGCTACTTCAATCCATCTACTGGATCTGTTTATGATTTAAACAACTGATTCACAAACTATCTGATTGCCCTTGTGATAGCTCTTAGATCCTCCTTAGATCTACCCCTGATTGTTGCATTACTAATTGCTTTTTGCTCGGCCAAAACCCAAGAACTGAACTGCAAACTGTGACCCGAAACCCGAACAGAGTCTCGTTTCTGGCCCAGCGCAGGTACTGTTTAGAGATTCTGAATTTCAGCGCACTTCCCGAGTGGACAACCTGCGTTGCATTTCAGATTCTCTGTGTTACAGGTGTGCTGATCAGACTAGCTCTGTGCAGTTGTGGTTTCTGTGGATCATTCTTTCCAGTTCTATTCCTGAATTTTGCTGCCTGTGATCAGTATATGTCTGTTTGAAACCCCTTTTCCTTGTTGTTATTCCACCTCCTTTGTACAAAAGAACTGTAGATGTTTTTGTGTGTTTGTTGAGTCATTTACAGTTCTCCTTTGCAAAAGTAGCGTAATCGTACTGTCGTCCTTTGATTTGAAACTGTCGCAAGTGTCGATTTCAATCGTAGGAAAGAGTTTGATTGCTGTTGATGGTCGATTATCCTGTTACTGTTGCTTTTGGTCTGAATTTGTAATTTTCTAGTGTCGAGAACAAGTATTCATTTCAAAATCGTAAGGTGTTGTGATCGTCTCCATTTTTTATTTCGAAAAGAAACTTGTTTATATTTGTCGCTTGAAAAGAAATTCAGATTTGTGCATCAACTTTCTTTTTAGCATCCATATACTAAGAAAGTCGAAAAACAAATACATGCATGTGCATTTGCATATAGACAGTCTGATTGGCTTGATTTAGGAAAGTGCATTTAGAGTGTGCTCTTTGCTCCTTGTGAAAAGATTCTGTCTTTCTTTTCCCTAGTAGCTAGGATTTTCATTGCATAAAAGAGATAAAAAGTTTGTTTATCATCTTAGACTGCATTTTAGGAATTACATCTACATCTCGTGGTGAACCCGAAAGACAAACTTCATAAACAAGATCAACTTAAAATAAATTCAATGAATCTAACAACGCTTTGGAACTTAACGCAAAACATTTAGAAGTCTAGGCTAGAGACGTATTCCGGCGTCGTAAAGCCTGGTAACTATTGTTCTCACTGATGGTTGGGTGATTCCTCCACTTTGAGGTGATAAGTGCCAGTACGGACTTGTGCTCCCACGTACCGTCGAGTATATTTTGGGAGACCCCAATAGGCTTAATCCTTTATCTATAGGAAGTTGTGTCTGCCGCCTTATCGATCGCAATGCACTGAACACAGCATTCGGGAAGATTGACTGTCGTACTGTAAAAAGTATTCTGCAGTTTTACGATTGGTTTGGTACTCCCTCTACCTAGATTTCCATAGCAGTCCCTTTCGTTCCTTTTCAGACTCCTTAACAGAAAAGGTCCATCTGAGCACTTGTCACTTCAGGCTCATTAAAAATCGAAGGAGACTAGAGTCATCTTTTGTTTTTTCTCGACTCTTAAAAACTAAAAAAGCAAGTTGTGTCAAAGTGTCTAAAATTTATTTTAAACGGAATATTCATTACCCCTTTCCTATGTTGATCTTGGGTTGAGAAAATGGAATCCACCAACCAAGGAATTCCCCTTGGAGGAAATCCTAGTCCCTTCTCCTCTTGGGGAAATGTTGGTGCACCTCATATGGCCACATTGCCGCTTCCAGGACTGACAATTGGTTTGCCTGTATGGCTCTTCTCAACCTCTGTCGTTCAGAACACCACAATTCTTGAACAATCGAATCAGCAATTAGACGAGTCCAGAGTTACCCACCAACCTTCTACTTCCTCTAATTCTTCCTCTCCTCCTTCCTCTTCACTTGATGGGGCTGGTAAAGCCAAAAGTCAAGTACCTAAGGAGAAGAAGGAAAAAAAGAAGAAAGAGAAGAAGAAGAAGGAGCCAAAAGCGAATGGGGGCAAATGAGTGTCGTCTAGTGAAAATCCACACACTGCACCGACCAGGCCTAAATCGCCATGTGTCATTTGCAAAGGAGACCACTATCACAGAGATTGTCCTTGCATCCCTCGGATCTTAAGGGACTGGTCTCCTCGTATGCACAACCCGGTGTCGTCAACCTCTGATGATCATGTTGAAAACACACCGTCGACTAGTGAAAGTGAAGCCCCAGGACAAAAAGGAAGATATAGATTTCCTTGTAAACTGTGTGAAGGCGATCATGCCGTCCACCGTTGTCCCTTCTTAGACGAAGCTAAAAGAGTTTTGGACGATCATCCGGTTTCACCGTTACGACTTCCTCCTGGATATAAAGAGCTCTTGCCGAGTCCGTCACTAGTTGAAAATCCGGTTGGCCCGCTCAGGTGGTCGGCCGAAGCATCTGTCATTGAAGATAAACCATCTGAACCCATACCGACGAAAGTCAAAAGGTCAAGACGGCAGTTGACCCAGTCTTGCCATCAGAGGATCCATCTTCAAATGATATAGTCACTGAAGAGAACAAGGATGAAACCGTCCAAATTCTTTTCATAAGCACAGACTCCAACGAACATGGGGGCAATTTACCCGTTCCTTTACCGCAGGAAGGAAGTTCATCAGAGTCGTACCCGGCCGTCTATTCGGTCCCACCTCCAAGCAACCTAGTTGTCTCCTTCGACTAGAATCAACTAGGCAGACCCCGTTTACCAGCTAGTGTACCATTTTGAATCATTGTTCAAATATATAGAATGGTTATGGCTGGTACCATCATAGATGAGGGGGCTTCTGTGAGTATCCTTTCCTCAACTGCTTGGAAAGCGCTTGGTTCGCCACCACTTTTGCCTGAGATGAGAAATCTGACAGGTTTTGATAAAGGAACCAGTTGACCGTTAGGGATCCTTCCCAATGTGCCCATAACATTGAGAGGGAAAACCGTTCACATGAACGTAATGGTAGTTCAAGGACCCCTGGATTACAATCTACTCCTTGGACGAGACTATATTTATTGCATGAGAGCCATTGTCTCATCACTCTTTAGAGTGATGTGTTTTCCGCACGAAGGAAGAGTGGTCAAGCTCGTAGACCAGCTTTCATTTCCCGGATCACGCATAGCAAATAGTCATATACCATCCCTAAATGATCTTTTCACGCAAGAAATGTCTCAATCTCCAGTCCGTCCACCCGATGAGCGCGAGTGATTCGAGGGGACATGACTGAAACCTAGGGGGCATGCACCCTAGTCTGCTTCGGCAGGAAAACTTCGGGTATAGGGTAGGTTTCTGCGAGAGAATATTACCTCCATACTCCCGTCCATGATTGGAAAAGAGAGTTGGACTGGAATAAGATCCTATTGTCAAAGTTATGTGGGTTGGCGGGCATCGCCGCTCACTTTTGTTTATTTCAGTAGACATCGCCGGAGAAGTGTTTTGTTTACGCGTTAAATAGAACAATCTTTGGGTAGCCTGAAAGAGGTGTACCTTTCCTGATAAAACAAATGTTTGTCAGCTCGAATAGAAGGTGACCTTGAAACTCTGTTTTATACCTGGGGGCATGAAAGCCTTTTGGTGTGCAAGCAAAGAGCAACTATTTATTTTTTAAAATTTTTAGGACCTCTAACCCTTTAAACTCGTAGGATTGGTCATTTCCTAACTTGCATAAAGAAAGGATGTGGGGCAAAACTCTAAAAGTTGTCGTTTTATATGAGACATTCTTATCAGACAACTGGATTAATCGAGCAGTTTTAGCACATAGTTCAAGCTCGTTAAAAAATAAACATAAGACATGAGAAAATGTTTCCACCCGCGTTTAAGCTCGTTAAAAAATGAAATATTCCCCGGTAAATAACCATCGTGAATGTAGTACTTCAGCCATTAAAGCCTTGGTCGTGTTTGCACCGTCACCTCCACTTTTTCATTGGCTGATCATTCACCTCCATTTGATTGTTTACCCATTTTGAGGAACAACTGCGAAGAGTGATTTCACTAGCCATCCTTGTGACACTGCCGTGATTGGAAAATTCCAAACCTTACCTAGAATCAGCTGCTACACATTTTATCACTCGTTCCTCAAAAGACGAGTCTCCTTTAAGCTCTTTTCAACTGACTCGTAAAATATGAAAAGATTGCCGAGCCATTGGCCTCTCCAGCTCGTTAAAGGGACAGGAAGTGCTATCCCTCCTCTAGATTTTAATCTTTTTGGACCTAAGGGATTATTACACAAAGAGATCGAGCGCTTGTTTTGTTCGGCTCGTTAAAAGTATCGAAAATCCATCCCTTATGTATTGTTTTATACTTTTTCGGACTTAAGGGATTAGATGACGAAAAAGGAATTTTGGAGTTACTTTTATGTTCCTTTTCAGACTCTCTAAAATTGAAAAGGACCGAGTTATCTTTGTTGTTAAACTTGTTAAAAATATTAATAGCGACAAACTTGTCTATAGACGAGAACGAGTTTCACTATCGCTAGGCTCGTTAAAACATAGCGATGGGTTTGCCCAAAGGGAAAATTATAGAACAAGCATATGTTATCCTCCTCAAGATTGAAAAAAATAAAGAGGTACTGCTCAGCAATGACTGGGGAAAAATTGGGAAGAAAGCTTAAAGAAACTTTGTTGGTAGCAAGTCGCTCTTGAACATGACACTTTCGCTCCATGTCCGAATCGAGTTGGGTTGTTTCATTCACCGGTTGCATCACCATGGTGACGCCATACCATCCACATTTGGGGTTAATGCTACCAATCCATCACATCAGTGTCGCCGATATGTTCAAGAGAAGTCATTCAGAGAATTCACCTGTGTCTCACCCACTACCATACATTATACTCCATTCTTTGATGACCGCCACCCTGAACCTTATATCACCAGATCATTTTTACCTCCATTAAAATCATTTACTCCATTTCATGTCATTGATGTGGGATTCATTAAGGCCCTCCTGTGATGGATCACTTCTTGTCGACATCAGCTCATTATCCAAGAAGTTGATCTAGGAACACCCCATTCAGTACTTTGAAGCTTGCACACATTAATGGCAAGTTTCTCACTTCCGGCGATAGGTTTACATCAATGGCCTTCGACCGAAAGATTTCGCGTGGTGTTCGACGCCGAGTCCTTTATTCACACCACGTGAATTGTACTATAGTACCTTGAGGATCATTATCATTATCGGTGATTCCTCTCGCGCTTGTTAACAGTTTACATCATTGACTGGTAATCAAGCGATGTCTTTCCATGTTCGACTTCAAAACATTTCTCACATGAATCGACTTGAACATTGAGTGAAGATCGGACGAGATTGAATACCCCGGATCTAGTTTCATCCATCCGGGCTGCGATATATATTCAGGGAAATAAAGACATTAAATGTACATCATTGCTGCACAGATAATCATCCACTCAAAAGGATGATGGCTCTATCAGAATCATCAGTCTACACTCAGACGATTGTCTGTCCTATGTACATTAAAATGACTTTATAAAGCTGAGCATGGGAATGCTCGCCTCAGCTAGATCATGAAAATAGTATGAAGATAATGTATTATATTGTATCTTTTTACAGGTCTCCTCCCAGAATTGAAAGAACTTTGGATCCTCATAATAAAGCATTTCACCCGACACCAAAAGATTAACGGCCTCATACTTTAGGGGGAAACTGTTATAGACATTTTTGGGCCCTACAACCCCAAGCATGAAATTTCCATAAACCAAGGGCTCCTAAGTCCCTAAAAGTGTTGTTCTAACCCCTAAAGGAACAAGGTCAAAAGATTACAGCTTCTCCCAGAAGTTCTCCATGAGAAACTGCTCAGAATTGGTCAAAACAGGATCATTGCAGCTGCTCCACTGGCTAAGTGCGTTGCATCTCACCTAAATACACTATGAGGGTGCGTTGCATTACAAAATTCCCTTCTGTGGGGTACGATGGGCGAGAAATGACAAATGGCAGTGTCATTCCGCGAGGTGGAGAGGCAATGGAAGCTTCTAGAATCTTCTCCTGTGACACTTGCCTCACTGAATTTGACCAAGGATGAGTAAGAGGCCCTCAGTCTCCAAGTGGAAGCAAGAACTATCAGAGAGAAGACACTAATCAAATCACAAGCTGACTCATCCCCCTTACAGATATCTATATATGGATCCCTCATCCCAGAGATCGAGAGGCTGGAATTTTGCATATTGTAAGGAATTACTGTTGGTTTCTAGAGACAAACATCAGATTGTTGGGTGATCTAAGCTTTGTTTGAGGTGAAGAGCGGATTCTTTGCTGGGAGGTTGATGCTGGGTCGGAACAACTGGTTGTAACTCCTCCTGGCTCTTTTCTTGTTTATCAATAAAATCTATTTGAGTTTTCCTCCATGCTTTTGTATCATTGATGCTTGTTACATTTGTATGGGCAATTTACATCTGATCCTAGATTGTTTATGATTATAGATCCATGTATTTGTATAGTGCTATGCTTCTGTGATCTTACAGGTACTTTGTGAAGCTGGGCGTGCAAGGGAGCAGGTAGCTGAGGACTATCAAAGAAGAGAGGGATCGAATCAAGGGATTAGTGCAAGACAGAGGTTGGTCTTTCTGTTCCTCTCTATCTATAATTCATAAAGGAAAAACATAAGTAGCTTTTCTCTGTTTGTTTCTAAGGCAGCTGTCACACCTTAGTGGGATAGAGCAGTTCTATATAGACACTTTTCCCTGTAACTGGGAGGGCCCTCTTTTCTGACAACTCCCGTAGTTTAGTGTTTATGCATTTTATTTCTGTTATGTAATAATAATTTGTTTTTACAAATAATGCACTATTTCTAATATATCATCAGCAATTGATTGAATGAACTAGTTTCCTGTGAATGTACGGAATTCATTTAATTAAGATTTGATTTGTAATGTTGAGTGAATTTCTGAGTTTGCTGTAAGTTGATATATGTATCTTTTCCTAATCATCATCAAAAGTCTTAAGAGTTGTAGAGGGATGCTTGATCCACTCTATAGCCTTTGCTACTAAGTGATTGATGCAGGAAAGTGTCAATAGTTTTGTATGATTGACTAGTTATATTAATCAACACTCACAGTGTTAAGCCTGCATATATTTTGCACAACACCTCATAAGCTTACCTACCTTGGGTTGATGATTTATGTTAATCAAATTATAAGGCTATAATTTGACTCAAAATTTTGGTGTTGTTTCTGGGGAGGTGGTAAAGGGATAATACTGGAGTGTTTTTGTATTACATGCATTGTTTGGAATTTTCCGGATTGGGGGTGTTGAAGTGGTAAGACAAAGGGCAAAGCCTACATGTCGGAGGAGGTCAGAAATTCGCGAAATCCATGTTCTCATTGTTTGGTAAGTAATTTCTTTTGAATTTGTTTGCATAGTAGATGATTGGGTCCAACATCTACAAATGTCTTTTGTGGTGGTGTGAGCACCACTTCATTTACTAATACACTGGAAAGGAAAAAGAAGTCTGCAAGATATAAGGCAACAAGGGAAGAAGAGTTTGGATAGGAGGTCTGTGGTCTTGAAAAGAGCCCAGAACATATTCCTACTTCTACAGAAGCAACTTCTGTAAGAAAATCTTCTGTTGCTACCCATTTTGAATCTCCTCTCACAAGGAAAACAACATATTTTCTTAGTGGTCAGCCTGAAAAGGAATTCCTTGGCAATCCTATTCAAGAACCAGAATTTCAAACCATTGATTCCGCAAAATCTGTAGTTTACAAAGGCCCCACTTCCTTTTGGTCCAGAATGGCTCATGAAGAGGGGATTGGTCACATAGATGGATACGATGAGAAGGAAGAAGAACTAGTCACATTCGAATTCCCTATCAGGGAGGTTGGTGGAGCTACTTAGATGAAGAATATTCCTCCTTTAGCCTTGCCTAACTTTCATGGGGTTCCTAGTGAAGATCCTGATGCCTTTTTATTCGAGTTCGATGTGTTATGTAGGAGCTATGACTATTCTTCCAATGCTCAGAAGCTGAAGTTGTTTCCTGCAACATTGAAGGATGTAGCTCTCAGGTGGTTTATGGGGTTGGCTTCAAACTCCATTACAACTTGGGAGGAAATGAAAAAGGTATTCTTAAAGAAATATCAATATTATTGCAAGACTAGGGACCTTAGAGAAGAGATTTTTGGCATGACTCAGAAGGAGGGGGAGAGTCTTGAGGACTTGGTGGAGAGATTTCAGTATAATTTGCAGAGATCCAAAATGAATCAACTAAGCAAGGATACTAAAAGAAAAATTTTTCTCAGAGAAATCAAACCAGAATCTCTGGAGATTTTGAACTTAATGGGAGGAGGTGACATATCAAAGTTGGGCTATGATGAGGTATGTGAAATATGTCGATGATATTCAAGAGGAAATTCTAAAGTTGGAGGAGGAACAAGAGATACTTCTTCTAGTCTTGTCAAGTGAGTTGCTAGAGTTGGAGTAACCAGAGGTGAAATGGGTAATTTATTTGGAATTTTTAGAATTGATATTCTTAGCACATTATCTTCTCAATTGGATGTTTTGCAAGTTAAGAAGAAACAATAAAAATAGGAGCAACTGGAGAAAGCCCTGGCTGTGTTCTGTTTGAAATGCAAGAAGAAGCATGCCTTGAGGGAATGACCTGTAGATAGTATGGAGGTATGCTGAATCTATGAACTAGAGCATTCCACTTATCAGTGTCCTTCACTTCTTGAAATTAAAGTAGCATATCTAGCAGATCAAGGAGCTATCAACGCACTCTATGCAATGGCACCTCAAAGACCATGGCAACCACATGTTGCAGCTATGGCTCAGTCACATTATCAAGTTCCTTATACTCAAAACCATACGTGGAATATTCCAATGCCTTGACAGCCTTGGCCTCCACAGTAGCCTTGGCAGGGGAAATTTTCTTACTCCACCACTCAAAATTTTCCTTCTCAAAACTTTTATCCACCACAGCCAACATAACAACAAATGATTCAACCTCAACAGCAACAACTTCAGTTTCCTACCCCACCAAATCAACCTCGTCCTATGCAACTTCCTGCCCAGCCAGTGTCTAACCCCAATAATAAAACCATCCAATCTGCTCACAACATTGGATTGGTCACTTATCCCACTTTTCCTACCTACTATATTGCACCACAGTCGCTGCAGGAAATTTTTGTTCCTGTGTTACAGGAATTTCTTGTGTTGTTGTAGGAAATCCAACTTAGGTCTGGAAAAGTGGTGACTTAGCCTAGAAGAATTGAAGAGATTGTAGAGGAAGATACTCTAGAAATTCTTGAAGTTGAAACCACACTTGAACCAACAAAACAACCTACTTCAAGGCCACAAGAACCTTCCTCATCCCATACGATCCAACCTCCTTTTCTAGAGAGGTTGGAAATGAAACTAAAACAACCCGAGTTTGATCTTGTGTCTGAACTGAGAAATGTATGCATTAATATCTCATTGTTACAAGCAATTAAAGATATCCCGATATATGCCAAAATAGTAAGGGAGTTGTGTACCAAGAGGTCAGGAAGACAAAAGAGAGAACTCTCTACAATTCAAGTAGGTGGAAAGCTTGCAAGTTTAATGTCTACTGGATTTGTTACTGAAAAATATGTAGACCTTGGAATCCCTGTGGTTACCACCTTTATCAATGGACAGCCTATAAAAAACACTTTAATTGATTTGGGTGCAGCCATTAATGTGATGACTATGGAGACCTTATCTAGAATAGGAACCTTTGACTTATTGCCTACTCCTACCATGTTAGAGCTAGCAGATAGGTCTAAGGTAAAGCCAGAGGGGGTATTAGAAGACATTGTCATCTCATTAGATTCATGGAAGTACCCTGTAGATGCTTATGTTCTTTAACCCAAAACCAACTTAGGAGGGCATCCTTTGATCTTGGGGAGACTGTGGTTAGCCACGACAGATGCTTACATAAGGTGTAGGTACGGAAACATGACCATCACTCATGGGACTGAAATAAAGCACATTAATTTGTATCCCCTTGCTCAACCTCTCTTAAGATCAGAAAATACACATTGGGTTGAAGAAGAAGAGAATGATTGAGAATGTACCCGACTAGTTTTGATAATCACCCAAGCCATGAGCCTTAAATAAAATTCAGAAGAAAATTTGATAAATTGTTGTATTTCTAATCCTGATTTTTTGCAGCAACAACAAGGGAAGTCTAGTCATAATTTAGATTTCATTACTAATCTACAGGATTTTCATGAGCAAAGTACATCAGCCAAACTACATTCATCCTTATTATCTGCATTTTCCTTCATAGTCGATGACTGAATGGGGGATTAAGGTAGTTGATTTTTTTCCTGAAAAACCTTTGAATATTAATTTTGCCTTAACCCCTGAACAGGAAAAATTGTTAATTCAAGAACTGAAAAACTTTTTAGACACCTTTTCTTGGGAATACACAGATATGAGAGGAATTCACCCAGAAACATGCATTCATCATATTTATATAGAAGAGAAAGTCAAGCCTACGAGACAATGACAAAGGATGATGAATCCCGCTTTAGGGGAAATTGTGAAAGATGAATTGTAGAAATTGTTAAATGTAGGGTTCATCTATCCAATATCGGATAGCCAGTGGGTATCTCCATTGGTTATTGTCCCTAAGAAGAATGGTAAATGGTGAGTGTGTGTGGATTACAGGGAACTAAACAAGGCTGCCTTGAAATATCATTTTCTCTTTCCTTTTATTGACCAAGTGTTGGACACTTTAGCAGGAAAAAAATATTTTCCCTTCCTAGATGGGTTTAGCGGGTACAATCAAATTAGGATAGCTCTAGAAGACCAGGAAAAGACTACATTCATATGTCCCTGGGGCACCTATGCATATAGGGTATTACCATTTGGTCTATGTAATGCACCAACCACATTCCTGCAGGCGACCCTTGGTATTTTCTCTAATCTTTTGCATGATTTCGTAGAGGTTTATATGGATGACTTTACAATCATGGGTGATACTTTTGAAGAAGCTTTACATAATCTTGAGGAAGTTTTGCAAATATGTATAGAAACCAATCTCTCATTAAGTAATGAATTTTTTTTTATGATTATGAATGAAGGTATTGTTTTGGGTCATCATGTTTCTGTTACAGGAATTAAAGTTAATCCGACAAAGATTGAAGTCATTGTAAAGCTGCCCCCACCAACCAATCAGAAGGGAGTCCAAAGTTTCCTTGGACATTCAAGTTACTATAGAAGGTTTGTTGAAAATTTTACAAAAATCTCGTCTCCATTATTTAAATTATTGACTAAAGAGGCTGAATTTCATTGGGATGATGAGTGTCAAGCTGCATTTGATACACTCAGGGAAAAGCTTTCTTTAGAACCAGTCTTAAGAGGCCCAGATTGGAAATTGCATTTACATATTTCCATTGATGCCTCTGATTTAGCCATAGGAGCAGTACTGGGACAAAAGGAGGATCCTGTAACCCATGCTATTTATTATGTTAGTAAAAATTTAACTCCTGCAGAACTAAATTACATAGTAACTAGAAAAGAATTATTTGTTGTGATTTAATAAGTTTAGACATTACATCACAAGCTATGAAGTTTCTGTACACACCGATCACTCTATCATTCGATACCTCATGAGTAAACCAGTTACTAATGGCAGGATTACTAGGTGGATTTTGTTGCTGCAGGAACTTGACATCACGGTATTGGATAGGCCTAGAAAGGAAAATCAGGTAGTTGATTTCTTATCCAAACTCAACCATGCAAGTGAGTATGTTCCTGTTAATGATAACTTTCTTGATGAAAATTTGTTTGTTATTTCTATTAAAACACCTTGGTTTGCAAACATGGCCAATTACCTTGCTACAAGAAAGTTGCCTCCTTACTTTTCATCTAATCAGAAAAAGAGAATTATTAGGAAAAGTGCTAATTACTCTTGGATTTGGGGAGATAGTTTTTTCACTAGACTTGATTTCATTATCCGCGAGTGTGTCAGGGAAGATGAGATCTATGAAATTTTGAGAGCCTGTCATGATGAACCATGTGGAGGACATTTTGCAGACAAGTGGACAACTTACAAGATCCTTTGCTCAGGTTACTATTGGCCAAGTCTTTTCAAAGATGCAAGAGAATATGTCTAGAAGTGTGACAATTGCTAGAGAATGGGGTGGCCTATACAATTAGACGAGATGCCTTTGCAGCCACAGGTTCTCATAGAACCTTTTGAGAGGTGGGCTCTTGATTTTGTAGGTCCCATCAACCCTATGTCCAAAGGTAAGAAGTATATTTTAGTTTGTACTGATTATGTTACAAAGTGGGTGGAGGCAAGAGAACTACCTAGAGCAATAGAGAAAACAGTGGTAGATTTTCTTTTTTTTTTCTAATATTTTTGTAAGATTTGGGGTACCTAGGGAAATAGTCACTGATCAAGGTACTTAGTTTGTGTCAAAGCTTATGCAGGGAATTGTGTAGAAATATCATATTACTCATCAGAAGTCCACCCCTTATCATCCATAGGCCAATGGGCAGGTGGAATCAACAAATAAGGTGTTGGAGACAATCCTTACCAAAACAATGCAATTACATAAGAAGGATTGGTCTGACTGACTTCCTGAAGCATTGTGGGCCTACAAGATCACATGGAGAAATACCACTGGCTTTTCTCCATATGAATTGGTGTATGGAAAGAAATTTTTATTTCCCATTGAATTTCATATCAAAACTTTTAAAATGGCAGCAGATTTGGGTATAGACCTTGATGAAGCTCAACAACAAAGAATCCTGCAGCTCAATGAGTTGGATGAGATTAGGCAAGATGATTTTCAGCATACTGACTTGATTCAACAATAATGGGCTAAATGGCATGACAGATACATTAAAAATAAGCAGTTCAAAGAGGGAGATTGGGCATTGTTGTATGATTCAAAATTTAAGAACTTTAAAGGAAAATTTAACACACATTGCCTGGGTCCCTATGAAATTGAGAAAGTTTTTGATAATGGATCTATTTGGGTTAAAACCATTGATGATGGGAATGTTACCTTCTTGGTGAATGGGCACCAACTCAAGTTATATCAAAAACCCCAATCCAAGGAGGAATTTATGGAAGAAATTGTGAAGAAAAGAGAGTTGGAGATGGTGAGAGAAGGGATCATTCCTTCCACTATCTCTTCCTGATTTCCTACTGACACAATGAGCTCACTCTGTTCCTCCTCATGCTCGGTAAAATATGAGAGGAATGTCTATTGGGTATAGGTTTATTCCTTTTTTTGGGCCCAATGGACTAGTTACAGAAAAGGAGCCCCCTTAAAGTCTTGTTTTCCAAATGTTTCACTCTCTAAAATTGAAATATGGTGAGCATGGACTGCCCTAGGCTCGTTAAAATTACAGGAAAGTAGGTTCTTTAGGATCATCTCAATAAATTTTGTTTTCAATTAAATCTATATTGCTCGTGTTGGATTGATGTGGGATTTATTAAGGTCGTCCTTCCAACAATCTTGGCCCATCGACATCAATAAGTTATCTGGGTGCAAGATCAGAGTCTTATGACGCCTTGAAGATTGTATGCCCTAATTATAGGCTATCTCACTAGCAACAATGGGGAATCACTATGGCTCCTTGACTGTTGGATCCTACAGGGGTGTTCGACAATAGCTCATTGATTCACACTCGATAGGATGCATTAGGTACCTTGGTACTCGCTTTCATTAAAGGTAATGGGCCTCGCATTGGTTAACATTTGAACATTAATGGCTAGTAATCCAATGAGCTCATTGCACATTTGACATCATCACCTTTATTCATGTGCAGTGAACTATACACAAATGAGGGAGAAGTGTTGATTGATGATTCAATTTCCTGTAGAAGCTTCACAAGTCATGGTACGATTTCTTATAGAAGTTCCACAAGTCATGGATTAATTTCCTACAGAAGTTCTGAAAGCCATGGTTCGATTTTGTAGAAGGCTGAGTAGTCACAATTCCATTTCCTGCAGAAGTCTTAGCATTCCCGATTCCATTTCTTGCAGTGACACCCTGATTTTCTGAAAAAACAAAAGCCATAGAGAGAGCATTAACTTAGATTATTTAAAGTACTGATAGATTTTAATTACTAGTCGAGGTCATGAACTATGAAGTCATATATCTGATTTAACTATTAAGTGGGTTATCATCTCAAGGACAAACACGCGTCATCCGAAGAACTAAACTGTTGGAAGGTAAGAAAGGTAAAGTAGAGCTGACGATACGACACTTGAGGTAAAGGGTAATTAACGCTTTAATTTTTAAACATTTGTATGATTTTTTGGCTATGGTCACACTTGCGGAAAAAATGCAGCAGTAATCTGATGCATTATAACTCTAGCTCCATGCCTAATTTCCATGATTATGACATGACCAATAGACGTACTCCCCATATCTTCCCACAGGTCTGATCATGATGATAATCATGATCAGGACTTGTCTCTCGAAAATCCTGTTCTTTTTGATAACTTCTATAATAAGCCCTCCCTTGTCGCACAATTCCATTGCAAAATCTTAAACCCGATATTTTCAAAGAAGTGCATACCCCCATGTAGAAATTGTGTGCCCCCGTCGGCTTCAAGCTACAAGGGCCTAAGTTGCTGGAGGCTAACCCTCACAGTAAGGCGAGATTGGAAAAAGCAGGGTGGCTGCCATTTTTCCAGCGATTTAGCAGCCACAACTTGGAAGTAACAAAGTCTTTCACCCTAAACCTGAATGGCGATAAGGCTCAAGTTGGGGATGTCCAATTCAGGTTGACCAAGGGTTTGGTAGTGCAAGCATGTGGAATTCCACAAATGGGAGAATGTTGGTTTAAAAACCAGTGTTTCAACAAGGGATTGTGCACGTCTTTCCTCTGTAAAGAGCATTCAGACCCCGACTAGAGTAAGGGAATTTCACAGGATTTCTTGAAAAGTAAGTACCGAAACTTATTGTTTTTCTTGTAGAAATACATAACGTGTGAAGGTTGCTTTAGGCTTGCATTCTTGTTTCACATTCGGCTCCTCACCCATTTTCATGATAAGATGTTAAATATGCCATATTACTTAAGAATGTCTTTGATGAAGATGTTGATGGCTGTAAAGGAGAGGGGGGGAAATTTAGAGGAAACTCTCTATCACCATGGGCTGGTGAAAATCATCTTGGTGGAGGTTTTGAAAGACAAGAAGTGGACATGGGAGGAGTTCCTGGCTGAAATCTACTTTGAAAAAAATGAGGATTTTGATTCCTTAGAATCCATGGAGGAAGAACCAGCAGAGAAACTGAAGAAAAAGTTGTGGACGCGTGTGCTACAGATAAAGGAAAAAGTGGTAGATAAAAACTCTGATACTTCAGAGTCTACAGAGGAAAAACTAGTACGAAAATCGAAGAAAAACCACGGACTCATGGGCCACTAGTAAAGAAGGAAGGAAGGGATGACCTTGACTTTCCAAAGCCTGTTGAGAAGAAGCCTATAGAAAAACCAAAGAATAAAAAGATGTGGACCCTTGGGCTCCAGACAAAGGAAGAAGAAAGGGACAAAGAAGTGGTGGTGACAGGGGAGACTGTGGGCAAACAACCTAAGTCGAAGAATGGCACTTCCACCTCTGCGAAAAGATTTACCAGAAGCCAGGCTGTTCAGTTGGCTATAAAGGATACTGTGGATGTAAAAGTGTTGCCCGAGACACTGGATAAGAAGAAGGAGAAACACCATGGCCCACCCAAAGGTAAAGAGAAGATCGAGTCAGCTGAGTTCATCAGCGAAGAAGCAATGTCCTTTCAGGACTCCCCGCTGCATGGAAGCGGGAATAACACAGCAGGAGAACAACAAGCAGAGGAGGACCTTGGGTCCCCTCAATCCCTCCAAGGACATCAGGAAGGGGAAGTAAAGGGGAATTCATTTAATTAAGATTTTATTTATAATGTTGAGTGAATTTATGAGTTTGTTGTAAGTTGATTTCTGTATCTTTTCCTAATCATCATCAGCAATCTTAAGAGCTGTAGAGGGATGCTTGATCCACTCTATAGCCTTTTCTTCTAAGTGATTGATGTAGGAAAGAGTCATTAGTTTTGTATGATTGACTAGTTAGATTAATCAACACTCATAGTGTTAAGCTTGCATATATTTTGTGCAACATCTCACAAGCTTACTTACCCTGGGTTGATGATTTATGTTAATAAAATTATAAGGCTATAATTGACTCAAGCTTTTAGTGTTGTTGTTGGGGAGGTGCTAAAGGGATAATACTAGAGTGGTAAGACGAAGGGAAAAGTCTATGCACTAGAGGAGGTCAAAAATTTGCCAAAGTCGTGTCATGATTGTTTGGTAAGTAATTTCTTTTGAATTTGTTTGCATAGTAAATGATTGGGTCCAACATCTATAAATGTATTTTGTGGTGGTGTGAGCACCACTTCATTTACTAATACACTAGCAAGGAAAACTAAGTCTGCAAGATATAAGGCAACAAGGGAAGAAGAGTCCGGACAGGAGGTCTGTGGTCCTAAATAGAGCCCAAAACATTTTCCTACTTCTATAGAAGCAGCTTCTACAGGAAAATCTTTTGTTTCTGCCCATTTTGAATCTCCTCTCACAAGGAAAACAACATCTTTTCTCAGTGGTCATCCTGAAAAGGAATTCCTTGGCAATCCTATTCAAGAACCAGAATTTCAAACCATTGATTCCGTAGAATCTGTAGTTTACACAGGCCCCACTTCCTTTTGGTCCAGAATGGCACATGAAGAGGGGATTGGTTACAAAGGTGTTATATAAATCTAAGGGCCTCAAGAAATATTGCTAGCATAGTCAGTTTCTTCTTTAAATGAAATAAATAAAACCTTTTTTTTCAAGTTATGGGTATTTATTTATATCTCTCCCTCACCTCCCTAACCCAAACCTTAATAATGGACTTGACTGGGATTTAGTTGAAAATTTTCTCAAGGTTTGAATTCCTTGTCTATTTATCACAAGAACTAGAATATAAATATAAAGAAATCCCATAGTAGCTTCTTTAGAAAGGATTTTATTACCTTCTGAAAAACCTTCAAAACAATTTTCAATAGAGCTTCCCACCAAACTAGATTACAATGGCCACCTTTGTGAATAACCTGAGAAAATGTTGAGTTAGTAAAATCATGTTTTTAGCCCATGTTCATCCATTTTAAGGCACTCTCAAGTGAGAACAACTGGGAGGAGCCCCTTAAAGCCATCACATGAAAACTAATTTTTTTAGTAGCCCCTTAGGTCCATCACATCAAAACTAAGTTTTTAGAAAAGGACTTTATGAGAAAAACTATTAGTAATAAAGATGAATGACACCAAACAATAAAGTGATAATAAAATTAAATATTTCTATTCTTTTTGTTTCTCAAATGATATATGGGCAAGTTCATCTTAGAAACCATTAAATGTCATTGATTTACCTAGCAACGATATAGTCACCCTGATCACCTTGTTCAGATCTTATGAATAACCTATACAGTTCTTCAATGTATTTTTGTACTGTCATTTCCTTTTGCTTCATGTTTTTCAACTTTATAGAAAGATTCAATAAATAGTCCATAGGTAGACTTGTATTAAATAGTAGCCACGAGAACATATTATATAATGAATCTAATATCATGAAACTTGTAGGAGGAAAAAAATATCTTTCTTAACAACCTTCTTATGCTAGAAAATACCACTCTAAGACAACAAAGTACAAATCCTTATATTGTTTAGTGAAATGAATACAAGCATGAAATAACATCCTTAGAGAAATATTTTAGCCCTTGGAAACTTATTGATGAAGCTCCAAATCTGTCCCATGAACTCTAACAACCAAATAGTGATTAAATCATTTTCTCCAACGTGAAATGACACTTGCATATGAGAAATTCTCCTCCTTTTCTAGCTTTTATTTCTAACAACTTTCTAATAAAATATGATTCAGAGAGATTAGATTGACTTTTTCCTCTTTATTTTACTATAACGACTCCCTTAGAAATCTCATATGGTGGAGTATTCTTATCCTGGGTTGAATTTGTCATAATTTTAATGGTTGAGTGAGCCCTTGTTGTCATATTTTATCATTTAATCCCATGCACTCCTTATTATGGGTGAAGAATTTAGTAAAGAAGGTTGAAATTGGTATACAATGACACTTGTCCTTCTATGCAAAAATGATGTTCCTTGTTATCCCCAAATCTATAGCCTTAGTGAAAATACTTTCACAAGGTGCTAAGTCTAGCAGAATATGGAAGTGTTACCACTGTAATCTTAGTAACAACTCCCCTCGTTTTAGTGAAGGATGGATTCGACAAGGGAGATTTTTCTTCCTGTAGGGTTCCTAAGGGAAGAGACAATCAAGTGTAAGGACACGTATGTAGCTACATTACCACTAATTAAAGATAATAATCAAGGTGAGTTTAAGGTGGTTATTGAATGCAATTTCTAGATTCACATAGATGATGATATAAGGAAATTTACAATGAACAACAAGTCAAGGGTTAGCATAAGAGGATCCACAAACACTGTAAAAGAAGGCAAAACCATTGGTTGTTATATAAAAGGTGATAATTGACATCAATAGAACAATTGATGATGAAACCAATAAAATAGTCCTTGAACATGTAATTATCAACCCAAACTATGGCTGAAACAATGAGTTAAAAAAAAGGTTTTACTAGATAAATAAATTTTAATTTTAAATTGCATATAACAATAAAATAAAACAAGACTTTTTGTACCAAAGGGGATCTACCATAAACGAACAGGTAAAATATGATCACAAGAGGCTCAATTTTGAGCCAAGTAAATTGACAAGTACATAAGATGTCTAGCCTATTTATGACTAATAATGCATGTAAAGTTGTTTTAAAATCTAATCTAATCCTCAACATAAATTAAAAGTTTGAATTTAGGTTTTATGATTAAATACTAGGAGAAGAATAGCGCCTACTATATTTTTTGGGTATATGGGGTCAACTAAGTATTCCCTGGAAAAGATGTAAGTATATCTAGGGTGATTACTAGGGTTGTCTATCACAAACCCTATAATATCCACCTAGTACCTTACAAACTTCAAGAAAATTCAAGGGAAGTCTCTACACTAAAAATATTCCTAAGGTTTTAAAGGAAGGATTTGTCCAATATTAACATGAAGATAATGCACCACCCCCACTAGAGAATTACAATTACACTTAATAATCATTCATAAACTAAATCCAAGTCTCGAAGAGAACAATTACTCAAAAATTCATTCGCATCCACAAACCCTAGCCATGAAAATCCATAAAAGTTGTGAAGTCACACAAAAGATCATATCCTTAATAAGGTGCATTGGTTATTTTTCCATAGCTAAGTAGACAAGTAGTAATTTTTCTCCACAAGTAGCAATGATTTAGAAATGAGGACTACTTCTCTTATTTGTATGAGAGATCAAGCACCGTCCTTATCCATTAGTAGCTCCAAAAACATTAAAAAATGTATTTATCTCTCAGAAGCCCTAGATACCAATGAACAATAAAATGAATTAAACACATTTCATACCAGTGAACCATAACAGCTACAAGGGTTTGGTTTTGACCTCTTTAGGACAAAAAATTGATGTAAATAAGGCCAAAATTGAGGTAGATATAGGGCTTCATATTGCTTATAAGGTTTTCAATGTTTGACTCAATAAATCAGCTCTCAAATATGTTTTATTACTATTTTTTATTGCATTTTTTAGTTCTATTTCAGGAATCCACTGATAGTACATTTTTACTCAAGGTGTTTCATCCCAATAGTAAGATTTCTTCATCCTTTTTGGAGCTTGAATTTAAAGTGCATACCTTGCTTCCTTGCTCTTTGTTTTATAATAACTAATATTATTGTGGAATTTTTCTTATTTTTCCATTTATTTATGTGCAAAAACAGATGGAGTTAGTTTATAAAATTGCTACAGGTGAAGAGAAAATTGTCATTGACATGGTTAGGTGTTGAGCAGGTTGTACATTTTCTAAAATCCATGTTGAAATTATGGATGATGAAATCATTGGATACCTATTTTATTTTATCCATGATGGATTAACTTTAAATCTAAATCAAGAGAAAAAATGGAAAGTTTGTATAACACTTTTAGGCATCAAGAGGAAACTAAGCACATTTGATGTGGAAATAGAGGGTTCAAATGTAGTGGAAGGAAGACCAATCTTAGAAAAAATTGAAGAGAATGTGGAGGGACCTATGCATAAACAACCAAGAGTTGAAAATATGTCTTTGTAAGTGCAACACTCCATTGTTGTTGATCCTATTGTATTGGCATCTTCGGAAAAAAAAATTGAAAATTTTAATGGAATATTATTTCAATGAGAAACTTTCTCTCAAAGTATATTTAGAAAAGGGAGAATCTAAAATAAATATCCATTCTGAAGTTTGGGGCATTCATTATGGAATAAGTGATGTATGCTTGGTAGCATGAATAGCTGACAACTTCAAAAACAATCATATGAAAACAAGGGCCCATCAACAACACCTTTCAATGCCAAGAGGTAGTGAAATTCCTTCATGTAACAAAGTACAATAGACAATGGTGGTTGGAGATCGATTTCATATTGAACAAGCAATCAAACTTCTATATTATTTCAACAAGACACAAGAGATTAATTTGTTCAAGTTGGTGGAAGAAGCACTTGTAGACTATAAGGACATGAAAAAGTGAGAGTGGAATGTACACGATGCAATAAATGGTTTTTTTTAGTTCCAAAAAGTGGTAATATTGTCATTTCTCTAAATGAACACATGGAGTCAAAGAAAAAAATTACTGCTACTACTACAAATGAGGCTTCACATCAGGAGATTGTGTTGAGGAGTGGCATGGTCGAGAGACACAAGATGCTTACCAATGATAAGTGCCAAAAACGTTTGACTAGGTTCTTGGTCCCATCATCACCATCAATATTATATAGGGGTTCTATAAGTGAAAATCCTTCTATTTTAGGTGTGTTAATTAACAATTTAGACTAAACTTAAATATGAATTTGTATATTATTTTATTTATCTTACCTCAAATTTATTTGTTTTTTATTTTGTTGTCATATTATTAAATCTCAATTATCTCCCTTGTTACTACAATTTTATGGGTATTGGTATTCTTAGATTGTTAGAAATGGGGAGAGATTGGAACCAAAAGTCCTAATGGATGATCAAAGGGGTGGAAAATTATGGGTGATAGAGAAGAATACTAAGATCATGCTATGTTATGAGGGTATTGAATGTCATATTGATGGTACATATAGGCATATTCATTGCCAAATGGCTTCTGAAATAGGGATCCCATTTGATTAACTAATATTTAGTTTTTGTAAGATGATTATGTTGGACAATTGGTGGTGGATATGTTAGTATTAACATGTATGTTGGCACTGATGTCAACCATCCTGGCAAGAATGCGTGCTACAGGTTGTATGTCGATAATAATCATAGGAGTAGGCTTATTGGAAAAGCCATAAAATGATGATTATAGTGATGGACCAGTTGGAATTCCATGATAGTCGCAGGCTTCATGTAGAGAATCATCAAAGTAGTAGGCTTGCTGAAGAGTCCAAAAAATTATCATTACGATGGTTGAGAGTTCAATTGTCTAAGCTCAAAGTAGAAGATTCGAGGAGAAAATATTTTGCAATCATATCACAAGTAGAAAATGGACTCAAAGCCTACATCGGACCCTATCCAATGCAAAGTACTCTGCAAGAGTTTTCTAATGATATGAGGAAGTCCAAAAATGGTTTCCTAGATCAAAAGATATGAACTGTCGAAGTCCAGGGATCTGAAGCCTAAGGAAGGAAGGAAGGAATGTCAGAACCTTGGAGGTCAGCTTATGGGATATTGGGATATCAGAGATCAACAAACTGGGCACATTGAAATATTAGGATATTAGAGATCAACATAATGGGCATATCGAATATCAGGATATCAGAGATAAGTATACCAAACATATCAGAATTAGAACCTTGGGATATCAGAAGGACTGAGGGATAAGAATATCGGGATATCAAAGGACCAAAACATTGGAATATCGTAACTTCTTAACTAAGGTACTCTAAGAACTTACAATGTCAATCAATTTTGATAGTACTATAAAGCACCGAGGAATGCCGAAGAAGATTAACAAAGAATTTTGTTGCAAAACCAAGGCTTGATGGGCCCTCTTCTCTATCCTTTGGTAGGACACATGGTGACATAAGATTGGCTCTGTGAAGCTGTAGTGGCATCTGACATCAGCATGATGTGGCAGTACAATAGGACATGTGGCAGGTTGATTCAACATTATTGGGTGCCCTAATGTGCCAGATCTGGGTGACATGTGTTATCTATATGAAGCTACCATGTGGAGTTATGATGTCATATTGGAGGTTGGAATATTAGATGATGAAGTCCCCATAACTTTGGTGCAGATGATTTTGAAAATTTTGATGAAAGGTGCTTTCGATAGTAGGTTGGCTCTTGGTCATGAAATCCACAGAACCAAGGGCATAGAGTAGTTAGCAAAGGAAGATTTGTTCCTGGCAGAAAAAATATACCTTTGCACCTAAAATCTAAGTCATAGGTCGCAACTCTCAGTTCCATGGAGGAGAAATGCTCAAGGAGCTAAGTGTCATAGGAGCTAAGGATATTAGGGTGGAGAAATATAATAACGTTCCGTGTTTGTGAAGTTATGATGTGGAGTTTTTTCGATAATGCACTACAACGAGTTAAAGGATGTGTGGGTCAATAGTTGTGAAATTGAGTAGAGGCTCAGAAGTATTGATCATTGAAAGGGGCTAAACCTGTAGAAGTCTCTGTGACAAGAAATTGAGGATGACATTTGTAGCAGAAACGAATACATGTTGCTTTGCATGCACGAATGGTTGTGATAAATGAGAACAGAGCAATCATCTCTATGAACTGTCAATATATGTGGAGCAATAAATGAGAAACAGACTCTCGGAGGATTTTGCAAGTCACCTGAGAATTAATTTCTCAGCATGGAGCTCTAAATAGTCAGATGATAAAGAACTACAAGGACCATCTCTGGCTAGGTACTGTGACAAGAAACTACCAGGAGACACAACAGTGGCAAGGGAAGCCATGCATAAGTATAGTTGGCCAGCTAAAGGACAAATATCAAATATTTCCTTGTACAGAGTGCCTTAGTGGAACAAAACCATCACTTGCAAAGAAGAAGTGGGTGTTGAGCAAATTGCAAGTGTGTTGTGGTGTGAACTGTGTGCATTGCGATAGAGAGATAGAAGCACCAAGGAGGACAGAATGTTATACAATAGCAAGTGTCGAACAGCAGTTGTGAGAGAGTCCTTGAGAGAAAAGGCAAAGCACATAGGAAGTGTTGTTGTGAGTAGCAAGAAAAGACCTATTGCATGTGAGCACAGAAGACAAAGTGCAGAAAGTTGAATTTTCAAACATCCATTGTTGGTATTTTACTTGTATTATTGTATGCCTCTCTTTTCAGTTTGAAAATTGAATGAACTAGTAGAACAGTGGTAAGAGCAGGTTAGTGTCTGCATATTGAAGAGGTTGGTGTCTCTTGGCAAGTTGGTTCTTGATAACATGTTGACGATGATGGACCCGCTAACATGTAAGGGGAACTCCCCGGTAAGAAGTTCCAATTAGACCTCAGATCATTTGGTGTAGGAGTCCCAACAGTGGGTCTTATGGTCATGCCTTGACCACGATTTCACACAGAGGCAAGTAAGATGTCCTTGTTGGTAGCAAGGGTGTGACATCTACAGCAAGCCATGGAAGGTGCATGAGAGGTTCAAACTAACGGGGGTTGAGATGAGTGCACCCCTTGGAAACCTATGATAGCACGGAGTTAAGAAGGGAATGCATGAGAAAAGAAGCATCACAACATGGAAGGAAAGTTATCTAGCAATCCAAAGTGATGGTTAAACCAACAACACGTTTCAGAAAGATTCATACATACATACATAGAAAATTCTATATATGCATGCGTAAGAAAACAAATACATATATCATTTAGAGTAAACCAGATAGCATAGAATACAATACAACATATGCATGGAACGTGTTCGCTCTATTATATTAATAAGTGTAAGTTCCAATCATAAAATACATCCATGTCTTACCACTAGTTCTGACAGCGGAACATTATAGCCACAACCACTTTCTCCTCCAAAGAGATATACTAGCTCTGCGCAGTGGAGAAGCCAAGGCTCATTACAATACTCTCCAAGATCTCTCCAAGATAGTCTTATCAGAAGCTTGGCTGACCAAAATCCTTTACAATGAGTTATGAGGTTCTATTTATAGAAAAGGGTGGGGTGACGCTTGACATTCCCCTTTGTGACAGTTCATCTACCCTCATGACTCTTCATCTACTATTTGGTTGTTACATCCAACCATTGACACTTGAAATTCCACTTGAAAAGATGTTACATTACAATGCACATGTGCCCATGTGAGACAAAATGGCTTGAGCAAGCCACGCAAGACATCACTCACACATGGTCCATTGTGGTGAGACCAACTCTTTGATGGTGAAGGTGTTGAGATGATGCCAAGCTTGGTCGTTCGTGACAGTGTGCATGCACTCCATGGTGAGAGCTTGCTGAAGCGAACTCTTGCCTCCATTGCATCTAGGTGCATTGGTGTGGCTCCTCCATCCAACTTGTCTGCTAACATGTGCATGGTCTTCTTGGGTGTGGCCAAACCAGCAACACACTGATGCATAATGTACGTGTTGATCTTGCAGTGTGTGTTGGTGGTCATGCACATCAACTATCTACTACATGTTCAACTCCTGTTGGACTTGCTTCTTGTATTTGCCTCGGTGAGTCTTCTGAATCGGTGGGATCGCAAGTGTGCACACAATGACATGTATGATGTTGAATTCCCTTGCATGTAATCAACAATGCTACTCACCATGTTTTCTCCATGGCAAGTACTGGGATGGATCTTTAACTTGTACAGGTGCAGTTTCATCCATGAGGGCATGTTGCGCCTGCTACTGTACATGTTCTTGCTACAACTGATTCTCTTGTCTATGCAATTCTTATTCTTCCTTGCGTTTCTACTTGATTACGTGGAACTCCTTTTTTCTCTTCTCTACCTTTTTATGATTTTCAAGTCACACCGTCACTTCATATCCTGAATCTCCAAAGTTTCTTTCATGAGAAGTGGATCTACTTGAGCTTGCAACTTTGTTCCACCTATGTGTTGTCAAAAACTTTCCTCTTGCATTTGTTGCATTTGGTATGCTGCCTTCAGCTACTGTTCATGATGCTGCTCATTGTGATGCTGCTGCCTTCAGTTGTTGTTCATGACGTTGCTCCTTGTGACGTTACTACCATCATATCTTGATGTCCTTGTCTACGAACAACTTGATGTCTTCGTGGGTAGGCAAGTCCATAGACACTCGATCAACTGCGTCCCCAAGTGTGCTCTAAATAGTGTCTTCAAATCTGCTCTCTTGGAAACAATTGTACCTGTAATATTAAGAGGTGGATGAACACCTACGATACCTAGATACATGGAAACACTCATGGCAAGAAATCTGTCAGTCGAAAACCAAAATGAACTTGAGAAATGACGTGCAAAATATTTGTGTGACTAACCATGAAGGTTGCACAATTTTCGCCGGGAGGTCGGGAGACTCACTGCCAGGACTATACAAGGCATAGTCTAGTCTATCAAGAGGTTGACTGACTACTGGAACTATGCAATGCATAGTCTACCCTGTTAACTGGCAATGGTTGCAGGCTCAGTGACTGCATTGCGCAATTTTCTAGGCCATCTGTCAGTATCCCTTAGAATTACGCAATGTAAGACTGGAAGACAGTCACTGGGTAGAAATGTGTATTTCCTGAGAGGAAGACAGAGCCTTCCCTCTCATGATTGCACAATGTTGTCTTAGTGAGGCAGAGTCCGAGCCAAGGCTGCCCAAACCCACCAACGGGCAACTGAAAGCGAATGTGAATGTGAGTTCATGGTGATATTGAGTGTAAGCATAAGTGAATGATCATGCATGCAAATGGTGAATAACAGATTCAGAAAATAGAACAACATGCATGTGGGTGAGGCGAGTCGCTAAATTGATGACCGTTCGTGAAAAACAGTTTCATGAATGCAACAGTTCTGAGATTTTAATGAAAACTAAAATGGTGCTAGTATGTATCAAAACAATAGGAAGCACCCACTGAAATCAAGTAGACATCATTCTTACGAAGCGAAACATGAAAAGCACCAGAAATGCAACACAAGACATGGAAGGAGGTCTTACCCCAAAACAACTGAGATGAATGTGCTGATGACTCCTAGATGTAATGTGGGATGTCAGAGCTATAAGGTTGATGTGAGGAATGAGCTATGTAGCGTCTGGTTCATGAGTTTTGATAAAATCGAATATGTGACATGCATGCCACAAATCTAGGAAGAGCGACACTTCATGGGAGGTTTCTGAAATGATCCTTGCATGTAACCTCCAACTACAAAAAATAGATCCTTGAAACAAGGGATGCCTTTGCATGCTGCCTTGGGAGAAGCATCCCACACATGAAAATTGGTTTTTCTCGGTCCTAGAGGGAATCGGTCAACTAAACTGCACATGCAAGAGGCTGCTCAACTGCTAGGAGAAAATGCGCATTTCAGCTCCCTGCCTAGGAGATTTGCACAATTTCTAGACAGAGCAGCTGACTGCTGCCCAGGATTACACAATTCCTGGGGTGAGCAACCGTTCTTGGAGGAATTGCACAATTTTCTAGATGAATCCTGACTAATAGATTTGCGCAATTCTGGAGCCAAGCAGGTTGCCAGATAGAATTGCGGAATTTCTGGAGGGAAGGCTGGTTTCCCTCCAGAATTACGTAATTTCTTAAGGGAGATGTTTAGCCTATAGCTGGACCAAGTTTAGAGGAACAACCTCTGAGGGGAATGCAATAAGCTCTAATGGACATGCTATTGTAAAAATTTCATAAGCAGGCTTCAAAATGAAGCTAAGGCAAAATTTTGGAGGGTGGTTGTAGCCGCTACAACACTTGGCAACACACTGGTAGAACTCCAGTTCTCTGAATGGACCTTGTTCGTGAAAATAAAGTCTAATAGCTTTGGAGTATTATTCAGTTCTCAATTCGTCTTAGTTTCCACACTTGCTTGATTGTAAGATGTAGCATCTGCCAAGCTCTTGGTCAATTGACGCACATTCCAAGTCAAGTCAACACAGTTGTTTCAATTGGGGTTGAGGGGTATATTGGTGCACAAGCAACATAGTCGTTGGAGTCTTATTTTCATCTCTAGCATTGCTCCGCTGCCAGGAGGCCTGGATAGTACCGCGGAAGAGTCACATAGGAACACAAGCATGGATTTGCTACCAACGAGCTTGGTCAGTACCCCGACAGAGTTACTTGCATCACCTCTCTGCGCATGAAGCCTTTCTTTTCTTTTGCCTTATTCATTTTCATTTCTTTTAACCCTTTTTAACTTTTTCATTTTTCATTGATTCATAACTGTGCAAAGCACTTATTCATTTCAGAGGCAGAAGAGGGATCTCAACTTATTGAGAGAAGAAGAGGTTGTTACAATAGAGAAGTAGTTTATTATGCCTCTGACGTACCTGTTAAGGCTTCCCCCTAACCTTACTCTACTTGACTGAGCTGACAAGGGTTAACCCAAAAACAACCGACTATAGTAGGTGATACTATTTAGCGTGCAAGCATTGTGTTTTCACCAAGGTTCACTTCGAATAGTATGTATTTTCCATTGACATATCATGGAATAGAAGTAACAAGTTCTTCATAAAGAGGCAGGATGATAGATAACCAAGTAGTGATAGCTGCACAAGGCCTCTTGTACTTTACCTAGCTTGTTTCAGGAGTCATACATGGTTTCATGCGAAACTAACCTATGAACAAAACAAGCTAACAAAAAAAAAAAAGCCAAAGTAGAAGTAGAAGAAAAAAGAGAAAGTGAAGTGTGTAAGCAAACAAGCAAAAAAACGAACAAGAAAAACAAAGCAGAAGCAGAAGTAAATGCAAAAGAAAAGTGATTAGGCAAACCAACAAGCATACAAACAAACATGCAAAGCAAGAAAGAAAACAAGCATGCAAGCAAGGAAACTGAAAGAAAATGCTACTCCTACTCCTAGGCTAATGGTGCATGGGCCTAATCACGTGAAGTCAAACTTCGAATGCAGCCACTGACGCATTGGTTGAACCATGTTGGTGAAGGCATTATCCGCGAGCAACATGGTTGTGTGGACCAACAGCTATGAAAGATACAACAATGAAGACATACACAATCTGAGCTTACAAGCGTCCATAGAACAAAAACGAGTGAAAGTGCATGACTTGCTGTCCGTGGACATAAAATGATTCCATGTGACACTACATGCAGATGTTAAGCATACACAAACTCTTGACTGTGATATGAAAGCATACGTGAGGAAGGTAGACCACTTACGGTGTGCAAGTGTGCTTGCTGAGTAAGATTCCTCCAATGCATGAGTAATGGGATCATGTAGATTGAGTGGAGGAAGCGAAATATGAGTGTTAGATTCATCTTCAATGCATATAGATGAGTTATCAGGAGCTTGAGTGTTTGAACAATTTCCTAATCAGAAGTGAAACCAACCTTAGGATAGCGAGGGCCTGACATAAGCATCGGCTCGAGCTGAAGTGCCTCGACAATCTTGAGGGTTTCATCTTCGTTGATAGATGGATCATCGTAGACCATTGTCTTAGACGGATTAACAAAGATTGAATCAACATCATGATCGGATGATGGGGTGAAGAGATCACGACAACTAAGATCAGAAAATGCAGGATGTTGGTCGACATCCTCATGATTCGATGAATCGCACAGATGGGTAGATGAGAAGCAAGAATGTTCATCGTCTGTGGATGTTCAAATAATGATCGATCTTCTCTGTTGTCAGATGATGGACTAACATCCAGTGTGTCCTACGAATGATCAACAATGGGTGCTTCCATGGATGGAGATACACATAAAAAATTAGGGATGGCAAGATCACCAAGGAAGTCACGAAAAAACGGAGGAGGTACGGAAAGATAGGTATGGTCCTCTGCTATTGGTAGATGTTCAAGCTCGAGTCATGCTCTTCATGAATATCAACACATGTTGGTTGTGCAATATCAACTCAGTCAATGGATCGATCCTTGTTCAAAACAAGTGTAGAGACTAGAACGGAAGAACACAAGACAGTGGCATCTAGAGGATTATCCTAGTTTGAAGGCGGAGGTTGAGGTACAAAATACATGTGACAAGGTATGGGACTCACAACCAAGTCTGTGCAAAAATCAGAACGAATGATGTCGAGAGGATGTGATGGTTGAACATATGTGTGTGCATGCTCTACCACATCACTTCATGATGGTGTAGATGTTTGATGAGGGGACGATGGACAATCACTTGTGACAGCGACTGTATCCATCTGTGATTGTGTAGCTCCGTCACCGAAGTATGCTGATCAGGTTTTAAGCTTGAACTTCTTCTTGGGATTGAAAAATTGGACAAGGCAGTATTTGAATCTATCCATGAGATATTGAAATTTCATATGACTTTTCAGGGTTTCAAACATGAATAAATAGAAGCGCTCAAAAAACTCCATAGGTGATTTGTGTGGGGCCTTCCATTGTTTTAACAAATTTTTATCAAACACTGTAGGATCAAAATGGTGGAAAATAGATCCGATTAGATTTATGAACTAATTAAATGAGTGCACGGAGTTATGAGGTAGTGTGCCACACCATTGTGATGGGTAGTCTTGAAGTGTGTATGCGAGCAGTGAACAAAATTCTATTTCATTAAAATCTTCCATGCCTTGCATGAGCACATGAAAGTCATCTAAGTGCTTAGGCCAAGCCACTTTGCCTTCACCATCATATGTGCATTGTTACAAGTGATCCCAGAACTCCCTCTCGACGTGAAAGATATGTCAACTGGACAGACATTTCGGAGGGTGAACTATAACAAACTCCATGATAGATGTGAGAAGATTCAAAATAGTTGATGAGGGCTCAGCTTGTCATCTGACCCTCCTTCTAGCGCGAAAATGTTGGTAGTGCTGGACCCACCAACATGTAAGGGGATCTCCCCAATAAGAAGTCCCCATTAGACCTCAGACCATTTGGTGTAGGAGTCCCAGTAGTGGGTCATACGATAATGCCTTGACCGTGATTTTGCACAGAGGCAAGTAAGATGTCCTTGTTGGTAGCAAGGGTGTGACAGTTGTAGCAAGCCAAGGAAGGTGCATGAGAGGTTCAAACACATGGAAACCTGTGATAGCACGGATTTAAGAAGGGAACACACGAGAAAATATGCATCACAACATGGAAGGAAAGTTAGCTAGCAATCCAAAGTGATGGTTAAACCAACAACACGTTTTAGAAAGATTCATACATACATACACAGAAAATTCCATACATGCATGCATAAGCAAACAAATACATATATCATTTAGAGTAAACCAGATAACATAGAATACAATATAACATATGCATGAAACATGCTGGCTTTGTTATATTAATAAGTGTAAGTTCCAATCATACAATACATCCATGTCTAACCACTAGTTCCAACAGAAGAACGTTACAACCACAACCGCCTGCTCCTCCAAAGAGATACACTAGCTCTGTGTAGTGCAAAAGACAAGGCTCATTACAATACTATCCAAGCTCTCTCCAAGATAGTCTTATCAGAAGCTTCGCTGACCAAAAGCCTTTCCAACGAGTTATGAGGTTCTATTTATAGCAAAGGGCGGGGTGGCCCTTTACATTCCCCTTTGTGACAATTCATCTATCCTCATGACTCTTCATCTACTCTATGGCTATTACATCCAACTATAGACACTTGAACTTCCACTTGACAAGACGTTACATTACAATGAACATGTTTTCATGTGAGACAAAATTGCTTCAGCAAACCATGCAAGACATCACTATCACTTAATCTGTTGTGGTGAGACCTACTCTTGGACATGCTTATGATGGTGAAGGTGGTGAGATGATGCCAAGCTTGGTCATCAGTGATGGTGTGGATGCGCTCCATGGTGACATCTTACTAAAGCAAACTCTTGCCTCCATTGCATCCGGGTGCATTGGTGTGGCTCCTCCATCCAACTCGTCTGCTAACATGTGCATGGTCTTCTTGGGTGTGGCTGAACCAGCAACACACTTATGCATAGTGTCTGTGTTGATCTTGCAGTGTATGCTAGTGGTAATCCACATCAATTGTCAACTACATTTTTAGCTCCAATTGGACTTGCTTCTTGTCTTTGCCTCAGTTAGTGTTCTGAATGTGTGGGATCGCATGTGTGCACATGATGACATGCATGCTACTAAATTCCCTTACATGTGATCAACAACATTGCTCACCATGTATGCTTCGTGCCTAATCCAAAATGGATTCAGTATAGCCTCCAAATCAAAAGTCTTCAAATACAGGTGAAATGGAAAAATGTTGAAGGGCTCATGAATATGAAGCCAATGGTGCAAACCGCATGCAAATCCGAGTTCGGACAAGGAAATTAAAGCTAATCAAAGATTCAGGTCAAAGAGTCAAAGTCTACGTCAGCAGGACATGTGGCAACCCAAGAAAGAGTTGCAGGAACCTGATGATGTTAGTGCAGAAGATGATGTGGCGATCAGAGATTGGTTCAGACATCAAGCAATGAGGAATATCGGTGAAGAGCGAAGATCATCTGATGGAAGGAGATCAATGCATATCGCGTCGAAACATGCAAGCAAGTTATTTGGGAAAACACTCGTGATAAAACTATGAAAAAGGAGCTAAAATCTTTGAGTTTCGACAAGAGGGCAGTAAATGGTTTATCGTGTGCCCTCAAGGCAGGAAGCGGTTTTAGACCGGGAGCACGCAATTCCACTCAGCGCTCGACACATAGCCTCTTGAAAACCACTTTATTGCGTGCCTTCGGAGAAATATCGAACATGCTAGTTGGAGCACGAAACTACGTGACAGTGTTCAGATGACAGAGGACAAATCAATGGTGCAGATTATCTGGATTAGTTGAGGAGCAGGTAGCGACTGCCATCAGATGGTTTGTTCTCAAGATCAGTGTCGGGGAAAGGTCGGACGGTCGGGGTCCACCCGCGCCTGTCGGTCCTTTCATTTATAGCCTATTTCTATTATAAACATATTTGTTCCACGTTTATTGCAATTTGTAACTAAAACGTGTTATATAAACACCATAACATAGAAAAGTTGACCGGGAGTGTTCAGAGTGTATTGTGAACCGTTCCAGGGGGTCTGGAGGTCAGGGTGACCGTTACGGTCGTGTGTAAGCTCGTTTCAACTCGAAGTTTCGAACGAAACATAGTGGTGAGTACCATTTCTATGTTGAGACTCTGTTTTTGAGCTCACACCTGTAACAACCATTTGAAGACATAATAAAGAGGTCAGCACTCGAAGCTAGGGCTAGGAGACATAGCCAAGAAGTCTGGTGAACTCCTTTATCAATTTTGCTTGTGTTGATTTGTCTGATTGTGTTTTTATAATTGTTTAAGTTTCTGTGTTATTTGAAATCTTATCGATCCATTGCACTAATTAATATAAAAAATCCACACATAAGTCTGTAATACCTTTATCAATTTTAGATCAAGTGGTATCAAAGCTCAAGATTTTTAAGGTTTGACAAGTTTGTGTGGAGATTTGAATGCTGACTACATTAAGGCTCAGATGAGGTGAAGGAGAACTTGTTGAGGTGAATCTGGAGATTGGAAGGGTCTTTTCACGAAGAAGGATGGTAGATGAAGCTACACTTGGGATAGAATCCCAGTTCTTAGACAGCTTCATGACGATACATGCCATGGTGGAAGAAATGTATCATGAGTTTAAGAAAGGTAGAGGTGAAGGCACTTCATCACCTAGACCAGACAAAGGAGTAAAGGAACCTTTCCATTTTGTCCCTCCAGAGAAAGAAGATAAGGAAGATAAAGGGAAAGGAGGAATGCAGCCTCCACCATCTCCTCCATCATCACCATCATCATCATCATCATCATCTTCTCATAAAACTAGTTCTTCTAAAGAAGAAAAAGAAAGCCTCTTTGATCAAATTAGATGTAAAATTTGATTTTCCAATTTATGATGGAGAAATTAATGCAGAAAAGATAGATAATTGGATAAGGAAAATTGATGTATATTGTAGGGTGCAGAAAGTCGATTCATAAAGGAAGAAGATTCAGCTGGCTAACCTTGGACTTGGAGGAACCACACTTGTGTGGTGGGAAGGCAAGACACAAGCATATCTTCAAAAACACGGTAAAATCATTTCAACTTGGAATGAATTTGTTTCTGCCATTAAAAATCAATTTTAACCTTTGGCTTATACGCAGCAAGAAATGATGAATTGGCAGACATTACATCAATTGAAGGGTCAAAGTGTACAGAGTTATACTCAAGAATTTCGTAAAAGAGCTTTAACATTGGGCATATCATTGGACTCACCAGAGACATTGTTAAAATATATAGGTGGTCTTCATAGTTATTTGAAGCATATTATACTTATGTTTAATCCCACTATCATAGATGATGTGGTAGTCCAAGCAACTCATCTAAAGGCTAGAGGTAAAAATGTAAACCCAGATGTTGGGAAACCATCCAAATCTATTGAGAACAAAAATAAAGGAAAGAAGAAACTAAAATGGAAGGAGAGGAAAATAAACATTGTAAAGAAGGATAGACCTTCATGCACTCATTCTAAGAAGGAAGGACGATGAGGCACACTACTGGTCTTTACATCTAGAATTGAAGCCTAAGAAGTTCAGGGGTAAAGAGCGAAAGAATGTTGCTACTATTCAAAAGGACTTGGGGTTAGACTCAGGTGACGAAACAACAATTATCGCCATAGATATAAAAGGCAAAGATTCTGAAGCATCTACAAGTAATTCTTCACATTATGTTGATAATGAAAGTAATGAGAGGAAAATAAATGATCTATTTCATATTAGAGTCATTTCCAAGCACACTAAAATTTATACTTTATTTGATAGCGGATCACAAGTAAATTTGATTTCCAAAACAATTGTAAAGAAGTTAGGTCTAGAAACAAAACCCCATAAGAAGCCATATCCATTAGGTTGGGTGTGTGGTAAAACAAAGCTACAAGTTATGAGACAATGTAAACTTTGGTTTGCTATTGGGTCAACATTCATAGATGAGGTTGAGTTAGATATAGTCCCATTGGACATATGTGGAATTGTTTTAGGGAGTCCATACTTGTACAATAGAAAGGCTATCTTCTATTGAGTTGGAAATAAGTATCAACTCACAAAGGATGGAATTGAGTATATTGTAAGAGCTCATAAAATTAAAGATAACTTCTCTCTCATAAATTCAGGACAGATAAAAAGAATTGTAAATTCAAGTAAGAAATTTTTACTAATGATTGTAAAGGCAAAGGATCTTGATAAATCCGATGCATTCCAAGGCTGTAATCCTAAGCAGAAAGCAGATCTACTTAGAGTTGTTTCTGATTATGATATTCTATTTAAAGAGCCTCAGGGGCTTCCACCCAAGCAAGAGATAGCACATAATATTTATTTGCAGCAAGATGCTCCACTACCTAACATTGGAACGTAAAGGTTATCAACTTTAGAGAATGCAGAGATAAAGAAGCAGGTATAGGATTTGCTCGATAAAGGGTTTATAAGACCAAGCACATCACCGTGCAAATCACCAATTGTGTTGGTGCGAAAAAAAGATGGTTCATGGAGAATGTGCATTAATTTTAGAGCACTAAATAAAATTACGATCAAGAATCATTATCCTTTTCCTCGTATTGATGATTTATTATATCAATTAAAAGATGAAGTTTACTTTTCTAAATTAGACTTGCGAAGCGACTACCATTAGATCAGAGTTGCAGAATAGGATGTATGAAAAATTTCTTTCAAGACAAAGCAAGGACTTTATGAGTAGCTGGTTATGCCTTTTGGCTTAACTAATGCTCCTGATACGTTTATGCAAGTCGTGAATGATGTATTTAGACCATTTATTGATGATTTTGTAATAGTATATTTAGATGATATTCTTGTTTTTAGTAAGACATAGGATGAACATGTAAAGCATGTAAAGAAGATTTTAGATGTTTTAAAAAGTGAAAATCTCTATGTGAAACTGTCAAAATGTGAATTTGGTAGGACATCTTTAAATTATTTGGGTTATATTGTAGGGGGTGGTGAATTGAAGATAAATCCCTCTAAGGTTGAACTCATTGTGAACTGGCCTAAACCCAAATCTGCTACAGAAGTTAGAAGTTTCTTAGGGGCAGCGCAATATTGGAGAAAGTTTATTGCTAACTTTTCGTTGATTGCAACTCATTTACATGCTTTGACAAGTGTGAAACAAGTGTTTCAGTGGGGAGGAAAACAACAGAAAGCCTTTGACACATTGAAAGAAAGGATCAATATAGTGCTAGTACTAGCACTGCTAGATCTTCAACATCCATTTGAGATCGAGATAGATGCAAGTGACTATACCATGGAAGTAGTGCTGATGTAGCATAGGAAGCCTATATGCTTTCATTCTGAGACATTTACATCTGCAGTAGTTAACTATCCTACATATGATAAAGAATTGTATGCATTAGTACAGTGTGTTAAAAAGTGGAAACATTATATAACAGGTAAAGAAACAATCATTCACATAGATCACCAACCACTTCTCTATCTACACTCACAAACTAAATTTCAACAATCCAGACATTACACGTGGATGGGTTTTCTACAACAATTTCATCTTGCTATCAGATATAAGAAGGGCATACATAATAAGGTTGCATACATGTTATCAAGACCAATCATAAATGCATCCACGATACTTAAGCATAATTCAGTAATTCATGAAAGTTACATTGAACAATATGCTCAAGATACAGACTTTAAGGATGTATATGCAACTTTAAATCATGGCAAGCAGGTAGAAGAATTGGATTACTATATAAAGGAAAAACTCTTATATCATTTGGGAAAGTTATGCATTCCACAAACTGAAAGAGTTAACATAATTTGAGAAGAACATACTTCTCTCATATCAAGTCATTTTGGTGTAAGTAAAATAGTTGCACAATTGCAAAGGTTCTGTTATTGGCCACAAATGCATGAGACAGTTTCTAGATATATCAAAGGATGTAATATGTGTGCTACCAGTAAGCCAAGTAATAGAAAATTAGGCTCGTATACTCCACTTCCAATTCCTTCTTGTCCTTGGGAAAGTGTTTCCATGGATAGGTTCAGTAAGATGTGTATTTTGATACCTTGTAATAAATAGGTCACAGTTGAACAAACTACAAAGTTGTTCTTTCAAAATGTATGGGTTCATTTTGGGTTACCCACTTCTATTGTATCTGATCGAGATTCTCGATTTGTTGGGAAATTTTGGTCAAGTCTATGGGAGTTAATGGACACAAGGTTAAAGAAGAGCACAACATTTCATCCACAAACAGATGGTCAAATAGAAGTGGTCAATAGGACAATGATACAGTTGCTTCGAGGATATTGCAGCAAGCATCCCAAGCTTTGGGATGAACATTTGTGTTATGTGCAGCATGCTTACAACCGTGCCAAGCATTCTTCTACTCAGAGGTCTCCTTTTGAGACTTGTTTTGGTTTTATACCAAAGTCTCCCTTGGATTTTGTCTTTGGTAAAGACATAGTAGTTGATGGACATAGTGATGTGGACAAAGAAACCAAGTTCATTGAACAAATCCAGGAAATTCACTAGGCAGTATAGGAACAACTGGAAAGAAGTCAAGCCAAGTATAAGGCATGACATGAAAAGCATCAAGTTGAGCATAGTTTTCAAGTTGGTGATCAAGTCTGGTTGTACATCAGCAAAGAAAGACTGCAAGGGGAAGGTAAGAAGTTGAAACCAATTAGATATGGTCCTTTTAAAATACTTGATAAGATTGGTGAAAATGCTTTCCGCCTTGATCTACCAGCTTATATGCAAATCTATTCAGTTGTTAATATTGAAAACTTGAGGTCGTATGAACCTTCATTGGTTGAAGATCTCGAGGAGCAAGTTCAGCTAGCTTCCATTGAGGATTTGTTGCCTGAGTATCTCAATGAGTTACAGGAGGACACAGTTCTTGACAGGATGATAAGAACTTCGCAATGAGGGGATGTTGAGTACCTGATATTTGGACTCAAAGGTACAAATACAAGTAAAGCATTATGGATAGAAATTGGACAAGTGAAGGAACTTTATCCTCCCTTACTCGATAGCTAAAACCAAATTTTGGTGGACCAAAAGCTTCCAGTGGGGAGGAGTGATCCAAAATGGATTCAGTATAGCCTCCAGATCAAAAGTCTTCAAATACAGGTGAAATAAAAAATGTTGAAGGGCTCATGAATATAAAGCTAATGGTGAAAACCGCATGAAAATCGAAGTTCAGACAAGGAAATTAAAGCTAATCAAAGATTTAGGTCAAAGAGTCAACGCCTACGTCAGCAGGACATGTGGCAACCCAGTAAAGAGTCACAAGAACCTGATGATGTCAACGCAGAAGATGATGTGGAAATCAAATATTGGTTCAGAGCTCAAGTGATGAGGAATAATGGTCAAGAGCAGAGATCGTCCGATCAAAGGAGATCAACGCATATCACGTCGAAACATGCAGGCAAGTTATCTAGGAAAACGGACATGATAAAACTATAAAAAAAGAGCTAAACTCTTTCAGTTCTAACAGGAGGGGAGTAAATGGTTTATCACGTGCCCTCAAGGAAGCAAGTGGTTTTAGACCAGGAGCACGCGATTCCACTCAGTCCTCGACACATAGCCTCCTGAAAACCACTTTATTGCATGCCTTCGGAGAAATAGCGAATATGCTAGTTGGAGTGTGAAACCGCGTGGCAGCTGTCAAATGACAGAGGACAAATAAACAGTGCAGAATGTCTGGATTAGCTAAGGATTAGGACGTGACTGCCGTTAGATGGTCTGTTCTCGACATCAGTGTCGAGGAAAGGCTGAACAGTCGGGGTCCACTCGCGCCCACTGGTCCTTTCTTTTATAGTCTATTTCTATTATAAACATATTTGTTCCACGTTTATAGAAATTTGTAACTAAAACATGTTATATAAACACCGTAACACAGAAACGTTAACAGGGAGTGTTCGGAGTGTATTATGAACCATTCCAGGGGGTATGGAGGTCAGGGTGACCAGTACGGTTGTGTGTATGCTCATTTCAACTCTAAGTTTCAAGTGAAACATAGTGGTGAGTTCCATTTCTGTGTTGAGACTATGTTTTTGAGCTCACACCTATAACAACCATTTGAAGACATAATAAAGAGGTCAGCACTGGAAGCTAGGACCAGAAGACATAGCCAGGAAGTCTAGTGAACTCCTTTATCAATTTTTCTTATGTTAATGTGTCTGATTGTGTTTTTATAATTGTTTAAGTGTCTATGTTATTTGCAATCTTATCGATCCATTGTATTAATTAATATAGACAACTCCACACATAATTCTGTAATACCTTTATCAATTTCAGATCAATGCTAGTTGCTGGGATGGATCTTTAACTTGTACGAGCACAGTTTCATCCATGAGTGAATGTTGTGCCCATTGTACATGTTCTTGCTGCAACTCATTCTCTTGTCTATGCAGCTCCTGTTCTTCCTTGAGTTGCTGCTTGAGCACATGCATCTCCTTCTTTGTTCCATTCTCTACCTTTGTGTGATCTTCATGTCGCGCTGTCACTTCATAGCCTGAGTCTCGAAAGTTTCTTTCATGAAAAGTGGATATGAATGAGCTTGCAACTTTGTTCCACCTCTATGTTGTTAACAACCTTCCTCTTGCATTCATTGCATCTGATATGTTGCCTTCAGCTGTTGTTATGATGTTGCTCGTTATGATGTTGCTGCCATCATCTCTTCATTTCCTTGTCTACAAACAACTTGATGTCTTTGTGGGTAGGAAATACCATAGACACTTGATCGACTGTGTCCCCAAGTGTGCTCTGAATGGTGTCTTCAACTCTACTCTCTTGGAAACTATTGTACCTGTGCTAATGAGAGGCAGATGACCACCTGCAATACCTGGAGACATGGAAACACTCATGGAAAGCAATCTATCAATCAAAAACCAAAATGAACTTGAGAACTGACTTGCAACATACATGTGTGATTGATCATGAAGGTTGCACAATTTCCGACAAGAGGTCTGGAGACGGACTCCCAGACTGTGCAAGGCACAGTCCGAGCTATCAGGAGGCTGACTAACTACTGGAACTATGCAATTCAGAATCCGTCCTGGCTACTGATTGTTGGAATTTCGCAATGTGCAATCTCCACTGGCAATGGTTGTAGGCTTAGTGACAACATTACACAATTTTCTAGGCCAACAGTCATTGTCCCTCAGAATTGCACAATGCAAGCTTGGAACATAGTCATTGGGCATAAATGTGCATTTCCTAAGAGGAAGACATAGCCTTCTCTCTCAGGATTGCACAGTGTTATCTTGATGAGGCAGAGTTCAGGCCAAGGTTGCCCAAACATGCCGACGGGCCACTAAAAGTGAATGTGAATGTGAGTGCATGGAGATATTCAGTGTAATAATAAGTGAATGATAGATTCAGAAAACAGAACAACATGCATGTGGGTGAGGCAAGTCACGGAATCAATGACCGTTCATGAAAAACAGTTTCATGCATGCGACAGGAGTGAGATGTTAATGAAAATTGAAATGGTGCTAGTAAAAGCTAGTATGTATAAAAAAAACAAGAAGTGCTCACTAAAAGCAAGCAGACAACATTCATACGAAGAAAACCACAAAAAGTGTTAGAAATGAAACACAAGACATGGAAGGCGAGCTTACCCAAAAACAACTAAGCTGAATGTGCCGACGACTCCTAGATGTAAAGTGGAATGTCAAAGCTACAAGGTCAATGTGAGGAATGAGATCTACAACATCCACTTCAGGAGTTTTGATAAAATCAAATATGTGACATGCATGCCACAAATCTAGGAAGAGCGACACTTCGTGGGAGGTTTCTGAAATGATCCTTGCATGTAACCTCCAACTTCTAAAAATAGATCCCTAAAAGAAGGGATTCCTTTGCATGCTACCTTGGGAGAAGCATCCCATGCATGAAAATCAGTTTTTCTCAGTTGCGGAGGGAACTGGTCAACTCAACTGCACATGCAAGAGGCTGCTCAACTACTGGGAGAAAATGCAAATTTCTAGAAGGGAGCTGGGCTCACTACCCGAGAGATTTGCGTAATTTCTGGGAAGAGAAGCTGACTACTACCTAGGATTGTGAAATTCCTAGGCTGAGTAGTTCTGCTGGGAGGAATTGCGCAATTTTCTGGATGAATCATGACTGATAGATTTGTGCAATTCTAGAGCCTAGTAGGCTACCAAAAAGAATTATGCAATTTCTGCAAGGAAGGGTGGTTACCCTATAGACTTGTGCAATTTCTTGAGGGAGATGCTCATTATGTAGCTAGACTAAGTCCGAAGGAACAACCTGTGAGGGGAATGCAACAAGCTCTGATGGACAAGCTGTCATTCTGCAAGAAAATCATTGAAGCTTGTGTACTTGATGAAGCAAGACATGTTGTTGTGAAAGGTTGGTAGGGAGGCTCCAAAATGAAGCTAAGGAAAAATTTTGTAGGGTGGTTGTAGGCACTACAACATAACCAAAGGAGGCCGGTGCCTCCTTTGGGTGGGTGCTCATAAACAAATAGATGTAATTAAGTGGGTGCTTAATTTACATCATAAACAAAAAAAAAATTGGTGGTTTTTTATCTCTGGGTTTCCACGTGAAAAACACTGTGTTAAATGTGTGTGTGCTACTCATGAGATCGTTGTATCAACATGTGTGTTTAAAATATTGTTGGTTCACTGCTTTTGTAAATGAATTCTATTACAAGTAAAAGAAAATAAGAAGGGACTGTAAGAATAATAAGAAAAAGATAATAGTTTCATAATTACTGATTTATCCCCCCCCCCCCCTCAGGAATTCCTTATTTCAACTATTGGTATCAGAGCCAAGGTTCCTTCAACAACAATTTAGTCACTGGAAAGTAGATCTATAAGGAATTATATCTAGGCAAGAGACTCAACATGCTTACTTAAGTAGAATACCAGTCTTTTATGGGACAAGCTATGATTTTTGGAAAGTGAGAATGGAAATGTATCTTATGTCCCCGGGAGTAGATGTTTGGACCTTAGTATTAGTAGATTGCAATGTCCCTGATATTCCTCCCACTAATGCAAATGGTAAAAAATTATATGGGAATAATTCTAAAGCCAAAAATGCCACTCTCTTTGGCCTTAGTCAATCAGAACTTGTAAAAGTTATGTATTGTAAGTCTACTAAGGAAGTGTCGGTGAATCTTAATCAAAGTCATGAAGGATATGACAAAGTGAAGGAGGTGAAACTTTAGACTTTTAGAATGAGGTTTGAAAACTTGAGAATGAATGAGAATGAAAGGATAACATATTACTTCCTCAGAGTTGATGAAGTGACTAATATTATTAGAGGACTTGGTGAAGAGGTCAAGGAAGAGATGATTGTTAAAAAAATATTAAGATCTCTACCCATGAGATTTAATTCCAAATTCTTAACTATTTAAGAGATGGCTAATTTAAAGGATCTCAATAAGGACCAGCTACATGATACTCTCATAGCCTATGCGATTAGAGTAGGAATATAAAAGTCTGAATCAAAGGAAATGGCATTCAAAGTATCTAGAAAGGGAAAGGAGCATAAAAATCATCAAGACCACTCCAACTATGAATCTGATCAGGAGTTGGCTCAACTAGCCATAAAACTAAAGTGTGGCTCAGGAAAATATAAATGGAAGTTTCCCTTTAAATTTTTTTACTATGGAAGAGTTGGACATTTCTCATGAAAATTCCCTTATAAAGAAACGACTGAAATGGAAGGGGATCTGAAATTTGGAAACAAGTCTGAGACACATTTGAAGAAAAATATCTATAAGAAAAAGGGATTCTATTTCAAAGAGGATAACTCAACAACTGAGTCAGACAATGAAAACTTGTCAGAGAATGAGTCATATAAGTATCTTCTTATGGCCTTCAAAATAGACTCCAAGAAACAAGGTATTATGGACTCTAAAGAAGAAGAAGAAGATGGAGTAGTTGACCTTGAAGTGGAACTCATCAATGCCCTCGATGAGTTAAAGAAGGCAAGGCAGAAGAATAAGCAGTTGAAGTAACAGTTACAATGTGTAGAGGAAGGTATGTATAACTATGACAGTGAGGAGTTTTCCTATCAAAAAGAATATCTTGAGGAATCTATCATGAGAAAAGACAATCTAGTCCTTCTACTGGAAGAAGAAAAAGGAAATTATGAGAGACTAGAAGAGGAGAACACGCAGTTGAAATAGGAGTCACTCAAGTTAAGAAGGGAAATGATCTCACAGACATGCATATATGATATTCTATATTTGAAAGTTAAACAAGAGGAGGTTAAACAAAAGTAAGAGGTTCTTCAAGATCTCATCCAAGAATGGAAAGAGAGATGTTAAAGTCTTGAAGCATATGTTTCCTCTCTGAGAACTGATCTTGAGAGAGCAACGACTGAGAAGGGTTTAAATGAAAAATTTGTGGAAGGGACAAGGAGACTAAATCAAACCTTGAATAGTCAAAGACCCTAAGGAATCAAAACCAGTCTGGGTTACTCTAAGCCACAAGAATTTTCTATGGGGAAGATAAAATTTGGGTCCATGGGATTCAAAGAACCACAAAAACATGGGAAGAAGCATCATGAAAGAATTAATGAAGACAAAAGAGCAACAAGGCAAAGAGGAGATCATCAATAGAGAATGAACCAATCAGTCAGAAAACTAAGGTATTTTCCTACACAATCTCATAATGCTTCCAACAATATGCATGCCTATTTGTTTTATGGTCATTGTTAGAACTTGTCATATCCTTGGACATAAATTTGTTCATTGTAGAACGATCAAAGTTAAAAGAGATGAAAATTCCAGATATAATACACATCGGATTTATAAACCTCAAAACTCCTCTCTTAGAAATCAAAATTTCTTCTCTCCCTTGCTAAGTGAAGTAGAATGCTTCAAATGTAATACTTTTGGGAACAAAGCCAGTGAGTGCAGATGTAGGTTTAAATGCCCATCTAAGTCCCAATATGTTAGACAATCAACTATCCAGAAAGATAATGGGAGCTGGAAATGAAAGAATAAAAAGATCATGCAGCATGGACTTGCCTTATCAGCTCATAATCAAGAAAACAAATGGTATGTGGATAATTGTTGTTCCAAACATATGACTGGGGACAAAAGATAATTCCTGTTGCTGAAATAAAAGGATAAAGGAAACAATGTCACCTTTGGAAACAACGCTCCAACAAGAATCAAAGGTAAAGGTGTAGCCAATCTTGATAAGAAAATAGAAGCACAGAATATGTTGTATGTAGAAGGTATCAAGCACAATCTGGATAGTGTTATCCAAATGTGTGATAATGGCTACGATGTGACCTTTTGATCTAAAGACTGTGAGATCTGCAATGTAAAGAATGTAAAACTGGTGGGAAAAGCAATAAGAACCCACAATAATGTATATGTGTTTGACGATTGGAGGGTTAACTTTTATTTAAACAAAAAAAGTGACGGACGATTGAGGCACAAGAGGCTTGGGCATATGAATTTTGACAGTTTGATAAAAGTGAGAAAGATGGGAGTAATGAGAGGATTACCAAGATTGTCAAGGCCCAATAACACAATCTGCAAGTCATGTCAGTTTGGCAAACAGACTAGGACTCATTTCAAGTCAAAAGAGTTATCCTCATCCAAACCTCTGGAGCTCATTCACACAGACATTTGTGGCCCAACTAGAGCAAAAACCTCAAAAGGAGAGAGGTATTTCATGTTGCTCATTGATGACTTCACTAGGGCCACTTGGATTGTCCTCTTGAAATAAAAATTGGAGGCATTCAAGAATTTCAAGAAGTTTAAATCTCAAGTAGAAAATGAGAAAGACTTAAAGATAAAATGCTTGAGATCAGATAGAGGGGGAGAGTACACCTCAAGAGAATTTGAGGAATTATGTGAAGAGCATGGCATCAGGAGGCAGTACTCAGTGGCTAGAATTCCTTAGCAAAATGGAGTAGTAGAGAGGAAGAACATAACAATCCAGGAAATGGCCAGAGCAATGTTGGATGAAGCAGGAGTGTCTCACAACTTCTAGGGAGAAGCAGTCTAGGCAGTAGTGTATCTATCAAACAGAACTCAACTCAGGCCTAATAGTGATAAAAACTCCCTATGAGTTATGGAAGAGAATACCTGCATCAGTTAAACACCTCAAGGTGTTTGGAAGTAAGTGCTTTATTAAAAGGAATGAAAAGAATCGTGGAAAGTTTGAATCACGTGCTGATGAAGGAATACTTCTCGGGTACTCTACTTGAATCAAAGGATATAAGCGTTACAACAAGAAGACAAAGAATATTGAGGCTTGCATCAATGGAATAGTAGATGAAGTAGGTTCATAACATGAGTCCTCTAAAAGAAATATGAATTAAGATGGTGAAGAAAGTTCAAATTCGAGGTTCGGGGATCTGGAGGAAACAGATTCAGACAGTGAAGGTGAGGAAGCAAGCATGACTTCAAGGCCAAAGACACCCTCCAAGTATGTACAAAAGGAACATCTTGAGAGTCATATTCTTGGAGATCAAATACATGGTGTCCAAACCATAAGGAAACTTTTTGGGAATTTAAGTTATGTGAATCTGGCTCTATTATCACAGATAAAACCTAAGAGCCTTTGTCAAGCAAGTAAAGAGAAGTTCTAGGTGAAAGCTATGAATGAAGAAATTGATCAGATTGAAAAGAATAAGACTTGGGAGCTTGTTCCAAGGTCGAGAGGTAAAATTTTTATTGGAACCAAATGGATTTTCACAAACAAATTGAATGAACAGGGTCAAGTAATCAGGAATGAAGATTGATTAGTCTATAAAGGGTATGCCCAAATAGAAGGGGTATATTTTGAAGAAACCTTTGCACCAGTAGCTCAACTGGAAGTTATCATGATCTTTCTTTCTCTTTCCATCCATAAGAATATAAAGGTATATCAAATGGATGTGAAATCTACATTTCTCAATGGAGATTTAGAAGAAGAAGTTTACATTAAGCAGCCAAAAGGATTTTTTCTCACCCTGATGAAGGCTTCATATGCAAACTAAGGAAGGCCCTGTATGGATTAAAAACAGACCCCCAAATCTTGGTATAAAAGCCTGTATAAGTACCTTCAACAACAAGGGTTTAAGAAAAACACAGTTGATAGTAACCTTTATGTAAAATCTGAAGATGACCATCTACTTATAGTAGTGGTGTATGTGGATGACATCATATTTGGCAGTGATATGGAAGAATTGGGGCGTAAATTTGAAAAATGTATGAAAACAAAATTTGGAATGTCCATGATCAGAGAACTATCCTTCTTCCTAGGTCTGCAAATTACTCAGTATCCATAAGGAGTGTTCATATTTGAATCCAAATATCTCAAGGAAACTCTGAATAAATTTGGGTTGAATGATTACAAACCAGTCAGCACACCCATGACTGCAGGCTACAAGTTGTGCAAAGAAGATGGAACACCGCCAGTAAATAAGACTAGAAATAAGTCAATGTAGGAAGTTTACTATATCTGACAGCTTCAAGGCCAGACATCATGCAAGCAGTAGGGATTGTGGCAAGATTTCAAGCATTCCCATGTGAGATTCATGTTGTTGCTGTCAAAAGGATTTTCAAATATCTTCAAGGAACAACAGAGTATGGATTGTGGTATGTAAGAGCAAAGAATTCAAGTTGAAGGCCTACACGAATGCAGATTGGGAGGGAAGACTTGATTACATGAAGAGAACTTCTAGTGCATACCTTTTCTTGGGAAAATGTTTGGTGTCATGGGTCGGCAAGAAATAGGCCTCCATTTCTCTGTCGACTGCTGAAGTAGAGTATATTGTTGTCGCTACCTATTGTATGCGGATTCTATGGATGAAGAAAACCTTCAAATATATACAATTAGAACTGACTGATCCCATTCCAATAATGTGTGACAACACAAGTTCCATCAACATCTCCAAAAATTTAGTCATGCATTCAAACGCTAAGCATATTACTATCAAGTTCCATTTCTTGAGGGAACAAGTTGTTGCCAACACTGTCAAAATTGAATATGTGGCCACTAAAGAACAATTGGAAGACATATTTACCAAGCCACTGGCAAGAGAACCATTTGAATATCTCAGGTAGTATCTAGGCACTATGAATCCTCCTTCCAAATGACTTCATTTTGGCAGGTGTGGAAGCTACTCAACATGTTGAACTCATGGGAGAGTAGGTTGTAATGGATCAGGGGGAGTATTCTAGAAGTATTATTTGCCATTGATGTCAAAGGGGTAGTAGATAGGCATTTGAGTAGACCATGCCTTGCCTGAGGGGGAGCTTATGGTGTTGCCATCAATGCCAAAGGGGGAGATAGTTGAACAACTCGTGGTGGTTGTCTTAGTATTGGCATGTATGTTGGAACTGATCTCAACCAATCTAGCAAGAATGCGTGCTGCAGGCTTTATGTTGAGAATGATCATAGTAGTAGGCTTATTGGAAAATCCATAAAATGATTATTATAATGATGGACCAGCTAGAATTCCATGATAGTCATAGGGTTCATGTAGAGAATCATCACAGTAGCAGGCTTACTGAAGAAGCCATAAAATGATCACTATGGTGGTTGAGAGTTCAGTTGTCCAAGAAAAAAGTAGAAGAGTCAAGGAGCAAAGAGTTTGCAATCATCTCACAAGTAGAAAATGGACTCAAAGCCTACATTGGACCCTATCCAATGCAAAGTGCTCTGGAAGAGTTTTCCAATGATATGCGGAAGTCCAAAAATGGTTTCTTGGATCAAAATATATGAATTGCCATAGTTTAGGGATTCGAATCCTAAGGAAGGAAGGAATGTCAGAACCTTGGAGGTCAGTATATCATATATCAGGATATTGGAGATCAACATACTGGGTACATCATAATATCATGATATCAGAGATCAGCATACCGGGCATATCAGATATCAAGATATTGGAGATAAGCATATCAGGCATATTGGATATTAAAACCTTAGGATATCAGAAGGACTAAGGCATTAGAATATCGAGATACTAGAGGACCGGAAAATCGGAATATTAGGACTTCTTAACTAAGGTACTCTAAGAAGTTACGATGTCTAGTAGTTCTGATAATACTATAAATAATCAAGGAATGCCGAACAAGATTAACAAGTAATTTTGTTGCAAAACTAAGGCTTGATGGGTCACCTTCTGTCTGCTTTGGTAGAACACACGACGACATAATATTGGATCTATGAAGCTAAAGTGTCATCTGGAATCAGCATGACGTCGTAGTACAACATGACACGTGGCAGGCTGATTCAATGTTATTGGGTGCCTTAATGTGCCAGATCTAGGTGACATGTGTTATAACTATGAAGCCGCCACGTGGAGTGATGACATCATATCATAGGTTGGCATATCGGATGATGAAAACCCAGTAACTTTAGTGTAGATGATTTTGAAAAGTTATGATGAAAGGGGCTTCCGATATCAGGTTGGCTCTTGGTCATGAAAATCCAAAGAACCAAGGGCATAGAGCAATTAGCGAAGGAAGATTGGCTCCCAATAGAAACAAAATGCCTTAGCACCTAAAAGCTAAGCCGCAGGTCACAACTCTCGGTTCCATGGAGGAGAAATGCTCAAGGAGCTAAGTGTCACAAGAGCTAAGAATATCAAAGCGGAGAAATATCGTAATATTCCACCTTTGGGAAAGGTACAATGCGGAGTTTCTCTGATAATGCAGTATAATGAGTTAAAAGATGTGTGGGTCGGTAGTTGTGAAATTGAATAGATAGTCAGAGGTGTTGATCGTTGAAAGGGGATAAACTTGTAGAAGACTCTATGACAAGAAATAGAGGATGCCATTTCTGGCATAAATGAATATGGGCTACTACACGTTCACGAATGGTTGTGATAAATGAGAATAGAGAGGTCATCTCTGTGAACTAACAAGATCCATGGAGTGATAAATGAGAATGAGACTCTCAGAGGAGTGTGAAGGTCACCTAAGAATTAATATCTCAACATGGATCTCTACATAGTGAGACGATGAAGAATTGCAAGGACCATCTCTGGTTAGGTATTGTAACAGGAAACTACTAGGAGACAAAACTGTGGAAAGGGGAGCCATGTCTAAGTATAGTTAGGAAACTAAAGGATAAATAGAAAAGACTGCCTTACACAGAGTGCTTTAGTGGAACAAAAATATCACCTGCAATGGAGAAGTGGGTGTTGAGAAAATTGCAAGTATTTTTTGATGTGAATGGTGTGCGTTGAGACAGAGAGGTCGAAGTACCAAGGGGGATGCAATGTTATACAACAGCAAGTGCTAAAGAGCAGTTGTGAGAGAGCCCTTGATAGAGGAGGAAAAGTGCAGAGGAAGTGTTGTTGTGAGAAGCAAGAAAAGACCTGCTACATGTGAGCATGGAAGACAGAGTGCAGAAAGTTGAATCTGCAAATAACCATAGTTGGCATTTTACTTGTATTATTGTATGCCTTTGTTTTCAGTTTCAAAATTGTACGAAATAGTATAAGAGTGGCAAGAGAAGGTTGGTGTCTTTGTACTAAAGAGGTTGGTGCCTCTTAGCAAGTTGGTTCTTGCTAACCAAAGGGGGTTAGTGCCTCCTTTGTGTAGGTGATCACAAACAAAAAAATGTAATTAAGTGGGTGATTAATTTACATCATACACAAACAACAAATTTGGTAATTTTTTCCCTTTGGGTTTCCACGTGAACAACACTATGTCAAATGTGTGTGTGATGCTCATGAGATTGCTGTATGAACATGTGTGTTTGAAATATTGTTGGTTCATTACTTTCATAAATGAACACTCTCCCAAGTAAAAGAAAATAAGAAGGGACTATAAGCATAAAAAAGAAGAAGATAAGAGTTTCATAATTACTCATTCACCCCCCTCTCTTAGAAATTCCTTATTTTAGCAGATTCCAGAATGTGATGACTTGAGGATGTTATTATATCGTGAATCAAGGTGCACCAATAAAAGAGATGAACGGGATATAGGAAAAGGCATAATATTGGACTATTTGACTCAAAATAAACTCTGGAATGTTGCAAGGGTTACAAATGCTAACCATAGATAAAAAAATGCAAGCTCTATGGTGGGAGAGGACAAAGGTTGTTACACTCTCTATTAGAATGAGATTCCTAAAGGAAAATTTGTTTGAATCAGCAAAAAAGAAGGATGTCTTTAGGTTTTGCAAGAATGTGTGTGAGGCACATAAGCAAGGAAAATTTCAAGGATATCCTTCATAACTTGATGCTTGCAAAAGCAGGCAGAAGGTATAGTACATCCAAAAAATCCCTTTACGAGATGACCATGTTATGGGAGTGTCCTAGATTACATAACTTATTAGCTTGAATCTAGAAGGTCTTTCAATATATATGAATTTAAGGCAAGTTAAAAAATCATTGGTATATATCCGAAGTTGAGCATGAGCACATTTTTGAGGCAGTGAAAAAAGTTTATTCTTCTTATAAAGCCAAACGTGGTATACATGGCCCAATTCCTATATGACTTGCTGAAGATGAAATAGCTGTGAAAAAATATGTTAGGTGGGTAGCAAAAAGTGATAAATTGGTGGGGTTTTGTGATAAGAAAGAAGAACATCAATGCCAGTCACATTTCTTTGTGATAGTTGGTGAGGGAGTTGTAGGCTATGAGATTATAACAGACTATTTTAAGATAAATTTTATTGTTCATTATGCACATGTTATTATTGTGAACCCTTTACATGAAAAGCTTCCTAATTTGGTTTTGGGTATTCACCCAACATGCAATACGTTCAATGGAATTTTTTTTATCAACAATGGAAAAAGGTAGAATCTATGTGGAAGAATCAGGTGGAAAGCAATTTGGGACCTATTGTTGGTCATTCCTCAGATGGAGATAGCAGAAGAAGAAAATTTATATTGAAGGATTATTCTTAAACATCGGGTATTCGATATCAAATATCTTAGGAAGGGTGGAGGCTAACTGGTTTGTACAATTGTTGCAATGTAGTAGGATTGCACGACCAAGACTACATCCACAATGAAAAAATGCTAGTGAATCCTTTGTTTAATAGTCGACGAGAATTAGTTTTAGGAAATGAGTACATAAGTTTGGGTCATGTCAAAATGGTTTTTTCACACTTTTAAAGTGGATGATCACAATCTTAAGGGTGAAGATATAGAGAGGATGGATCGACAAAATTGGGGTTCTGCACAATGCATTGCTTCAAGGCATGTTCAAAGGTGCTTGAAAGAGTTGAGAAGTACACCAAGTGGAAAGTTAGAGAGGACACTAGCTACAGAGACTTATCTCATGACTATTACTGACTACATTGACATATTTATGTCGCATAGTTTGAGTCTTTGGAAAAGAGTGTGAAATAGTTCACGATTTCATCATTTCTTCACATTATGGTTATGTTCGGTACATAAACAATATCATACTAATGTAAACATAATTTTCATCAATAGAGAGGCATATCAATGTGTGAAAATTTCTTGTGATTTTGCATTTTTGTTGACGAGATTGTTTCGAAATCAATACTCTAACTTTCCATATGTTTTGCATCTAATTGGGTCAGATGTATGTGCAAAATTCTTTAGCAAAGTTGGTGGGATGATTGGAGTGGAGAGGGCCTATGATTTCACTAACTTTATTCATGTTGTTTGAACCCTTAATAGAGTTTTTTAACAAGAATCAAATCCCAAGGGCTCCATCTTAATAATTCTCATAAGAAGCAAGAAAGAATTTGGAATAGATTTCGCCAAGAAACAATACATAATATTGACATATTGTGACAATATGATTCAATATCCACATATGCTAAAATCGTAGAAGCCCTTAAAATTGTATTGAAGGATAAACAAGACATTTTATCAACTCTTGGAATGAAACTAGAAAATTACACTTAGTCTTCTTGGTGGGTTAAACCATGGAGAGAGGATCAAAATTATCCAACATTCCAAATTGTGGATGAAGTAGTTGATGATTCTCCACCAAGTTGTTTGAACTCTATATTCCAATATTTGTATTCATTGTTACGCAATGAAAGTGAATTTCAAATAATGGAAAGTGAGTGGATACATGAGTTGGATGAAATTTTATATTCTATTGATGAAAATGCAAGAAATATTATAAAATTGTTGGTGGAATTTGATGGTAAGGATATGTTCAGAGAATAATTGGTTAGTCAGTTGAATGGAAATCTGACATTATCCAAATATAGGTTGACAAAAATGAGAAATGGGATCTACCTCTAGGCAAGATGGGAAGGCTCCACAGAAGGGTGTTTCAATTGGCTTTGGAATTGGATCATATTGTGGGGTGTTGTTTGAAAGCAACTCAATTTCCCCCACTGAACATACTACAAGAAAAGGTGTTCCTCAAAGTACAAAGAAAGGTGTTTCTTGTGGAATGTTGTACATTGGTTGGGTTCAATGAATAAGGAAGAATGATGGTAATAGGGTGTTTGATTGCCATAATGACATTGAAATTTTGGATAGATTAGAAGGCATCAAGCTTAAATAATGTTGGTATAGTAGAATAAAAGGGTAACGCAGGTATATGCATGATTTGACAGATCATGCTTTTGTACAACTTGAATCTATTATAGCAATCACTAGCTTATCATACAATGCTAGGAATGATACATACAAATTAGAATAAAGTGATTACAATTTTTTTTTTTTTTTCAGATTTTGTGAAGAATTTGAACAAGTTTAATTTTCAAAATATTCGACGTTCACTTTCCTTATGTATTTTCATATGTTGGATCATTTATAAATAATTATTGGTTGTATTTTTGTTTATTTCTTTGTATGAATATGATCTTAATTTTTTACTTTTTTGGCATTAGGTCTAGTGAATAGTTCAAATGGTGAATGTTCGAGATAACTCAAAGTTTTTTCACTAGCCATTCCTATTTTTGTAGTTATGTTTTGTTCAAACATTTATTTGCTATTTCCTCCATAAAAACAATATAATTACATACCTATATAACTATATGTACCCCTTATCTCAACACATATATACAATTTGGAGATAAGTGTATCCCTTGCCTCAATACTTGTGTTGGATGCCTTCTATTTTGTTTGCTCTGAAGTTGGTCCATTTAATCATGAAAAACAAGAAGAGTTAGTTCTTTTTTCATGAATATGTTTTGTAGATAAGTATGTGGTTCTTCTCACTAAATGTTAATGTTTTCCTTGAAATTTTTAGATCAATGGTTCACTTGCTAGAGGGGATATCAAGGATCTGATGGAATGAGGTTCAAAATTAGGACGGTTTCTACCCACTCAAGTCAACATATTTACACCAGAGAAGCTAACATGTGAAGTGCATTTTGTTTTGAAATTTTGTGTGGTAGTTGGGTTTCCTATTTTTTAAATTGGATATATAAATCAAGTTTATGGTTCAAATGTGTCATTAAAGTCTTTTTGGAAGTATTAATATTTTGGCCATATGCATGGGGTCTACAACAATGAAATTGCACTTGTGTACTATTGACAATTGAGTCCCAAATAATATTTTTGGCATTAACTTTCACTAAACGACATTAACATTAGTTTCTATTGGCAGAGGCTTTTGGACAGGTGATGGTAGTTGGTTTTCAAATTGTTTGCAACTTTATTGTGATATGTTCTTTTGGTAGATTTGAAGGGTGATGACACTTTGCTTTCTTATTTTTGTCTATATTGATATATATGTGTTTGATGGGCCTTGCAACATGTGTGTCTAATCCAAGGGGTATTTGAAGGTAAATGGTATCTAAGTTTTTGTAACTTTCGGATTGACAAGATTTTGATAGGGTGAATGGTATGTAAATTTTAATTGATTTTCTTTCTCCAAAGAAAGAATGCATAAATTTATATTTCATGGTTTGGAAAAGGAAAATACATATCAAATTTCTTATAGTATTCCATATCACCTCCAAAAGGGAAAAGCAGGCCACTCGCTGGCCATTTTTCACAAACTTTCATACAAAATATACATATGATCTCTCTCAAGAACACAACTAGAAGAAAAAAAATGTTTATGAGCGAGGCAGGTTGTCAATGGGAGAATAAGATGAGGAACAACCAAATATGAGGAATAACCAAAGAATTAAAAGTATTTCTGATTTAGTCTTTTCACGTTTACCTTATAGTAGAATCATTTATTATTGTGTGTTGATAGATTGTTAACAGGATTTGGAATGGGAGCCATATCTTTCACAAGCAGTATCCCACTCCCTCATGTGCCCTTCCTCCTCCAAAACCTTTGATAAGGTATCTACTATGGTAATGATGTCGATCCTTTGATGTTATTTACATGTTGTGGTAAATCAAGGTACAAGTATATATAACTAAGATAGCTATGAAGAACTTGCAAGGAGCTCTTGGTACTATAAATCATGTGAGTTTCCTATTCTTAATTTATTATGTTTTTCACATTGGGAATATAGCTTCATCATGGTTTTCTGAGGAGCCATATTTGCATGTATGTAAGTGACTTGTAAAGCCTTAGAAATCTTAACTGTCACTTACCAAAGTCTCTTTTCTGTGGAACAACTTTCAGTTACTATTGGCATAGCACTGGCATATTTATTTGGGTTTGTTTTATGGAGGCTTCTGGTAGTTATAGGTATGTGATTAGTAAGAAGGGTTTACAAATCATAAAAAAATTATTGTCTTTTTCTCAAAATATTAAAACCAAGAGCTCTTGGGAGGCGTTGTAGAACTAGTTCTCAATTTTCTGTTGCTTATTGGTCTCTCCATTATCCCAAAATCTCCAAGATGGTTGGTAAGCTTTTATAAACCCTGAATTATTGTAATAAATGATATGAACTTCATAAGCTAGAGAAATTTTGTGTCTTATGATATGTAAAACAAAAATATTATCTAACATCTATTCATGTTGGGAGTAGTTTAAAATAGAAAAGAAGTCAAATTTTGAAGCTTCGTTACAGGCTCTTCATGGCCCTAATAATGATATTTCAGTTGAACAAGATGAAATTAAGGTATAGGGTCTCTGTCTTTCAGAATTGTGATCCTTTTGTTTCTTTCTTCTCGTAATCTCACTTTGTATTAATGCTCATTTAGGATTATGTTTTCCTTACTCTAGTAATGTTGCCATTTGTTACCATTGTTCAACAAATTTTCTAGATTTCTTGTGCCCTTGGTAATATTTCTTGTGGGTTACCTTGTGAGTTAATCATACACACATGTAGTTTGTATATTTGTCTAATATTCCTTCCAATAGATATTTTAGAGCAAACATTTTCAATGGTTGTGATGTACTGATTGTGTATTTTTTTAGCTGAAAAGATGCAATGATTATACATATCTCAACAGGAAATGTTAGTTGCATTAAATTTAGAGGCTTCAGTTTATAGATAGATTTAAGTTCAATAATTGTACTAAATTTGTCCAATTTCATTTTGCATTGCAAGTAATGGCATTCATGATGCTGAAACATCATAATAAAAATAAATGTGACTAGTGAAGTTATGGCATGTCATTATCTCTAAAAGAGATTATCAAGTGTATACAATCACCGAGTATAATGTACCTTTAAGTGCTTGAAATGGCTAAAAGGTTTGTTTTCAAGTCATGATATTCAAGAATTATCTTAAAATATCACAAATGATTTAATATTGGTGAACTATTGACATTTTTGTAATATTTTTGCTTAGTGATTGTTAAATTATATAATCTTTGCTCTAAGTTACTAGTTAATATTTATTTCATTAATTTAATTAGTCATAGAATGATTGGGAAACAAATATATGGAACTATTCTTAAAATGTGGCTCTCATTGTTGCAGGTGTATACTACTATCACTCCTATTGTCCACATTGTGAATGTTGGAAGAAATGTTACAAAATCCTTAGAAAACATCACAGTATGTATGTTCCCTACTTGCCACATCATGTGTAGCTGTAAAAAGTGAATGGAGCATCCGAGAATGGCTAAAACCTTTTATATTTTATGTTCAAGTGAGAGCATGGGGATGAGGAGGGGGAGGGAGAGGGATTTCATGCCTACATGAAATTTATACATAGTTAATTGGGATTTGAAGCACTTACGTCATAGATATATTCCTACTATACTAGAGCCTTATGGATATGTCTGACTGGGTGAATCTTTGTAAGAAATTCATGAAGGGATGGATTTCTCTATGTATCAAGAACAATTTGGGATTTTATGCATTAATTTTTCAACATATGGATGAGAACTTGCTACGAGAAGCAATGACAAATCTATGTATGTTTATGATCTAGAAATGAACATGTGTTCTTTAAAGATAACAACTCATGAGGTGTTGTGTACTTTTTCCTTATGATACATCCACAAGCATAGTAATTTTTAATTTTGTCAAATTTTTTCTTATGCTATATATCTATAATGTATTTTTCCAAGAACCTTATATTTTTGTGATATGTTTATGTTCATATATCAAGAGATTCTTTTTCCTACCTTTGATTCATATTGTTATAAACCTAATCTAAAGTTTGTTATTTTTACTGGTGTTATTTATTTTTTTATTACTGGCTTGTATATTGTTGTTATGAACCTAATAAACTACACTAACAAGAAGTTGATAGGTCTATAGTAGTAGATCTAGTGCAACTAGTTTACTTTGGGGGCAACTATAAACTAGAAAAATAGAACAGTATAATTAGGATTAATTTCAACAATAGTAGAAATAAAACAACATTTAGCAAGGAAAACTTCATATTTAAAGAAAAAACTATTAGCAGTTACAAATCCATGCCAAGAACCAAACTATCATAGAATCTTAAATAACTCTACAATAAGATAAATAAGGCTTTCCAAAGAAGGTATTCATCACAATGGAGGCTAATTCCAAGAGTTGTATGGAGTTTTCACTTTATGCAGTCTCTCATAGACTACCCACACACAACATTCACCAAATATCTCCCACTCCTAATGCCTAAGAACCTATTTATAGGAAATGCTCCCACCTTGTCTCTCATCTTTTGCATGTTGGATAACTGAATTTTTATTTAATGTTTACTTTAGCTTTCATGTTTTGTATGTGGGATAACTGATGTAACATTAAAATCCATTGACTAACATAACAGAACCTTCCTTTTATCCTCCTTTTATCCTCCTTGTGACCTTCTTAGTCCATAATGCCTCTTCTCACAGGAATCAAAATTGAAGAATGAATTTAATTCTCATTGGGTCTTGGTTTGATGGTTAAGTAAGGGTGTTTCACACCACACAATGTTGAAACCCTCCATAGATGGGTTTTCCCTATGCAAGTAGGTTGTTTCACGTAGTTGTGGGGTGACTTTGACGAAATAGGTATGTCCACTTGTAGCATCTCAGTTGAACTAATTCTTTTGGGATTTTTTTTAGTGTTGTAAGCTGGCTACATTCCATTTTAATGCTCCTAGAATGGGAAACTCAGAAAAATCACTTTAAAATAAATGATTTGATTAGGGATCTGATCAAGGATAATGGGTTTACACATAGCACTAGGCATGTGTAAATAAATATTCAAAGAGATTAAGCTTGGTGGGGTTTGGATTTGTGTAGATGTTGGTCTAGTGGGGTTTGGATTTGTGTAGATGTTGGTCTGATGGGGGTTGGATTTGTGTAGTTTTTGTTATAGGGGGGATTGGATTTCTGTATTTGTTGGCTTGTTGGGGTCTCTCTTTCACATGCATTGATTATGTGTCTTTGTGATTGTTGTTTTCTATTAGTGTCTTATGTTAGATGTTGGTATAGTAACATTAAGCTTTGGTACATGGAGTTTTTTGGCCTTTGTAGTAGGTAAATCTATTGGGAATTGGGATTGAATTCCTTAGTGTTGGTCATTAAATTTCATAGTTCTTATCAGTGTGGAACTGTACCATATGAGGTACTAATGAGAATTAGTATATATAGGAGATTATTATAGCATATGACTTCATATTTGGTTCATTCAATTCTCCTTTGGTTATTTATGGTTACTTAGGTCATAACATCTGCGAACCACAAGATCAAATTTTCTTTATTCATTATGAAGCTGTATGTACCATGCATTTCACTTCTTGCATTGAGGCATCTCACAATATCCATGTCTTAGTATATACAGTGCATTTTTTCCTTCTTATATCTATTCTTGGAAGTGATTCAAGGAACATGCCTTTAAGAGATTTGCTACAAAGAGTGGACCTCCTTTGGCTTAGGTGAGATTTGTAAACTAGTTGAATAAATATTCTGCATTGATCAACATCTTGTTGTTTTCTACATTTTTTGGGAAGAAAATAATGTTTCTTAATTCTTGGATAGGTGTTTCTTAAATTAGTCATTTGTTGTTTCTTTTGCTTGCTTAGGAAGTTTAAAAGGATTACACATCTTTTATTTTGCATTTTTCTGGTACTCTGATAATTGTTTGAGCTTATCATTGCTTTAGTAGAGTCTATCATATAAAAATTTGTATATCCACATTACATTCTAATTGGCTTGGATCCTATGTTTTCAATTTCCCATGGTCGAATGACTCAAACATAGGTTTATTCTCATATTTTTAGTATCAAATACTGAGTTTGAGGTTTGACTCAGTGATGAACCAAACCAAGGTTATTTTACCTTTTTGCACTTGCATTGAGAGTAGTGAGGTGCATATATAGTATAGGTAGATGTTTCATGTCTAAAATATTAATAAACTAAGTCATTAAACTAAAAGATTAAAAAATCATATTATAATATTTTCAATATATAATCATAAAATGAACAAGAATAGATCCATCTTAAAAATATTATTTTTGACATGGGAAGTTTTTGTAGTTTCATAAATGAGTACATGTATTAGAAATTCCACTTTCAACATTTAAAAAAAACATCTGCTTTTTATATTAGGGGATTATAATTGTTGAGGGTTTTACATAACAATATTTTAGTTGCTTTGCAGGTCTAGTGGTTGATGATATATTTCAATGGCAAACCACAATTATGGGACCTCCTGATAGTATATGTAAGGGTTTTATTTGTGGTTACTATTCATTTTCCTCCTGATTACCAATTCAAGCCTCCAAAGGTATGCTAATCAGCCATGAACTATCTAGATTTGCGCATTATTTATTTTGATAGGTGCTATGCTTATTTTTCGATTACTTATGTGTTTGTAAGCTTTCCTTTTTATGTTCCTTAGATTGAAGAGTTTAGAAATGAGTTTGAATTTTGTTACTAGCCTTAAAATTTATCCTTTGTTATGCAACCAACTCACAAAATAGAAGAAAATATATATGAACGACTTGAGAAATAGCCTCTTTGAAGGGGCAACCTCATTTACATCACATAAATGAACAATTCTAGGATGATACATGTTAGCGCTTGGAATTCACCTAGGCTGAGATAGACAAACTCTTAAGGCTACATCAAACCATTTCACCTCGTAGCTAGCCCTACGAGGTATGAGAAGGCTCTCTCGGGTCAGATTTGATAGATCTTTCAATATGATTAGGCTGACCAATTAAGAATAAATATTTTAGGCTAGTAAATTGATAGGGGGGTTGATTTAATGATTTTTGGGGTTTTTGGTGGCAATTGGAGGGAGTGCAATTCAGGGTGCGGGGATTGAGCACAGTTTTTGCAGGGGGATCTTTGGGGCAAGGTAGGAGTGAGTGCTGATGCCTTAATCTGAGATGGATGGTCAAGAATGATAGAGGAGGAGCTAAAGAGGGCAAACAAAAACTTTGAATCCTCTTTAGACAGTGGAAAACATAGATATTGAACAAACTAAAAAGCTGAGCATGTCAAAGCATGAATTCAAACTTTACCACTTCATCTGTCCAATTAGAAGCAAAAGAGAGGTGTGGAATACATAAACAAACTTACAAGAACATCTAGAGAACACACCATCAACACAACAATCCACAAGAATCCACAATGATGTCTGCAAAACCCTGGCCTTCCTTTTCCTTAAATTGCAGAGATAGATGTACAATATACAATAAAGCTTTCTCCCACAAGAGTCCAACCATGAAAATGAGAAGGAGAGAGCATAATATAGACCATCTAGACCATCTAACTCCTTTCCCCACCTCTAGGGGTCGAGCTCAGCTTCCTAGGAGCAGTTTGAACTAATTCTAAACTAAGAACTAGAAAATAGGCAGCCAAACAACTTGCCTCTATTACTTAGCTAACTCATCCATGCATTAATTTTTCACTTTTTACATCATGGAAGCTTCTAGAAGGGTAAAGAGAGATAAAATCTATCAAAGTGCCATGAAAATATTACATTTATCCATCATCTACAAGTAAAAATGGTCAATCATAGTCAAAACAGTGTTTTTTGACAAACAAGGTCAATTCTGGTAAAGCTGGCTCGAATGGTCGCGCCCCCTGTTCAAATGGTCGCGCCCCTTTGCAGCTACTTTTGAGTTGGTTCCACTGATCCAAATCAGGTGCAAGATGGCTCATTGGAAAGCTTGGTCTGTCTACTTTCCATCCCAAGTGGAATTTCTGAATTTGGAGTTGTTTTTCCCCCTCAAAAACCATTTCTCCCAAGGTCACTTTCTGCAACTCAAAAAGTGGGCAGAAAGTCATTTTTTTGATGTATTTTGAGCTTTTGGAGGCTCAAATCTCAAAATTAGGCTTCTCGCAAGTATTGGTAATTTTTCTCTTTGCATTCCCTTTCCAAAAATGCCAAGTTTTCAAAATTCCGAGCAGTCCTCCAAAATGGTCTCACCCGGGGTGAGACCATTCCAATGGCCTAAACCTGTAAATTGCACAAAAAATTCACAAATGACAAAATTTTCTCCAAATTTCTTGAAATTTTGGCTGGGAGTCCCCAATCAAGTACCATGCTCAGTCAAAGAGGCTTTGGCCAAAGTTTGGAGTGGATCGGGCGTTTTCCTTCGTTTTTGTGCTTTAGCCAACCGTCCTTGGAGCACCTTCGTTTCTCGCCGGTATTTTTGACATTTCTCTCAAACCATGACACCTGTGTAAAAAGTGAAAGAGGTTTTGCTTCCTTGGCATGTTGTGGACAAAAACCTCTCTCAGTTTTGCAAAATTCATCTTTTATTGCTCAGAAACAGCTTTTGAGTGAAACTTGTCCCGATGTGTGAAACAAGGGATTTTGTCGAAATGGAGCGAAATGAAGGGGATAGAGGGCTTCTAAATTCTTGGGGAAATTTTTGGGAGTAGGGAGGGATGTTAGGAAGTAGGGGAAAGTGGAATCTCAGAGATTGAGTGAGGGGAAGGGGTCAAAAAGGACAAAACACAGGCCAAACCTAGAAAATTGCCAGGTTGTAGCTAGAAACTAGGGTTTGTGCAAAAATGAGGAATTTGGTGGATCTAAGGGATGGGAAGTGTTTGATAAGGTACTTTAAGGATAGGGGAAGGTGTATGAACATCAGGAAACAAGTTTTTCCGGTGATTTGGCCGCCCAAGAGAAATCGCCTTCAAAACCCTAGGAGAGGGAATTGACCTTGCCTGGGTGGCAACTGAAGCATGAACAAAGTGTAAAATGACTCATTTGACACTGACATGATAATGAAAACCCTATGAATGATGATAAACTCAGCTGAATGATGACATGGACTGACATTTGGGCAACTTTGAACAGAGTGAAAGCAAACCCTAGACCTAATGCTTAGTGACCAAATTTTGCTTGAAAACTCTTTGAAATGACAAAATTTGACCTTGACACTTCAAAATCACTTTGTAAGAGCATATTTGATCACTGTAGGAAGGCTGGAAAGACTGACACTAACATTGGCTCCAATGGGGATGGTAGCTCTTTGGAGGTGTCAAGAACCTTAGACATCTGGGAGAGCAGACCAGTGCTTGCAACCATTGGGCGATGGAGTCATGATTTACACCTTTGACACAAAACTTTGACACATTTATTGAATGAAAACTTGACTGAAACCTAACTGAAACTTAACTCAAACCGACTCGATGGCAAACTGAAATAACTTGAAAAAACTCACTCAATAGACCAAACACAAATGACTCATGACCGACTTAAAACAGAACTTTACAAAGCTTTTTGAAGGGCAGCAGTCCATCAAGATTTGAAATCATGATGACAACCACCGGTGTTTCTTACAAGACTATATACATCAAACTATATCAAAATGCCAATGCAACCAATCAAGCAGATGCCTTCTTGATTGATTCTCCCAATCAGATCGCATGATCAACAATAGATACTGGTAACCGGGCATCCAAAAACATAGCTGACCATGATCTCCTTCATCACTGAACACTGCAATAAACACTATCACTGCTGGCTGCAACAAACTTGCTAGAGGATCGTGAAAAACATGAGGATTTGCCATTGCCACCTCCTGCTGAAAGAACAAGGTTTCCTTTGCTTCAAATTCTGATCTACCTTCATCATGTGCTTCAGTAAAAGTATGCTCATGGGCTTCAAAAATCTCTGAACAAATGGATGAGCAGATCTCTTCTTGGAAAAACATTTCAGCACATGAAACATATGAAGAATCTGAAAGGTAATCCTGTATGCTATGATCTTCGGTAGTCAGACAATATGGTAGGTGATCTTCATACAATATGACAGCGGGATTATCATCTTTGTGAAGGACAACATTATCGGTTTGCTGATCTACAAGACAATCATCTTCTTGAACAGAGGAAGAATTTTCCCCAACACTTTCCTGACTATGTGTGCATTGCAAATCTGCTGTAGCTTGGGATGTAACAAGACCTTTCAAAAGCTGATCTATCTCCTCTTCAGACAAAGGAGACAATGCCTTTTGGTTTCTTTTGCTTAAACAATAATTATCTTCATATGACAAGGCATTCAAACTATCATTTAGTACTGAGCTATTGAAAGGAGATTCATCACTTACTTGCACAAAGATCTCACCTTGCTGTTCATGAACATCTGAATCCAAAACTCTGTCTATGATCTCAACAGTAGAGATTTCTTTGATGGGTTGCATGCTGCTGTCTTCTGTGGGCAGATCTGAAACAATGTTTGCTCTTTCCTCATTTTCAACCATATTGAAATCTTCAGCCTGATGATCTTGGCAAGTATCCTCTAAGATTTCTATGTGCTGCTGAAATGGATTCTCATACAAAGCCTCCATGATCTCTTCATCCATGAAATTATCATCTTCATAAAACTTCTCAAGGCTTTCAATAAAACTATAGGCATGCTTGCAACAGTCTTGAACTAAATTTAATGATGGATATGAGCCCTTATATCTTTCAATGAACATAGCATGAAAATCCTTTAAATAGTAAATACAAGCAGGCGGCAAACTTTCATACCATGATTGGGCTTTACCTTCCAGAGTGGCCAAGAATATCTTCATCAAGCAATCTTCAGGAAAATCAACCTTCAACTTGCGAATATGCATGTGAAATCTAACCAGATGTAAAGCAGCATCCTTCTTACCATCATCATTAAATGTAGGTAGATTCCTTGACCAATCTACCTTTGGAATCTTATTTGGAAAACCGGGGATGTGATCTCGGCTCAAGGGAGCATATCTTCTTGCGATTAGGTCCATCATGAAAATCTCACAGCTACTGATCTTCCTGCAGTGAAGTCACCATGAAGCACTGATCGCTGGATTCTTCAGTGAAAGGAGTCGCCAGTGAATGATTTCAGCCTTTCAAGTGTCTGATCGTTGTCCACTATCAACAATCAGATCTAAACTTGATATATGTACTGGGGTGAAATGCAAATGAAGTGGTCGTATTCACAAGCTCACGGAGATTGACTGAAGCAGCGTTTATCTACTAATGCTGATGTAAAACAAGAGCGTTTTCGAAGGCTTCTGGTGTAACTTCAGGCTCCGTCTAAGACTTATGAAATAACACGTTCAATGAGAAAAGGTGAGATGTTCTCCCCAGTATGGTCGCCACTATGTTAGCGCTTGGAATTCACCTAGGCTGAGATAGACAAACTCTCAAGGCTACATCAAACCATTTCACCTCGTAGCTAGCCCTACGAGGTATGAGAAGGCTCTCTCGGGTCAGATTTGATAGATCTTTCAATATGATTAGGCTGACCAATTAAGAATAAATATTTTAGGCTAGTAAATTGATAGGGGGGTTGATTTAATGATTTTTGGGGTTTTTGGTGGCAATTGGAGGGAGTGCAATTCAGGGTGCGGGGATTGAGCACAGTTTTTGCAGGGGGATCTTTGGGGCAAGGTAGGAGTGAGTGCTGATGCCTTAATCTGAGATGGATGATCAGGAATGATAGAGGAGGAGCTAAAGAGGGCAAACAACATCTTTGAATCCTCTTTAGACAGTGGAAAACATAGATATTGAACAAACTAAAAAGCTGAGCATGTCAAAGCATGAATTCAAACTTTACCACTTCATCTGTCGAATTAGAAGCAAAAGAGAGGTGTGGAATACATAAACAAACTTACAAGAACATCTAGAGAACACACCATCAACACAACAATCCACAAGAATCCACAATGATGTCTGCAAAACCCTGGCCTTTCTTTTCCTTAAATTGCAGAGATAGATGTACAATATACAATAAAGCTTTCTCCCACAAGAGTCCAACCATGAAAATGAGAAGGAGAGAGCATAATATAGACCATCTAGACCATCTAACTCCTTTCCCCACCTCTAGGGGTCGAGCTCAGCTTCCTAGGAGCAGTTTGAACTAATTCTAAACTAAGAACTAGAAAATAGGTAGCCAAACAACTTGCCTCTATTACTTAGCTAACTCATCCATGCATTAATTTTTCACTTTTTACATCATGGAAGCTTCTAGAAGGGTAAAGAGAGATAAAATCTATCAAAGTGCCATGAAAATATTACATTTATCCATCATCTACAAGTAAAAATGGTCAATCATAGTCAAAACAGTGTTTTTTGACAAACAAGGTCAATTCTGGTAAAGCTGGCTCGAATGGTCGTGCCCCCTGTTCAAATGGTCGCGCCCCTTTGCAGCTACTTTTGAGTGGGTTCCACTGATCCAAATCAGGTGCAATATGGCTCATTGGAAAGCTTGGTCTGTCTACTTTCCATCCCAAGTGGAATCAAAAACCATTTCTCCCAAGGTCACTTTCTGCAACTCAAAAAGTGGGCAGAAAGTCATTTTTTTGATGTATTTTGAGCTTTTGGAGGCTCAAATCTCAAAATTAGGCTTCTCCCAAGTATTGGTAATTTTTCTCTTTGCATTCCCTTTCCAAAAATGCCAAGTTTTCAAAATTCCAAGCAGTCCTCCAAAATGGTCTCACCCGGGGTGAGACCATTCCAATGGCCTAAACCTGTAAATTGCACAAAAAATTCACAAATGACAAAATTTTCTCCAAATTTCTTGAAATTTGGGCTGGGAGTCCCCAATCAAGTACCATGCTCATTCAAAGAGGCTTTGGCCAAAGTTTGGAGTGGATCGGGCGTTTTCCTTCGTTTTTGTGCTTTAGCCAACCGTCCTTGGAGCACCTTTGTCTCTCGCCGGTATTTTTGACATTTCTTTTAAACCATGACACCTGTGTAAAAAGTGAAAGAGGTTTTTCTTCCTTGACATGTTGTGGACAAAAACCTCTTTCAGTTTTGCAAAATTCATCTTTGATTGCTCAGAAACAGCTTTTGAGTGAAACTTGTCCCGATGTGTGAAACAAGGGATTTTGTCGAAATGGAGCGAAATGAAGGGGATAGAGGGCTTTTAAATTCTTGGGGAAATTTTTGGGAGTAGGGAGGGATGTTAGGAAGTAGGGGAAAGTTGAATCTCAGAGATTGAGTGAGGGGAAGGGGTCGAAAAGGACAAAACACAGGCCAAACCTAGAAAATTGCCAGGTTGTAGCTAGAAACTAGGGTTTGTGCAAAAATGAGGAATTTGGCAGATCTAAGGGATGGGAAGTGTTTGATAAGGTACTTTAAGGATAGGGGAAGGTGTATGAACATCAGGAAACAAGTTTTTCCGATGATTTGGCCGCCCAAGAGAAATCGCCTTCAAAACCCTAGGAGAGGGAATTGACCTTGCCTGGGTGGCAACTGAAGCATGAACAAAGTGTAAAATGACTCATTTGACACTGACATGATAATGACAACCCTATGAATGATGATAAACTCAGCTGAATGATGACATGGACTGACATTTGGGCAACTTTGAACAGAGTGAAAGCAAACCCTAGACCTAATGCTTAGTGACCAAATTTTGCTTGAAAACTCTTTGAAATGACAAAATTTGACCTTGACACTTCAAAATCACTTTGTAAGAGCATATTTGATCACTGTAGGAAGGCTGGAAAGACTGACACTAACAATACAAATGATAAGTCCTCCTTGGTATATATAGGAGTCTAAGGGGTCACAATATGATCAGAGCCTACCTAACAACAATAATGTAAGGGAACAACCATAACAATAGTGGGATTCTATGGGGTACAACTATAACAACATGGGGGATACACGTGCACAACCATAACAATAGGGACTACATTAACAATAACGATAAGTGGAATACACTACTCTTACAGGGACCTAACATGTCCCTCTCCTTCAAAAAGGTGTTTTCCTCAACGTTTGAGTAGCTCCAGATGCTTTTGTATAAAATTTTCATCCTTCCATGTGGAATCTTTAGTGGGTAAGTTCTTCCACTTAATGAGATACTCTAAAATTAATTGGTTTCATTGTTGTCGGGTTCTTTTTTCCTTGACTACGTGAGGCTCGAATATGACTTTTCCTTCTTCGTCAAGTTCTGGCACTACTATTTGAACTGGGATCTTGTCACTGATAACCTTCTTTAAGGATGAAACATGGAAAACTGGGTGTACTTGAGAAGATGCAGGAAACTCCAATTTGTGTGCCATAGTACCTATCTTTTACAGCACCTTGTAAGGACCATAATACTTGGGTGATAATTTATTATCGTTCTTAGATTGCATGAGGGACAATTTTCATATGGTTATAGTCATAAAAATACCTTGTCTCCTACATCAAAACTTATTTCACTGTGATGTTGATCTGCATGTTGTTTCATTCAATTTTGCGCCGGAGTGAGGTTATCATTTAAGAGTTGGAGAACTTGTTTTTGATGCTCGATGTTATCTTCCACTGCTTGAACCTTAGAATTTTCTCTTAAATATGATGTGATGGATGCTAGATGATATCCATAAATTGCAATAAATGGGGTCATTTTTGTTGTAGTATGGAAGGAAGTGTTATACCATATTCAGCTAGAGGTAACCACTTGACCCATTGTGTTTTTTTATCGGATACAAAGCAACAAAGATATACATTGGGATGATAAGATTAGCTATTAGCTAATTGAGTACCAAGGAAAGAAAATAATTCCGTTCAAAAATTTCTAGTGAAAATGGGATCTTTGTCACTTACAATAATCTTTGGGTTTCCATGTAGCAGTTGAATTGTTTCCATAAATGAGTAGCTACTATACTCGATTTAAAAGGATTATATAATTCACACAAGTGTGCATAATTGGTAAGTTTATCAACTACCACCATGATTGTTATCGGGATAAGTGTCTATTCAGAACGACTCTATCCCACTAAGGTGTGACAGTTACCTTAGAAACAAACAGAGAAAACTACTTTTGTATTCTTCTTTATGAACTATAAACAAAGAGGAATAGGATGAACCAACCTGTGTCTTGTGCTAGTCCTTTGATCCAATCTCTCTCTTCTTTGATAGCTTCCAGCTACCTGCTTCCTTACTTTCCCAGCTTCACCAAGTTCCTGTAAGATCACAGAAGAAGAAAACTACACAAAGACATGGATTTATATTCATAAATAGCTTAGGATCAGATTTATCTAAACATACAAATGTAACAAGCATCAATGATACACAAGCATGTAGGAGAAACTCAAATAGTTTTATTGATATAACAAGAAGATCCAGGAGGACTTACAACCGATGATTCCTGATCCAGCATCAACCTCCCAGCAAAGAAGCCCCTCATCACCTCCAACAAAGCATAAATCACCCAATACTTTGATATCAATCTCAAAACCAACAACAATTCTTTGCAATGTACAAAATTCCAGCCTCTCGATCTCTGGGATGAGGGATCCATATATAGATGTATGCAAGGAGTATGAGTCAGCGTATGATTTGACTAGTGTCTTCTCTCTGTCAGTTCTTGCTTCCACTTGGAGACTAAGAGCCTCTTACTCATCCTTGGTGGAATTCAGTGAGGCAAGTGTCATTGGAGAAGATTCTGGAAGCTTCCATTGTCTCTCCACCTCGTGGAATGACTCTGCCACTTGTCATTTCCCACTCACTGCACCCTGGTAGTGCATTTAGGTGCGTTGAAACACACCTAGCTAGTGGGCTTGGGTGCTATGCAATGCACTTGGCTAGTGGAGCAGCTGAAATGATCCTGATTTGACTGATTCTGAGCAGTTTCTAGTGGAGAACTTCTGGGAGAAGCTGTAATTTGTTGACCTTGTTCCTTTAGGAGTTAGAACAACACTTTTAGGGACTTAGGAGCCCTTGGTTTATGGACATTTCATGCTTAGAGCTGTAAGGCACAAAAATTTCTATAACAGTTGCCCCCTAAAGTATGAGGCCGTTTATCGGGTGAAATGCTTTATTAGGAGGATCCGAAGTTCTTTCAATGCTGGAAGGAGACCTGTAATAAGATACAATACAATACATTATCTTCATACTGTTTTCATGATCTAGCTGAGGCAGGCATTCCCATGCTAAGCTTTATAAATTCATTTTCATGTACATAGGACAGACAACCGTCTGATGGGAGATTGATGATTCTGATAGAGCCATCATCCTTTTGGTAGGATGATTATCTGTGCTGCAATGCTGTACATTTCAATGTCTTTATTTTCCTGAATATATATCGTAGCCCGGATGGATGAAACTAGATCCGGGGTCTTCAATCTCGTCTGATCTTCACTCAAAGTACAAGTCGATCCATGCGAGAAATGTCTTGAAGTCGAACATGGAAAGACATCGCTTGATTACGAGTCAATGATGTAAACTATTAACAAGCGCAAGAGGAATCACCGATAACGATAATGACCCTCAAGGTACTGTAGTACAATGCACGTGGTGTGAATAAAGGACTTGGCGTCGAACACCACGCAAAATCTTTCGGTTGAAGGTCATTGATGTATACCTGTCGCCGGAAGTGAGAAACTTGCCATTGAGGCATGCAAGCTTCAAAGTACTGAATGGGTTGTTCCTAGATCAACTTCTTGGATAATGAGCTGATGTCGACAAGAAGCGATCTGTCAAAGGAGGGCCTTAATGAATCCCACATCAATGACACGGAACAGAGCAAATGATTTTGATGGAGGTGAAAACGATCTGATGATATATGGTTCAGGATGGCGGTCATGAAAGAATGAAGTATAATGTATGGTAGTGGATGGGACACAGGTGACTTCTCTGGATGACTTCTCTTGAACATGTCGGCGACACTTAAGTGATGGATTGGTAGCATTTACCCCAAATGTGGATGGTATGGCGTGACCATGGTGATGTGACTGGTGAATGAAACAACCCAACCCGACTCGGGGACGGAGTGGAAGTGTCTTGTTCAAGAGCGACTTGCTACCAATAAAGATTCTTTGAGTTTTCTTCCCAATTTTTCCCTAGTCATTGCTGACCAGTACCTCTTTATTTTTGTCAAGCTTGAGGAGGATAACATATGCTTGTTCTATAATTTTCCCTTTGGGCAAACCCATCGCTATGTTTTAACGAGCCTAGCGATAGTGAAACTCGTTCTTGTCTAAAGACAAGTTTGTCGCTATTAATCTTTTTAACGAGTCTAATGACAAAGATAACTCGGTCCTTTTCATTTTTAGAGAGTCTGAAAAGGTACGTAAAGGTAACTCCAAAATTCCTTTTTCGTCATCTAATCCCTTAAGTCCGAAAAAGTATAAAACAATACAGAAGGGATGAATTTTCGATTAGCTTTAACGAGCCGAACAAAACAAGCACTCGATCTTTTTGTGCAATAATCCCTCAGGTCCAAAAAGATTAAAATCTAGAGGAGGGATAGCACTTCCGGTCGCTTTAACGAGCTGGAAGGCCAAAACTCGGCAATCTTTTCATATTTTACGAGTCAGTTGAAAAGAGCTTAAAGAAGACTTGTCTTTTGAGGAACGAGTGATAAAATGGGTAGCAGCTGATTCCAGGTAAGGTTTGGAATTTTCCAATCACGACAGTGTCACAAGGATGGCTAGTGAAATCACTCTTCGCAGCTGTTCCTCAAAATGAGTAAACAATCAAATGGAGGTGAATGATCGGCCAATGGAAAAGTGGAGGTGACTGTGCAAACACGACCAAGGCTTTAATGGCTGAAATGTTTCATTCACGGTGGTTATTTACAGGGGAATAGTTCATTTTTTAACGAGCTTAAACACGGGTGGAAACATTTGCTCATGTCTTATGTTTATTTTTTAACGAGCTTGAACTATGTGCTAAAACGGCTCGATTAATCCAGTCATATGATAAGAATGTCTCATATAAAAATGGCAACTTTTAGATTTTTGCCCCACATCCTTTCTTTATGCAAGTTTGGTGACGACTAATCCTACGAGTTTAAAGGGTTAGCCTACGGGTTTAAAGGGAGGACCTAAAAATTTAAAAAATAAATAGTCGCCCTTCACTTGCACTCCAAAAGGTTTGCATGCCCCCAGGTATAAAATATGGTTTCAAGGTTACCCCTCAATTTGCAGACAAAACATTTTTTCTATCAGGAGAGGCCTACCTCTTACAGGTTACCCAAAGATTGCTCTATTCACACAGCAAACAAAACACTTCTTCGGCGATGTCTACCGAGATAAACAAAGGTGAGCGACGATGTCCGCCAACTCACATAACTTTGACAAGAGAATCTTATTCTAGAATAACCCCTCTTCCACCAACGGACAGGGTACAGACTAGTCATATTCTCCCACGGAAACCTACCCTATACCCGAAGTTTTCCTGCCGAAGCAGACCAGGACGCATTCCCCCTGGGTTTCAGTCATATCCCTCCGAATTACTCACGCTTATCGAGAGGACAGACTGGGGATTGAGAAATTTCTTGCGTGAAAAGACAATTTAGGGATGGTATATGACTATTTGCTATGCGTGATCCGAGAAATGAAAGCTGGTCCACGAGTTTGACCACTCTTCCTTCGTGCGGAAAACACATTACTCTAAAGAGTGAGGAGACGATGGCTCCCATGCAATAAATATAGTCTCGTCCAAGGAGTAGGTTATAATCCAAGGGTCCTTGAACTACCATTACGTTCATGCGAACTGTCTTCCTTCTCAATGTTATGGGCACATCGGGAAGGATCCCTAAAGGTCGACTGGTTCCTTTATCAAAGCCTGTCAGATTTCTCATCTCAGGCGAAAGCGATGGCGAACCAAGCGCTTTCCAAGCAATAGAGGAAAGGATACTCACAGAAGCCCCCTCATCTATGATGGTACCAGCCATGACCATTCTATATATTTGAACGATAATTCAGAATGGTATGCTTGCTGGCAAACGGGGTCTGCCTAGTTGATTCCAGTCGAAGGAGACAACTAGGTTGCTTGGAGGTGGGACCGAATAGACGGCCGGGTATGGCTCTAACGAACTTCCTTCCTGCAGTAAAGGAATGGGTAGATTTCCCCCATGTTCGTCGGAGTCTGTGTTGATGAAGAGAATTTGGACGGTGTTATCCTTGTTCTCTTCAGTGACTGTATCATCCGAAGATAAAACCTCTGAAGGCAAGACCGGGTCAACTGCCGCCTCGACCTTTTGACTTTCATCTGGTATGGATTCAGTTGGTTTATCTTCAATGATAGGCGCTTCAGCCGACCACCTGAGCGGGCTAGCTGGATTCTCAAATAGTGACGGACTCGGCAAGAGTTTTTTATATCCAGGAGGAAGTCGTAACGGTGAAACCGGACGATCATCCAAAACTCTTTTAGCTTCGTCTAAGAAGGGACAACGGTGGAGGGCATGGTTGCCTTCGCACAATTTACAAGGAAATCTGGCTTTCCCCTTTTCTCCTGGGGCTTCACTTTCACTAGTTGACGGTGTGCTTTCAACATGATCACCAGAGGTTGATGACACCGGATTGCGCAAACGAGGAGACTAGTCCCTTAGTATCCAAGGGATGCAAGGACAATCTCTGTGAAAGTGGTCTCCTTTGCAAATGACACATGGTGATTTAGGCCTGGTCGGTGCAGTGTGTGGATTTTCGTTAGACGACACTTGGTTTCCCCCATTCGCCTTTGGCTCCTTCCTCTTTTTCTCTTTCTTCTTCTTTTCCTTCTTCTCCTTAGGAACTTGGCCTTTAGCTTTACCAGTTCCATCAAGCGAAGAGGAAGGAGGAGAGGAAGAATTAGAGGAAGTAGAAGGATGGTGGGTAACTCTGGACTCGTCTAATTGCTGATTTGATTGTTCAGGAATGGTGGTGTTCTGAACGACATTGGTTGAGAAGAGCCATACTGGCAAGCCAATTGTCAGTCCTAGAAGCGACAATGTGGCCATATGGGGCACACCAACATCTCCCCAAGAGGAGAAGGGACTAGGATTTCCACCAAGGGGAATTCCTTGGTTGGTAGGCTCCATTTTCTCAACCCAAGATCAACGTAGGAAAAGGGTATGAATATTCCATTTAAAATAAATTTTAACACGCTTTGACACAACTTGTTTTTTCAGTTTTTAAGAGTCAAGAAAAAACAAAAGCTGACTCTAGTCTCCTTCGATTTTTAATGAGCCTGAAGTGACAAGTGCTCAGATGGACCTTTTCCGTTAAGGAGTCTGAAAAGGAACAAAAGGGACTGCTCTGGAGGTCTAGGTAGAGGGAGTACCAAACCAATCGCAAAACTGCAGAATACTTTTTATGGTACGGCAGTCAATCTTCCCGAATGCTGTGTTCGGTGCATTGCGATCAGTAGGGCGACCGACACGGCTTCCTATGGATAAAGGTTTTAAGCCTATAGGGGTCTCCCAATATATACTCGACGGTACGTGGGAGCACAAGTCTGTACTGGCACTTATCGTCTCAAAGTGGAGGAATCACCCAACCATCAGTGAGGACAACAGTTACCAGGCTTTACGACGCCGGAATACGTCTCTAGCCTAGACCTCTAAATGTTGTGCGTTAAGTTACAAAGCATTGTTAAGTTCATTGAATTTATTTTAAGTTGATCTTTCTTATGAAGTTTGCCTTTTGGGATCACCACGAGATGTATATGTAATTCCTAAAATGCAATCTAAAGATGATAAACAAACTTTTATCTCTTTTCAGCAATGAAAATCCTAGCTACTAAGGGAAAAGAAAGACACAATCTTTTCGCAAAGAGCAAAGAGCACACTGTAAATGCACTTTTCCTAAATCAAGCCAAACAGACTGCCAATATGCAAATGCACATGCATGTGTTTTGTTTTTCACTTTCTTAATATTGATGCCTAAAAAGAAAGTTGTTGTACAAATCTGAATTCGCTTTCAAGTGAAAAACACAAACAAGCTTCTTTTCGAAATCAAAAGGTAGAGATGATTATGACACTTTATGATTTTGAAATAAATACTCGTTTCGACACTAGAAAGTCACAAATTCAAACCAAAGGCAAAAGTAAAAGCATAATCGACTGTCAACAGCAAATAAACTTTCTCCTATGATCAAAATCGACACTTGCGACAGTTCTGAATCAAAGGACGACTGTATGACTATTCTACTTTTGCAATGGAAAACTGTAAATGACGTAACAAACACACAAAAACATCTGTAGTTTCTTTTATACAACTGAGGCGGAATTACAGCAAGGAAAAGGGGTTTTTAAATAGACACATACACTGATCACAGGCTGCAAAAATCAGAGACAAAACTGAAACAAATGAAGCAAAGAACCTCAGCTGCACAAGGCTAGGCTAATCAGCGCACCTGTTACACAGAGAAACTAGATTGCAACGCAGGTTGCCCTCTCGGGAACTACGCTGAAATGCAGGAACTCTTCACAGTACCTGCGCTGGGGCAGAAACGAGAATTCTATCCGGGTTCTGGGTCACGGTTTGCAGTTTAATCTATGGTTTTTGGCCGAGTAAAAGCAATCAGTAATGCACAATCAGAGGGTAGATTTAAAGAAGGTCTAAGAGCTATCACAAAGGGCAATCAGATCATTTGTGAATCAGCTGTTCAAATCATAAACAGATCCAGTGAATGGATTGAAGCAGCAGATGTCTACTTTGCATTTGTTAATGGCAAATGCAGTTCGATTTGCTACTTCTAAGTTTATGAAACAAACAACAAGAGAAACACAAACAAACTAACTAGACAATCGCTCCCACTGTGGTCACCATTTTGTTATCGGGATAAGTGTCTATTCAGAACGACTCTATCCCACTAAGGTGTGACAGTTACCTTAGAAACAAACAGAGAAAACTACTTTTGTATTCTTCTTTATGAACTATAAACAAAGAGGAATAGGATGAACCAACCTGTGTCTTGCGCTAGTCCTTTGATCCAATCTCTCTCTTCTTTGATAGCTTCCAGCTACCTGCTTCCTTACTTGCCCAGCTTCACCAAGTTCCTGTAAGATCACAGAAGAAGAAAACACACAAAGACATGGATTTATATTCATAAATAGCTTAGGATCAGATTTAAGCTAAACATACAAATGTAACAAGCATCAATGATACACAAGCATGTAGGAGAAACTCAAATAGTTTTATTGATATAACAAGAAGATCCAGGAGGAGTTACAACCGATGATTCCTAATCCAGCATCAACCTCCCAGCAAAGAAGCCCCTCTTCACCTCCAACAAAGCATAAATCACCCAATACTCTGATATCAATCTCAAAACCAACAGCAATTCTTTGCAATGTACAAAATTCCAGCCTCTCGATCTCTGGGATGAGGGATCCATATATAGATGTATGCAAGGAGTATGAGTCAGCTTATGATTTGACTAGTGTCTTCTCTCTGTCAGTTCTTGCTTCCACTTGGAGACTGAGAGCCTCTTACTCATCCTTGGTCGAATTCAGTGAGGCAAGTGTCATTGGAGAAGATTCTGGAAGCTTCCATTGTCTCTCCACCTCGTGGAATGACTCTGCCACTTGTCATTTCCCGCTCAGCGCACCCTGGTAATGCATTTAGGTGCGTTGCAACGCACCTAGCTAGTGGACTTGGGTGCTATGCAACGCACTTGGCTAGTGGAGCAGCTAAAATGATCCTGATTTGACTGATTCTGAGCAGTTTCTGGTGGAGAACTTCTAGGAGAAGCTGTAATTTGTTGACCTTGTTCCTTTAGGAGTTAGAACAACACTTTTAGGGACTTAGGAGCCCTTGGTTTATGGACATTTCATGCTTAGAGCTGTAAGGCACAAAAATTTCTATAACAATGATGACACTATTTCCTTCAGACTTGGATAAACCTGTGACAAAATGCATTGAGAGATCCTCCCAACGCTGACTTGGAATGGCTAAAGGTCGTAATAAATTCGGGGCCTTAATTTTCGAACCTTTATTTTGTTGGAAAAGAAAATATTTTGCCACAAACTTATGAATATCAGATATAAGGCCATCCAAAAAAAACACCCTTCTTAACCTTGTGGTAAGTTTTTAAAAATACTGGGTGCCCTCCTAAGGGGGAGGTGTGCAATTCCAAAAGAATATTTTTCTTGAGTTGGGAATTATTACGAATATATAAGCGATTTTTGTACCATAATGAATCATTTCCAGCTAAATGTATCATATGTACTAGGATATTGATGCAACTTTTGAATGAGTGTCAACGCCTCTTTATCATTCTTCCATTTATCCCTTGCTTTTGTTATCTAATCAGGTTGGATAATCGAAATGCCACAAAGAAATGCTTCCACATCCTCATCCTTTCTTGAGAGTGCATCTACAACAACATTTTTCTTCCCTTTTTTGTAGATGATTTCAAAGTCATAACCCAATATCTTTGTGACCCACTTTTTATACTCTTTTGAAGATAATCTTTGTTTCAAAATGTATTTAAAACTATCATGATATGTTTTTACATTGAAGTGTCTTCCCATTAGGTAAGGTCACGATTTCTTTAGTGCATATATTATTGCCAACATTTTCTTCTCATAAATTGGTATGTGTAAATACTTTCCTTTGATTGGATGACTTTCAAAGGTAATGGGTATTCCTTCTTGCATTAAAAAGCACCAATTCCAGTTCCTTAGGCATCACATCCACATTAAAGGTTTTTTTGAAGTCTGGCATAGCTAAGACTAGTGCTCTGTAAAATGCCTCTTTAAGATGTTCAAAGTCCTTAGTTTCTTTTGGAGTTAATTGTGCTATTCAACAACCCCCCCATTTGTTAACATAATAGCTAATATTCTATTAATAAATGGGGACCCTTAAAAAATCCTTCGAAAAAATAAATTTAGCATTTAGGCATTTTTCTTGTTATTTTTGGAATAAAGCAAGATATCAAGATGAAACCCTTTGGAAAGCTAGAAAATGCTCACCTTTTCACATATCGCATGATCAAGTGTGTCAAAAGCCCTGTTAATGACCCAAACTCGCAAAAAGCAATCAAAACAGATTACCACACTTAACCTCGAAACTATTAGGCTTTTTCTTCATTTGAGCTAAGTCCTAAAACATTTCTTACTAAAATAATGCTTGCATCACATATCGCCACTTACAAAGGATGCACCCTCACAAAGTATCTTTAACTATGTGATATGCGATATTTCGATGACATGTTCACCCTTATCGCATTGCATTGGAAACCCTTAAGGAAGATCCGAAACCTTACCAACTATGCGATATTGTGAAATGTGATGGAAACCTAGACCCAATTGTCAACTATGTTATAAAAAACACTCAAGTCCGTTGCACAACGAAAAGGGATTTACAAAGAAAACCCTATCAAATAAGCTATTCTTTGAAAACTAATAAAGAACATCCCACATTTTGCATCTCGTAGAAACCAAAGCAATGTTAAAGAAAGCGCACACATGAAATGTGATAATGCGCTCTGTGATATTGCATCACAAATCGCAAAATCGGTATTTTCGCAGTTAAAAATCTCTCCACCCTAATAAGTTTCTTTCCCAACTTACGATGAAAAAATTAATGAGCAATAAAGCTAGGCATAAGGAACCATTAGTGGGCATTTAGTATGGGTTAATGGCATTTATGTTTCAAAGTGGTTCGATGTGATATGATATCTTCTCACTTGTTTTTAATAAAAACTCATTTCTTGTCACATTTCCAAAGTTATCTGTATCATTCATTCTTATGTTCATTTTTTCTTGTGTCAATCCGATAGCTTTTCTTTTTAGGAACAATCCACAGCAAGAGTCGTTGGGAGAAATGGCAAAGAGGGGAAAGGCAGCCGCATCTGAAAAATTAGAAATGATCCCTCTATTCCCTGACACTCCATATAGCAAAGATAGAGGAACCTCAACATGGGAGGCCATGTATGATTTTTTAGAAGAGGAGAAACCAAGACCTCTAGTAACAAAATCCACAGTCGATGGTCATGTTTCCTCTGATGCCTGCTTCTTTGAGAAATCATGCTCGTTTCTGCACCGCATAGCCACAAGACCAAGGATAATTCCATATAGAGATATGGTTAAGTGGATAACTGATCAGGTGCACGTCTCGGATAGAGAATTCAAGAATACCAGGCAGGAGGTTATGGGATCATTTTCACCAGACAACTTATGCCTTATGTACAATCTACTAAAGCCACTAGATCTCTACAATAAACAGTTCCTCGAGAAATTTGCTAAGAAGAATGAAGACCCAGCAGACGTCACACGGACCTGGACAGAAAATGAAGGCAAGATAAAAAAGGATAAGATGGGTATGTATTCTATAGCATATATCTCTCATCCTCATAGTTTTGTAGTAGCCATGCTATGTAAAATGTTCGACAATCGTGATAGTACCAAATTTTTGCCGGAATGGTTGTCCTTAATAGATGCAGCTGTAAACGAAACAATAATAATTGGGCCCAAATTTTGTCTGATAATTTGGTGAAAGCTATTATGGAGTATAGGAGAAAGAGGAGTATCTCTTCAAGGGTTTACCCTCCATTTTTCATGAGTGCCTATGTAATGGACGCAATTTGTTTTGGCTCCAAATTTCCTATCATGGGATGGAAGTGAACTGTGCAAGACTCGCTTCCTATCCATATATATCATAAGAGTATGTGGGAGTCTCAGTTTCACCCCCATTTTTACAAAATTTGTCAAAGAGTTATGCTGCCTATTCATAAACAAGTCTATAACAGAAATGCCCCTAGGTTTTCTAGAGAAGCTGAAGTAGATATCCTACATGTAGCTAGATGGTTTGGGGAGGATACATTAACATATGTCAGAGTATTTGGGAGAATTTCATCACCGAATGTCCTCCCATACTATGTCCCGAACAAGTTAATCGCCAGGGAAATAGCCTACCAAACAGCAGGGGAAGGTGGGATGAGCAAAGGATTGAAGGAACAGAAAAAGGATATTTGGCCTACATTTCCATTGCAATGTGGTACATTTTTACTACACGATTTTGGACATGCATGCAAAAGAGTAGAGATTATGAAATCTTTGAAATTGACTACATTCCCAGGGAGACCGTATGACCCAAATGGCACCGCCAAAGAATTCACTACTATGGTGAAAGTCAAACCATTTACCCATGAGGAAGATGCCTTCGATGACCTCTTCCTACAAAAGGAAACATTTTTAGAAGTGATGCATATGGCATCACTACTTTTTGCCCCAGATGATCTTGAAGCCTTTCGTGAATATAGGGAGAGGAGATTATTAAAGGTCTCATTGGACTTGCTACAGATTGAACCAATAAGGGAGCCAACTCCCAGTGTAAGTTTAGAGGGAAGCTCTAGAGAAAATTCCAAAGAAGATTCTGAAGCAGAATCCTAGAAGAAGTCTACTCATGAGTCAGAGCACTCACAACAACAGTCTCAAAATGGGCGAAATAAAAATAGGGTCTGAAAGGGACACAGCGAGAACTACATAGAAAGCAACTGAGAAAACCTCGGCAAAGAAACATGTTTAAATTCGCTCTACCTCCACTCAATGGGTGAGACCCCCAGTTGTTGAATTAGGAAAAGAATCAGAGAATTTTAATAAGAATCTTCATATAAAGGAACAAACATTTGAAATATAGACTCCAAAGCACAAATCAACTCAAGAAATAATAGTGGAGAAAACTATAGGCACTTAGGATGTGGAGCTTATTCTTGCCACCCCCAATTTTGAAATTATTTTGAGAGTTGAGGAAATTCCTCCATTAGACATGTTTTATAGCCCTACCCACAAAGTTGTCATCAAAAGTTAGATGTTACAGCTATTACCACTCCTGACAATGAACCAATGGACATTGTCTGGAAATATTCGCCCATGGACCCATCAAAAAACCTTATGAGAATGTCGCAATTTGCAGGAGCCTATGCCATGACAACTATTGATAAAGTGACAGAGGTCCAAATGCTACTGAGAGAAAAGGAAGAAAAGATTCTGTTGTTGGAACAACAATTAGAGTAGGAAAAATATAACCAACAAGCAGAGTTGCAAATAGTTAAGCTTTAGCAGGAGTTTGAGTAGATGCAAATAAACCATCAAGCCAGCCTAGCAGAAAGAGATGCGTGGATTCAAGCTATGACAGATAAGTATAAAGATAGTCCATAAATTGATCATTTTGTAAAAGAATCACTCATCCTTAACTCCCAACTAATGCAACAAAAGGAAGTTTTGTGCCAGAAAATCTTGCAAATAAGTCCTTATTGTGAGATCAATGATAAGATAACAAGCCAAGTCGTTGACATGAGACTTCAGTATGAAGATGTCCATCAAAGGATTTCTGACTTTATCACCTAACAAGAATCAGAATATGGGAGGAAGGATTATTTTCCAAAACTAGAGGAATCACATAAAGAAATTCTATTTGCAGACTGGGATTCTCGGCTCAAACAAGCAGAAAGGGAAACGGTGGTCGTGGAAGTAGTAGCAAACAACATCATTGAAGCCACTAATGAAAATATACATGGCGCCAACCTAGTTGCAGAATCTATACCAAGATTTCTTCCAAACGCCAAACAATAAGAGCACTAGTGGAGTCAGGAAGCAAAGGAAATGGAGGAGGTGATCAAACAGATGAGCAAGCTAAACTAGGAACCATACTGACAATTCTTAGTCAAACCATATAGCTAGCGGATGACCTTGCGATGCCTAACTACCTCCACACAAAAACTGGTGCCAGCATTGATGGATGTTATATTTACTAGATAGTTGAAATCTGTGACTAGCTAATCGACATACAAACCAATGATAAATATATGCAATCTTAAGGATCGAATGCAAAGGAGTTAGTCACTTTGTTTTATTTCTATTTTACTTTTATTTAGCATAATCTAAGGAAGGTCATTTAAACCTTCTCAGTTATTTTTTGTAATAATCTATTTTAGGACCTATAGTTTAGTATTTAAACCCCTCTCATGCATTTAGAGAGGGGTCCAGAAATTTTATCAGAAAGATTCTTCAAAACATGCACTTATGTACCTTTGAGGAGGTTTTGGTGTATTGAATGGAACAGGATCTATTTTCTTTTGAATATCTGGCATGCTCTACTTAAATTGCACTTTTTCACTCTTAGATGATGGATTGATTCAAATTCAGTCAATATTCCTGAAACACATGAGTAGAACTTATCATATATGGTACTTTTATCTTGTGATTACATTTTATTTATGTATGAGGCAATAACTTTTCTTCAATTGTTTTATGTATGAAAGTTTGAATTGGTTAGCATTATTGCACTTTTGTATGGTGTTGGCTTTAAGATTATGATGAATATATGAATTATTCTATATGCGATGTATCTTTCACAATCATCTTGGCTAACTATTTATCCAAAACGATTGTTGTTAAAAAAAAATCACTTCTTATTGCAATTGAATGATCTTTATTACCAATTTCTATAGGACATTATTGTAGATCACATACTTTACTTTATTCCTAGGCATAGTTATAGTTTAATAGCATTCAAACTAGGATATATGCATGTGCTTAAATAGTTTAGATTAGATTACACTTAGCTTAATAATTCCCCTGTTACATCATATATCACCCCATCAACACTATCAAAATATCTTTTGGGAAACTGGTCCCATTATCCCCAGTCGGAGCCACTACACCAAACGAAAAAGGAGCTACCAGCCAAAGTCTGGACTGGGTGGTTTTCCCCAATGTTGTAGCAATGATTTTTGAAGCTTCAACATTTTAGCGCTAGAAGGAGGGCCTAACTATGAATGGAAAGTAAATTCAAACCACTAGGCCATTCTAAGAGTAAAACTCCCTCACCCTCACCTCCAACTTCTCGATCGCATTCCAAATAATCAAATCCTAAGTGAGAAGTTTTAAAGACACCCTTAGAATCCACTATTGAAATTCCAAAGGAGCCAGTTCAGTCTTCTTCTATAGAAACCCCTGAAGTCCAATATTTGATTCATAAGTTATATGGGGTTTTGATATCTCAAGAAGATTCTAAGTTATCCCAAGATAGCGTTACTTCTCAATTTCCCTCATCTCAAAGGTAGACTAGAGCTCAGAGTGAAAAGTTTGGGATCCCCCCATTCGAATTCCCTCTACCAAGTTGTAAGAGAGACAAGAAGAAACCATCTGTATCCCATAGTTAAGTTCTCTCATCATCACCTCAATCATCCTCATTCATTCCATCTATCTCATCACAAGATCAATCACCCACCTCATAACTCCAGATCATTATTTGCACAGGTATTGGAGCACAAGCCTCCTCTACCTAATCACCTTCAACCACTCGAACATCTTCCTCTACTCAGATACCAAGGATGGCTCAAAACCCTCCAAGGCCATGGACAAATCCAGGAGCTTTATGGATGGCAGGGCCTTTACATCAATTACCAACCCATCCCGGAAAGCACCTACCAAATTTTGATCCTAATAATGGCCTACCAGCTAAGGAACACATAAATAATTCTATGTTGTCCATTAACCTAAACGAAGTAGTAAAAGAAGATGCAATTGTATTATTATTTCCTTATACCTTACAAGGATCAACAAGATCATGGTACTTTTCATTACCATCAGGTTCTATTAATAGTTTGGATGCCTTTCAAGAGCAATTCCTAACCAAATTTGGAGATGACAAATCAACGGATACCCTTCTCAATGATCTCTCCAATTTGAAAGCCGAACCTAAATAACCGATCAAAGACTTCAATTCTTCTTTCAACAAGTTATTGAATAAAATACCAATGTCATCCAATCCTAGTGTAGAAATTTTGAATAATATGACACTTATTCACGGAGATTATCCCGATTATACACTATTGTGGAATACATGCACAATACATAACCTCCTCTACGTTGATCATCAATTTAGCAGCATCAAAAATAATGAAACATCAATCGCATGCGCACATTAACACAGTATGTAACCCAGGGAAAGCATATAGCTGAAAACTCCACACTATCTATATATTATAATGATTGAGAACATGTAACAATACATAGTACAATACTTCTCTCAAGTACTCAGTACTATCTCCACCTGTTACACACAAAACTAGCTCAGATCCGAACAAGTCACAGGTTCAAATCTCCACCGCTGCTTTGCCTGCCTCCACTGCACAATCCCAAGTGAAAATCATGTGAGTGCAAGCTACAATTACCTTGGTGTTGGCCCACACTGCGCAGTCCTCATTGGCATAACTCAATCCCATTGATTGTGCAAGATCTCATGCACAACTATAGTCACAACTCATAGCAATCTCAACCTCTAACACTTGTCTCCACTGAACTATACATGCACTGAGTTAACTGATGTATTCTTCAGTTGTTTTATGAGTTAATAATTAGTGAATTAATTAAAAATCAATTCACACAACTCATCACTAGTGTATTATTTAGTTAGACTAAATACAACTAGTTCAACTAAGTCAAATTGAACACAACTCCATCAACTCCACAATTAACTCCACCAAACTAAACCACATGAGTTCTAACTGAAGTCCTGCACAACAATAGCTCAATTGACCCAAAAAGAAAGCATATTTCCTTCTAACAGCTGCATGTGCCACATCTGTAGCTCAAAATGAAGTGCTCTAAGAGGATAAGATAATGTTTATAGTCCAAATATTATTATGAGACAATAATATTTGATTGTTCTATTTTTAGCCTGGCCATCTAAAAATAGAAACCTGCCCATATGTCTAAAAATAGAAGTCCATCTATTTTACCAACATGACCAATCATCCACAAATAGCATACTACAACCCATAGACCATGATCCATATGTCTAAAAATAGACATAGCCTAAAAATAGACTTTGCGCCAAAAATAGCCTGCAGGCCCACTTAGTGAAGGCGACTCCTTTCCACTAAGCTCCATCATCTTGCTGCATTTTCAACACTCCCTCTCAACAAGATATGGATTATCTGCAACCCCTATCCTACAACTCTGGAATTTTTTGCATGTAGCACATTTTCCCGGTCCACTTGCTCCAACAACACTTGGAACAAAAACACTCCCAACTGACCACTCTGTTGGGCTAGGAACATACTCTGATGCTGAAGCTCTACCTGCTACTGGCAAGTGCTCCCTCTCTGACATCTGCGCTACTGTAACATCTCCATGCATCTCGCACCATTGCACACCTCTCTGTGCCACCTAGCACTGTGCCAAACACTTGTGCCTCTCGCATTGCTGCAGCCTGCTAGCTATGCACTGTCCTGGGATTCCCTGCATTGTCGCTCTCTCTACCACTCAATCCGCATCTATCTCTACCCAATCAGTCAGTTCTTGCTACTCCACATTGGGGTTCCCATAGCAAGGTCTCATCCAAGAGGTTGGGTACCTCAAGGATCCTGCCCCTCCTCCTTGGGACAATCAATCCACATCACCCCACCTCCTACCTGGAGGTATGGCTGCATGCGATCCCTCTGCCCACCTAGCTCGAAGTTTCCCCCTATTGGAGGTCTCTACATGAGTAGATGTCTCTACTCGATCTCCTCTCAGCTTCCCTTGTTGTGGCTGCTCCACAACCTCCTGAAGCTGCTACACCAATCGTGGCTCCTCCACAATCGTCTGAGATTTCTTCTGGCTCTGCATGTTGAGAGGTAGTATACACTCCCTCTCAACCACCAAGTCTCCATCAGTTTCCTCACTACTCAAGGCTTTGCATGCATCTTGAACCTTAAGAGCATATAGGTTCTTGACCCGTGAACCAATCTGCTTCACCTATCTAGTGATGATGTGTCTAAGGAAAACCTTTCCCTTACTGAAGACTACATCATAGCCTCCGTCTTCCAGCATTGCGATCGACACCAAGTTTCTCTTCAGTCCTGGTACATACTTGACATCGGTCAAGGTAAGGTGAGCTCCATGCTCCCTCTGAAAAATAACCGTGCCTACACTTGAGACACTATACTTCTCATCATTACCTATCGCTATGAGTATCTGGAGATCTTTCTCCTCCAAAGTATTGAACAAACTCTTGTCATTGGTCATGTGGAAAGAAGCTCCACTGTCAAGAAACCAACCACTTCCCACCATGGATGAAACCATGCACGTGAAGAGTGTGAAATCTAACTCGAACTGTGAAGCAAGTGCCTCACCTTCAGATCCTTCCCTAGATCCCTTCTTGGATTTCTTCTTTGGGCAATTAGTAGCATAATGGCCCAACTCATGACAACGAAAGCATCTCACCTTCGACTTGTCAACCTTCTTCCCATCATTGGAAGAACTGGATTCAGAAATAGAACCCTTCTCCTTCCCCTTCTTCACCTTACTCGCTAAGGCACAATTCTCCTCATCATGCATGGATGAAGAACTGTCTCTGGTGCTCCGTCTGATCTCCTCTTGCACAAGATCCGACCAAAGTCTCTCCCATCCTAGCAATTTCTCCCAACCATTGATAGAGTCCTGATAGGAATGCCAACTCTTCAGAAGACCAAGGAGAGCTAAGCTCACCAAGTCCTCATCATCGACAGTCACCCCCACACTTCCCAGCTCATCCCTGCATTGGGTGAACTTCGTGAGATACCTAGGCATACTACCTCCATTCTCACACTTAATGTTTCTGAGTTTATCCTTGAGCACCAAATTCCTCTGGTCGCTCTTGCTTTGGAATAGATCTATCAATGCTTTCCACATCAAGTATGGAGAAACCTTTCCGTGCAGGTTGGACACAATGTGATCCTTCACGCCCTACAACAGAATCCTTCGACACTTTGTTGTCTTCTTTTGCCAAGCATCAACTTGCGCAGTATCAGTAGGCTTTGGGACCTCAACCTCTATGAAATCCGTTAGCCCATTATCATCTAACACCACCTCCATCATGTCCTTCCATGCAATATAGTTCGAGCTACCCTCAAGAGCATACTCCAATCGCAATCCATTGAAAGACATTGCCACGTTGACACCAAGAAAACACTGCTGCAAATTCGAATTCCACCATCTCCAAACTCAACCGCCTCTGATCTAAAATTAATGAGAACAAAGTATTTCTAATAAAGAGATTGATTGTATGGGCTTTTACCGGATATCTCACCTTCCAAAGGAAGGATGAATCCAGAGGCTACCTGGCCCGATTACAGACTCTACCTGAAGAAATAAGATGTAAACACTTTCTGAATAATAGATCTGATGATCAACACCTCTGATACCATGTAGAAATTTTGAATAATATGACACTTATTCACAGAGATTATCCTGATTATACACTATTTCGAAATACATGGACAATACATAACCTCCTCTACGTTGATCATCAATTTAGTAGCATCAAAAATAATGAAACATCAATCGCATGCGCACATTAACACAGTATGTAACCCGAGGAAAGCATACAGCTGAAAACCCCACACTATCTGTATATTATAATGATTGAGAACATGTAACAATACATAGTACAATACTCCTCTCAAGTACTCATTACTATCTCCACCTGTACACACAAAAATAGCTCAGATCCGAACAAGTCATAGGTTCAAATCTCCACCGCTGCTTTGCCTGCCTCCACTGCACAATCCCAAGTGAAAATAACATGAGCACAAGCTACAATTACCTTGGTATTGGCCCACACTGGGCAGTCCTCATTGGCATAACTCAATCCCATTGATTGTGCAAGATCTCATGCACAACTATAGTCACAACTGATAGCAATCTCAACCTCTAACACCTGTCTCCACTGAACTGTACATGCACTGAGTTAACTGATGTATTCTTCAGCTGCTTTATGAGTTAATAATTAGTGAATTAAATAACAATAAATTCACACAACTCATCACTAGTGTATTCTTTAGTTAGACTAAATACAACTAGTTCAACTAAGTCAAACTGAACACAACTCCATCAACTCCACAATTAACTCCACCAAACTCAACCACATGAGTTCTAACTGAAGTCCTACATGCAATAGCTCAACTGACCCACAAAGAAAGCGTATTTCCTTTTGGCAGCTGCATGTGACACATCTGTAGCTCAAACTGAAGTGCTCCAAGAGGATAAGATAATGTTTATAGTCCAAATATTATTATGAGACAATAATATTCGATTGTTCTATTTTTAGCATGGCAGTCTAAAAATAGAAACCTGCCCATATGTCTAAAAATAGAAGTCCATCTATTTTTACCAACATGACCAATCATCCACAAATAGCATACTGCAACCCATAGACCATGATCCATATGTCTAAAAATAGACTTTGTGCCAAAAATAACCTGCGGGCCCACTTAGTGAAGGTGACTCCTTTCCACTAAGCTTCATCATCTTGTTGCATTTTCAACACCTAGTGATGAAGTCCAAAATGAATGGTACATTTATGCTCTCCCTCCAAACACAACTATTTTCATCGATAGAGCTACCAACCCAACTTTGGTATTAAACATGAAAGAAGCAATAGCTGTAGAAAAATTAATTCTAGCCTTAGATAAGAAAAATGCTCTAGAAGAATGAAAATCAAAGAAAGTGACTTTTAGGGATGAATCCAAGAAAAAACCACCTAAATATTCTTTTGATCTTGAAGGTTTACAAAAAGTCCTCAAAACCATGTCTAATGAAATGGTTGATATCAAGAAACAAGTAGCAGAGAATTCCTCAAAGAAATCTTTGAGAACATATAAACGGAATCCCTTATCTGATCCTAAGCCTCTAAGAACTATATCAAATGTTGAATCAGATGTGGTGGAAGATGAAGTCTCAACGACTAAAGAACAAACAGATGATGAAGAAGTGGTGGAATTACAAGGAATGTGGGATTTTATCCTTCCCAATGAAGATACACAAGAAGCACTACCTGTTGTAACCCGAAGTAGAATCCCTGTAGATTTACCACAAACAAATCCAAAGAAGAAGGTATCAACTCCGGCTCCCAAGGACAAAACAACAGGTAAGAAAACTCCATATAAATCTACCCAAACCGCTCCTCTTCAATCAAATTCTTCACCTCTAGCTAAAACACTAATAGTATCAAATGAAATGGAATATAACATTGTGGATGATATGAAAAATACTAGGGAAAACATTACTTTTCATGAGATTATCAAGTTGAAACATCAATAGAAGTTGCTGCTCAAAGAACTCAAAGTAATCCCTACTTCGCCTCTTCCTGTTGTTGTAGTCTCGTAAGCTACCCGAGAAATGGGAAGGCCCCCTAACACCTCACTAGATAGAATCGTTCCTACCGATATTTCTCTAATCGGAGGAAGATCTAAATACCATACTCCATTTCTTTTGACTTTTGAAATTTTCAAAAAAAATCTACACAATTGTTTAGTTGACTCTGGAGCTTCATCTAATATTTTACCAAGAATAGTTTGTGTGAAATCGAATGCTTAGCCTCAAAAATCTATTGTGTGGATTGTGCAGTTAGACCGATCCCAAGTCAAAGTTATAGGGGAACTTAATCAAGTTACCATTAGACTTTCATCAAACTCTAAAGTGTGTCAAGTCATTGACATTATTGTAGCTGATATTCTAGAGTTCTACGGCTTAATCCTTAGTAGAGATTGGTAAAAAAAGCTCCATTATTATTTTGCAGCTGACTGGTCTCACATGTGGCTTCCCTATAATGGCAAGCCAAATCAAATAAGGGTTGATCGCAAAAAACATCAAAAGTATATTGTTATAGAATTAGAAGGAGAGAATGAACGAGTCACATATAGCAACAATATCATTGGAAACTACTTAGTTGAATCATTTCTAGGAAATTTCAATGCAAAGACTTCACCTTTCTTGGAAAATTTTGTTGTATTGCAAGTTGAAAACTTTTCTCAAATAGATACTTCTAAGTGTATAAATTTTGTAGATAAACCTATAGTTAGCTCTTTATTTTGGAAATTATTTTTTGACGGATCTAAATCCAACAATGGAGCAGGAGCGGGATGAAAAAACTATGTTAGCCTAGAAGCAGAAAAAACTATGTTAGCATGCATACTTGAATTTGATTGTACAAACAACATTGTTGAATATGAAGCATTAGTTCAAGGCCTGTATAAAGCCGTCGGCCTTAATATCAAACACCTTCAAGTGTTTGGAGATTCAGAAATTGTGATCAAACAGGTAAGAAATACTATACATTACTTGTCTGGACATTTGAAACATTATCAATTGTTAGTCCAAGACCTTACTTCTCACTTTAAATCACTTAATATTTCCCCTATCCCAAGACTCCAAAACACAAGTGCTGATCTTTTGGCTAATGTGGCCTCCAAGCTCATTCCACTAGGAGATTACAGTCCCGGTCGCTTTTCTATTGAATTGATTTTTAGGCCTTCTATTCCTGACAATGTCACCAATTGGCGAGTCTTTAATAATGATTTGGATATCATAAGATTTTTGACATCATAAGGTTCTTATGATGACTAGATAATTGATGAAGATCAACATGACAGCTAGCTTAAGCAAGAAGCAATGAATGCCATGGCTAAGTCTATTGTTAAGATGGAAGATTTATATGACCTTAAGGACAGATTCAAAAGACCCACCAACTCAAAACTTCAGAGTTCAACTTTGAGGTTTGAATTAGTTAATCTTGGAACTGACCTTAAACCTCAAAATATCAATCTAGGCCTTGGTCTTACGTCAGATGAAAAATCAGCCTTCATACATTTGTTGAAGAAATATAAGAATGTCTTTGCTTGGAACTATGAAGATCTTAAAACATATGACACTTCTATAATTCAACATACCATCCCCATGACATTTGATGAAAAACCTGTGCAACAGAAATTGAGAAAGATTCATCCCAATTTAGAAAATCAGATTAAATCTGAATTGAATAAACTGCTGAAAGCCAAGATTATTTTCTCTGTCAGACATTCCAAGTGGGTCTCCAACCTTGTCCCAATCAGAAAAAATAATGGTGATATTCGAATATGTATAGACTTCCACAATCTCAACAAATCTTGTTAGAAGGACAACTTTCTGTTGCCTCCTGTGGAACATATATTTCAATCAGTTGCAAGCTCAAAACTAACGTCTTTCCTAGATGGATTTTCAGGTTATAATCATATTCTAGTACATCCAAATGACCAGCTAAAGACTACATTTAGAACCAAATGGGGAACCTATGCCTATCAAAAGATTCCATTTGGATTAATCAATGCTGGTGCAACATTTCAAAGAGCCATGGACATAGCTTTCAAAGGTTTGGTAAACAAATCAGTGGTAATCTATTTAGATGATATAACTGTATACTCCAAAAAGTGCAGTAATCATCTGAAAGATTTAAAACAAATCTTTGAGCATTGTCAGAGGTATGAAATTTCTCTTAATCCCAAGAAATATTTCTTTGCGTTAAGTGAAGGAAAACTCCTTGGATTCATTGTATCCAAAGAAGGGATTCACATTGACCTTGATAGAATAAGAGAAATTTCTGAAATTCCTTTACCTCATAACAAAAAGTCTATGCAATCTTTCCTAGGTAAGATAAATTTTGTCAAAATATTTGTCCCTGACTTTTCATGAATTGTTTTACCTCTTCAATCCATGATTAAGAAAAATTCTCTTTTTAAATGGGGACATACAGAGCATGAAGCCTTTAATCTGATTAAACAAGCAATCATAAATTCTCCCTCTTTAGCAACTCCAAATTTTTCTAATCATTTCATTTTATATACTTTTGCTTCCAAGAAATCATATGCAGCTATATTAACACAGGTCAATGATGATAAAGCTGAAGCACCAATTTCTTTCTTTAGCTCCAATTTACAGGGGGCTGAATTGAACTATTCAGATGTTGAAAAATAAGCTTTTGTTGTTTTCAAATCCATAAAGCATTTCAGACCCTTTCTCCTCAAACGCACACGAAGGTAGTAGTACCATTCTCACCAATGAGAAATTTATTAATACAAATGGATGTAGGTGAGAAGAGGGAAAATCAAGTAACATCACTGCAAGAATATGACATTGAAATTAGACCAGCTAAAATTGTAAAAGATCGAGGTTTTTTCATATGTTATCAGGAGCATCAAACTTATTAGTGCTACAAGATTCATGTGATGATATACAAATATACGAGGTAAGTCGTAATGACATTGAATCCATATATGTTGATATCGTATTTTATTTAAGAAATGGGTATGCCCCTACATAACTAAGTTACCAAAGAAAAAGGGCTTTGAGACTAAAAGCTAGACAATACCAAATCATCAAAAATGTGTTATTTAGAATAAATTATGATTCTGTTTTTCTTAGATGCCTTGAAAAATATGAGGTAGAAAAGGTTTTGCAGGAACTCCATGATGGATTAGCTGGTGGACATTTTGGAGGGGACACAACCGCACACAAAATCCTGCATGCTCACTATTATTGGCTAACCTTATTCAAGGATACACACAATTATGTAAGGAAATGTAAAGTTTGTCAAATAGCTGCTAGAAGACAGAGGAAAATTGCATTACCATTGCAACCAGTCAACATTGAACAATGATTTGAACAATGGGGACTGGAAATAATAGGTGAGATCATTCCTCACTCTTCTAAAAAGCATAGATACATCCTTACAGCAACTGATTACTTCACAAAATGGGTGGATGCCATTCCGCTTAAGGTAGCCAATTCTGAAAACATAATTTAATTGATTGATCAGTTTATTATTTCCAGATTTGGTTTGCCATCTGCCCTTATGTTTGGTAATGCATCTTATTTTTCAGGAAATGTTATGACACAATTTTCTCTTAAAAGAGGTTTTAAACTTAAATATTATGCTAACTATTATCCTCAATGAAATGGCTTAGCCGAATCTACAAACAAAAATCTCATAAGGATTATTAAACGAACCGTTGATCAAAGTCAAGAAAACTAGCATAAGTCTTTAATATTTGCTCTATGGGAAGATCGAATAACACAGAAGGCCTCCATAGGAACTTCTCTTAATTTTGTCTATGGGAAAGAAGATGTCCTCCCTACAAATGTAGTTATTCCCTCTTTAGCCCTAGTTCAATTTATTGAAGAAACTCCTTCCTCTTCTATGCAAGTGAGACAATTACAAATCCTTAAGCTCGAAGAAGAAAGGGAAAAGGCCAAAATTACACACACACATCATCAACAGTTAGTCAAAGCTTCCTAACACATCGTAAAACACATCTACCCACATTATGCAAATAAAATTGCATGTCACACTATGTCCCAGGAATTTTAATATTCCTGCTTAGTAAAACCTTCTTAAACCAAGGTTTAATGCTCTTAATTAAATGCTTAAGCGGAAGCTATTTAATCACACGTTAATCAAATTATACCCATGGATTTTCTTACCGTCTGATCCACAACAAACCTGACCAATCATTGTCAACCACGTGTTGCACAACTGATGTATTTATTTCAACACTTGACTTTTGGGCACTCCAAATTACCATCGTCGATCTGTCCCGTCTGATCCAACGGCTATCGTGACGTATCACACACCAACTAGCCCGACTGATCTCCACCGTATATTTCATTTACCTCAATCCAACGATGATCGTGTAATCTCACGCGATTACTAGCATGATACATAATAGGTTGAGAGTGCATGAGATAAGTGGTTTTGCTTCCTCACCAAAGTGCTACATGTCAACCCCTCAGGTTAATCGCATGAATTTGTAAAGTATCGTTTACCATTTTTAGACCGCACGAGATACTACTTACCACTTTCGTAGACTGCTCTATTATTCTGCTATCACGTGGCTAAATTAGATCCTTTCACTTTTTGACTTTATTTTGCACGATACGATCTTCGTCGATCCTATTCTATCAATCTTATCCATTGATCTAACTGATCCAACAGTTCCTGTAGATGGTTACTTCATTTCTTCCTCCTTTCCTTTCTTTTTCTTTATGCAATTCCTCAGTGTTTTGGTCTATTCATCTGACTTGCCTTTCTTTATGCATCTATAATTATTGAGATTATTCAATCACTTCTGATTGTTGTACTCCTCCTCCGTGCACTATTCTCTCCCTCTATTCTTCTGTCGTTTAGGTTTCCTCTAGGGTTTCTAGTCTTTGGTTGTTCTTCAGTGCAACTTCCTCCTGAACTTACTTCTACGTACTTTTAAGTGTTATCACATCTGAACTTCAACTTTGATCCTTCAATTAGATTCAAACGATCAAGCCACTATCCTTCATTCTCCGCCTCTACGTTCTACTTTAATTCCACCTGCATACATATACTATGCATAATTACTCTAATTCACACACAATTTATAATTCCATTAATCAATACACACCACACAACTCAGGAATCGAATTCTTTGTCTTTATAAATAATTATTTATATAATGAATCTCTCCCTCTGGCCTGATTTTCTAATCAGTGGCCTTTTTTTCCTTTCTTTCCCGTAGGTTTACAGTCAAACCCTATCTAATCTCTGAACTCTGATTCTCACTCTCTCACTAACTAACTCTCTCTATTCCTTTTAGGCTTACATTTATACAAAAGGTTTTGTAACCCATTTCGGTTCAGATCCTTAATATTTTGAACTAAACCCACTTTTGACTCTACTAATCCCTAACGATCCTCTCTAGTTCCACAAACCATAAAATCAATTCCTAATCTAAGATTCACAATTGATTTCCAAATCTCTCAATCCTTATGCAATCTTAACTAGCCTAAATCTGTCATGTTCTCCAACATTCGGGAACATTTACAATATTCCTCACAATATCTAATTAATTCCTATTCTTCATATCTCTCATAAAATTACTTAAAAACCTTAATAATTACATTAATTTAATACTCAGGAAACCAACTTCCTTGAAAACACAAGACCCCCTATGTCTACTAAAATACAATGAAATTGCTAAGCTGGATTCTCTTGCATCAGACTCCCAGGGTTAAAATAGTCATGATATCCAAATCATGTGCTACCAATCTTTGTCCTCCTGGATCCCATACTTTGTTCTATAATTTGTCTTTGGTTGCTTCTGTTGTTTGTTGTTGTTCTCTAGGTCTCCACACTTTATGTTGCTTTGCCCCACTACCTATGCTTTCACAGTCTGCTATTGGCTTTCTCTTGCTACTGCTTGGCCCTCTAACTGTTGTTTTCTTCTAAGGCTCCTTCTTCATCAATATTATTATTCTTTCAATCTTTATGTCCAATTTATCTTCAGACTACTGTTTTTTATCTTCTCCTTGAAGTTGTCTGATTCTTACTACCGCCCTTTCATCCTTACCCTTTTGTGACTTTCCAAACAACCTCTATTCAATATCTGTAAATTTACTTTCAAATAATAAATTGTCCTCCAATTCCCCTTGTACTTGATTCCTCTCAAATACATCACTATGTTGTTCATCAATTCTAGCATATTTTCCTTCCTCTTCCTTGACAACCCTCAGTAATTGTCCTTCACTTCTTTAACTGATTCAGACAGTCAATTTAATTTCTTCAAGCATGGTATCTTCATGTTTTTCATTTTCCTCATCAGCATGTACGACCTGGAAACTTCCAATCTTCTTCAGTTCTAAAACTGACTCTTCAACTTGAAACATGTCTATCTCATTTTCATCAAATCCTGTAATCATAAAACAATTATCAGAATTAAAAATATAAGGCCTCATTACCTTCTCTTTCTCTGGAAACATCTCAGTATGCTACTCTGATTTTTCCTCCTCTATCAGCACATCAGTATGTTGATTCAACCTCTCTAAAGAATTCTCTAAAGGACTCTCAAAACTATCAGCAAGTCTCTCTTCCACACCATCTGCTTCAATGATGTCTTTCTGCTCTTGTCCACTATAGTGAACTCCTTCCTCTGCAATCACACTGTCATACTCTGAGTTTTCCAGCAAATATACCAGCATTGTAATTTCTCGTTAACACTTCATAAGTACTTCATCATCACTTATAATTCCTACATTTATACACAAATTATCAGTTTGAAAATTACAAGGTTCAACAGTCTCAACTATTGCTTCACATATCAGCTCTTTAGACTGAATCTCATCTCCTTCTTTCACAAGAAATTGTTCCTGTGTTGTAACAGCTTCAAACATCAATGTATTACTAAATTATTTCTATTGCAATAATTCACTGCTTTTCTCATTCAAGAGACATTCTCCATCCTTCTTTACTTCAGAGTATTTATCTTCTGAAAGATACTCTTCCATACTTTTGACAGCTTCAAAAGACTGCTCATCTTCTGCAAAACCTGTAATCACATCAAAATTATTAGATTCAAAAATATAAGGTTATGCATCCTCCTGTTGATCTGAATTTGTCCAACAGTTCAGAAAATCATCAATAATTCCATTCTCAGCAAAGTAAACTTCTTGTTGTCTTGATTTCGTACAATGGTTCATAAGATCTTTCATAGATCTCCAGTCTTCATATTCACCCAGAAATTCACCTTGTTCTTCTTCACAAATGGAAACTTCCATTCTCAACTCAGCTTCTCTAAGTTTTTCATAGTTCAATTTATCATTCATTACCTTTTCAAGCTTCATCAGTTCTTCTGCTAACCGCATATTCACCTGCTAATTTCTCTTCTCTTGTAGCCTCTGCCACTTTACTTTCTTCCTCAACCATGCCTCTGGTCTTCTTTATTTATCTGCAACATCTTCATCAATATCCCAAGATGAACTGCAATCTCAGCCTTCTCCCTCTCATATTCTTCTTCACTTAATTGTCTTTGTATGCCATTTGCCTCGGCATCCTCTTTCTCCACCTTTCTTCTACTCTAGTCTTCCTTAGAACCTCTGTTTTCTCTATTATGACTATCAGTAGTCATCTCCTTCTCTATCTTCATGAATTCCTCACTCACTTACCATGAGTTGTACTAAAGCCTCTATAACAGAAAGTCCTCCCTACTGTCACTTACCTCACCAAGCTCTCCTCTGTACTTGGTCTTTTGGCAAGCACTTGGTTCTCTATTCTCTCAAACCTCTTTGACAACTTCTCTCTGCTCCTTCTAGGCTTCAACTCATCTGCACATTTTAAGAACACAACTGTCCTCTTGTATTTCATTCACAAATGAAATACTAGGTTTCGGCCATCTCTTCTTTCACCCAGAAATTCTTACCAGTTTTCTTCATTACTGCTTATTTTCTTTTGAGATACCTTCTTTTATCTACAACCTGAATTCTGCAACCACAATCTTCAAACCAAATTAAAACAAAAACATATCATCTCACCTTCAAGATCTCTGCATGATCTTGTTCTCCCATTCATCTACACTTTGAATGGACTGTTCTCTATTTCTTTTCATCTACAAATTCTACTACACTTTATCTCTGTGTGCCTACTGTTTGTCAGATTTAAAATTTGATCTCCTCTTACTTCCTTTCATCATCATTCATCTGTATACACACCTTCAAAACATAACTCTATTCTAAATTTTCTCAAATAATTCTTACACGCAGAGTTTCCTTATTCCCCTCTTATACCAAAATGATGCAACCTAAACCGCATCTACCCACATTATGCAAATAAAATTTCATGTCACACTATGTCCTAGGAATTTTAATATTCCTGCTTAGTAAAACCTTCTTAAACCAAGTTTTAATACTCTTAATTAAATGCTTAAGCGGAAGCTATTTAATCACACATTAATCAGATTATACCCATGGATTTTCTTACCATCTGATCCACAACAAACCTGACTAATCACCGTCAATTGCTTGTCACACAACTGACGTATTTATTTCAACACTTGACTTTTGGGCACTCCAAATTACCATTGTCGATCTGTCCCATCTAATCCAACGGCTATCGTGACATATCACACACCAACTAGCCCGACCGATCTCCATCGTATATTTCATTTACCTCAATTCAACGATGATCATGTAATCTCACACGATTGCTAGCACGATACATAACATGTTAAGAGCGCACGAGATAAGTGTTTTTTCTTCCCCACCGATGTGCTACGTGTCAACCCCTCAAGTTAATCTCGTGAATTTGTAAAATACCGTTTACCATTTTGAGACTGTGCAAGATACTACTTACCACTTCCGTAGACTGCTCCATTATTCTGCTGTCACGTGGATAAATCTAATCCCTTCACTTCTTGACTTTATTTTTCACGATAAGATCTCCGTCGATCCTATTTTATCAATCATGTCTGTTGATCTGAGTGATCCAATGGTTCCTATGCATGGTTAGTTCATTTCTTCCTCCTTTCCTTTCTTCATCTTTATGCAATTCCTCGGTGTTCTGGGTCTACTCATCCGACTTTCCTATACAATTCTTTATGCATCTATCCTTTTTGAGATTATTCAATCACTTATGCTTGTTGTACTCCTCCTCTGTGCACTTTTCTCTTTCCCTGTTCTTCTGTGGTTTAGGTTTTCTCCAGGGTTTCTAGTCTTTGGTTGTTCTTCAATGCAACTTCCTCCTGAACTTACTGCTACGTATTTTTAAGCACTATCACACATGAACTTCAACTTTGATCCTTCAATCATATTCAAACGGTTAGGCCATTATCCTTCATTCTCCACCCTTACGTTCTTCTTTAATTCCACCTACATACATATACTGTGCAGAATTACTCTAACTCACACACAATTTATAATTCCATTAATCAATACACACCACATAACTTAAGAATTGAATTCTCTATCTTGATAAACAATTATTTACATAACGAATCTCTCTCTCTAGCATGATTTTCTAATCAGTGGCCTTTTTTTCCTTTCCCGCTCGTAGGCTTACAGTCAAACCCTATCTAATCTTTGAACTCTGATTCTCACTCTCTCACTAACTAGCTCTCTTTATGCCTTTTATGCTTACATTTATACAAAAGGTTCTGTAACCCATTTTAGTTTAGATCCTTAATCTTTTGAACTAGGTCCACTTTTGACTCAACTAATCCCTAAGGATCCTCTCTAGTTCCACAAACCATGAAACCAATTCCTAATCTAAGATTTACAGTTGATTTCCAAATCTCTCAATCCTTATGGAATCTTAACTAGCCTAAATCTATCATGTTCTCCAACATTCGGGAACATTTACTTCTTTTTTATCCAATAAGACTAGTTCCTTCCATAATTAAGAAATTTTTTTACATAATGTACATTTTGCGAGATAGTGCCAAAAAAATAGCAACATCTGTAACAAACAAAACCACAAAACCAGTGCATACACCACCAATGCACTACTTAAACATCAACAATCACACTAGAAAACCTTCTTTCCTTCTTAACCCAAAAGAAAAATGAAAAGTTCTAATGCGTTGACGGGTCCGCTAGACTTCGGAAGTCCCACGCCACAAAGAGCCCTTCACTCCTTAATGAGGAGGGCCCACCAAAACCTACGACCCAAAAAACCAATGGCCCACAAAGCATAGAGTGTCTTGTCAGCCCGAAGAACGAGCCATCCAGCCCTCAAGGATCCGATGGCTATGATCTATTTCGGATGCACCAACATGCCCACCACTTAAAACCCAATCGGACCCGAAATGAAAACAAAATTTCTTTCTAGGAAATTTCGGGTCCATTTTTGTATTAACTTTCGATTAGTTAAACTGCCCGACTCTCGTGTGATCTGAATCTCTCCGATATGACAGTTTTGAAATGATTTTGGGCCCAAAACATGCAGACTTATTAAAATTCCAATCGGACTTGATGGGTGGCCTTAACCACCACTCTATAAAATTTCGGGTTCATTTTCTGGGCTATCCTCTGTGCAACTCTTCACCCGATATCCGTCGGATGTTGGTGCTCGTTGCCATCAAAGGTTGTCTGCCTGTCAACCTTCTCACTCTTTACTTCTTTCCTCTTTCCTAACATTGTTGGGCTATTTGTTGTCTCCTTGGGTCGAATTATTGCCTGCTTCCATGCTTTGAAGATATTCCTTATTTGAGGTCGCCTGTCTGTGACAGTCCTCATGCAGTTTCCCTAAGGGAGTCGCCTCCCACTCATAGCACATGTTATCTCTAGTACAAAGCACACCCTCATTAGCCAGCTGATCTTCTAATCTGTTGGAATTTCTGCGAACATGAACAAATTTGAGTGTTCTTAGGGCTCTCAAGTGGACTTGAATGCATTGATAGACCTGCAATAATCGCCAATGTTTTGATACTTTTTCTGGTGCCGAGCCATTTCCTATATTTTTGACTGAATTAATTGTCAATTCAGAGTCTGCCTCTATGATTGTATTGTGTAAATTGTACTCAATCAAGATTTCTAGGCATTGCTCTAGGGCCATGAGCTCCGCCATATTGTTTGTGGCATTCCCCAAATGACTATGAAAGATAACTTTTATGCTTCCCTGTTCGTCTCTTATGACTCCTCCATAACCAGCAACCCCAGGGTTTCCCTTAGAGGCTCCATCTATATTAAATTTCAAAAATCCATGGGGGGGCGGTTGCTAGAAGTCCTTCCCCACTGTTGTATGTTTTACTATCTTTCTTATGCCCTGGGGGACATGTGACTGGAGGCCCAAATGCAAAAGAATGTGAGCATCTTGGTTACAAGGAGGGTTCTCAGGGGGTTGCTTTATAAGGGTGCTTACAGTTTCTTTGAGCTGTCTTAAAATCTGAGCTATGATGCTCTGGGTTGAGCCCGTTCTGTTCTTGAAAATTCTGTTGTTTCTTTCTTTCCAAACATCCCAGATCAAAAAACCTGGGATCAGAGTCCAGGCTCTGTTAACTGTTTCATTTTTTGAGAAGTCTTTCCTCCAATTATTCAGAGTTCTTGTGATGTTGCTTTCATCCCTATCTATTTGCCTGAAAATTGAAGCTACCCAATTCCATAAGGTAGACGTGAAAGTGCAGAAGTTAAGTGATCCATCGTTTCTTCTTGCAGGCCACATAGCTGACATCTAGATGGACCAGCTAAGCCTCTTGTTCTTAGATTTTCCCAAGTCAGAACTTTCTTTTGATGTACCAACCACATGAAGAGTTTGATTTTTATCCAGTGCGGGTTCTTTCATAGGTCTCCCCAAATCTTATTAGGGTTTGGAAGGTCAAGTCCACTGGAAATTCTTTTGGCTTCTTTGAGGTTGAAGTTGCCTTCATTGTTTCTTCCCCATCTTAGTTGATCAGGCAAAGTTGAAGTCAAAATATTTCTTTGTTCTAGGATCCCTACAAGAGCATCAACCTGGGCTTTCAAAGGGGATTCTTCATTGTATACTAGGTCCTTCCGAGTTCTCCATTTTCCATTGTCTCTGGTCTGATCCAAAAAATCACTAACCCTGAGCAGCCCTTTATTGTCAGTGTCATTCTTGAGAATGTCTAGCCCTTCTCTGCATAGGTTAGGCTCTTGCTGCTAGTTATCCTCCCAAAACTAGGCTCAGTTACAATCTTTGATCTCCCAGAAGCTATCCTTCTGCACAATAGCTCTATTCTCCCAAGCATTGTTCCAAATATGGGAGCTGTTGATGAGCCCTGTCATTCTGATATTTCTTGCCAGTTATTTGCATATTTATGCTTCCAAAGCTTAGCCCAAGGGGTCCCTGTTTCCTTTAGCCATCTCCACCAAAGTTTTTCCCCCAAGACTTTGCTTAGGGTTTCCAGGTCATGAAGTCCCAAACCACCATGGTTTTTAGGTTTACAGAGCTTTTCCCAGGCTACTAGAGCCCATTTCTTTTCTTCTTCCCCTTTACCCCAAAAAAAATCTCTTTGGATGTTCTTGATGTGTTGTAAAACTTATTTTGGAGGAGGTAGAGAAAATAATATGTAATTGGGTATGGTTTGCAAGATAGATTTTCTCAGCACTAGCCTTCTAGCTAAGTTTAAGGATCTGCTTGTCCATTTTCTGATTTTGTCCTGCAATTTATTTTTCACTGGCTCCCAAACTTCCTTACTCAGAGGTTTTTCTGTAAGAGGTATTCCAATATATTTGGAGGGTAGTTGATCTCTTTGAAATCCAAGAATTCTGGTGACATTTCTCTGAATGGCAATATCAATATTGAAAAAGAAAATTTTTGGTTTTGTGAGGCTTACCTATGTACCAGCTGCCAGTGCAAAACCGTTCAGGATCTGTTTGAAAGCTTTAGATTCCTTGACTGTAGGTGTACCCTGCGACATGGTGTCATCCACAAATTGTTGATGATTCAAGGTGTCCCCATTCAGGGTTAGTTTGAGACCTTGAATTCTACCTTCCACTTTGGCTGATTTGATCGCTTTACCGAAACCTTCCATCATGAGAATAAAGAGGAATAGCGAAAGTAGATCTCCATGTCTGAGGCCTCTTGATGGCCTGAAATTTCTTGAAGGAGAGCAATTAAGAAGTATTGAAAAACCAGATGTGGTAATAAGGGCCATTACCCATCTTATCCATTTGTGGTCGAAGCCATAAGCTTTTAGTACCTCCCTAATGTATGACTAGCTTAGCTTACCATAAGCTTTCTCTAGGTTAAGCTGTATGATCATACCCGCATGCTTATTTCTCTTGAGAGAATGAACCACCTCGTGAGCTTGAATGATGTTATTGAGAATTTTCCTTCCTTCCACATATCCAGTTTTCTCCTCAGACACAAGAGTTGGAAGAAGGGGTTTGAGTTTGTTTGCAATCACTTTAGAAATAATTTTGTACACCACATTGCATAAAGCTATGGGTCTGTATCTATCAGGTGTCACAGCTTTTTCCTGCTTTGGGATTAAGGCTATGAAAGATGCATTGAGCGCCCTTAAAAATGTTTAGGATTTTTTAGAATCGTGCACAACATCAAGGATATCTTGTTTGAATATTTCCCAACATGTTTGGAAGATGTCTACATTGAACCCATCCGAGCCTGGGGCTTTCCCATTCTGCATCTCTTTGATGAATTCATTGACCTCCTCTTCAATCATTGACCTGTTGAGATTGTAATTGTCTTCCATGGTTGCTAGTTTTGGAATGTGCTATGTGAAGCTATTGATAAATTGTAATTTGTCTTAGAGAGGCTCCTCGGATATACTTTGAAAATGTTGTACCAGAACAAACTCCATTTCTTTGTGGGTGCTTAGCTCTTTCCCTTGAGTATATTTGAGTTTTACAATCCTATTATGAGCCCTGTGATCCATGTTTGACTTGTGAAAAGACTTTGTATTTGTTTCCCCTTCTTTAATCCATTGCACTCTCAATTCTGTCTCCAGAAGATCTCCTCTTGCTAGCATCTGTTCTCCCATTCCTATTGAAGAGAGTCAACTTTCATTTTCCTTTCCTCGGTAAAGCCATCACTGATGAGGATTTGGTTAATTCTTTGAAGTTTTTGTTCAACTTCTCTTTTGTCTTTGAAAATATTTCCAAACTCATTTTTGTTCCATTCTTTAAGCCTGAGTTTGATGTGTTTCAGTCTCTCTTGCAGTAGCAACATCTTCGTGCCTTGCACGGGTCTGTCTTCCAGCCACCATTTTCCAATGTTGGTGATGAAGTCAAGGTGAGTGGGCCAAACATTTTCAAACCTGAAAGGTCTGTTCCTTGGAGTGCCTATGAAAGTAGCTTCAAGCTGGATAGGCCAGTGATCCGAGCCTCCGAAAGGAAGGATTAAAGTAGTCAAGTCAAGGCCAGTGAGAAATAGGTCTTCCGAGATAATGAATCTGTCTAGTTTAGAGGCAACCTGAGAAGCCCCTCCCCTCTTATTGTTCCATGTGAAGGTGCCATTTATTGTCTCCATATCCACCAGCCTCATGTTGTTTAAGAAGTTCTGGAAGGCAATGGAGTCTCTGCCTAGTATTCTAGTCCCGCCTTTTTTCTCTGTAAGCGATTTGATCATGTTGAAGTCCCCTCCCAGAATCCAGGGCATCATAGGATGTCTCTCTCTCAGCTCCTCCAGTGAGTTGAGAAGCCTGAGTTTCGCTTCAATTTTTTTAGGACCATGGACATTTGTGATCATATAGAGTTCCTTATCATCCAAAGGTTGTATAACCATTGAAAGGTAATTCCCGGATGCTTCCACATCCAAGATTCCAATTTTTTGTGGATTCCAAAGAATTAGAATCCCTCCTGCTATATTGTTTGCTTTGACTTCTAGATACTCATACTTAATAAGCCATTTGCTATGTATCTCTCTGATTTTTTCTATTGAACATTTTGTTTCTTGTATAAACACCATATCTGGTTTTTCTTCTTTTATTCTATTGCTGAGATTTCTTTGTTTTCTTTTACTTCCTAGTCCCATAATGTTGCAGGTTGTGAGATTCATTATGAAAGGTTTGTGAATGAGTAACTAGTAAGATCTTTCATCTTGCCTAAGTTAATCATGAGTTTCCCACACTCTGTTAGTAGCTCATTCTGTCTCTTCCTTCCTCTCTTCCTACCTAGGTTCTTGGTAGGGTGTTCTGATGTTACCTCCATCGGGTTTACCCCTCTTTTCCTGGTTTTCATGGTTCCTTTTGATTCCAACAGCCTTTGCTTGAGTTCTCCAGAGGAAGAGTTGTTGTACTCTGTCAAACACCTCTTGTGGTAGAGAATCAACACTTCTACTGGTTCCCTACTCCAGGAACTTTTCTAGATCCAGATTCTTCCTCTCAAGAATCTCCTGCAGTTCGTGGTCCTCCATCCCAACTTCACTTGGGGTCATTTCCTAGTCCCTACCCAGCTTCATAGTGATTGGCAGATCCTCCATTAGTTTGTTTTTCTCATGTGTGACCTCCATACTTTCATCTTTTTCCTTCTCTACAGGATTATCCTCTAGTGCCGTGTCCACTCCATTGTGTCCACCTTCCTCTTCTAAAATCTTGAAATTGTTATGATTTGGTTGCTTACCTTCACTAGGTTTTTTTTGGTACCTTTTCCCCCTCGTTTCCCTCTTCCTCCCACCCTTGTGAAGCCTTCAGTATCTTTGCTTGTGTTAGGTTTCGTGTTGTCCTCCAGTTTGTTAAGTGGGCAGTCTTTGAAGAGGTGCCCATGTTCATGACATTTGTAGCATCTGAATGGGACATGCTCATAGTCCATGTTGGATTATTGGGCCCTGACCCAGGTTCAGAAGAGTTATTAGCCAAACAAATCCCATAGCTACCGGCCCTTTCGGCAACATCCCTTGGAGCGCAGACTGAGGTCTCATGCGAGGTAGTAGGGGAGGGTGCTAGAACTAGGTTTCTGTTAGGCCCCTATACTACTAGTGTAACCCCCCATTGTTATTAGTATAACCCACTTATTATATTGATGTACCCATGTAGTGCCCATATTGTTACTATTGTGCCCCATAGAAGCCCACTATTGTTATTATTGTGCCCTTACATTATTATTGTTATGTCAGCTCTGATTATGTTATGACCCCTTAGACTCCTATATATAGAAAGGAGGTCTTTTCATTTGTAGCATCCAAAGAATTGTTCATTTATGTAATGTAAAGGAGGTTTCCCCCTCGAAGAGGCTGAATTCTAAGGTGTTTATCTATCTTTTCTATCTTTTTCTTGAGTTGGTTTCATAACATTTGGTATCAGAGCTTTGGATTCTAGGGTTTCGCTGCTCCAAACAGGTCATCGTGGAATTTTAGCTATACCCTTTTTTCTGCGATGTTTCGGAAGTTGCAAAAAAAACCCATTTGAGAAGAAGTCGCGCTAAACCTCCGATCCAAATTTCAGAGCTTTTCGCACTATATTTGCGGAGATGTGATCTTAGGAAGTTGGTATTTTTGCAGACTCCTGGATTACAGTCCAAACAGGTGACCTGGAGAAAATCATCATAACTTTCTCTCTGGGGATCGGATTGAAATTTCGTTAGAAGGTACAGAAAGAGGATGGAATGCAGTTTTTTTTTATATATTTTTTAGATCCAAAGGTTGAAACAGTGACACGTGGCACTTCATGCAAGTTCGCTCGTCTGGAAAGGTCTATAATTAGGTCATCTTGGGAGATTGTGCATAACTTTTTCTTAGAGAATCCAATTTGGATCAGACTAGTGGCATTGGAAAGAGGACACAGAGGGCTACTACAGGTCGCAATTTCATAACTTGAAGATTTGAAAGTACAGAGTTACAGTCATTTCAAGGTCGAGCTCCTAAAATCAAGAAAAAGCAAGATGAGGAAGTTTGATGGCAAGGATCCAGTAAATTGGATACTTCAGATGGAGCAATATTTTGATCTACATGGTGTACAACTGTTACGAAAGGTATGTATTGCATCTTCATATTTAGAACCAGATCAATTTTTATGGTACGAAGGGCTTTGTTCTCATAAACAACTTGTTACGTGGTCAATTTTCATGGAGGAAATGATAACACATTATGATGATACAAAGAGCAACACCTTCTTTAGAGCAACACCACAACAATTGGAAAGAGTAAAAGGGCTTTGTGACATAGTGGAAAGCAAAATTATGGAAACCAAGAAGCATACGCCTCACAACTATAAAGATGGAAGTGTTGTTTCTCCTAGCCTTCCACAACCTACAAGGGTTACACCACAACAATTGGAAGAAAAAGGAGAAAAAGGGCTTTGTTACAATTGTGATAGCAAATGCACTAAAGGTCATAAGTGTGCTGAGAAGAAATTATTTTACATAGAATATGAAGAGGAGGAAGAAAAGGATCAAGAAACATCAAAAGAAGAAGATATACGCCAGGACCCCACCCCAGAGAAAGAAGAAATGAATCAGACCATATCTTGTAAAGCATTGGCAAGAATTACCACTCCTCAAACTCTCAAGATAGAAGGACATATCAAGAAGAAAAAGGTGCATGAAGTGAAAGATCACATCGAGAAAGAAGAAATGAATCCAACCATATCTTGTAATTCATTGTTTGAAATTACCACTCCTCAAACTATCAAGATAGAAGGACATATCAAGAAGAAAAATGTTCAAGAAGTGAAAGATCACATCGAGCATCAAGAAATGAATCTGACCATATCTTGTAAAGGATTGGAAGAAATTACCACTCCTCAAACTCTAGAGATAGAAGGACATATCAAGAAGAAAAGGGTTCAAGCAGTGAAAGATCACATCGAGCATCAACAACAAGTTCTCCAACTTTTAAAGGATAACGCCACTTTGGTGCAAAATCAAACGAAACAACAGGTAGATCAACATCGTAGTGAAAAATGTTTTGACGTAGGTGATTGGGTATTTTTACTACTACATCTCAAGCAAGCTATTTATGAGAAGGAAATGTTGGCAATACTACATGCACTTAAAAAATGGCGACCTTACCGAATGGGAAGACTCTTCAAGGATGAGGATGTGGAAGCATTGTTTTGTGCTATTTATATTATCCAACCAGATTGGATAAACGAAGCAAGGGATGAATGGAAGAAGGACGAAGAAGTATGGCCACTTATTCAAAAGTTGCAAAAGATCCCAATTCAAACAATATTGGCAAAAATGATATTAGAACCTAGAGCAGTCATAGAAACAAGAACCCGACAACTACGAAATCGATCAATTTCAGAGTATCTCATCAAGTGGAAGAACTTACCCGCAGAAGATTCCACATGGGAGGACAAGAATTTTATACAGAAGCATCAAGAACTACTCAAGTGATGAGGACAACGCTTTTTGAAGGAGAGGGGCATGTTAGGCCCCTATACTACTAGTGTAACCCCTTATTGTTATTAGTATAACCCACTTATTATATTGATGTACCCATGTAGTGCCCATATTGTTACTATTGTGCCCCATAGAAGCTCACTATTGTTATTATTGTGCCCTTACATTATTATTGTTATGTCGGCTCTGATTATGTTATGACCCCTTAGACTCCTATATGTAGAAAGGAGGTCTTTTCATTTGTATCATCCAAAGAATTGTTCATTTATGTAATGTAAAGGAGGTTGCCCCCTCGAAGAGGCTGAATTATAAGGCGTTGATCTATCTTTTCTATCTTTTTCTTGAGCTAGTTTCATAACAATTTCTATGCCCTTGGGATGTCTTGATGTGGGCTGGAGGGTTTGCAAACTGTTCTGTGCCCTTGCGCTACTTTACTTCCGTGTAGATCCGGAACAAGTCACTTCTTTAAGAGTTATTATTTATGAGTTGGTTATAGATCAGATCTACTCTTTACAGTCTTTAAGCAAACATTTACCCTTAAAACCCTATGCGTGCAATTATAAAGAAAGATATAAACCCATATAACAGATCACGCATAAATTCAGAACATAAGAAATAACCAGATCTGCATGAAAACACACAATGATTCAAGAATTCTTATATTTATTGATCTTTTCTTCAATACAACCAGATCCGCCCTATGCACTCAGCTGCAGGGGTCCACACACAGAGCTGCAGACTCTGCCAGGCCTCTGTGGACATAGCTACAAAGCCTCTCTCTACCAACACCCTATACTCGAACTTACAAACGCAGAAACTACTGTCTTCACAAACCCATAGCACTAAGATCCATCCAAAACAAGAACTGCCTTTTACCATTAGAGCCTCACTCTATTTATACATTCCCATGGTCCGCAGACCATGGGCAGGCTGACTTACTTCCTATTATTCTATACTATTTATTGTGTAGAAAACCCTTTGACTTGACCTATTACATTTCACGCTCCGCATATTTCTGAGATTTAAAATATTATTATCCTAACGTATAGGCTTTAAGCCCCAACATAATGATCGTGACTCGTCCCAAGTCACTTGTTGGTGCGGTGATACATGCTGCCTAGGCTCCGCGGTTCACCTTCCTATGAGTGACGCACTGCTCCCTCTTTGTCTCCTGCAACGCTTCTTCCAGCTCCTGTTCCATTGTCACTACCAATTCACGCAACTGATACTGCTCATTCTGCTCTGCTCAATTAACACAGAGCACCCCCTCATATGATTTTAGCTCTAGCTGGGGTACTGCATACGGGAACAACTCATACCAATGCAACCATTTTCCAATTTCGTATCTTCTGTATGCACTTTCTGCTGCAGCTTGTGTTGCAATTTTGCAAGACCATTGTTGCTGTCCACGAGATCCCAATCTTCAAGGTGCATCAGAGATGATCTATTAACTATAATTCCACCATTTGTCTCCGTATTTATAGCCTTTCCCTTATCTTTCATGGTTCGCTGTCCAGCCCATGGGTGAGGTAGTGGCACCCGAACCAGTCCTGCTTCATGTCTACAAATTTTTGGTACATCGCCTACCATCGATGTTGAACTCTGTGTGGTTCCCGTAGCTATCAACACCATCCTCTTTAGAAAGCCCTGCATCTCCAATGGCCATATCACAACCCTCGGGCTTACTCCTTGAGCGTAGATAATGAATAGTTCCATAGCGGCAGGAAGGCACAATAGCTTACTATTCTCAGAAGCGTAGCTCATTCGGTGGATGCCCCCTATGATTTATAAGTGTCTTGAAATTCAAATTCATTGGCTCCCACCTTTTCTAGTGCCCTCATGCTAAGCCTGTGGTAGATCGTTCCAGATCTGGCTCATACCCCATCTCTTAATTGCCCACTGCCCGCTCCCTTTTGCCATAACTCAGACATCTTGTCATGAATAGTGACAGCAATGGTCACCTCTTTGCTTGTCAATGCAGCAGCACAGCCCTTTCTTTGAAACCATAACCCTTGTGATAGACCAAGTCTACGCACACCCTGGTTGTCGTGTAGCTTCCCCCCAGATTGCTTTATCATCCCATGCTCTCCTTCAACTGGCTAGAGCAGCAAGAATGTCCTTCGGGTGGTTTGTCAAGCAGTTGGTCCACCCTTGTAGAGCTTAAGGCGATTGCCATTTACTCTTCCCGGGAAGGGGTCTCCATTAAGCTTGGCAAGCTAGACTGTGCCTCCATCTGTAACTTCTTTGACTACATAAGGTCCCAACCAGTGCATGCGGAGCTTGCCAGGGAATTTCTCGAACTTGCTGTCATATAGTAATACTAGATCATTCTCTTTGAATGTGTGCATCTTGATATGGCGATCATGCAAAGATTTCTCTTGCTACTTCTGTACTTCTTGATGAAATCCTGCCAAGAATTTCTCCTCCTCAAGTTCCTCCAGTTGCGCGATCCTTTCTTCCAAATCTCTGCGGTTTACCATCCCTGTCGCCATCGCTATTCGTAAACTAGGTACAATGTATTCCATTGGCATGATGGCTTCCTTACCGTAGATTAACCAGAAAGGTGTCTAGCCCCTTAACTTCTTGCACGTTTTTCGGTATTCCCATAGCACAGCAGATATGCGCAATTCCCAATCATTGCACTACGCATTACATACCTTGGTCAATGCTGTCTCCAAAATTTTGTTAAACACTTCAACGGTTCCATTGGCTTGCGGATGGTACGGCGTACTATGTTGATGGTATATCTGAAATTCCTATGTGAGCGCACTGATAGTCTCATTTAGGAAATGCATTCCATGGTCACTCATTAGAATTTTTGGATAGCCAAATCGCATTAACACATTCTTGAACAAGAATTTCACGGCTGTAGCAGTCGTGCAGTCCTTAACCGGCCGTGCCTCTACCCTTCGAGTCAAGTACTCTGTCACCGTGATGATATACAGTGCCCCCATCTTTCCTGGAGGTGTGATAGGCCCCACAAAATTGATCGCCGATTTCTCAAACAGTTGTAGCATCATCTGTGGCTTGAGCAACATTTCATCGCTCCGTGATGGTTTCCCAATCCGTTGACATACATTGCAGGCCTGACAGTACGCTTTCGAGTCTTGATGTAGAGTTGGCCACCATAGTCTGGCGTGAAGAATCTTCTGTGCTGTGGCGCGGCCCACATAATTTCCTCCAGCAACCCCCCCATGTGCTTCGGCCAGGATCTATCCTTGCTCGAATTCAAGTACATATTTGAGTAAGATTTCGTCATTTCCCATTTTGTAGAGGTGTCCTGCAATAACACTGAAATCTGATGCACGTATCACCAATTCTTTCTTTTGCTAAACGGAGTATCCCTGCGGTGCGGTTCTTGTGGTTAAGAAGTGGATTATATCCTCAAAATGGCCATCTATGACGCACACTGCATACAGCTATGCATCCGATAGTCCTTCCTCTAAATTTGTGGGCTCTTTGCCATTCTCAATTCGGGACAGGTGATCTGGGCCTACGTTTAGATGTCTCGGCTTTACTATGACTTCGAAGTCATATTCTTGAAATAATAGCAACCACCGACAAATGCGCCCCCCCAACACAGGCTTATTCACTAGGTATTTTAGCACAAAGTGATCAGTATACATCTTAAAGTGTCCTCCGAGTAGATAGTGGCAATATTTCTGGAGCGCATATACCATCACCAATCCCTCACGCTCAGTAGTCGAGTATTTTTTCTCAGCTTTGGACAATTGTCAACTTGCAAACACGAACGGGTGATCAATTCCTTCCGCTCCTTCCTATGTGAGTACCGCTCCCAACGTGATACATGATGCGTCAACATGCACGTGAAATTCGATGTCCCATTTTGGAAAGACCAATATAGGGGCCGATGCCATCATTTCCTTAAGTGTTTCCAGACGTTTTTTACATTCCTCATTCCAGGAATAAGTAGCATCCTTTTTCAGCAATTGTTCCATTGGTGCCGTGATCTGTGCGTAGCTTTTTATGAACTTCCGATAGTAACCAGTGTGTCCCAGTGTGGCGCGTAGTTGTTTGACACTTCGCGGCACTTGCAGGTTGAGTATGACAACAATCTTTGCTGGATCCACCATTAGACCTTGCTTACAAACCACATGGCCGAGTAGGTTCCCAAAGGGCATGAGGAAAGTACACTTCTTTAGGTTAAGTGCAATCTGGTGCCGTCAATAAGTATCCAACAGTAACTATAAGCTCGCACTATGTTTCTTGACCAGCCCGAATACAGTCCAATCATCAAGATATACCTCTAAGAACTTGTGTATAAACTCCTTGAATGTAGCTACCACAACGTAGGAGAATATTTCCGGTGCATTCTTTAGTCCGAAGGGCATCACCGTATACTGAAAGCAGCCCCATTTGGTAGCGAACGGTGTTTTACTCCTATCCTCTGGCAAAATATTGATCTGGTGGTACCCCGAGAAGCCATCCGTAAAGGAGTAGGCTTCCTGTCCGCCCACATTTTCCAACACCTTGTCTGTAAATGGCGTCGGAATGGATCGTTAACACATACATCATTTAGCTTCTGGAGATCCACGCAAATGCGAATTTCACCTTTCTATTTTTTCTCCTGCACAACCATAGGACTTACCCAGCCAGACTCCACTGGTTCAATTATTCCTGTTGCAAGCATCTTGTCCAACTCTTCGTGGACCTTCGCTTTGTATTTTCGATTCAACCAGTAAGGCCACTACTTAACTGGCTTTGCATCTGGGTTCAGGGTTACCATCATCAATCCCATGTCATTGAGGATCCCTTTTAACTCCGTGATTTTAGTCGAGAACAAATCTTGATACTCTCGAAGCAATTCGACGACCTTTTCCACCGTGGCATCATTCCAATAGTCCCCAGGCGTTGCATTCTTCAGTTCTTCCTCTATTCCGATGTTTACCTGTTTCATTTTCAGTGGCGTGGTGATTGTTGGATCCTCAATTGCTAGTCTGTGAACCTCGCGACTCCCCTCTATTACCGGAATATTGATGTTTCTAGGGTCGTCCTCATCATCTTCTACCTGCACATTGTAACATTCCAGGGCCTGGATCAACTAGCGCGACTAGTCTGGCTACACGATTTCTTTTGGTTCCAGTGGTATTTTCAAAATAGTGACCTTCACCACCTGCAATGCGTCGTCCACGGTATCAATCCATTGATCTTCAAAGAGGAACGTTAACAAAAAACCTTCGCACAAGATATCCGATTTGCCTGTACCATGTCGGAGCTCTATTTCAGTATACCAGTTCCTTGGAATGACATCCAAGGTATGATAAAATAAGTGTACCCACTCCAGTTGAGGCTCTTCTCCATAGGCTTGGACCCATCTAGTAAGGTGCATGCGCGGGTCATCACGTCCATCGTATTTCTCAGTTATTCATAGTTTTGGTTTCCCAAATCTTATCTACATCATGCGCCTGCAGTCACGCCAATCATTGAAGGTTCCTTCATGTGTGCCCCACCAACACACAAGCGTTGCATGCAATTCCCATCTCAATGCATCAAACCATTGGTGCTCTGGAACTGCGCTTTCAAATTTGGTTAGGAATTCATCTACTACTGTCAGCCCATCATACATCGGCAGTTCGCGATCCTGAGCTCTGACGCAATATAGCAACTTAGTCATCATATTGCAGTTCAACGTGGTTACTCCGTCCAATCGATTATGCCACTGCTCGTCTTCCTCATCTAAATCTTTGGTGTAGGACTCTGCATGCCCCCACGATATTCTTCCTTCCGTAGTCAGGTTGACCCAATCTCGATTTTGTGTAGAAATTTTGTAGATACAATCTAATTCATCATCACTTCCTTCATCATGCATAGGTTCAGTGTAATGCGGTCCTTCAGCCGGGTCTAGCAGAATGACTACACGGAGTGACTTCTTCTCAAATATCATTTTCTGCTTCTTTAAATTAATAACCCCATTCATATCGGTGGCCCAGTCTATCCCTAACAACGCAGGGTAAGGGCTACTTTCATCCACGATTTCTATTACCTCAAAGTCTGTTCGGGTGCTCGCACCTTCTATATCTACTGTAATTCCTTGTAGTCTTCCCATGGGCAAGATCTTCTGTTGGTTCACCATCCGCAATTGAATAGGAGACCATTATAGTGGGGGCTTGCACATGCACTCCTAAGTCTGTTTAGGTAGTACATTTGCATCTGAGCCCAAGTCCAGAATGATCTGATCCATCTCATAGTCGCCAATCTGCGTCATTAATCACATTTCCCGCCTAGTCCGCAATGCATGTTTTCCCAATTTTCGGACCACACGAGGTTCACCCAACCCTGCACACCTAGTTATCAATTCTTGTAATCCTTTAACCACCTTATTATCGTGAAGCAATTTCATGCATGTCTCTAAAAAGGTAGTTAGCATTGAGGGATCCCTCTCCGGCTCGGGTTGATCCTTACTACCTGGGGTAGAGACCTCCACGAAGCTCTTACTAGCTTCCAGATCTATCTCCTTGCGAACCTCGGCATCGTCCTTGGTTACTTTCCTCTTATCTTCCCCTATAGCTGTGCCACTTCTGAGCACCATGTTTATGTTGGGGTCTTCCTCGCGTGGTTTGACCCTCATCATTTGGACGTTCTGCATCATCGTAGGTTGCGCTACCCTCTTCTCACGTATCTGTGCTATCAATGTGGGGCAATCTATCATTTCATGATCAAACTGCTCGCAGTAAAGGCACGATATTCTAGTCGGGTTGGTACAATCCCACGCGTAGTGTCCTGGTCCTCCGCAGTTGTAACAAATTAGCTACCTGCGACCCCTTCCTAGCCTCATTCCTCTCTGCCCTTGTCCACGTCCCTGGAACCCATTGCACACCATCGTTGCGGCTGGATCCTGACCTCACACTTCAGTCTGCATTCTGTAGGCTGGTGACTAGTCCATCAATAATTGATAACTACAGTAGTCTCACTCCTCGTGGCCCACCGATCTACAAAAGTTACAAAATAGCTGCTGGGGGGTTTGGTTAAATTTTGGCAGCAGATGATAGTTGTCCGTGTTGTGCTTTCCTCCCACTTGATAGATTGTGCACCAAAGCGAGAGTGTCGTGCTTGGCCCTGCTTGTGCCTCTGGTTGCAACGGTGTTGGTCCCCCTGTTGCCACATAGTTCGCAAAGACCGGATAGTGATCCTTATCGTGACCCTGGCTTCTACACTTTATACACCACACTTCCTCCTATGCTTCTGAGTGGGGTGCCTTTTCTTGTTTTAAATTCTGCATTTCTAAACACAGGTTTTGTATTTGCATGTGGATTTGCTGAACTCCCAACCCCAGATCCTGTATTGGAGTTTCATGCAACCTCATTGCTGTCTCTAATGCTTCAGCCTGGGTTGAGATCTTTTGTTGTGATAGCGTCATCCTCAGATGTGGTGTCAAGGATGCCACAAACCATGCGCAGTGTTGCACATCCGACAACGTCATGTTCTCCTCGCGGATTGTACTTTTCAATCTTTGTTCTAGATCCCATGGGGTTTCACCAGCCATCATCGCAATCTTCTTGAACCCTATGATTGACTACGTTTCTGATTTTGGCCGGCTAAATTATTTTTTCAATTCAGCCCGGATCTCCACTATTCCCACATTCAGGTGATCGCTTGAGTACTTTATATACCACGTTAGCGTGTAGTCCTGTAGCACGCTAACTAGGGTATCCTTTTTGATGTTATCGTCCGTAAGTTCATGCACTTCCCATACTACCCTTACCATGAACCAAAATTGTTCTGGATCTTCACGCTCATCATGTTTAACTTCTAGTTTGCAGGTCGGTGTACTAGGACCTACTATGAACTCGTACCGCTCCTGATTCAATCAATCCTCAGACTCTTTCTCTGTAGGGTTCCAGTGTCTCGACATCAAACATCCCTTAGGCAGATCCCAGTCCCAGCAACAAAACCATTTGTTGGCTTATTGGGCCCTGACCCAGGTTCGGAAGAGTTATTAGCCAAACAAATCCCATAGCTACCAGCCCTTTCAGTAACAGCCCGTAGAGCACGGACTAAGGTCTCACCCGAGGTAGTAGGGGAGGGTGCTGGAACCAGGTTTCTGCACCCTTGGGATGTCTTGATGTGGTCTGGAGGGTTTGCGAACCGTTCTGTGGCCTCGCGCTACTTTACTTCCGCGTAGATCCGGAACAAGGCACTTCTTTAAGAGTTATTATTTATGAGTTGGTTATAGATCAGATCTACTCTTTATAGTATTTAAGCAAACATTTACCCTTAAAATCCTATGCGCACAATTATAAAGAAAGATATAAACCCATATAACAGATCACACATAAATTCAGAGCATAAGCAATAACTAGATCCATAAGAAAACACACAATGATTCAGGAATTCTTATCTTTATTGATATTTTCTTCAATAAAACCAGATATACCCTACGCACTAAGCTGCAGGGGTCTGTGCACACAGCTACGGACTCTACCAGGCCTCTGTGCACACAGCTACAGAGCCTCTCTCTACCAACACCCTATACTCGAACTTACAGACGCAAAAACTACTGTCTTCACAAACCAATAGCACTAAGATCCATCCAAAACAAGAACTGCCTTTTACCCTTAGAGCCTCTCTCTATTTATACATTCCCATGGTCCGTGGACCATGGGCAAACTGACTTACATCCTATTATTCTATATTATTTCTTGTGCGGACAACCCTTTGACTCGACCTATTACATTTCGTTCTCCACATATTTCAGAGATTTACAATATTGTTATCCTAACCTATAGGCTTTAAGCCCCAAAAATGTTACGCGGGACCTCTGCTACCCAACAGTCCACCACCTGCGCCCATTCTTCATCATATACTTCAAGAATAATTTCATCTGGAAGTGCTCCAGATAGGTCCATTTCTACACATATGCGTGCGAAGGAGGTATATTTGCCTTGCAGAGTCACGTCTGATATTTTTAAAAAATGACATAATTTATTGCCTATGGCTTTTAAGGATTCAGGTAGCCAATAATCTAAAGGTAGGGAGTAGAGTCTAATCAATACCGCTACTGAAGTGAATGTTTCTCGCTCTGGGACAAAATTCATCACCCATGGTCACATGTAAAGTCGTACAACAACATAGAAGTATGGTCCCCCTTCGAACACTCTGTCTTTATCTTCTAGGTTTGTGAAAACCACTATGAAGGGTTATTTCTCCCTTTGGTTTCCAGTAATTCCTTATCCAAGTTTACAAGGCCGTCTCCGTTGGCCATATCCCCATAAATTTGCAAACGACCGCATATGTTTCCATGTGATGTCTATGCACCTGTAGTGCCGGATCACTTAGGACAACCTGGGGTTTGATAGTTGACCTAGGTTTACAGGGTCTAGTCACAGTCTTTTGCTCAGTTCTCTGACTACTGTCGCCTATCTTCTTCCCTTTTCTGACTTCCTCGTGATTCTCCTCCTATTCATGATGTTTGCTGCTTTCCGGTATTTTTTTACTTATTTTCCCCATTTCTGCTTCCATTGGCTTTTTGAATCAATTCAGACCTGCCTCCTTATTTCTATCTGCTACGACCTGAATATAGGAGGGAGTGGAGCTCCACCCTCCTTGCCCCTCCATTGTTACCAGCTCGCACCCTTCACTCCCTATTCAAAACCCTCGCTCCCATCGCTCCTATATAATGTATACATTTGGGAATATTTACAATATTCCTCACAATATCTAATTAATTCCTATTCTTCATATATCTCATAAACTTACTTAAAAACCTTAATAATTACACAATTTAATACTTAGGAAACCAACTTCCTTGAAAACACAAGATCCCCTATGTCTACTAAAATACAATGAAATTGATGAGTTGGAGGCTCGTGCATCACTTCCTTTGATGCAAATTTTGTAAGTTCAAAATCCTTTCAGCTCAGAGACCTGGTATTGAAATGGGATAAATCACACGAGGAAAAAGGTAAGCATACCAAGTTCCAATGAATGTGGCTTGGCCCATTTTCGATTGTGGAACAAATAGACCCATCAATATTTTTATTGCAAAATCTATCAGGCAAGAGAGAATCTCTACCTGTTAATGGGAAAATCCTAAAGAAATATTTTTCATAGAAGATAACCTCTTCTATTCCTTGTATATTATTTCCTTTACTTTTTAGGAAAAATAAAAGTTGAGTAGCATTTACTTTTGGCTTTACAAATAATAGTCTCTTTTATATTTTGACTTTTCGCTTGTATAAGTAGAGATGGTTAAGAAGATGATTTTCACATTTGAAACATAGGTTAAGTTCTATTACTCTGAAATTGCTTGTTCTCTGCTGAAATTATTTTTCCTTTGCTAAAAAATGACTTTATAAAGAAACCTTTGCTCTACCATCGGTGAAGAAAAGTATCTATAACAAAGAAAAGTCTCTCTACGGAAAAGCATATTTAACTCTACAATTGTCATCGAGAAACTCTTAAGGAGTCAATGATTCTCCCCATCTAGTGAGCTTTCAATTTTTAGAGTGTAATTCTAAAATATGCTTAAACTTAAAGGATAAGAGGTCTCATCAAGAGCCGGCTTACCATGATCATAGGCAAATAACTAGCTGACATTACCAATACTGCATACAAAAACAGGGTAATGGCTTGATATTGTATCAATCAAAAGACAAGGGGTCTCATCAAGAGTCAACTTGTTTAGTTAAGTTACAACCAGTGAAGGGCATTGTCAATTTTGGTCACCAAAATAAGACAATGGCCTTTAAGGAGTAAAATGAAAACTTTAAAGAAAGGAGAATTGTTTAGAAAAGAATGAAAAGAATAACAAGTATATAAGTCTGACCATATCGTTAAAAATTGCATTCTTATCTAGATAGGATACTAAACCATTGTTAGTTAAAAGGTAACCCTGTCAAGGCTATGGACGCCTGCTAGTAACAAAGGCTCTACCCATGACAACTGAGTACACCAAAAAGATGATTTGTGAGAGTCCCCCTATTTTTATCTTTAAAACCAAGTAATGACTAATGTATACAAAGAAACTTTCATATTGAAAAGGATGATCAAAAGGATGATAGTTAGGTAGATGTTGTTTTTATTATTCAAAGTAATGTTACTTATCTTATATTTCATGTATTTTTATTTTCTAAACTACCTTTTTTTTGGAAGTTTTTAGAAATTTCAAAAAACTATCAGAGATAACTGGTTCTTCTAGCGAATCACCAATTGTTGTGTTATTCAACAACCCCCCCATTTGTTAACATAATAGCTAATATTCTATTAATAAATGGGGACCCTTAAAAAATCCTTCCAAAAAATAAATTTAACATTTAGGCATTTTTCTTGTTATTTTTGGAATAAAGCAAGATATCAAGATGAAACCCTTTGAAAATCTAGCAAATGCTCGCCTTTTTGCATATCACACAATCAAGCGTGTCAAAATCCCTGTTAATGACCAAAACTCGTGAAAAGTGATTGAAAGGGAATACTGTGCTTAACCTCGAAACTATTAGGCTTTTTTTTTCATTTGAACTAAGTCATAAAACGTTTCTTATTAAAATAAGGCCCACATCACATATCGCCACTTACCAAAGGGCACACCCTCACAAAGTACTTTAACCATGTGATATGTGATATTGCGATGACATGTTCACCCTTATCACATCACATTGGAAACCCTTAAGAAAGATTCGAAACCTTACCAACTATGTGATATTGTGAAATGTGATGGAAGCCCGGACCCGATTGCCAACTATGTTATAAAAAACACTCAAGTCTGCTATGCAAGGAAAAGGGCTTTACAAAGAAAACCCTATCAAATAAGCTATTTTTTGAAAACTAATAAATAACATCCTGCATTTCATATCTCGTAGGAACCAAAGGAATGTTAAAGAAAGCACACACATGAAATGCGATAATGTGATCTACGATATTGTATCGCAAATCACAAAATCAACATTTTCACAGTTAAAAAGCTCGCCACCCTAATAAGTTTCTTTCCCGACTTACGATCAAACATTAATGAGAAATAAAGCTAGGGATAAGGAATCATTAGTGGGAATTTAGTACAGGTTAATGGCATTTACATTTGAAAAGTTGTTCGACGTGATACGATATATTCTCACTTGCATTTAATAAAAACTCATTTCTTGTCACTTTTTCAAAGTTATCTGTATCATTCATTCTTATGTTCATTTTTCTTGTGTCTATCCGATAGCTTCTTCTTTGCTCCATTTTTAGGAACAATCCACAGCAAGAGTCATTTGGAGCAATGGCAAAGAGGGGAAGATAGCTGGGTCTCAAAATTAGAAATGATCCCTCTATTCTCTGACTCTACATGCAGCAAAGACGGAGGAACCTCAACATGAGAGGCCATGTATGATTTATTAGACGAGGAGAAACCAATACCTCTCGTAACAAAGGCCACAACCGATGGTCATGTTTCCTCTGATGCCTCCTTCTTCGAGACTACATGCTCATTTCTGCACTGCATAGCCATAAGACCGAAGATAATTCCATATACAGATATGGTTAAGTGGATAATTGACCAGGTGGACGTCTCGGAAAAAGAATTCAAGAATAGCAGGCATGAGGTTATGGGATCATTTTCACCAGACAACCTGGGGCTTATGTAAAATCTACCAAAGCCACAGAATCTCTACAATAAACAGTTCCTCGAGAAATTTGCTAAGGAGAATGAAGACCCAGCAGATGTCACACGGACCTAGACAAAAAATGAAGGCAAGATAAAAAAGGATAAGATGAGTATGTATTTTATAGCATCTATCTCTCCCCCTCATAGTTTTGCAGTAGCCATGCTATGTAGAATGTTCGGCAAGCTCGATAGTACCAAATTTTCCCCAGAATGGTTGCCATTAATAGATGCAGCCGTAAATGCAACAATAATGAATTGGGCCCAAATTTTGTCTGATAATTTGGCAAATGCTATTATGGAGTATATGAGAAAGAGGAGTATCTCTTCAAGGGTTTACCCTCCATTTTTCATGAATGCCTATGTAATGGATGCAATCTGTTTTGGCTCCAAATTTCTTATCATGGGATGGAAGTGGACTGTGCAAGACCGGTTTCCTATCCATATCTATCATAAGAGTATGTGAGAGTCTCAGTTTCACCTCCATTTTTACAAAATTAGTCAAGGCGTTATGCTGCCTATTAATAAACAAGTCTACAATAGAAATGCCCCTAGGTCTTCTAGAGAAGTTGAAGTAGAGATCCTACCTGTAGCCAAATGGTTTGGGGACGAGACATTTACATATATCAGAGTATTTGGGAGCATTGTATCACCGGATTCCTCCCATACTATGTCCCCAAGAAGTTAATGGCAAGGGAAATAGCCTACCAAACAACAGGGGAAGGTGGGATGAGCAAAGGATTGAAGGAACAGAAAAAGGCCATTTGGCCTACATTTCCATTGGAATGTGGTGCATTTGCATTACATGATTTTGGACATTCATGCAAAGAAGTAGAGATTATGAAATATTTGAAATTGACTACATTCCCAGGGAGACAGTATGACCCAAATGGAACTACCAAAGACTTCACTACTATGGTGAAAGTCAAACCATTTACCCATGAGGAAGATGCCTTTGATGACCACTTTCTACAAAAGGAAACATTTTCAGAATTGGCACATATGGAATCACTACATTTTCCCCCGGATGATCTTGAATCCTTTTGTGAATATAGGGAGAGGAGATTATTAAAGGTCTCATTGGACCTGCTACAGATTAAACCAATAAGGGAGCCAACTCCTAGTGCAAGCTTAGAGGGAAGCTCTAGAGAAAATTCCAAAGAAGATTTTGAAGAAGAATCCCAGGAGAATTCTACTCGTGAGTTAGAGCACTCACAACAACAGTCTCAAAATGGGGGCAATAAAAACAGAGAGTTCGAAAGGGACACAGCTAGAACTATAGAGAAAGTAGCCGAGAAAACTTCACCAAAGAAACAGGCTGAAATTCACTCTACTTCCACTTAGTTGGCAAAACCCCTAGTTGTTCATTTACGAAAAGAATGGGAGAATTTTAATAAGAAGCTCCATACAAAGGAACAAACATCTGAAATATAAACTCCACATCACAAATCAACTCAAGAAATTACATTGGAGAAAAATGTAGGCACTCAAGATGTGGAGCTTATTCCTGGCACCCCCAATTCTGAAATTGTTTTGAGAGTTGAGGAAATTCCTCCATAGACGTGTTTTATAGCCCTACCCACAAAGTTTTCATCAAAAGGAAGAGGAAGAAAAGAAAGTTAGATGTTGCAGCTATTACCACTCCCGACAATGAACCAATGGACATTGTTTGGAAAGATTTTCCCATGGACCCATCAGAAAACCTTACGAGACTGTCGCAATTTGCAAGAGCCTATGCCATGGAAACTATTGATATAACGACATAGGTCCAAACGTTGCTGAGAGAAAAGGAACAAAAGGTTCTGATGTTGGAACAATAATTAGAGCATGAAAAATCTAACCAACAAGCAGAGTTGCAAATAGCCAAGCTTCAGCAAGAGTTTGAACAGATGAAAATACAACATCAAGCCAGCCTAGCAGAAAGAGATATGTGGATTGAAGTTATGAAAGATATGTATAAAGACAATCTGCAAATCGATTAGTTTGTAAAAGAAGCACTCAGCCTTAACTCCCAACTAATGCAACAAAAGGAAGTTTTGTGCCAGAAAATCTCACAAATAAGTCCTTATTGCAAGATCAGTGATAAGCTAACAAGCCAATTCATTGACATGAGACTTGAGTATGGCGAAGTCCATCAAAGTATTTTTGACTTTATCACCTTGCAAGAATCAGAAGCTGGGAGGAAGGCTAATTTTCCAAAACTGGAGGAATCACATAAATAAATTCTATTTGCAGACTGAGATTCTTGGCTTAAGCAAGCAGAAAGGGCAAGGACAGTCATAGAAACAGCAGCAAACATCATCATTGAAGCCATTTATTAAAATGTACATGGCACCAACCTAGTTGCAGAATATATACCAGGATTTCTTCCAAACGCCAAACTACTAGAGCAACATTGGAGTCAGGAAGCAAAGGAAAGGGAGGAGGTGATTAGACAGATGATAAAGCTAAACTGGGAGGCATACTCGCAATTCTTAGTCAAACCATGCAGCTAGTGGAGGACCTTGCAATGCCTAACTACCTCCACACAAAAAATGGTGCCAACACTGATGAACACTATATTTACTGGACAATTGAAATCTGCGATCAACCAACCGACACATCTCAAACCAATGACAGATATATGTGATCTTAACGATAGAAGTCAAAGGAGTTAGTCACTTTGTTTTATTTCTATTTTAGTTTTATTTAGCATAATATGAGGAAGGTCATTTAAACCTCCTCATCTATTTTTTGTAATAATCTATTTTAGGACCTATATTTTAGTATTTAAACCCCTCTCATGCATTTAGAGAGCGGTCCAGAAATTTTATCAAAAAAATTCTTCAAAACGTGCACCTCTGTATGTTTGAGGAGGTTCTGGTGGAATGAATGGAACATGATCTATTTTCTTTTGAATATCTGGCATGATCTACTGAAATTGTACTTTTTCACTCTTAGATGATGTTGGATTGATTCGAATTAGGTCGATATTCCTGAAACACATGAGCAGAACTTATCATGTATGGTACTTTTATCTTGTGATTATGTTTTATTTATGTATCAGACAACAACTTTTCTTCAATTGTTTTATGTATGAAAGGTTGAATTACAGTTAGCATTATTTCACTTTTGTCTAGTGTTGGCTTGAAGTTTATGCTGAATATATGAACGATTCCATATGCGATATATATTTCACAATCATTTTGGCTAACTATTTATCCAGAATTATTATTGTTAGAACGATTTCACTTCTTATTGTAGTTGAATAATCTTTGTTACCAATTTCTATAGGACATTATTGTAGATCACATACTTTACTTTATTCCCGAGCATAGTTATAGTTTAATAGAGTTCAAACTAGGATATATGCATGTGTTTAAATAGTTTAGATTAGATTACACTTAGCTTAATCATTCCCCCGTTACATCATATATCACCCCATCAACACTATAAAAATCTCTTTTGGGAACCTGGTCCCATTATCCCCAGTCACAGCCACTAGACCAAATGGAAAAGGAGCTGCCAACCAATGTCTGGACCGGGTGGTTTTCCCCCATGTTGTAGCAACAATTTTCAAGGATTCAACGAAGTCCAAGAAAATGCATCTTTCTTTAGTAATGTTGTTAGAGGTGCTGCTATTCTTCCATAATTCTTAACAAACTTTTGATCATACCATGTCAACCTAAGAAATCATCAAAGATGCTTTATGGTTGTGGGTATTTTCCATTCCTAATGGATTTAATTTTGTTAGGGTCCAACTTAACACCCTCATGAGATAAAATATGACACAAATATTCCACCTCCTGTACTCAAAAGAAACATTTGGAGGTTTTTTCATAGAATTGTTTATCCTCGAATAGTTTTAGAACCTTGTCAACATGTTGAACATGATACTTCCAAGACTTTCTGTAGATTAGTATATCATCAAAAAACTACTAACAAAATTTTTCTAAGGGTTTTAAAATGGAATTCATCAAACCTTGAAATTTAGAAGGTGCATTAGTAAGGCCAAAAGGTATGACCAAAAATTCATAATGACCCTCATGAGTTTTGAATGTTGTTTTCAGAATTTCTTCAGTCTTCATTCTAATTTGTTGATATCGTGAATGAAGATCCAGCTTGGTGAAGTAAATTTCTCCATGTAATTCATCCAACAATTCATCAATGATAAGAATGGGAAATTTATCTTTAATAGTGATCTTCTTAACATCCCTATAATCTGAACACATATTCCATGATCCATCCTTCTTATGCCCCAGTACTACTAGAGAAGAGAAAGAATTTTGACTAGGTTGAATTATACCACCCTCTAGAATTTTTGCAAGCATACATTCAATTTCACTCTTTTCGGCATAGGGATATTTGTAAGGTCTAATGTTTCGAGGAACACTCCTGGAATCAAATGAATAGCATCATCAAGATCACAAATAGGTGGGAGGCCTTTGGGAGTCTCAAATACTTTGGAATGATTGTCCAAGATTTTTTGAATATCTAGAGAAATAGATGATTTCGATGTTTTAACCTCTAGTGAGCATAATTGTGAAATTATACATTGTTGTTCGTTCTTATGAATATTTTCCATGCCATTAGAGTTTATTATCTTTCCTAGTTTCCCTGTGATACCCCTTAATTCAACTTCCCCTCCTTCCCAAAAAAGGTCAAGAAAAGTTCTTGAAAATTAAAAGCTATCATCCCTAAATATTGTAACCATTGGACTCCTTGTACAACATCAGTACCACCCATTGGAATGGAAAGAATTGGACTATTCAATACATATTCCCGCATGGTTAGCTTGATATTATGGCACTTTTCAGAGCAATTTATAGTTCCTCCATTTGCAACCATCACTTGACACTTTGGTGCTGGATATAGGAAGAAATTCAATTCCTTGGCCATCTTACAATGAATAAAATTATGGGTACTACCCGAATCAATAAACATTATTACCTTTTTCTTCTTAATATATCATTCTATTTTGAGAGTAGAGATGTGGTAATTCTTTCCAATGTATTGCAAGATATGGTCAGATTCATTTTTCTTTGTCTAGGGTTTCTTCCTAGTGCATATCATCCTCTTTTGATGTTTCTGGTTCCTTTTATTTCTCCTCTTCACAATCTATGTAGAATAATTTATTCTCAGTATAGTTATGACCTTTAGTGTATTTTCTATCACAACTGTCACAAAGCCCTCTAATTCTTTTTTCCTCCAATTTTTGTGGCATCAACCTTGTAGGTTGTGGAAGAATAGGAGTAGCAATGCTTCCATCTTTATAGTTGTGAGTGGTAGACTTCCTTGTTTCCATAATTTTTCTTTCAACTTTTCTTGCCATCCCGAATGCCTTCTCCTAAATGCCTTCTCCAATGAATCATCTTCCCAAAGGAGAACTCATGTTGGATGTTATCCTTCAAATTCTATATGAAGACATCCATCCTATGATCCTCTGGAATACTAGTTTCCCTGATATTCAATTTTGTGAAGTCCTCAATGTGCTCTTCTATTGAACCCTTTTGTTTGAGATTTATCACTTGACTAAAGAAGGTGTTTCTCTTTGTATCCTCATAATGTGCTATCATTTCCTCTGTAAAAATTGACCAAGTGACGAGTGTTTTACAAGAACAAATCCATCGATACAATACAAACTGATTTGGTTCTAAATATGAAGATGCAATGCGTACCTTCTGTGTGTGTTGCACATCATGGAGATCAAAATATTTCTCCATTTGCAGTATCCATGTTACCAGATCCTTGCCATCAAACTTCCTCATATCTATATTTGGAATTTAGTCATTGTTAAACCGAACATTGGAGTCTCTAAAATCATAAATCATATTCCTTTTGTCCTCAACATGAGTTTCATGGAATACCTTTTCGCCATGAGGAAGCATTTCTTGTAGCAACTTTGTCAAACCTTCCTTCAAATATTCCATGCCTACTTTTAATCCATCCTTCAAACCTTCGTGTCTTCTTTTAAACCATTCTTCAAACATCCATCTTATCTTCCATTTTTTTTTGTTATTCTTTGTGAGAGTGAAATTTATTGCACTTGGTCACGTAATTTTGATATATCATGTTGCATTTATTACTCTTCTTCATGTGTCATTGAATATCTTTCTGGTTTCTTACTAGCTGTGTCCCTTTCTTTTGTTTTGAGAGATTTGGAATCAAACAATGATATATATTCTTTACTATGCCATTTGAATCACCCCAAACTGCTTTTTCAAACAAAAGTTATGCAAAATTTAAAACAAATACACTCCCTTTTCTTGTTTTTTTGGAACTCGATATTGAAAATATTATATATCTATAATTTTAGATCTAAAAGTTTTGAAGTTTCATCCTATAGTAGATGTCTAATTCTTCTTTCCAACCTCAAAATTCATATTAATATTGGATTCATCAAGGAAAAGCTATGCCCAATCTCCCATGATGACTTGATTATAAACTTGTTTAGTAGAGCGAGCTTGTACGGAGTACCACGTTTCACTGTTTTGAACTTAGGCCCTGAAAATTATACCAAAAAAACTACAGTTCATCCACTTTCAAACTCTTTTACAAAATTCAAATATGATGTCAAGAGAGAAAGTTATGACAATTTTACCTAGGTCACCTGTTTGATATTGAATTATGGAGATTGCAAAAACCCTAAATTCCTCGGATCATAACTCCAAAACTATAGAGAACCAAGATATGAAATTTGTAACATCATCAATATTTCAGCACCATGTGGTTTTAATTTCAGCTTCTAAAGATTTGTAGAAAAAAATTATAGCAAAAATTCCAAGATTACCTGTTTGAAGGGGCGAAACCCTAGAATCCAAAGCTTTGATAACAACTGTTATGCAACCAACTCACAAAATTGAAGAAATGATAGATGAACAACTTAAGAAATAGACTCTTTGAGGGAGGAAACTCCTTTACATCACATAAATGAACAATTCTTGGATGATACAGATGATAAGACCTCCTTGGTATATATAGGAGTCTAAGGGGTCACAATATAATCAGAGCTTATATAACAATAATATTGTAAGGGCACAACAATAACAATAGTGGGTTTCTATGGGGCACAAAAATAACAAAATGGGGGATACATGGACACAACAATAACAATACAGGATACACTAACAATAAAAATAAGGGGAAATACATTAGTATTATAGGGACCCAACATCCTTTCTAATGGGATCATGTGACAACAAATTTAGGCATTTTAAAGAATTTGAGGCTCTTCATTTCACAAAAAAGTGTAACATCCTTGGTTCAATGACTTGTCGAGTTTTTGATGGATCTCATTGTTGAGATGAACAATGGTAGAACCTTGGAAATGAAAATCATATTGTTGGAGATTTCTGGAAGTGAGCTATGTAATGTTTTTGATTTGTTATTAATTACAAAATGGTTCTAAATTGTCCTATAATTTTTTACATGAAATAGAACTGACTGTTGTAGTTTGTGCTGCTTATGTGCTCTAAGAGCTTGTTAGAGAATTAAGCACAACTAGGTATCATGTCCTATTAAAAATCCTCCTAAAATTGTACAGAAGAAATAACCTTGATATAGTTAATATACAATTAGGTATGTGTTATAAAGATATGTAAAGCTCCACATTTGATGCAGGTAGATTAGCAATTTTACTTTGGTTGCACATGTCTAGCATGCACAGTTTTTTAAAATGTGCCATTTAATGAATTATTTATATGCATTATAGTGATTATGCTATTGTTAAAGTTTTTCAAATACTATGCAGTTTGTATTTTTCACTAAGGTTTTCCACCCAAATATAAACAATAATGGCAGTATCTACCTGGAATCCTGAAAGAATAGTGGAGTCATGCATTGACAATATCTAAGGTATCGTTCATTCTAATGTAGCATGTTACTACTCCCTTATTCATGTTTATAACAAATAGAAATTCCTGCCTTTCAATATTTTCTCTGTAACACAAATATTTTGTTGATTGTAGGTTTTATTGTCAATATACTCCTTGTTGATTGATCCAAACCTTGATGATATTCTTGTGCCCGAGATTGCTCACATGTACAAGAATGACAAGCCCAAGTATGAGTCAACTACAAGAAACTACATTCACAAATATGCAACTGGACCCAAAAGTATGCAATGGGTTAGACATGTTAGAAGAAACTTGTTACCTATAAAATTTTCTCCCCAACTTAATTTTCTTTAACGTGATGCTTATAAAACTAACCTCTTGTATGAAATTTAATTACAAGCTGTGTTTCCCCAAATTTGCTCAGAATAGTTACCTAAGACAAGTATTAGGCATTATGTTATTTTTTGGAAGTGGATCTACATATTTTAAGATGACGATCAACTATTAGTGCTCTTACTTGTTCCATTGTGTAAATAGATGGGCATTATTTGCATCTATGACTTTACCATCTTTGAGTTTTGCATGTAAATATTTCATGCAATTCTATTTTGTGACCTTAATCTATCAAATGTTTAGATTTCAATGTTGTTTTGAGTAATTTGGAACTTTATCTATGTTAATATGTCATGCTTGGATGAGTTTTCACCTTTTTGGGTATTACATGGTGAAAGTATGAAAGTGTTTTCTATTGATGGCACCAAATTTTGCAATATTATGAGAGTTAATTAATGGTTTCTCTCTCAATAACCAATACTGTGATTATTTCCAATCTAATGGTGATGATTTATGGATTTTCATGTGAATTGTAATACCATTTCTTCTTAATCATTTTCCAACGAAATGTCCATAGCAATAGCCATATTTATCGGGTGCCCATGGGAAAAATATGTAAATAATAATTTTTGTGTTCTACTTGAATGTAGTTATGAATATTAATTGAAAATTACTATGACAAAGATGGCCCAACAATACGAACTGTTTATTAGCCAAAAAAAAATCATAAATTCCAACCTATTATTTATAGCAAGAAAAAGACATGAAAAAGATAGCGATAAATGTGTTAAATCTGATTGCTTTGAGGATTCTTATTGAAAGTTTGTTCCATTATATTTTAGTGATTTTGAGGCATGATGTCAATAATCCTATATATCTTAAAATATGTAAGTTGGTATAATGAACATCCATACTTTACTGCTCTATTCTATTTTGTATTCAAAGAGATTTACTTCTGGCTTTGGTCTTTGTATACAATTTTTTTTATCATGTCGGGTGGCATCTCTTTCGAAGTGTCTCATTGACTTTGGATGTTGGATTATTGTAATATTTTCTTATATTATTCTTAAAAGTGTATAGAATGCTCATAAGACAGATACTAATTTAATCTAGTGGATATTGGTGGCCACCCGCCTATTCCACTTGGACCCGCACCATTGTCTCTTTTCAGTTTCCTTAATTGTAGCACAACTTACTATTTTTTGTAGTTTTTCGAGTCCTAAACTTCCAGAGCCATTTTGAGGGACTAAAAGACGTTTTTAGGAGAACCGAAGAGATAGGAAAATTCCCAAACTCGTTCATGAGTTTGTTTTTGACTTCCTCTTTGATATCTTTGAAATGAGGTATCATGATACGCAAACGAAGATCATATGCCAAAGTTACGACCTCGGGTAGTTGATGTACCAATTTACCCAAATGGGGCCCATAGTTTTGGCACTTCATCTCCTAGGGTTAGGTTTTTGGATGTTTATGGTTTTCCATTGTTTCTCAATAATAAATAGGCCTTTGAGCCTCATTTTAACACAGTTTATAGGCATGTAGCTGCCACATCTCTACTCAGAGATAACCTACCATCGACCGATCTAACTTATTCCAATTCTATATGTAAGCATATTTTAGTTCTTTAATATTAATGAAATGAAGTTTTATTTTTGTTGCATCTCTATGTTTATTTGTATATCTATATTTTGTTGCATTCTTGCATAAGTTTGGATTAGTGGTATTAGAGCGGTCTACTCTTTCTCTATTTTTCTTTGCATGTCCCCAACGAGATCAAGGTATAAGGAGTTAGGGCTTGAAGTGGTTGAACCTTTGAAAGACAAACCTCGCAAACCTCGAAGGCCTCCCATGGCAAAAGAAAAGAAATATGAGGGGGCAGGATATCCTTTCAAAATATTGCCCCGAGGAATCCCTCGAGCGATAAAGGAATGTGATGATGGATAACTTTTTTCAGATCCTTCGGTGGCTACCCATAAGCAACGCATCCTCATCCAACAACCACTCTAGAGGTGTCACTCCTTGTAAGGCACAAGTTAACTTTGAATTTGAAGGGTAGATAGATGCAAACTCCATAGATAGATGATTAAATCTGTTGGAAGGATATTCTTTAGTTCATGACTTTTCCAATTAGGAAAAGATTACTTTTTCACTGCTTAAAGCCGCCCCACATTTCAAGGATTGGTGGGAAACCTACTGTGAATAAAAGTACGAGAGGGGATCCTCATTATTTTCAACCTCACCCACTTGGAATTATTTTTGAGACGCCATCAAGGAACAATATTACCCTGTTGGGAGCTATGTAGATAAATACATAAAGTGGACCATGATATGGTAAGGAAGGGACCAATATGTGTCGGAGTTCACAAATTGTTTCGATACCCTTCACATGAAGCTGGGTATCAAGGATTTTGAGTATCATTTGGTACTCAAGTACCACGGTTGTCTACATAAGGACATTCAGGACGAGATGGCATTCCTGGACATCTCCTCACTTGGCACTACGTAATGATACGTTGTCAAGATCTAGTAGAAATTTAAATAGAAGAAGTGATACTTTGGATCTACGAATCCAAAGAAAGGGAAATGTGCCCCAAACCGGAGAGTGAAGGACAAATCAAAGGCAGGGTGACCTAGGAAAACCCATCGAAGCCGCAAGAAAAGAACGACACCATGAAGACAAAGAAGGACACAAGGAAATGATGTGAGTTCCATAAGAGCCTCACTCACAACACAAGTAAGTGACGAGCCAAGTAGTCACTGGTGGCCAATCTTAAGGATTCTGAATTAGATGCATGTCCCAACTCTGAGTCAAAAACCGATAAGGGAAATGACAAAGGGAAGCAGATTATCAATGATGAGCCTAGTGCCACCATTGCCACCACCAAGATTTATAAGGATGAGCCCGAAGATCTATAGGAGGGGGAGAAACTCTTCCACTCACATATGGGTGGTGAAGGGTTCTCCGATGCAATTGATTGTTGATAGTAGGAGCCAAAATAACCTCATTTAGTAGAGTTTGTGAAGCGGTTGGGCCTATCGGCCATATCACACCCGCAGTCATACACCATTGAGTGGGTTCACCTAGGGTGAGATCTTCGCATGATCCAACAATGTTGCCTTCCCTACATCATCAATCCCTTCAGAGATGAGGCATTATGTGATGTTCATCCTCTTGAGGTTTGTGATGCTTTATTAGGCCAACCATAGTTGTGGAATCAGCATGTTGTGTATTAGTCTAGGCCTTGCATTGTTATTATTACTTTGGGAAATAAGTTGTATAGGATACCAAAGGTAGCACCACCTACCTTTGGTTCTTTTACCACTACGAAGCAATGTAGTAAGATCATTTCCAAAACTAGGAATTCTTTTTCCTTAAGATTCACCCTTAGGGAAAGAAGACGATTCTAGCCACGACCTCTAGAAAGGGCTCCTCCTCATGGTAGCAACAAATGGACAAGGTTGTAGAGGATTACAGGGACATCTTCACCTCACCCATAGGGGTACTCTACACTATCACATCAAGCACTCCATCAATCTAACCCAAGGCCCACCACTACCCAATGCACCGATCTATCAATGCTCTATTATGGAGAATGATGAAATCAAGAGGCAGATTGAGGAGTTGTTGCATAAAGGGCACCTCAAGCCAATTTCATCACCCTATGGGAGCCTGATCATGTTGGTACAGAAGAAGGATGGTACTTGGAGACTCTTTAGTGACTATTGAATGTTGAACAAGATCATTGTCTAGAATAGGTATCCAATCGCACAGATTTATGACCTTTTGGACCAGCTCAAGGGGGGCTAAATATTTCAACACTATTGACTTGAAGTCCGGTTATCACACGGTACCAATTGAACCCTCCAATGTGTGGAAGACTACCTTCAAATCCAAGGAGGGCCTTTTTGAATGGTTGATCATGCCTTTCGGGTTGATGGATGCCCTTGCAACCTTCATGAGTCTGATAGATGACATCTTATGACCCTTCACCAACTCATTCGTGGTGGTTTATTTGGATGACATTCTGATCTTCAGCTAGATTTGGGAAGAACACCTCCACCATATTCGATAGGTCCTCCAAACCTTGTGACAGCACAATATGTTTTCCAATTTGGAGAAATGTACTTTTGGTATGACCCAAGTTCAATATCTGGGGTACATTATTGATGAGAGGGGTGTGCATGTGGACCCAAACAAGATATAACTCATTTGGTATTGGTCATCCCCAACCATTCTAATAGAGCTCCGCAACTTTATGGGTCTTGCTAACTTCTACCACAGGTTCGCATTGGGGTTCTCTCATATAACTTGGCCTTTGAGTCAAGTCACCAAGGGAGGAGAGAAAGAAAAGTTCTTTTGGTGTGAATCCCAACAGAAGGAATTTTCCAAGTTGAAGCATCAGAATTGATCTACACCAATGCCCACATTACCAAACCTGCAACATCCATTTGAGATCGAGACAGATGCCTCAGGATATGCTATTGGTGTAGTTCTTAATCAACAGGGGCATCCAGTGGCATATCACAGTGAGACACTTTTAGACATAGTTCGGAAGTATCCCACCTATGACAAAGAGATGTATTCCATTGTGTAGGATTGCTAAAAATGGAAGAATTACATTATGGGGAAGGAAACAGTCATCCACACACACCACTGACCCCTTCAGTTCATACAAACACAAGGGAAGTTGTAGAACAATAGCCATCAGAAATGGTCCACATGCTCGTACCAGTTCCATTTCAACATGAAGTACAAGAAGGGAAGCACCAATAATGTTGTAGATTGTGTCATCCGACCACCGTTCATGGCGCTGACCACTATGATCAACTCTTGTGGGCATGAGACTGTGGGGTGACCATATCTTTACAAGATAAATCCAGAATTAGGCAACACATACTAGACGCTCTTGGAAGGCAAGCAATTTCTAAATTTTCACCTCGAGGATGCAATGTTATGCCTCCTCAGACACCTTTGTGTTCCTTGGACATTTCGTGGTAGAGAAAACAATGGCAATGTTGTAGAAGTATTTTTATTGGTCGAACCTTCGATGGGATGTTGGGAAGTACATCAGATCATGCACTGCCTGTGTCATTGCCAAATCAACCATCAAGAAGCAAGGCCTATATACTCCTCTGCCTACTCCTAGTCAACCTTGGGAATCCATATCCATGGATTGCATGTCAGTCCTTTCCTTCTACTAAGCATGGAAACGATTGCATTTTCATGGTCGTCAACAGATTTTCTAAGATGGCCATTCTGGTGATCTACAATAAGAGTATCACAGCAAAATCCACTATTGATCTCTTCTTTGAACAAGTGTCGGTACATTTTGGGATCCCACAATCCATTATCTCAAAATAGGACAAGAGGTTCCTAAGTACATTTTGGTCAAGTCTCTGGTTGATGTTGGATACCAAGCTCACTAAGTCCATGACTTTCCACCCCAAAACCGATCACCAAACATAGGTCATCAACAGGATTATCGTACACATTCTGCGTAAGTATAACTTGAAGCGTCCATGCACATGGGATGAAAGCCTCCCCTACGTCCATAACAGCTACATTAGAGCTCTCCATAGGTCAATTGGCCACAACCCCTTTTAGGTGGGGTTAGGATTCCAGCCACTATGTCCCATTGATGTGGCCATACCATTTGCAGCTACTCAGGAAGATTCGGCTCATGTCCAGTCTGAAGCTGACAGGTCTAACAACTTCATTGAACACATTTAACACATCTGCCAGCAAGTCCATGACATATTAGATAGATCCAATGTTAAGTACAAGCAACATCATGATCAATATTGGGTGCCACACAAGTTTCAGGTGGGCGTCAAAGTTTGGTTACATTTTTAAAAGGAGTGTCTCGTTGGGCCCCACCGCAAGCTTCGCTCGCTCTGATATGGGCCTTATACCATCACTAAGGTTATAGGGGACAATGCGTTCGAGTTCACTATTACAACATTCCTTAGCATGCACCCAGTGCTCAATGTGGACCTCCTTCGACCATACTTTCCACCATTACTGGACACATTAGACGTTGCAGAACAACTCACACTAATAGAGTTAAACCCAAACTGTATGGAGCATGATGCAACTAATCAGATCATGGACAACTTGCTAGTAGAATATCCAAATGTATCAGGTTGTCAAAGATGGCCAACTCCTGCTCCAAGGCAAGTGGTTCACCAAGGACCAAGTTTAATAGAAGTTTCTCCATCTCATGGAGGAACTCAATGCAATGGGGACCATTGCTTCCTAAGGGGGGAGGACTAATCCAGGTGGATATTGGTGGCCACCTACCTATTCCACTTGGAACCCCACCATTGTTTCTTTGTAGTTTCCTTAATTGTAGCATAACTTACTATTTTTGTTGTTTTTCAGGTCCTAAACTTCCGGAGCCATTTTGAGGGACTAAAAGACGTTTTTAGGAAAAACAAGGAGACCAAAAAAGCCCCAAACTAATTCACTCTTATGTTTTTAGCCTCCTCTTTGAGATATTCGAAACAAGGTATTATGATAGCCAAATGGACATCGCATGCCAAAGTTACGACCCCCGGAATTTTATGTACCAATTTATTCAAACAGAGCCCACAATTTTGATGCTTCATCTCCTAGGGCTAGATTTTTGGATGTTCATGGTTTTACATTATTTCTTAATAATAAATAGGCCTTTGAGCCTCATTGTAACATAGTTCAGAGGCATGTAGCCACCACCTCTCTCCTCAGAGATAAGCTACCATCACCTGAGCTAATTTATTTCCATTTTTATATGTAAGCATATTTCAGTTATTTAATATTAATGAAATGAATTTTGTTTATGCTGCATCTTTGTGTTTATGTGTATATATGTATTTTGTTACGTTCTTGCATAAGTCTGAATCATAATCTATTCTGAAGAGGTGTTTGGTTTTTGTACACCACATTCTATTTTTAACAACAATGCATACATTAAAACAAGAATAAGGGAACAAGGAGAACTTTGAATAGGTATTTGTAACACCCTCCTCCCACATCTACCCAACCAACCTGCCAGCTAGGGTAAAAATGCGACGAGAGGCCACTATGATATGATTCAACCTCCTAAGTCACGTTAAGGAAGTGGAACCGATGGAAACACACCATGCATACATTCAACATGAACATTAGGAACCTCAAGAACTAATCCAACCTTTCTGTCAACAAGCCCCTGTGTCCCACTGAGATTTTGGATCACCTGAGCTCTGGACACTCTCATGATATGGGCATGCCAGTGTCCAAGGACCTCTGGACGTTCTCATAGGCCTACAAGTCATCGTCCAGGGACTGTTTTGCACAATGCTATTGTTATAGACATTTTTGTGCCTCGTAACATGGAGCATGAAATGTCGATAATTACAGGGATCCTCAGTCCCTAAACATGTTGTTCTTACCCCTAGAAGAACAAGGTCAGAAAACCACAGCACTTCCCATCAGTTATCCACCTGAAAACACTCAAAAACAGGCTATTTTTGGATCATGTCAGCTGCTCCACTGAGCATCTGCGCTGGAATGCAACTGCTCCTCCTTGTACCTGCGCTGAAAGTCAAATCTAATGAAGGCTACCTGCGCTGGGCGAGATTGGCCAAGTGGCACAGTCATTCTGCAAGGTGTCAATTGCCCAGGAAGCTTCCAAACTGACACTTGGTTCAAGGGATTCGCCCTGTGATGAGTAAGAGGTACTTGATCTCCATGTGTAAGCAAGGATCTCCAAGTGGACTCAAGAACTGAAGTTTAACTGAAGAGGGAGAGGACACAAGGCAGCTTTATGTCAGTCTCAAGCTGACTCATCCTTTCTTCTTCTCTCCTATATATAGAGCTCTTCTATGAGGTCTAGGGAGGCTGGAATTTTGTGTAAAGCAAGGAAGTGCTGTTGGTTTACAGTTAGAGCTATTGGGTGATTGCTTTTATAGAGGTGAAGAGGAGATTTCTTGCTGCTGGGGAGGTGCTGCTGGATTGGAGCCATTGATGGTTGTAATCTCCTCAGAACCCTGTTACTTTTATCAATAAAGCTTTGAATGTTCTCCTATATACTTGTATTGCATTGATGTATTGTATTTACTTGTATATTTGATTCACTCTAATCCATGCATCAGTTATGAGTACATGTATCTTGTAGTTTTCTTCTCTTTGTTGTGCAGGATCTGTGTGTAGCTGGACCGGCAAAGGGAGCAAGGAGCTGGGAACAAGAGACAAAGAGAGAGGATAAGGATCGACAAAAGCGAAAGACACCGGTTGGTTAATCTTTTCTTCCTTCTCTCTGTACTTTCATAAAGGAAAATATCAAAGCTTTACTTTCAGTTGTTGCTAAAGACTGTCACCTTTAGAGTAGGGATAGGGTCATCCGAGTCGGATACTTTTCCCCACAACAAACTGGCGACTCTGCTGGGGAGCCTAGTATCTTGTTGGTGTTTGTAGTATCTTTGCTATTCATTTCCTGAAGAAAAGAGTACCAAATCGAAAAGCTTTTGACTATATCAAAAGCGAAGTAGAGGGGCTGCTACTCTTGCTCATTTTCTGAGCAGATTCATGATTTGAAGAGCTGATCTACAAAAGACTCTTATACTCTTTGTGATAGCTTTTCATCCTCTTGATCATCCCTTAGCCTGTACTTGACCTATAGCTTTTTATTTCAGCAAAAACAGTGCATTTTTGAGCTTTTTATGACCCAGAAATCCTTGTAAACGCAACTCTCGTGTCTCAGTGCAGGCTGTCCACAGGCAGTCTGCATTTTAGCGCAGGTACTCCCTTCGGGAACTGCGCTGAGAGTCAATTTGACAGACCAGAGCCTGCGCTGAACCAGTTAGGCTATGTCTTCCTGAGGTTTTCCACTGTGTCTTAGCCCTGTTTTCACTGATTTTTTGCTGCTGATTGCTTGTCATTGTACTTGCTGTAAACCAACTTTCCTTGACATTATTCCGCCTCAGTTGTGTGATGAAACTGTGAGTGTTCTTTCAGTATTTCTTGCTTCAGTTACAGTTTCCCATTGTGAAAAGCGAACCCGTATAGCTGTGGCCTCTTAGATCCTAAACTGTAAAAGTGTCTTTGTGATCTTAAGAGCTAGTTTTATTACTGTTCATGGCTGTTTGAGTTTGTTTGTTTTTCACTTTATGGTTTGAATTCATACATTTTTAGTGTTGAAACAAGTACCTGTAAGGCGTCTTTTCATTTTAGACAAAACTTGTTTGTTTACGCTTCAAATTGAATTCGAAAATTATACAACAGTTTCCTTTTGTCTACATCAACATTAAGGGAAAAGAAAAGAAATACATGCATCTTGCATTTGCATTTTGATAAGTTTGCGTGATTGATCTAGGAGAAAGTGCATTAGTTTGTGCTTTGTGCTCTGTGTGGAAAGATAGTGTCTTTTCTCTCCCCTCAGTAGTTAGGATTTTCAAAGCTAAAAAGATTGTAAAGCTTGCTTATCATTTTAGCTGCATTTAGGAATTTGTATCAATACATCTCGTGGTGATCCTGAAAGACAAACTGCTAAACAAGATCAACTTAAAATATATTGAATGAATCTAAAAACGCATTGTAACATAATGCTCACAATAGAGGTCTAGGTAGAGACGTGTTCCGGCGTCGTTAAACGTAGTGACTGTCGATCTCTACGAAGGTGGGTGATTCCTCCTGAGGGACGATAGCACTAATACGGACTTGTGCTCCCGCGTACCGTCGCGTATATTGGGAGACCCCTATAGGCATTTATCCTGTATCCTTAGGAAGCCGTGTCGGCCGCCCCACTGATCGCGATGCAGTGAACACAGCATTCACGAAGATCGACCACCCGTACCGTAAAACGTATTCTGTGGTTTCGCGAAAGGTTTGGCACACCCTCTGCCTAGATCTCCAGAGCAGTTTCTTTTGGCCTTTTTCAAACTCTATAACTGAAAAAGTCCAACTGAGCATTTGTCACTTCGGGCTCGTTAATACATCGAAGGCGACTAGAGTCATCTTTAGCTTTTTCTCGACTCTTAAAACATGAAAAAGCAAAGTTGTGTCTAAAAGCGTCTAATAAAATTCATTCAATACGGAAACATAATTCCCCTTTGTATTTTAGTTGATCAAGTAATCCGCAACCGTGGAGGAAAGTCAATTAAAACTCCGTCGTTCGGGGAGACTCGCGAGTCAACCATCTTTGTCTCCGGAACCGAGAGTAGTACGGACGAAGCGAACTCGCTTGACCAGGTCAAAATCTCCCATTGAAGTTAGAACAACAGTTCCGACAACATCTGAGATCCTGGTCACTCCTGATATTTCTGGAATCCCTGCCTCTATTGAAGAAGTTCAACAGCAACAGAGGGACAGTTGTACTGATCCTAGTCTGAAGACAAGTACTTGCATAACTGAACCAGTTCCATCTGAAACCAGTCCACAGAGTCTTGTTGTTCAAACAACTGTCGCTGTCGAAGCAACCCCTTCTTCGGCACCAGAAATCTTTTACGGGCCTGACGGTCTTCCTCTTCCTCCTGGTCTGATCGCAATAGAGGAAATCGTAGAGGACCAGCAAGAAAATACTCCAACTCATTTTGGAGTAGGCGCCACTCTTTTTCCTTCTGCATCAGAAGTTTGTCCATCGCCACAGGAAGTTCCTGTAGAATCGATAGGCAGTTTATTGGATAGACTTAAAATGTCTGAACAACCGTCGACATCTAGAACTGTGCCAAACGACACAGCGACAGCAGAAGCTCCTGCTGCCAATCCAACGATGTTTGCCGGCATACCAGCCGTCCCGACTAGCTCTCATCAGCTAGAAGGAGTCCACCCAGGGACTATTATGACAACTTGGTCTGTTCCAGTTTGTTCTTCCAGTATAATACCCGATAATTCTTACGTTGAAACTAGACAAATTGATCCCTTTGGGAATCAGTTGGGGCCATCCAGTCCTCAAAGGCCATCTATACCCTTGAGCTCCGGATTGTTACCATATGGGGGGCAATATGCCCTTTCATTTCCCCTTCCAGGGGGATACCCATACGGCAGTTTTCAACAAAATTCAGGTTTGACTGAAGTAACGACGAGTGGTTGGGTACCTATGTTACCCCAACAACCAAGAGTTGTATATTCCATGCAACAGTGTGTACCCATGTCTAGTATCCCGACGACGCCAGCAATTGTAACCGTGTCGCAAGTTCAATCGATGCCTGTTGTATGTCAACCCCAAGTTGTAATGCAACAGCCTATTGACCCTGCAACGCAACCACAATCGCCAACTGCCGGGACGACACAGATACAAATGGGGACCATAACCTCGCATCTTGGTTCGTCGGTTAGTGTCGCACAGCAAAACATGGCTTCACAACCATGGATGGTGCAATACCAACAACCTCAGTTTCAACAGGTGTACCAGGGATCTGAGCAACAGATCTTTGCGAATAGTGGGCAACCCTATATTCAGAACGGGTTAAATCAACCACTTTACAGTGGCCAAGCCCACCAGCCGTATCAGTCATATCAACATCAGTTACATTATGCTGGTATGCAAAGGCCTACTGCTCAGGCGATTCCATCGTATCCTGGGTACGCCTCGCCAAACCTGAATCAGCAGTTGCCATTCATGGCGACCCTAGAATTACCAGATTTACATCGATTAACGAACGATCCAATCACCTATGCCCATTGGTGGCCAGCGATTCCTCACAAACTTCCTTCGGACATTCCTAAATTCAATGGAAATCCTGGCGAAGACCCGTCGAATCATATGATGACATTCCATCTGTGGTGTTCGTCGAATACCTTGAATAATGATTCGATAAGGCTTCGCCTTTTCCAGAGGACATTGACTGGTCCGGCGGCTAAATGGTATATTGAATTACCTAGAGCCTCTTTCGACAATTTTAGTTCCTTAGCCACGACTTTCTTAACACACTTTCAGTTACCTATAAGGTACGAAACTGGAACAGAGATCTTGACCAATTTCAAGCAGACAACGGCCACACATATATCAGATCATATACATGAGTGGCGTCGTCACTGCAGAATGGTAAAGACCTATGTTCCAGATCAGCTATTAGCTGAGTGGTTTATAAAGTCGCTTCTTCCTGCTATAACAGAAGATGTCGCCAAGGGAGGAGTCGTAACAGAGGAGCGGGTTATTGCTCGTGCTCAATATTTGGACTTAGTATATACTCAGTCGGGCACGCTCTATTATAAGATACCTGACGCCCCCAGACCGGAATTTTCAATCCCTCCTCCTCCCAGATCGAATAGTGACTCTCATGCCGGTGATGGCGTGATTGGAACTGCAAACGCTAAGTCGACAAAGGATTCAAATAAGAAAGCCCGAAAGACTTCGAATCAAAAAGCAAATCAAGAAATTCTTGCTTCGGAAGTAAATGCTGTATCTACGGATAAAGGCAAAAACTCCAATCAACCAGGAAGCAAGAAAAATCAAAACAAAGAGAAGAAAAAACAAGGAGATTCGTCTCCTCGAAAAACTTCTTTTGGAAAAGGGAAACCACCTTCGGGGTGTCAGATATGTGATGAGGATCATTGGACAAAAGATTGTCCATATAAAGCCGAGTTTAAAAAATTCTTAAAGAAGTCACAAACCCCAGCTGTATTGACTGATCCGTTTCCCGAACCAAGTCAAAATCTGGTTGATAATGGAGATACTTCCCGGTGCCAGGTACTAATGGTGTCGACCTCCGAACAGCAAAATGATGCTTTGATTTCGACAAAGTGCAAAAACTGCGGGAATCCGCAGTCGTCAAACAGTAAAGGAAATGATCAACCAAGCAGTTTGACGACAACTTCGACAGAAGTTGTGCCACCATTTACTACGGGAAGCATTCCTATGATCCATGGGAACAATTGTTCTCTCCAAAATATCGGATTCATCTTCCTAAAAAACCCTCCGTCGATGGGCACTTTCGCCTTACCGCCTCCAAGTAATCTGGCAGAAATGACTACGATGGAATATGAAACTTTCTGTTTCTAATGGATCTAAAGCCCCGAGGACGGTTCTTATCTCGTGTCAACCTCGTTAAAAAATGAAACAAGGAGTCATGAGGATAGTTCTTTTACTATGTCAACCTCATTAAAAAATGAAACAAATCCCCGAGGTAAACCTTCATTCCAACCACCGAGTTGGATGCGATGAAGCTTGGGGGGCATGCACCTCGATTTGCATTATTATGCTGGGGGCATGCAAGCTTATCATCGAGCAGTTTTAGCACATAGTTCATGCTCGTTAAAAAATAAACGCAAGATCCGAGCAGTTTTAGCGCATAGTTCATGCTCGTTAAAAAATAAACATAAGTTTATGAGCAGGCTTTCCTTTAGAGTTCAAGCTCATTCAGATAAAATGAACCGGTAAATACCCTTCTGAGATCGTAAATTCATCAGCCATAAAAGCCTTGGTCGTGTTTGTGTACCGTCACCTCCACCGTCTTTTGGCCGATCATTCACTTCCATTTGTGTGTTTACCCTTTTTGAGGAACATCTGCGAAGAGTGATTTCACTTAGCCATCCTTGTGACACTGCCGTGATTGGAATTTTCCAACTTGTACCTGGAATCAGTTGCTATCCCTGTTTATCACTCGTTCCTCAAAAAACGAGTCTTCTTTGAGCTCTTTTCACTGACTCGTAAAATATGAAAAGTTTGCCGAGTTTTGGCCTTCCAGCTCGTTAAAGCGATAGGAAGAGCTATCCCTCCTCTAGATTTTAATCTTTTTGGACCTGAGGGATTATTGCACAAAAAGATCGAGCGCTTGTTTTGTTCGGCTCGTTAAAGCAATCGAAAACTCATCCCTTCTGTACTGTTTTATACTTTTTCGGACTTAAGGGATTAGATGACGAAAAAGGAATTATGGAGTTAACTTTCTGTACCTTTTCAGACTCTCTAAAAATGAAAAGGACCGAGGTTTCCTTGTCGTTAGACTCGTTAAAATGATTAAATAGCGACAAACTTGTCTTTAGACGAGAACGAGTTTCCCTATCGCTAGGCTCGTTAAATCATAGCGATGGGCTTGCCCGAAGGGCAGGTTATAGAACAAGCATATGTTATCCTCCTCAAGCTTGACAAAAATAAAGAGGTACTGGTCAGAAATGACTGGGGAAAAATTGGGAGAACATCAAAGCTTAATGGTAGCAAGTCACTCTTGAACATGAAACTTTTCCTCCGTTCCACATCGGGTTGGGTTGTTTCATTCACCGGTCTCATCACCATGGTCTTCGCCAAACCATCCACATTTGGGGTAATGCTACCGATCCATCGCATCAGTGTCGTTATATGTTCAAGAGGGGTCATTCTGAAAGTGTCAACCGTGTCCCATCCACTGCCATACATTATCCTTCATCCATTCATGATCGCCACCCTGAATCATATATCACAGTTTGTTTTCACCTCCACTAAAATCATTAGCTCCGTTCCGTGTCATTGATGTGGGATTCATTAAGGCCCTCCTTTGACGGATCGCTTCTTGTCGACTTCAGCTCATTATCCAAGAAGTTGATCTAGGAACAACCCCATCAGTACTTTGAAGCTTGCATGCCTCAATGGCAAGTTTCTCACTTCCGGCGACAGGTATACATCAATGACCTTCGACCAGAAGATTTTGCGTGGCGTTCGACGCCAAGTCCTTTATTCACGCCACGTGAATTGTACTGCAGTACCTTGAGGGTCATTATCATTATCGGTGATTCCTCTCGCGCTTGTTAACGGTTTTCATCATTGACCGGTAATCAAGCGATGTCTTTCCATGTTTGACTTCAGCGAAATTCTCACATGGATCGACTTGTACTTAGAGTGAAGATCGAACGAGTTTTGAAGACCCCGGATCTAGTTTCATCCATCCGGGCTGCGATACATATTCAGGAAATATAAAAGCATTTGTCATGTACATCATTGCAGCAGATGATCATCCTACTCAAAGGATGATAATTTCAGCAGAAAATTATCAGTCTACCATCAGACGATCGTCTGTTCTATGTACCAAAATGTATTTATAAAGCTGAGCATGGGAATGCCCGCCTCAGCTAGATCATGAAAACAGAATGAAAAATAATGTATTGTATTGTATTGTATTACAGGGCACCTCTCAGCACTTGAATGAACTTCAGACCCTCTGGATAAAGCATTTCACCCGATAAACGGCCTCATACTTTAGGGGGCAACTGTTATAGACATTTTTCTGCCTCGTAACATGGAGCATGAAATGTCGATAATTACAGGGATCCTCAATCCCTAAACATGTTGTTCTTACCCCTAGAAGAACAAGGTCAGCAAACCACAGCACTTCCCATCAGTTCTCCACCTGAAAACACTCAAAAACAGGCTATTTTTGGATCATGTCAGCTGTTCCACTGAGCATCTGCGCTGGAATGCAACTGCTCCTCCTTGTACCTACGCTGAAAGTCAAATCTAATGAAGGCTACCTGCGCTGGGCGAGATTGGCCAAGTGGCACAGTCATTCTGCAAGGTGTCAATTGCCCAGGAAGCTTCCAAACTGACACTTGGTTCAAGGGATTCGCCCTGTGATGAGTAAGAGGTACTTGATCTCCATGTGTAAGCAAGGATCTCCAAGTGGACTCAAGAACTGAAGTTTAACTGAAGAGGGAGAGGACACAAGGCAGCTTTATGTCAGTCTCAAGCTGACTCATCCTTTCTTCTTCTCTCCTATATATAGAGCTCTTCTATGAGGTCTAGGGAGGCTGGAATTTTGTGTAAAGCAAGGAAGTGCTGTTGGTTTACAGTTAGAGCTATTGGGTGATTGCTTTTATAGAGGTGAAGAGGAGATTTCTTGCTGCTGGGGAGGTGCTGCTGGATTGGAGCCATTGATGGTTGTAATCTCCTCAGAACCCTGTTACTTTTATCAATAAAGCTTTGAATGTTCTCCTATATACTTGTATTGCATTGATGTATTGTATTTACTTGTATATTTGATTCACTCTAATCCATGCATCAGTTATGAGTACATGTATCTTGTAGTTTTCTTCTCTCTGTTGTGCAGGATCTGTGTGTAGCTGGACCGGCAAAGGGAGCAAGGAGCTGGGAACAAGAGACAAAGAGAGAGGATAAGGATCGACAAAAGCGAAAGACACCGGTTGGTTAATCTTTTCTTCCTTCTCTCTGTACTTTCATAAAGGAAAATATCAAAGCTTTACTTTCAGTTGTTGCTAAAGACTGTCACCTTTAGAGTAGGGATAGGGTCATCCGAGTCGGATACTTTTCCCCACAACAGCTATGCCAGCGTGTTAGGATATTCTGACACATAGGAAATAGTTAAGTATAACTTGGTCTAGTATAGAGTTAGGTAAAGTGTGTTTCTTTACTATGTACATTTTGTAACTTACAATCTGACGGTCAAGATATGTAGTGATCCGACAGTTCATTCTCTCCTCGGTATTACCGACACTTGATTTGTGGCTTAACACCCGATTGGTCCATGATCTCTATTTAAAGAGCATGGAGGGTCATTTGTAGGTTAACCGTCCATGAGAGAAGCTTATGTAAATTTTCATTCTTTTATTAATAAATTGCCTGAAGTGGCCGCATTGGCTCAGGCCGTGGACTGTTTCCCTCTTTGAGGGTTTTAACCACGTCAAAAGTACTAGTGTATTGATCTGTGATCTATTTGTGAGCGGTGTCCTTTGGTGTTCTTTCTGAGGAACTTACCATGTAAATTCCTACATGGTATAAAAGCTATTTGAGGGTCGCGTCCATTGGTGATCCAAATCTGAAGCCGGTAGAACTGCATCCGACTACCGTTTCCTAGATCTACTGTTTCTGACTGCTTTCGGACTGAGAGGACTGCTCTTTTGTGTTGGGAGCATATGTTCTAGTGAGGAACCCCTTTCGTTTCACGCGAAAAGGTTTCCGGTTGCCCTAGCTGCGTCATTTTTAAAAACTGGAGGTATACAGTGTTTATTTGCAGTTTACAATTATTTTCTCTTTGTTTATTTCAGTTTCAGTTTATTTAGCTTTTTTTTATTACCAGATCTATACTTTTCATTTCTGCTTATGCTCTTTGCCTCACGACTCTGTGCGATCTGGGCAAATCAGAAACAGAAAGGAAGGATTTTTCTCATGCGTATGCTCTTTTCCGCTGCGCCTTAGTGTGATCTCGGAAAATCAGAAACATTGAGGAAAATATTTAGTTTCTGGCTAAAGCTAACTTCGAGCCGTAAGGTTCATTTTTTTTGTATGTCCGTGTTGGGTTTTGTGTTTTTTGTTTTGTAGGGAAAAAGAGCTTTCTCAAAGCAAGCACGCAACCCAAAGCTTCAATCCCCTCTCTCTCTCTCTCTCTCAAACTTTTTGTATAGCTCAATTGGTCCAAAGCTAATCTATGAGAGTAGAGGTCTTGAGTTCAAGTCTCCTTTTTGTGGGGTTGGATTTTTCATTTTCACACATTCCCGCACTTCGTCGGCATCTTCATCAAATTTTCTTCAAAAAGCCATAACTTCTTCATCCGGAAGCCGTTTTCAAAACCGTTTTTTTTGAAATAGCTTAATTTTTCGAGATCTTTCCATTGCAACACTTAGTTTTAGCATCTATAGCTTTAGTTTCTATTAAAATGGAAAATCCATGCCAAGTTATTCTTGACAGCACCAACTACTTCCAATGGTGGTCCTACGTTGTGGATTTACTTAGAAGTAAAGGTCTCTATAGGATAGCCTCAAGCCAATAAACCAAACCGAAAGATGAAGATAAGGTAGCTAAATGGGAAAATAGGCAAGATCAAGCATGTGGGTTGATAAGGATGTCTATTTCTCTAGATCTTAGATTCCATATTGCAGAACTTGATACTCCTGATGAAGCATTGAAACAGATTACTAAAGTTTTTCGAATAAAAAATGAACTTAGAGCCCATCAACTTGAAAATGAGTTGCTTACATTGGACCCCAATAATTTTTCTTGCATTGAAGATTTTTTGTCCAAGTTCAAGACCCTTAGACTTCTCTTGGAAGGTGTTAAGGTTAAGAAAGAAGATAGTAACCTTATCTATTCCATTCTTACTAAGTTGGGACCAGCCTACTCTGTGTTTGTTTCCACCTTCCATTCTACAAGAGAAGCCTTCATTTCTCAAGGACAAGACTACAAGTCCCCTTCCTTTGATTCTTTTTGTGATTCTTTAATAAGAGGACAAGAAAAACTCTTACACCTTGGTCTTCTTAATCTTGGAAACTCTTCTAAGAAAGCGTTAGCCGCCCAGCAGCAACCAAATCCAAAGAATCCTAAGAAGTTGTATCCTAAAAGGAATGGTCCTAAACCAAACAAGGGTCCTAAGCAATTTCAGCCTCAAAATGAAAAATCATTTCAACAAAATGATAAGACAAATAAAAGCAAAGGGAAGAAGACTGATAGACATTGCAACTTTTGTAATCGAGATGGCGACTTAGAATCCAAATGCTTTAAGAAGATGGAAGCCTTGGAAGCAGCAATGAAGAAGCATAACATCCATTGGGAGCACTCTTCAACTTCAACTTCATCTTCAGGAATGGCACTTTCTGCATGTGGTTGTCAAGCATCTCGGTCTGGCTATGCACTAAATGTATCTTCTTCTTCTCATTCTCATGAGTGGCTCATTGATTCTGGAGCTTCTTATCACATGGCCAAAAACAAAGCCATGTTTTCTTCTTTAAATGATTGTAACACCAAAAATATATATGTTGGTGATGATAGATCTCTTAGTGTTGTAGGGACTGGAACTGTTCATCTAGAAAATGGTCAGTTTAATGATGTATTATGTGTTCCAACCTTATCTTGCAACCTTCTATCTGTATATCAGATAACTCATTCAAGTGAAGGTAAAATCGTTGAATTTTCACCTCACGATGTTGTAATTAAGGACCTAAGAGATCCTAGATAGATTTTAGCTACTGGCATTGCTGATGATTCTACAAGGTTGTATAAGTTTCACAACTTTGGGTCATCAAATCTTCCCTCAGTATTTTTTGCTCATAATGATGAAGTGATCAAACTTTGGCATGAGCCATTTGGTCACTTAAACTATCGCTCTCTTCAGAATCTATGTAAAGAAAATATGGTGACAGGTCTTCCAACGGTATCTTGCAGAGATGGTGTTTGTTCCGGATGTGTACTCGGAAAACATCATCAAGACAGATTTGAAAAACGTGCCTCTTGGCACGCCTCAGCCCCTTTACAGCTCGTGCATAGTGATTTATGTGGTCCACTTCCAGTTGTTTCATTCTCTGGCTACAAGTATTTCTTAAATTTCATTGATGATTTCTCCAGACGCACTTGGGTATACTTCTTAAAACTCAAGAGTGAAGTATTTAACATGTTCTTGGCCTTTAAGGCCTTTGTTGAAAAACAATCTCGACATCAAATTCTTAAGCTAAGATCTGATCATGGCGGAGAATATGTTGACAACAAATTCATCAACTTTTGCACTGAGAATGGAATTCAAATGCAACATACTGTTCCATATACTCCACAACAAAATGGTGTAGCTGAAAGGAAGAATCGCACCTTAAAGGAAATGGCTAATTGTATGCTTCAATCTAAAGGACTTAGTCTTAATTATTGGGCAGAAGCAATTAACTGTGCAAATTACATAATAAATCGCACTCCTGCTAAGGTTTTAAAGAATATCACTCCAGAAGAAGCATGGAGCTCAATTAAACCATATGTAAGTCACTTTCGTGTTTTTGGAAGTGAAGCATGGGCCCATATTCCAGATGAGAAACATAAAGCTTTAGAACCTAAGAGTGAAAAATGTATTTTTGTTGGATATTCTGAAGATGTCAAAGGATATATACTTATTCCACTTAAGTCCAAAAATGTTATCATTAGAAGAGATGTAAAGTTTGCTAAAAATATATCGGCCTACGAGCCTAGTTCAGCGGATGTGCCACCTCTCCCTATCTCTTCTACTTTTGAAAATATTTCTTCTTCATATGATGAAAGCGAGGATGAAAATCCTCCCCCACCTTCTCAGGATCCTCCTTCAGCTCCTCAGCTTCCAAAATGGGTCTGTGCTACTCGAGATGCAATAGGTGATCTTGCCGGTGATTCTACAGATCAGCGACATACACGTTCTCAGTTTGATAGAGCCTCTTCTTTACTGGCTCAAGCTTCAGTGAATTATGATCCTGACACCTTTGCAGAAGCTTCAGGCCATCTAGATTGGGAAGCAGCTATGAATGAAGAATATCATTCATTATTGGCAAATGATACCTGGGATCTTGTTCCTCTACCAAAGGGACGAAAACTTGTTAGATGCAAATGGGTTTACAGAACCAAGTATGGACCAGATGGGAAAGTTGATAAACATAAAGCTCGTCTTGTTGCTAAGGGTTTTTCACAAGTTGAAGGCATTGACTACACTGAAACCTTCTCCCCTGTTGCCAAAATGAACTGTATCCACCTTGTTCTTTCCCTTGCTACCTCTTTCAAATGGGAAGTCCATCAGATGGTTGTTAAATTTGCCTTCTTGCATGGGGACTTGCATGAAGAAATCTATATGGAATAACCTATTGGATTTATACAAACAGACTCCAACCTTATATGTCGCCTTAAGAAATCCCTTTATGGTCTCAAGCAAGCTCCTCGAGCTTGGTATGCCAAAATGGATAACTTTCTTTTAGAAAATGGCTTTTCTAGGTGTCATTCTGACAATACTATCTACACCAAGAAAGTGGGCAAGTCTCTTATCATTCTTGTTCTTTATGTTGATGATATTATCCTGACTGGTAGTGATCCCAACCTTATAAACCATGTGACGTCTAGCCTTAAAAGGAAGTTTGAAATGATAAACTTAGGACACTTACATTATTTTCTTGGTCTTCAAGTCTTGCAATCCAAGGAAGGTATTTCCCTTTCCCAGTCCAAGTATGCCTGTGATATTCTACGCCATTTTCACATGGAAGACTGTAAGCCAGCCCCTTCTCCCTTTCAGTCTGGAGTCAAACTTTCAGTCACTTGTACTTCTCCTAAAGTTGATGCTACCTTATACCATTAACTTGTAGGAAAAATTTTGTATCTAACCCATACGCGTCCTGACCTTTCCTTTGATGTTGGCCTTGTTGCTCGGTTTATGCAAAACACACGTGAAAGTCATTGGAAAGCAGCTAAAAGAATACTTCGTTATGTTCAAGGTACAGTTCAGTTTGGGATTCATTACAATGCCGAAGCATCTCCTCTATTGGTTGGTTCCACTGATTCCGATTGGGCTGGTGACCCTGATGATTGGAAGTCTACTGCAGATTATGTGTTCACTCTTGGTTCAGGACCTATTACATGGGCTTGCAAGAAACAAGGTGCCATTTCTCTTTCTTCAGCAGAAGCAGAGTATCGTGGTGCCATAGAAGCTAGTAAGGAAGCCTTGTGGCTTCATCAGATCCTGTCAGAGTTTGGCTTTCAGTAGCAACATCCGACTACACTTTGGTGTGATAATGAAAGTACCATTCAACTATGCAAAGATCCAGTCCAACATCAATGCAGCAAACACACTGAACTGCACATGCACTTCATCAGAAAGCTCATTCACGACCATGTTCTTGAAGTGCAATATTGTTCAGCAGATGATCAAGTTGCAGAGATCTTTACAAAGGCTCTCACAGAGGCGAAGTTCACTAAACTTCGATTTATGGTTGGAGTTCAGGAAGTTGTCACTAAGGGGGGATAGGCTCTAGTGCCTCCTTCCTTCTGCTATTGTGTCATATTTGTAAATCCTTCAATCCTATCCCAAGTTGTTCTTAAGGGGGGATGTTAGGATATTCTGACACATAGGAAATAGTTAAGTATAACTTGGTCTAGTATAGAGTTAAGTAAAGTGTGTTTCTTTACTATGTACATTTTGTAACTTACAATCCGACGGTCATGATATGTAGTGATCCGACGGTTCATTCTCTCCTCGGTATTACCGACACTTGATCTGTGGCTTAACACCCGACTGGTCCATGATCTCTATTTAAAGAGCATGGAGGGTCATTTGTAGGTTAACCGTCCATGAGAGAAGCCTATGTAAATTTTCATTCTTTTATTAATAAATTGCCTAAAGTGGCCGCGTTGGCTTAGTCCGTGGACTGTTTCCCTCTTTGAGGGTTTTAACCACGTCAAAAGTACTGGTGTATTGATCTGTGATCTATTTGTGAGCGGTGTCCTTTGGTGTTCTGTCTGAGGAACTTACCCTGTAAATTCCTACACAGCATCCCCGATATTTGAGCCACTTTTTAGGCCTAAAGCCTAGTTCACTGCCCATAATTAAATGACATCTTCAGAACAATAAATCAACAAGGAAATGACAATACAAATTTAGTCACTTGAATAATACCTTGACTCGATCCCTACTAGCCATGACAGGCATTTCATCAAACATATCACGAATATGTAACCTACAGGTGTAAATAACAAAATATAGCATAGGGGTCTCAAACTTAGCTAAGAATCGCTAAGAAACATTGATGCCTCAACACATTAACTGCCATTTCATCCATTAGGTCATAGATACATTATTCATTCATTTACCAGTAAAAACATGATGAGAGCCATACATAGCTACTATCATAAAACACATACATAACCAGGATAATAGCAACAAAAATACCAAGCAAATCACAACCATATAATACACATATAGACTAGTATAATATTCATATAAATACAAGGAGAAATGAACTCATATTAATGATGAAAAATCCAAACCCGTGATGGGACTTCCATGTTCCACCTAATCATAGAATGGTTGTGCCAAATCTCTCTTCAACCATTCACCCTCGTGCCATATTCCAAGCATGAATGTGGAATATGATAAAACACATCAATCCAAAACCATCCAGGGCTTCCAGAGGCCAACCACCTCAACCCATCAGACACTAATTCCACCTCACAATCGGACATCACAAAAACATCATCAAATTGGTCTCTATCCAAGTCTTCAAGGGCTCCAGAGAATTTGTTCCAACCAAGGCTCCAGTACTAGTAAATCAACCCACAATTGTCACTAGGCTCTAGACCGTTTTTCCAACCAAGGCTCCAGTACTAGTAACTCAACCCACCAAGGGCTCCAAAGCATTTGTCCAACCAAGGCTATGGGACTAGTAACTCAACCCAAGTTGTTACAGGGTTCCATAGCATTTGTCTAGCCAAGGCTCTAGGAACTAGTAACTCAACCCAACCTAAGGAAACATGAGAACCAACCAAAAACAAAACAAGGAAATAAACCCACGATATCCATGGCTATCTAGGAAATGGCAAGGCTAGGAAATCCACTGTCAATCTAGGCAATCCTCCATGCCAGTGATATATCATGACCAATAATCCAAATCCATATGCCATGCATGCCAAAACTAGTGAGGAAAACATACATGCAACTCGGTACCTACAAGAAAATCCTATTGTAGTTGTTTATCCTGGTGTCCTCTTGTGCTTTCTTGCTCTTCCTTTGCCTTTTTGCTCTAAAAATCCAACTATGCCACACCCTCCAAGAGTGCTCCAAGAAAAATCTAACTATCCAAGAGTATGAGAGAGAGAGAATAATGAGAGATCTCCAACACTGGACTGAATAAAGGTTACCAACAGATCCTCAGAAGCCTTTTTATGAATGAGGCCTCTATTTTCTTTATTTTCCAGTGTTTTCATTCATTTTCCTCCTCACATGAAACCTATTACCTTTAACCTCCATTTTCTCCTAATCTCCATTATTTTCATAATTAAATGTGCCAAAAATTCCATTTTCCTTTCCAAAGCCTTAGCCATTTCCTTTTCCAAACTCCTTAGCCATTAAACAACCACAAGTGGTCCTCATCACTATTCGTTTCCCCAACATTCAGCTTGGAATAAGTGTCCCATCAACTGTGGTTATTGTTTTTTCCTTTATTAATGTTTATTATATGCAATTTTCACCAGGGATGTTACTGAACCCTTCCCCTTGGGGGAACACCTTCCTCGGTGTTCAACAACACCTATAACCACAAGACTATTGTAAGAAAAATATATTGTCGATGGAGCTTTATAACTTAACTTGTTGCAGTATTTACAATGAGCATCCTTTTGAGAAGCAAACCAATATGAAAACATAAAAAACATAACATCATAATGTCATGACACCCATACACTTATTAGAGCTTTTTAGAATAGCTCCTGGAATTATTTACATCCATATAGATATTTACATATAGCAACATCACCAAAACATATACCAAGACATATACCCAAACACAACACTAAAAATAATTTGCATCAATCGGCAAAAAAGGAAGGATACATAGCCCGCATCTGATTTGTCATCTCCCATGTAGCTTCATCAGGCCCAATATGCTTCCATTGCACCTTAAGTTTCTCGATTTCTCAGTTCCGGAGCATGAGAACCTTTTTCTACAATATACACTAAGGCTCCAATTGGAATTCTCCATCTGGTTCCACCTATAATATAGACCAACCAATCACACGATCAACATATTTAATATACTTCTTAAGCAATGAAACATGGAAAACATCATGGACTTTCACTATCGGAAGCAGTGAAAGTCGATAGGATATTGGCCCAATCCTCTTGTTAATACTGAAGGGTCCACAAAATCATGGTGCCATCTTGGCACATGATCCAATCCACAAGGAGACATTCTTCAGTTTGATACACAAGCACAACTATTCCCCAACCTGGAACTCGTTGAACAACCTATTCCGATCTGCATAACTCTTCTTCATATCCTGTGTTGCCTATAGATTTTTCTTGATTCCATGCATTTCCTGTTCCATGTCTGCCAACATATCTGGTCCAATCCACACCCTATTAACTAGATCACTACAACTGATGGGAGTATTGTAACTCCACCCATACAATGCCTCAAACAAACTCATCTTCAAAGATTACCGATACCCATTGTTGTAAGTGAACTCCACCAGTGGAATGTACTCTTCCCACTTTTGTTGCTGATGCATCACAAACGTCCTCAACATGTCCTCCAATATCATCTTGACCCTCTCTGTCTGTCCATCTATCTACAGATGATAAGCTATATTGAAGGCAAACTTTGTGCCCGAACCTACAAATAACTCCTTCCAAAACTTGGAAGTGAACTTCACATCCATGTCTGACACAATATTATTCGGAACACCATGCAATCTAAGAATATATCTAATGAATACCTATGCTACATCGCTAACTAAGAATGTATAATTCACTGGAATGAAATGTGCAACCTTTGTCAACCTGTCCACAATAACCATGATGGAATCATGTTGTCTCACTGTCCTAAACCTATGATGACGTCCACAGAAAATATTCCCATTTCCATTCTGTAATCGAAATTAGCTCTAGAATTCCACTTAGATGTTTATACTCTTCCTTCACATGCTAAAAATAAAAAAACCTAGCTAGAAACTTTGCTACATCCCTCTTCAGTTTCAGCCAATAATAAAATCTCTTCACTGTTGTCAGTGTCTTCTGATAACCTAGGTGACCTAGATATGATTTCGCATGAAACTCCCTTGAGATCACCTTCTTGAGCTCACTATTGTCTAGCACATATATCATATCTGTGAATCAAATCAATCCATCTGTTGTAAGGCAATAGTCCACATCCTGTGCACCTGCACCTGTACCTGTGCTTGTACCACTACTTGCACTTGTTTCTATGACTACACCTATACATGTACTACCACTTTTATCTATATCTGTACTATAACATGTACATGTACCTGTACTCTGCTACAACCTATGCATAATCTCCATATATCTAACATCCTGTTGACATGCCTACAAGATCCTATCTTGTAAGTTTGTCCCGTAGGAGCTCATAACTACTAAGTGATTCACTTGTATCTCCCTGCAGAGGCCATCTTCCACTCTATTCTATTTAGCTTTGATATATTTTATCTTGAAATCGAACTCACTGATCGTGGCCAACCACTACATCTGCCTACCATTTAGGTTCAATTGGTAAAATAGATATCGTAACCCACTACGATCATTCATCAACACAAATCTCCTACCCGGAAGGTAGTGTCTCCACATATTCAATGCATGTATGATCATCACCAACTCAAGATCATGTTTGGGGCAATTCTTCTTGTGCTCATTCAATTTTCACAACACGTAGCATACCACCTGTCATAAGGACTCCACCAAGTCTTTTCTTTTAAGCATTTGTGCATACTACAAACTCTTTGTCTGGATCTATAATCTTTAACACTGGTGCATTTGTAAACAACTTCTTAAGCTACTCAAAACTAGCCTCACACTCCTTCATCCATTCGAACTTCTTGCCTTGAATCCTTTGCAATGATGTGATAGGATAAGAAATCTATGAGAAGTTCCTAATGAACCTCCTATAATAGCCTGCCAACCCCATGAAATACCTCACCTCATCTACATTGCTAGGAGTTACCCACTCCATCATGGCCCTTATCTTTTCTAGATCTACTGCAATGCCCTCCTTGGAGACAACATGTCCCAAGTAGTGTACCTCAGTCTAAAAGAAACTACACTTGTTGAGCTTAGCATACAACTGATGCTCTCTCAACAACCTCAACACCACTACCAAATTCTTGGCATGCACTTCCTCATTTTTAGAATATACCAATATGTCATCGATGAACACAATAGAAAACTTATCCAACTACAAATGCACCACACTATTCATCAAGAACATAAATGTAGCTGGAGCATTAGTCAAAACAAATGGAAATACAAAAAACTCATAATGCCCATACTTGGTCTGAAAAGTTGTTTTGTAAATGTCCTCCTCTTTGATGCATACCTGACGATATCTAGATCTGAGATCAAACTTTGAGAACATTGTTGCTCCCTTCAAATGATTGAACAAGCTATCAATCCTCAGTAATGGATACTTGTTCTTGATGGTCACCTTCTTCAACTTCCTATAGTCAATGCATAATCTGAGAGTACCATGTTTCTTCTTTACGAACAATACCGGTGTGCCCCAAGGCGATACATTTGGCCTAATGTATCCCTTGTCCAACATTTCCTTCAACTGTAGCTTCAACTCTACCAACTCAGGTTTGCTCATCCTATAAGGTTCTTTTGATGTTGGACTTTCCCCTGGCACCAACTCAATAGAAAATTATACCTCCCTATGAGGTGGAAATTCTTAAATATCCTTAGGAAATACATCCTTGAACTACTGTAGAACTGGGTAATTTCTCAAGACATCTGCATCCTCAACTTCCTTACCGTTGTCACTAGAAATGTGCACTACAAATAACACACACCATTTCGTGTGACTACATTTTGCTTACATACCTATTACCATCCTAACTGATGTGGCTTTCTTCTTACCCTACAAGATTCTTGGTTCCCCATTGTCATCCAAGCACTTAATAGCTTTGTCGGAACAATCCACTTGGGTTCTATGAAGGTAAAACCAATCCATGCCCAACAACATACTGTATGACCCCAATGTAATACATTCAAATGTGCTGTGGTAAGCATACCATTCAAATCAAATGCACAAGGTCTTACCCAATGATGAACTCGCTTCTTTGCACCTGTAGCCAACTGCACTAACCAAGTTTTTGCATGCAATTCCTTACTCAAACCACACTTATCGACCAAGACAGGACTAACATAGCTATAATTAGATCTAGGGTCAATAAAAATAGAAATAACTTGACCAAAAAGCTTACCATCCATCTCAATGATTGTTGCTTGATGGTCTGCCTGTTTGTTATCCAATGCTGCATAAATATGAGGAACGCTCTAACCAAAATCCCCAACAGTTTGTGCATCCTATGCACTACATATCTAAGGTCTACCTCCCTGATACTATGGATAATCTCTCCTGCGATGGTGCCCTCCACAAGTCCAACATCGCACGGGTTCCTTATTCTTCTCCTCAAGTTGATGTCCCTTTCCTCTATCTGATGCATTGAAATTCTTATATGGTGCAACATTCTCTTTATTATCTATACCCTAAGGTCTTTCTCGTTTATTATGCCATTTTTCTTTGTTCCTTGCATTACCTTTCAAATCTAGATTGGTCTCAAACTTGCACTTTGCATTATATAACTTTTGAGGTCTAAAATGGGCCTCCTAAGAAAAATGTACAACCAAAATAAACTTTATAAGAACCAATAGGATTCAATATGATGATGTCAACCATGGGGGATAATTAACCATTTTTTGGGTAAAAAAGTAAAAAGATTAAAAAATAATAAAATAATAAAACTACTTTTTCAACTTATCTCCCTAATGTTTTGCTCAAATTTTGATCGCGAGTATGTGTTGGATGCAAAAGTTAATTCCTCATCCAAGGAGTACCCATGTCGCATACTTTCGATGGACCCTACTACACAAAAAATGAGAAATACATGAAAAACCATGATTGCAATCACATTTTTCATGTATTTCTCATTTTTCATGTAGCAGGGTCCATCAAAAGTATGCAACATGGGTACTCCTTCGATGAGGAATCAAATTATGCATCCAACGAGTGTTCTCACTTGACAGTTGAGTAAACCCATAGGGAGATAAGTTGAAAATATGAGTTGAAAAGGTAGTTTTTTCTTTTTTTACTCCAAATTTTGATGATGTAATCTAATCTTATTTTATTATTTCCACTATTATTTTATAATTTCCTTAGGATGCACCTTTTATACCTCAAAATTCCCCTAATTATTTTTCATAGCAATGTCTTAGCTTTTGAATGGTTTCCTCCAATGATTTAGGCTCATAGAACTCAATCCTGTCTTGCAATTGGAAACCCACTAATGAACCTTTGAATCTTTGCCTTCTCCACCATGAGATAAGACACATTCCTCATTAACTTGAAGAAATTTCTAGTGTACTACTCATTTGTCACCGATGTCATCTTTAGCTTCGTTTTCCCTGTCATCAGAGTACCTCTCCGGCATATACGTCTTCTTGAATAGTTGCTCACAATCACTCCAAGTCAAGTCTTCCTCATGAATAAACTTGAAATTCTTCACATCTTCCCACCAAATGTCTGCTTTACCTTTGAGAATGAATGTAGCTACTCTGGATTTCATGTTCTTTGAATAATCATGCAACCTGAAGATATTCCTCATGCCAAGAAACCGTGCCTCTACATCCTGTGGTTTCTTCATCTCTCCATCAAAATTAGGTGGCTTTGCTTTGTTAAACTCATATGGAAAGTATCTTCTCTCACTCCTCCTATAAGGATGATAATGATGATGATTGTAGTGCCTATCCGAATCAAAGCTAAAATAATACCTGTGTCTATCCCTCCTCCTTTCTAGAGAGTCCAACAATCTGCCATCTCTAACCATGTAATTTGTATCTGACCTATGACCACCATGTGACCTACTACCATATGACCCATTAGTTCAGTCTTCGTCCTCATAGCTAATATGACATGGTCCCTTGTCGATGAAGTCTGAAAAACTTTGAATTATCACTGCATTTACCTCCGCTAGTTTCTCTTTTTCCTGCATGATTTTGTCATCTACCTTACAAATCCTTATTTATTCCTTTAAGCTTCTCAGTGTATCTACTAGATCAGAAGAGTTCGCAACACCATACTTCTCTTTTTATTCATAGGGAGAGTCTTTGCATTCTACCATCTTGCTAGCCATTTGATATTTCTTCATGCAAGGTATATCATGCTAGTTAAACCAAATCACAATAAACCAACGTACCTTAGTATAGCTCGGGGAGGATACTGTTAGAAAATGTAACTATGTTCAACCTTCAATAATGTACTTGAGTCATTAGGTAATGTACTTTTCAAAAGAATAAAGAAAATAATTTTTATTATTATTATTGTGACTTATTAAAGCATGGGTTTCATGGTTGGGTCACCATGTTTTAGGTCATATTCCCCATTAAGGACTTCTATAATTTATTATAAGTCTATAGAATTATTGTACATTTAAAGAGACCCTTCTTGGGCTTTTCGATCATGTAAAAAGGTTTAGAATTGAGTCAAATATGAATTATGGAACCTCCACACCATGTGAGGCTAAGGGAAGATCAATTTGGCCTAAGACCCTATTCAACCCCACAAGAATACTAAAAAAGGAAGGACATCGAATTCATTTGTAGCATCACTTCTCATCAAGTTCGAATTCTCTCTACTCATCAAAAGTGAAAAAATATTGTTTCTGGGAAAAAGTACGAAGTGGGTAGCTGGGAAAGTCTATTTCCGGGAAGCTGAAGTGAATGCGATTTTGGGTGACGTTAAGGAGTCAAGGAAAATCGAAATTTTGGTGGTGGTCACTCTCTATTTTGTGCTTTGGATTGGGAGATCAAAGTCTTCCAAGTTGGACTACTGCCAGAAGTTGTTATCTGCTGCAAGTTGTTGCATAGTCGAAGTTTCTAGGAAGAGGTCAATCTTCTGGAGGATGACTTGGTGTGGAGGGAAGGTCTACTCTTGGTCTATGGTGAAGAGTCTCAAAAAATACTATTGAAAGTAAGAATTTGTTTGACTGGGTTTTCCCCTCAAGGGGGATTTTTCCTTGGCATGTGCCTACATTTTGTGTCCATTGTTTTATGTTATGTTTCTTTTGGTAATTGCTTGATGAACTAAAGAAAGAAGATATAAATAATCATAATAATAAGAAACATCACAAATAATTATCAAGATCAACAAAATCTTTACTGCCTTTCTAATTTTCCAATAGATACCTTGTATGCAAGATCAACAAATCAGTGTGATACATGTATAAAATAATCATGACAACATATCGAAACATAACACATAAGAATATAACCATGCAACCATCATTCTAGCTAGGGTCCATTCATCAATGCATGAACTTATCAACAGCTCATACCACAACCTCATGCATGACAACAACCACTACATCACTGTACACTTGACCATATGCAAACATTAAAACGCATAAGAAATGCGTAACCAACCATACACATGCATAAACACATCTAATCAAGCATAAACGAATAATACTTGTAACCAAACCTACAACAATGATATATGTAACCAAGCATACAAGAATGTATCAAAACATAAAATAATGTAACAAAGCATGAAAAATGATACATGTAAGCGACATATAACAACATGTAACTAATCATACACTCACGACGATGCATCCCACAATAACAACATCAACTTCCACATTGCGATATCACTACAACCATGATCAACACTATGAAAATGCAACAAGCACATGGAATGCACGTGTAAGAGACACACATGCAACTAACATGCATGCATGATTGACACAGCCCATCCAGTCCGAGGGGTGAACCATGCTCTGATACCACTCTGTAAAACCCTCTCCCACATCTACCCAAGCAACCATCCAGCCGGGGTAAACATGTGACGAGAGGCCACTATGATATGATTCAACCTCCTAAGTCATGTTAAGGAAGTGGAACTGATGGAAACATGCCATATAGATATTCAACATCAACATTAGGACCCTCAAGAACCAATCCAACCTTTCTGTCAACCAACCCCTAGGTCCCACTGAGCTTTTGGACCACTTGACCTTTGGATTCTCTCATGCTATGGGCATGCCAGTGTCTAGGGACCTCTAGATGCTCTCACAGACCTATAAGCTATAGTCCAGGGACTATTTTGCACATTTTTGTGCCAACGTTCTTGGGATTTGAGCCACTTTTTCAGGCCCTGAGCCCAAGTCACTACCTAGAACTAAATGACATCTTCATAATAGTAAATTAACAAGGAAATGATAGTACAAATGCAATCACTTGAATAAGACCTTGACTAGACCCCTACTAGCCATGACAAGAATTTCGTCAAACATATCACGAATATGTAATCTACAGGTCTAAATAACATATATGAGCATAGGGGTCTCATACTTGGCTGAGAATCACTAAGAAAAATTGATGCCCCAACACATCAACTGCCATTTCAACCATTATTCATCCATTAGGTCATAGATACATTGTTCATTCATCTACCAGTAAAAACATGATGAGAGCCATACATAGCTACTATCATAAAATGCATACATAACTAACATAATATCAACATAAATGACAAGGAAATCACAACCATATAATCCACATATAGACTAGTATAATACTCATATAAATACAAGGATAAATAACCTCATATTGATGATACAAAATCCAAACCCAGCATGGGACTTCCATGTTCTACCTAACCGTAGAATGGCTAAGCCAAATCTCTCTTCAACCATTCACGCCCATGCCATATTCCAAGCATGAATGTGGGATCTCATAAAACACATCAATCCAAAACCATCTAGGGATACTAGAGGCCAACCACCTCAACCCATAAAACAAGGATTCCACCTCACAGTTGGAAATAATGAAACCATCAGCAGATTGGTATTTATCGAAGCCTTCCAGGGCTCCATAGAATTTATTCCAACTAAGGCTCTAGAACTAGTAACTCAACCCACTGTTGATGTTAGGCTCCAGAGTATTTTTCCAACCAAGGCTACGAGACTAGTAACTCAACCCACCAAGGGATCCAGAGCATTTTTCCAACCAAGGCTATGAGACTAGTAACTCAACCCACTAAGGGCTCCAGATCATTTTTCCAACCAAGGCTGTGAAACTAGTAACTCAACCCAAGCTATTATAAGGCTCCAGAGCATTTGTCCAACCAAGGCTCTAGGAACTAGTAACTCAACCCAAGCTAAGGAAACATGAGAACCAACCAAAAACAAAATAGGGAAATAAACCCACAATCTCTATGTCTATCTAGGAAATGGCAAGACTAGGAAATACACTGTCAATCTAGGTAATCCTCCATGCCAATGACATATCATGACCAATAATCCACATGCATATGCCATGCATGCCAAAAATAGTGAGGAAAACATTCATGTAACTGAGTACTTACAAGAAAATCCCACTATAGTTTCTGATCCCGATGTCCTCTTGCTCTTTCCTGCTCTTCCTTTGCCTTTTTTCTCCAAAAATCCAAGTATTCTGTTAGGTTCCTATACCAATAGGAGTCATAATTTTTGAATGGCTGAGATTAAAACTATAATATGTACATACCTTTGCTTTCTGCAAATGTTTTCCATATTCAAAAAATTAAAAAATGTAAAGAGGGTATGTCCTAAAAGAAAAATCAAAGGACAAAAAGAATGAAAAGGTAAGAAAAGATAAAAAAAAAAAAAAAAAAATATGAACCCCAAGAAAATAAAAGACCATGAAAGTGAGCAAGTCAAAATGCCACTACTATTTACCTTTTGTGCAAAATAAATGATTGTGTGTAGTTTGTAATCTTTGCCACAATCCATGATAGTCAAAATGTTTAAACTTGACTATTTCATGTTTTAAATTTCATGTCCATAAATAGAAAATAAAATCTGACCAAATTGTTTAATCTTGGTAGATAAGTAGATAGGTAGAGTAAATAAAATAAGCTCAATTTTTTAATCTGAGCCCTTGGATGTAATAAGGTTAGATTTAGTTAGTTTGCTATTGTAAAGAAAAAGAAAAAACAATGTTTGATAAGTGTTTGAGAGCTCAAATGCACCCTAATAAAGAGAAGTAAAAATGGTAGGATGAGTAGATGGGTAAGTAGAAGAAAGGTTGCAAAATTTTGGTGATTGATTAGACAAAAGCATGTGCATCATCGTTTTCATCATAAAAGTTACATATGTGAATGGGCACTCAAGCATGCATAAAATTCAATTAATTAATTCCCCTCATTCATTTCACCTTTTACTTAACTGATTTCCCACAATAAAGATCAAAGTACTTAAAAAACCCTAAGTCAAAGAGGCTCAGAGGCTCAGAGAATTTCTCTGACTTTTGGAGGGACCAGACCCTTGACTCAATGACTTATAGGCAATAAGTACTAAGTCCTTTCATAAACATTCACTCCTCCCCTTCAATTCATTCATTTTCCCTAAATAATATTCTTTCCTAAGGTTAAATCACTTTTACCTAGGAAAAGTATTTGTTCCCCCCACATAACTCATTTTCACATCAAAAAGCCCATAAAAACACTATATCCTAAGTCTTTATGAGATTATCGAAAAGCATTAAAAACATGAAAATCATATGCTTAGGGTATGGTGCCCCTTCCGCTCATTTGACTAAGTTACTAATTTATTTATTAAATCCCTAATGAAAACCCGTTCCCCGTATATATATTAACTCCCACAATATTAATTAATCCCTCCCTAGTTTAATGATATAAACTATGGTTTTTTACCCCAAACCCACTAACTAATTGATCCTCGATTAAGTTAGTTAAAAAACCCAATTAAATCCCACCCGATACCTTAACCCCCACTTTAATCTCACATTAAATCAAAACCGCCACGGTTAAATGACCGTTGGGCACCCCCATTACCTTCCATGCAACTCCATCGCCCGATCACCACACGATCTTTCCCCTCCCCATCTGACAGCCCGTGTTGACTTCGGAAGGGCCTGAAATCCCAACGTATCCCACCCAAAATGGGTTGTTTCCAGCTGGGCCCCTGAGGCGACGTGGCACTCGATGAATGGAATCGAGCAGCCTCCCCCCAATACTGCCAAATGCCCAAAACCTACGCGAAGCAAGCCACTAACTACCAGCCTGCTACATGACAAATGGCCACTGTTCACCCGTACCCACCAAATTGAATTTAGCGCATAAATCCAAAAAGCCCCAAATTATTGTTTTTATCATTTTTTTTAATTGTAAACTTCCATGCACGTGTTTGTGAGCGTCCAAGCTGTCAACCCACGTACAATTGCACCCTAAAGACACTACAAAGCTCCCAGATCACCTTCCAACCTAGTTATAGCCTTTTCAATGATTCATAGTTGCCAGTTACCTGGTTCAGACCCAGTTTTCTTCAATTCCAGGTATTTAAGCTAGAATCCATTGAAAACCCTGTCAATTTCCGAACCAGTCACTAAGTTTTCTTAATTGAAATTAAAGAGAAACTCTAGTAACTTAAACCCACCTGGAATTGAACCACCATTGCCTTAAAATACTGAAAATTTACCTCCCCCATTCTCAAATCCACAAGAACTGAGAATGGCAGCCCCAATTGCCATGGATGTCAGACCAATTTCCACTCCTCACCTGGACTTGGACCACCTTCCCCTTGCTGATAAAGATTTCCAAATCAAGGACACCTCTGTCCATGAATCCCCTCTCAAATTATACTACTGGTACAGAGACCAATACCTAAACCATGCTGATAAAATAGGCCTTTGGGAGTCTAATTTGCCCAAGTATCAATTCCTTGAGGTGCACATATTTCCAGAAATTGTCCATTATTGCCACACAAACTACCTCCCCAGTCAAAGAGCAGTGATGTCCCCTGACCAAACCATACTTTTCACCATCACTACTGAGTCAATCAATGAAATGCTGCAACTTCAGCCAGGGAAAAACCTAACCCCTATTTCAATTGGAGACCTATTAGACCTATTCCCCAAGCTTACCACTGCAAAACTCACTGGGATGTTCCAAACCTTCATCAGGGAGGAAAATTATATCCCAAAATATCCTCCTCCATATGTGGCTACCATGTTTTCCCCATTTGGCCAAGACATTGTAGCAATGATATCTAGTGTCCTAGGTTACACCACCAATGAGTATATAGATGAATCATCCTGGCTTTCATGTATGATTATGCCAAATTCATAGCTGATAGGATGCATGACCAATTTCTTAGGATGAGTAATGAGAGAGTATTCAAGTATTCCTCAGTTTTGTACCACCTTTTTCTATATTACCAAGCTGATAAGTTCCCCTTTACTCTCCAAAAGCTTGATACTAAAGGTCACCCTAGGTCAGTGATTTTCTGGACTCCTTTGATCCATAAGTATAACTCCCCATATCCCTATATAGGTTTCATATATCTTTTTGTAAACCCTATAGTAACAATGCTGATAGGAATCCCTCCACCAAGAATCAGTTCATATATCAAGAGGATCCTGCAGCTTTCAAAACAACACAAAGTGGGAGATTGGTACTTGTACCAAAATCACACTGAAATTAGGATCTATGGCTATGAGTTGGCCCCATATAAACTACCCAAATACCTCCCAATGAGGTTATTTTCTCTGGAGTACTATAGGCAGATAATCAATTCAGATGAGGCACATTTTATTAAAGCCAAAAAGAAGGCCTGGCTCAGAATTAAAGATCAACTAGGCCCCTTTGTGTGTAATAGCCGAGAAGCTGGGAAGGAAGCAGAGAAAATCCTTCAGAGGAAGATGGCTCCCTACATTCACCACCGAATCCCTGAAATAGAAAAATATGCAAATCAATTGGAATGGGTGGAGAATACTTTAGTGGACAGGGATAACACTGAAGTTGCTATTGAAAATTCTCTAATTGATCTAGAGAAACAGCTTGATGAGGGTTCTTTCCTGCAGGTGCCAAGAGGATCTCAGTTCCAAGAAGAATCACAGGCATAAGGATAATCTCAGGCACAAAGTGAATCACATGTAGAAGAAGAATCCCAAGTGCAAGAAGAGTCAAAACAACTAGACCTATCAGAGGAGTTAACTCAAACAGGTATACCAAAGCCCATCATGAGTACTCCCCCAAACTTGCAAACTCCTCTAAATGAGGAGAAAAGCCTCAAAAGAAATAGTGAAGAGGCCACTACTTCAGGAAAAGCAACCACACATTCATATGTAAAGACCAACCTAGTCAAAAGGCAAAGGATAAATCCTATTTATAAACAGAAATTCATAGAAGAAACAGTTGGGGCCACCAGCACAGAAAGAGAAGGAAGCAAGCATGTCACTCCCTCTCAGGGCATTCTAGAACCTTCCACATCATATACTCAGATGTTGGAAAGGTAGTAAAGTGTTGAAGTGTCCTCATTCAGGATGCTAGCTGATAGAGACCAAGATGTTAGAGAAAGGTAGAAGGACATAAAAGCCAGAAATGAGAGTCTAAAATCCCAAACTTATGCACAAAACCTAAAGATGGCACCTACCAATCAGACAGGGATGATGTCAGCCTATGATGTGAAAGAAGGAAAAATGCAGATGAAATTTATGAAGCCTACTACTCAGCAACCCAGAATAGTAGCAGACTTCAAAAAGATAGATTTCAAAGTTCTGGAAAAGGACATTCATCCTATTGACCAGATTGAGCTACACAAGCAAACAGGGGAGATGCGTTACTCGACCTGGACAGGGAAAGCCATCGTAGCCCACCAATTGAAAAACTCCGTGAATAACATATCAGCTCAGTTCCAATTGGAGAAGGCCTCTTCACAGGCCAAAGACACCAGAATCAAGTCCTTAGAGGACTTAATCATTGAGTTGGGACACGATCCCAAAGATGTAAAGGCCACCGAAAAATTGATAAAGAAGAAGAATGATGACATAGCTGCTTTGAAGAAGCAACTCAAGATTCCACCATTGCATCACCCACAAACAACAGAAGTCATGGAGACACAAAAAGGACAAGAAGAGCTTATGGACCTTGTCCTAAAGCTAAATGACCAACTGAAGGAAACAGAGAAAGAGTTAGACACATTGATTCAGTCCAAACAAAGTGACTTGGCAACGAATTCTAGGACTACCATTCCCACTATTTCTACTGCAGTTCCTTCAACATTGGTAGCATCATTGGCACCCATAGCTCCACCTGCCACAACACTACCAATCAGCACTGAATCTACAACAACAATTACTTCAATAGAGAAAATAGTAGAGCTGGTAAAAGCCATGGAGGATATGTTAATCTAGGCAATAGAGCTCAAAAGGCTAAAGGGGAAAATGGAAAGCTTAGAAACTGACTGTAAGCCTACCCAAATTCAGCAGAGAGAAGAAACACAGAAATCCCTAAGGATGGGTGAAAAGATCAAAGTCCTAGAAAAAGATTTAACATTGCAGAAGCCACTAGGACAGACCAAAAAAATGCTTTGGGCCAAAATCACTGACTCTGTCAATGATATTTGGCCATCAATTCAAGTAATATTTGAGCAAACTGAATTGGTGAAGGTAGCCACTAAGGCTATCCAGAAAGTAAGGGAAGAGTTGGGCAAGATGCCTGAGGATGCCAATCAACTCATCCACTTCCTGAACAGTAAGAATAGACATGAGCTTAATGAGCTTGGCATAGAGGATAGGACTGAAGCCATCCTGGAAGTCAAAAAGGTTCTTTCCAAAAGACACAATATGGTCAATTTAGAAGAAAAGTGCCATAAGAAGCAGGTGGCCATTGACAGGTTCATGGCCAAATTTCAAATTTTGAGGGATAAAGGCCTTCCTAGTCCTATGGTCATCCATGATAAACTTATGATCCAATTGGACTACACTGACAGACTAAGGAGGTTGGCCAAGGAACAAGCAATCACTTCAGGTATCAAAGCCTTGCCAACTGGAAAAGTATTGTATGATACTTTGGAGAATCTATTTTTTCTAGAACATGAGGTGGAACATTTGTTTGTCACCAAGCCCAATTTTTCTAAATACATAGAGGCAAACGAAATCTACAGAAGAATGCTAAAAGTAAAGTTAGCTAAAGATGAATGGTGGGAAAAAATGACAGATTTACTATAAGTTACCACAGTAAATTTGAAGGCAGACAGATGAAACAGGTAAAGAAAGAGCAGCAGGGTCAAAGAGTAATAGGTTAAAGAGTATTAGTGAAAGATCAAAGTGAAGACGATTCCAGCGTACAAATATCAGCCAACTTAAAGGGCTCAAACTCAACTGCAACAACCAACACTACCACCATAAAAGGGACAACATGATGCAGTTTTCCATCTGTCCCTACCTTCATAATTGAAGATATTTTGATTCCCTAGATTAAATCTCATATTGTTATGAGATATTTTGTAAATATTTTTTGTATAAATACTTCACATTTCGAAATATTTAGTGTGGATTCAAAGACATTTCTATAGACTTTTCTCTCAAATCAAAGTCCTATTGTATCAAAAAACTGGATTGGCTTGCTGGATCATGGAATAAAGCTCAGATATTTTTCAGGATTCTTGTGTAAAGCGGAAATCAAATAAGTATTCTCTCATGTGTATTATTTTTTTTCCTTATGTTTCTTAATAATCATATGTGTTTCCATGAAATCTGAATGTTAAACTAGGAATGATATTTTAGAACTTTCTTAAATGCTCTCTGTCTTGACTGTTTACATTCTTAATGTTTTCTGCTAAACTATCTTAGCTAGGGAATTCTTAGTTTCTCCTTAGCTTCCATAGTTTTCCTTTTGGTCTATGTAGCAAAGGATTCTTAATTTCCCTTTTTTGATGATCATCCTCTGTTCCTCATTCTAATCCCAGTCCAAGGATCCTTAAGTGCCCTTCACCCTGGTTAGAATCATTCCATCCATCAGCCCTTTGAAAATTTTCCTTTTGCTTTGCTAGCCTGCCCTGTGAACATTCCCTTTAATGATCTGATCTAGTTATGCTATCCTTTTATTGACTCCATAGCCCAATGGCTTGAAGAAACTAGCTCTATCCATTTGTTCCTTGAATTCCACCACCCAACAAAAATCAAAACCTTATGAACACTAAGAACTAGCCTAAAATCCCACCCAAACAAAGTTAAATTATAAAGAGAGAGCCCTCTCTAGACTTAGCTTGGCTAGAACCTGAGTTCGAAGATTGGTTTGTGGTTTTCTCATATTATTCCTTCTTTTAATAAATTCTAGGGAAAACTTCTGAGTGATAACATAGTGGCAACCATATGGAAACTCAAATCCTCAGTCTTAATAAACCTTTGAGAAATTTAAAATATTTATTTCAAGCTCTTGAAGGATTTATTAGAAGTTATTTACAAAATTTCATAAAAATAAAGTAATTAGAAAAGCTCGAAACTCTGGCCTCAAGGAGAACTAATTATACTAGGGCCAATCCATATCCAAATCCTCCCCCGGTAGTTGATAATCCCAACCTGATCTCAAGAAGATACAGAAGACAAGAAAGTTTAGTTAGGTCAACACCTTCAATCCAAGCAGATTCATGCCCTGATGAGTGGTTATTTCTAGAAGACCTCCCCTTTGATGAGTTATTTGACCATTCCCTATTTAGAACCAGGTCTGAAAGTGCACTTGATGACATAGTTCTAGATCCAGAGTTTATTGCTGATATTGAAGTCCAAAAGGAAAATCAATCAATTGATGAGTATATTCTAAATTCCCTTCAGTCATCCCTTACCACTATTAATATACTTGAGCTTTCTGAACTAGTGTCAACCACCGTCAATTCACCATTATTCCCTTCCACTTCTGAAGTTAATTCCTCACCCCCATTTATACCTTCACTTCCCTACCAACCTATCATTACACATCAATCACCTATTCCTTCTAGTTCTCCATCAACTACTGTATCATCTCCTGGTACCCTAACCCCACCTCTCAGCCTAGCCCAACTTAGAGCCATGGAAAATAGATATGCCCCTCTTATGTTACCTGCTCCATGTGGTGCCATGCCACAAGATTACCAGAACGAAATTGTCCAATTTGATGGCTCACGAACTTACACAACACAACAGAATACAAACAAAATGATATATTTCTTTGAATTACATGAAATTGATATTGGAGATGTTCAAATGAGACTTTTTTCTCAGACTCTAGCTGGTGATGTGAGAACATGGTTTATAGCTTTACCTGCTAATAGTATAGACACTTTAGAAGTATTTTATCAGCAATTTTTAAATAGATCGGAAAAGAAAAAGAACCCTGTGCAAATCCTTTCGAAATATGAAAACATCACCCTCTGACCTTAAAATAGATGCCCTAACCAAAGGAATGGAAAAACTGATGGATAGGATAGAGAACATTGAAAGGAAGCCTGTTATCAGGAAATCTAGTGTCCACTCGGAGCTGCTAGTCCCACTAAGACTGGTAGCTAACTTACAAACAAACAAACTAAAACTACTTTCGCTTTCCTTTATGAGAAGTAGATAAGAGGGGAACAAAGGACACAAACCTCAGTCTTGGGCTTGGTTCCTTGCTTGGTTCCTCTCCCTTCTGACACATCCTTGCCACTTTTCTTTCATCTCCCCAGCTTCAAAGAGCACCTGTGGAATCAAAGCAGCATAATACTATCGAAGAACAGAGATCTACAATCATAAACAATATAGGACCAAATATATATTGACCACACAAATGCATATATCATCAAACGTACAAGAATGTGGAGGAAAACTTGAATAGTTTTATTAATATCAAGAATAACAAAGAGGATTACAACCAATTGTTCTGACCCAACGTCATCCTCCCAGCATGAAATCCCTTCTTCACCTCATGAAAAGCTTAGATCACCCAACACTATGATATTCCACCAAGAAACCAATAGCACTTCCTTACAAGATACAAAATTCCAGCCTCTGGATCTCTATGATGAGGGATCCATATATAGATGTTTGCAGGTGGGTGAGTCAGCTGCTGGGTTTTTGATTAGTGTCCTCTCTCTGATAGTTCTTGGTTCCACTTGGAGATTTCATGATCTCTTACTCATCCCTGGGCGAATTCAGAGAGACAAGTGTCCTGGGGAAGTTTCTGGAAGATTCCAAGATCATCCACTTAGCAAACTGCCTCCGCCATTTGTCTACTCTCATCCATCGCACCCTATAGAAGGACTTTTCAGTATGCATCACACCCCCCATGTGTAATAGGTGAGATGCATCTCACCCTCAGCACTGAGCAGTCTGTATGGTCCAGTTTTGACCAGTTCTGAGCAGTTTTCTGTGGAGAACTTCTGGGAGATGATGTAATCAGCTGACCTTGTTCCTTTAGGGTGTGAAGCAAAACTTTTAGGGACTTAGGAGCCCTTGGTTTATGGACATATATGATTGGGGTTGCAGTGCCCAAAAATGTCTATAACAGTTGCCCCCTAAAGCATGAGATCGTTAATCTTTTGATGTCAGGTGAAATGCTTTATCATGAGGATCCGAAGTTTTTTCAAGTTGGAAGGTGACCTGTAATAAGATAGAATACAATACATTATCTTCATAATATTTTTCATGATCTAGCTGAGGTGGGCATTCCCATGCTCAGCTTTATAAATTCATTTTCATGTACATAAGACAGACAACCGTCTGTGTGGCAGACTGATGATTCTGATAGAGCCATCATCCTTTGATTCAGATGATCATCTGTGCAGCAATGATGTACATTTGATGTCTTTATTTTCTTGAATATATCGCAGCCCGGATGGATGAAACTAGATCCGAGGTCTTCAAACTCGTTCAATCTTCACTCGGAGTACAAGTCGATCCATGTGAAATATGTTCTGGAGTCGAACATGGAAAGACATCGCCTGATTACCAGCCAATGATGTAAGCTGTTAACAGGCACGAGAGGAATCACCGATAATGATGATGACCCCCAAGGTACTACCTTACAATTCGCGTGGTGTGAAAAAGGGGCTTGGCGTCGAACACCACGCAAAATCTTTCGGTTGAAGGCCATTGATGTAAACATGTCACCGGAAATGAGAAACTTGCCATTGAGGCATGCAAGCTTCAAAGTACTGAAAGGGTTGTTCCTAAGTCGACTTCTTGGATAATAAGCTGATGTCGACAAGAAGCGACTCGTCGTAGGAGGGCCTTAATGAATCCCACATCTATGAAACAGAACAGAGTAAATGATTTTGGAGGTGAAAACATCTGATGATACAGGGTTCAGAGTGGCAATCATGAAAGAATGGAGCGTGAATGTATTGGAACGGATGAGACACAGGTGAATTCTCTGAGTGAATTCTCTTGAACATACCAGTGACACTGACATGGATTGGTAGCGTTAACCCCAAATATGGATGGTGCAATGGACCAATGGTGATATGACCGATGAGCGGAATAACCCAACCCAACTTGGATGTGGAGTGAAAGTGTCATGTTCAAGAGCAACTTGCTACCAATAAAGTTTCTTCAAGTTTTCTTCCCAATTTTTCCCCAGTCATTGCTGACCAGTACCTCTTTATTTTTATCAAGCTTGAGGAGGATAACATATGCTTGTTCTATAATTTTCCCTTCAGGCAAACCCATCGCTATATTTTAACGAGCCTAGAGACAGTGAAGCTCGTTCTTGTCTATATGGACAAGTTTGTCGCTATTGGTTTTAACGAGTTTAACGACAAAGATAACTCAGTCCTTTTCAATTTTAGAGAGTCTGAAAGGGACGTAAAGGAAACTCCAATAATCCTTTTTCGTCATATAATCCCTTAAGTCTGAAAAAGTATAAAATAATACGAAAGGGATGAATTTTTGATAATTTTAATGAGCCGAAAGAAACAAGCACTCGATCTTTTTGTGTAATAATATCTCAGGTCCAAAAAGATTAAAATCTAGAGGAGGGATAGCACTCCTGGTAGCTTTAACGAGCTAGAGAGGCCAACTGCTCGGAAATCTTTTCATATTTTACGAGTCAGATGAAAAGAGCTTAAAGGAGACTTGTTTTTTGAGGAACGAGTGATAATTTCAGGTAGTAGCTGATTCCAGGTAAGGTTTGGAATTTTCCAATCACGGCAGTGTCACAAGGATGGCTAACAGGATCACTCTTTGCAACTGTTCCTCAAAAGGGGTAAACAATCAAATGGAGGTGAATGATCAGCTAAAACAAAGTGGAGGTGATGATGAGAACATGACCAAGGCTCAAAAGCTAATGATAATGCATTCACAATGGTTATTTACCAGAAATTGGTTCATTTTTTAATGAGCTTAAACTCTGGGGGAAACATTTGCTCATTGCTTAGGTTTAATTTTTAACAAGCTTGAACTTCGCATAAAAACTTCTCGTGGTGGGTTTATTTTTTAATGAGCTTGAAACTTGCGGTAACACTACTCGTGGCGAGTTTGCATGCCCCCAGCATAATAACGCAAATCGAGGTGCATGCCCCCCAAGCTTCATTGCATTCAACACGGTAGTTGGAATGAAGGTTTACCTTTGAGATCTTTGAAAGACTCGACTTGGAAAGGGAGTTGTTTCATTTTTTAATGAGGTTGACACAAGATAGGAACCGTCCTCCGAATCCACCATATTTATAGTATTTGATAGAAAATCAAAAATTGAAGGATGATTAAGGTTGTTGGAATAATCTCCGTGGTAATTCGGAAGATGGGAACAATAGTGGTAATCTTCCCATGGTGCCTCTCCTATCATCTTTGATTGAATGATTCCTTCATTTGTAGAATGTACATGCAACCAAGGATCTGAAGAGGTGCCATATTCCTTAGACCTATCTATCGAAACACTCGATGAGCGTTGATTTGGGTTTTCCCCCCAGGCCAAGAAAATTGATTGCTACAATATTTCTATTAGGGTGACGATCCATGCTGACAAAATGTTCAGGAATCTTTTGAACCTAGAAGATATCATGTTGTAGGTTCCCACGGTGGCCACTTCCGCCAGATTGTTTGGAGGCGGTAGGGAAAAATTCCCCATTAATGTAGGGTCTTTTAGTAGGCCTACTCCAATATTTTGAAGCGAATGAGGGCTTCCGTGGATCATCTTAATGCTTCCCGTAACTTGTGAACTATTGGGGAGAAAGGTTTGTTGGTCAATGACTGTAATTCCTCCTTGGAAAGGAAATGCAATCTTTCTGAAGTATGTTGACACAACAGCGGCCATGGCATAAATCCATGGCCTTCCCAGTAGGATGTTGTAATCAAGGTTTCCATCGATAACTTCAACATCAATTTCTACTGTTTTTCCCCCCAGTTCGACTTGCAAGTTACTCAAAATCCCATATGGGGTGTATGTTCATCCATCAAATTCTTTTAATGTCGTCGACGATTGCGAAAAGGGTGGAGATCCTAAAGTTTTCCAGCAACTCATCGACATAATACATGTAGATGCCCCCTCATCAATAATTGTTCGATGAATAGTTTTCTTGAGGGCTTTCACTTGAATAAGGAAAGCTAGTTGAGCTGGTAACTGAGGGTCATATCCTTTGTGATTAAAGAACACAAGATTGGAATCCATTGGGTCAATCCCACCTATCGCCAATAATAAAGCCTGCTTTTGGGAGGGGAAATTTTGCAGTACCTCAAGTGTTGACATAGCGGATGGCGATTGGGCCAGATCCTCCACTATATTATAATGTTATGCTGCTCTAGCATGAGGATTAAATGTCGATATGTGTACTACTCCCTTTGGCAGATTTATCGTTAGCTCAGGAATGATTGGTGGCACAACTTCGGTCGAAGTTGTTGTCGAACTACTAGGTCGATCATTAGCCTTGTTGTCCGATAGATGTGGATTCCCGTAATCTTTATTCCTTGTCGATGTCAAAGCATCATTTTGCTGCTTCGAAACCGACAACATTAGCACTTAGGACGAGGAAGCATTGTCACTAGCAACCAGATTGGCTCCTAGGTTTGCAAATGGATCAATTAATACCGCTAAATTTTTTGAATTCTTAAAGAATTTCTTAATCTCAGCTTTATGCAGACAATCTCTTGTCTGATGATCCTCATTGCATATCTAACACCTCAAAGGAGGTTTCCTTTGCCCAGAAGGGTTTGCAGAAGATTTTTCAGGAGATGAATCATCCTGCTTCTTCTTTTTCCCTTTCTTTTTCTTCTTGCCTCCTGGTTCCTTCGGTTCTTTACCTTTGTCAGTCGACATGGAATTTACCTCCGAGGCAAGAAGTTCCTCATTTGCATTATGACTCGAAACCATACGAGCTTTCTTTGATGCAGTCTTTATGGTTTTTCGTGCTAGTCGTACCTATCACGCCATCGTTGGCATGAGAGTCTTTGTTCGATTTAGGAGTGGGAGGAACAGAAAATTCCGGTCTAGGAGCATCAGGGATTTTATCGTAGAGTGTGCTAGACTGAGTATAGATCAAGTCTAGATATTGTGCATGAGAAATAACTTGCTCTTCAGTGACGACTCCTCCCTTTGCCACATCTTCTGTAATAGAAGGTAATAGTGACTTAATAAACCATTTAGCCAGCAGCTGATCAGGAACATATGTTTTTACCATTCTACGACGACGACGCCACTCATGGATATGATCAGATATGTGAGTGGCCTTCGTTTGTTTGAAATTGGTAAGAAGCTCTGTTCCTATTTTGTACCTTATGGGTAATTGAAAATGGGTTAAAAAGGTTGTGGCTAGGGTGCTGAAGTTATCGAATGAAACTCTATGCAATTTGATATACCATTTTTATGCCGGACCAGTTAACATTCCCTGAAAAAGGTGAAGCCTGATCGAATCATCGTTGAGAGTGTTGGATGAACACCACAGATGAAAGGTCATCACATGATTCGACGGGTCTTCACCTGGATTTCCATTAAATTTAGGAATATGTGACAAAAGTTTATGTGGAATCGCCGGCCACCAAGGGGTGTAAGCAATTGGATCGTTCGTTAGTCGGTTTAGATTTGGTAACTCCAAATTTTCCATGAAGGGCAACTGTTGATTCAGGGTCGGCGAAGCATACCCAAAGATAAGATGGGATTGCCTGAGCAGTGGGTCTTTGCATACCAGCATAGTGTATTTGATGCTGATAATTTTGGTAAGTTTGATGGGCATAACCATTATGAAATGGTTGATGTTGACCATTTTGAATATACGGCTGCCCATTACTTGCAAAGATTTGGTGCTCAGATCCTTGGTAAACTTGTTGGAATTATGGTTGTTGACATTGCACCATCCATGGTTGTGAAACCATTTGCTGTTGTCCAATACTGGCTGTTTGACTAAGATGAGGGGTAATGGTACCTGTTTGAGCCTGGGTCACTCCAGTTAAGGAGCCACTAATCGATGATGGTGGTGGCGTCGTAGAGACAAGGGGCTGTTGGATTGCAACCTGAGAGCCTTGAGGTTGGCATACAATAGGAAACACCTGTACTTACGACATTTTCATAATAGCCGGTGTAGTGGGGATATTTGACATAGGCAGACTTTGTTGCATTGAGTATACAACTCTTGATTGTTGAGGCAGTATTGGCACCCAGTCGCTAGATGTAATTCCAGCATAACCTGAATTCTGTTGTGAACTCTCATATGTTTGTTCTCCCGTAGGAGACAATGAAAAGGCATATTGCCCCCCATACGATGGTAATCCGGTGCTTAAGGGAATGATTTTCCTTTGAGGACCGAATTGCCAAAATTGACATTGTGAAGGATCAATTTGCTGAGACTCAACGTAAGAGATTCCATATATTATTCTGGACGAACAAACGGGAACAAACCATACTGTCGAAACAGCCCCTGGATGGAATCCATCCAATGATTGAGAGCTAGCTGGGACAGTTGGTATGCCGGTGAACATTGTCGAAGTAGCAGCAGGAAGTTCTGTCGCTGCTGTGTCAGATGACACAGTCCTAGATGTCAACGGTTGTTTAGACATATATAGTCTATCCAAAAGATTTCCTAGCGATTCTACAGGAACTTCCGATAATGGTAGAATAATTTCTGACAAAGAAGGATATAGGGTGATCCCGACTCCAAAATGCGATGGAGTACTAGATAGGGGATCCTCCACGATCTCTTCTATAACAATCAATCCAGGTGGAAGAGGTAGACCGTTAGGTCTGTAAAATATTTCTGGTGCCGAAGAAGGTATAGATTCTGTAGCGACAGATGTTTGGGGAATAACACCTTCCGAATCAGCTACAGATGGAGTTGGTTCAGGAATAGAAGTGTTTACCTTCACACTAGGATCAATTCTATTATTCTCTGGTGGCTACAGAACTTCTTCTACAAAGGCAGGGATACCAGAAATGTTTGGAGTAACCAGAGTCTCCGAGGGTGTCGGAACACTTGTTCCAACTAGACCAGGGGACTTTGAACCGGTTAAACAAGTTCGCTTTGTCCGGAATAGTTTTGTTTCTGGAGACAAAGACGGTTGACTTGTAAGTCTCCGTGAATGACGGGGTTTTGATTGACTTTATTCTACGATTGTGGATTACTCGATCAACTAAAAATAGAGGGGGGAAAATGATTCCGAATTAAATGAATTTTAGACACTTTGACACAACTTGTTTTTTCAATTTTTAAGAGTCGAGAAAAAACAAAAGATGACTCTAGTCGCCTTCGATTTTTAATGAGCCTGAAGTGACAAGTGCTCAGATGGACATTTTCCTTTAAGGAGTCTGAAAAGGAACGAAAGAGACTACTATGGAAATCTAGACAGAGGGATTACCAAACCAATCGCAAAACTATAGAATACTTTTTACGGTATGGCAGTCAATCTTCCCGAATGCTATGTTCAGTGCATTGCGATCGATAGGGCAGCAGACATAGCTTCCTATGGATAAAGGATATAGCCTATTGTGGTCTCCCAATATATACTTGATGGTACATGGGAGCACAAGTTCGTACTGGCACTTGTTGTCTCGAAGAGGAGGAATCACCCAACCAACAATGAAAGCGACAGTTACCAAGCTTTACGACGCCGGAATACGTCTCTAGACTAGACTTCTAGATGTTGTGTGTTAGGTTCCAAAGAGTTTTTATGTTCATTAAATTTATTTTACAGTTGATCTTTCTTAAGAAATTTACCTTTCAGGTTCACTGCGTGATGTAGATATACAATTCCTAATCTTCTTTTTGCAATGAAAATCCTAGCTACTAAAGAAAGAGAGATGATATTCTTTCAACATAGAGCAGAGAGCACACACTAGATGCATTGTCTTAAATCAAACCAACAAGCAGTCTAAATGAAAATGCACATGCATGTATTTGTTTTCAGCTTTCTTAATGTGTGAATGACAAGAAGAATGCTAAGTAAAAATCTCAATTATCTTTTCGAAGCGACAGTACTAACAAATTTCTCTTCAAAAATGAAAGGAAGATAATGACGACACTTTGCTATTTTGAATTGAAAACTGCTTTTGACACTTGAAAAACTATTAATTCAAATCAAATACAAGAGTAACTATATAATCAACCATCAAGAACAATAGAATTCTTTTCTTTGACTGAAAATGACACTTGCGACACTTCCAAATCAAAAGACGACAGTTTGATTACGTTACTTTTTGTAAAAGAGAACTGTAAATGGCGCATAATACATAAAAAAAATTACAATTCTTTGTACTATGGAGGCGGAATCATGCAAAGTAAGGGAGTTTCCACAGTGGTATACTGATCACAGACAGCAAAACTCCTGAATAGAGCTGAAAAGAGTGAAGGAAAACCAAAAGTTGGAGGCAAAATTAGCCTTTTCTAATCATCGCACCTGTAACACAGGGAAACAGGGATGCATCCCACCTACTGCACACGGGAGGTGCAATGCATACTGGTTTCCTTCAAGAGAGGGTGTGATGGTACCAGGACGAGACTTTACTTGGCTCTTGGTCACAGTTTGCAGCTCAGTTCAGGGATTTAGGCCGAGCAAATGATAGTCAGTAAATAGAAATCACAGGGGCTGATCTAATGACGTTACTAGAGCCACCACTAGGGCAATTAGGATGTTTGCAAATCGATTGTTCATTCTATAAACAAAACCCGGAGATAGACTGAAGCAGCATTGATCTACTTTGCACTTGCATAGCAAATGCAGTTTGAAGGCTAGCTGGCTTAACTTCAAGCTCCGTCTGTAAGTTTATAAAGCAAACAAATATAGACAAGCAAACAATCTATTCACTCCGCAGTGGAGTCGCCATTTTGTTATCAAGAAATCTAGTGTCCACTCGGAGCTTCTAGTCCCACTAAGACTGGTAGCTATCTTACAAACAAACAAACTAAAACTACTTTCGCTTTCCTTTATGAGAAGTAGATAAGAGGGGAACAAAGGACACCAACCTCAGTCTTGCGCTTGGTTCCTCTCCCTTCTGATAGATCCTTGCCACTTTTCTTTCGTCTCCCTAGCTTCAAAGAGAACCTGTGGAATCAAAGCAGCATAATACTATCAAAGAATAGAGATCTACAATCATAAACAATATAGGCCCAGATATATATTGACCACACAAATGCATATATCATCAAACGTACAAGAATGTGGAGGAAAACTTGAATAGTTTTATTAATATCAAGAATAGCAAAGAGGATTACAACCAATTGTTCTGACCCAATGTCATCCTCCCAGCATGAAAGCCCTTCTTCACCTCATGAAAAGCTTAGATCACCCAACACTATGATATTCCACCAAGAAACCAACATCACTTCCTTACAAGATACACAATTCCAGCCTCTGGATCTCTATGATGAGGGATCCATATATAGATGTTTGCAGGGGGGTGAGTCAGCTGTTGGGTTTTGATTAGTGTCCTATCTCTGATAGTTCTTGGTTCCACTTGGAGATTTCATGATCTCTTACTCATCCCTGGGTGAATTCAGAGAGACAAGTGTCCTGGGGAAGTTTCTGGAAGATTCCAAGATCATCCACTTAGAAAACTGCCTCCACCATTTGTCTACTCTCGTCCATCGCACCCTATAGAAGGAGTTTTCAGTATGCATCACACCCCCCATGTGTAATAGGTGAGATGCATCTCACCCTCAACACTGAGTAATCTGTATGGTCCAGTTTTGACCAGTTCTGAGCAATTTTCTGTGGAGAACTTCTGGGAGATGATGTAATCAACTGAACTTGTTCCTTTAGGGTGTGAAGCAACACTTTTAGGGACTTAGGAGCCCTTGGTTTATGGACATGTATGATTGGGGTTGCAGTGCCCAAGAATGTCTATAACAAAGCCTCACTAGGATAATCAACAAGCACCTCCAGTGAGAAATTCAAACTTGAGAAAGAATCAAAATCAAAATACTAGAAAAAATGGACTTGATCAGAATATTAGGCCTCCTTTTCAAGAAAACTATGCTAAAATATCCCATTCAGAAGATCCTGAACTTGACACACAAATTAATTTAATGGGATTAGATGAAGAGGAAATTGTCTTCTTGACTCAAGATGATTAGGAATTACATACGCTTCAACAATTGTAGGCCCAATCCAGAGAATCATTCGATTATAAGAAAGGGTATGATTCTTCTATCTTCGAAGTGCAAAAAAAGTACAACTTCAGGAGTAAAAAGAACATTGATACTCCTGACCAAAACAAGAAAGTAGTACCAAATCAACCTAAGAAAATCAAAATAGCTCCAGTTACTAAAACTCTCCAAATCCTCCCTAGACCAAATCAGAACCCTTCTGGTCCCACCATTGTAGATATAACCCATGACCAACCCCATAATGATCAACCATCCACTTCAATCCCCTCCAGGGAGATAGTGGAGAGATCTCCAAACACCATATTAGAAAATCCACAGAAAAATACTTCAAATACGGAAAAAGAAGAACAATCTACTCAAACTCCTGCCATGAAAATTCCAACCCCTCAAACAGAGAAAGCCCCTTTGCCTTTCAATTTGGGAGTAGAGGTGGCTAAACTGAAAATCTCAATTCCCTTAACAAAGCTGATTAAAAATGAAACCTATAAATCTCAAATAAGTAAAAGCTTAAACTTCATTGAGAATGAAGGCTTTGTCAACTTCTTTGGTGATCAGCCTGAGCTTATATTTGGTCCTGATGTTAATGGAAAACCATTAGAAGGAGGGATACCACCCTTTTATATTAGCCTTAACATTCATGATAAAATATTACACAATGCAATGTTAGATTCTGGGGCTTCACACAATTTAATGCCTAAATCAGTTACGGAAAAATTAAACTTAGACATTACTAGGCCTTACAAGGACCTATTTTCATTTGACTCAAGTCAAGTAAAGTGTCTAGGGTTAATTAAAGACCTGTATGTTTCCTTAGTACAATATCCTGCTAAGACCATTCTCATGGACATAGTTGTTGCTGATATACCACCTAAATATGGCATGCTATTGTCTAGATCATGGGGGGCTAAACTCCAAGGATATTTGCAACTGTACATGTCATATGCCACAATTTCAAACTTTGGACATCCTAAAAAATTGTACAGAGAGACCCTGATGAAGTATGTAGTGAGTAGCCAAGATAGGCCTCAAAACTTTCCTATCTATTCCATGCATTCTGACATCGATTCTTTTATTTTGTACAATGTTGAACAAACACAAGAAACTACTTCAAACAGCCTTATTTCAGAACCAAAAGAAATTGTAGTTATAGCTCAAAATGAAACTATCCAAACTCAAGAGCTTTTAGATAAAAAAGATGATCAAGACACCATAATCAATGAAAATTTTGTCCCCTCAGACAGTAAGAATTATGAACATGAAATATTATGGCATCTTGAATTTGATGGGTCAGTGAACAAATTAGGAGCAGGCACAGAAGTGTGGATTTACAATTTAGAGAATGATTACTCAGAGGGCCATGGTTACAAACTGAATTTCAAATGCACTAACAACATGGTTGAGTATGAAGCACTTCTTTTAGGTCTCAAATTGGTTAGAAAGTTAGGAGCTATAAGAGTTTCTATTATGGGAGATTATGAGTTAGTGATAAAACAAATTAATGTTGTATATATGACCAGAAATCCTAGGTTAAGTTTTTATAAAGGAATAGTTGTAGAAATTGTTAGAGTCAGTCTGGTTAGCCCTCCATCATAGATCAAAACACTTTGTGAATTTCAATGTTAGGTGTCCCGCTCCATCCACTCAGCTGCATTTCGCTAGGGACATGCTATGATCTGACGGAGAAAGTCATGCAAGTCATTTTCCCTCATCTCTGGCCCCTGCTGGCTCAGGTATTTGTCCATAATCACTGAAATTCATGATAGTCAAGGTTTGGTCACATTACAGGACAAATTCATTTTTATTGTTGGGTCTAGGAAATCATCAATGTGGTCTGTGAAAAACATGTCCAGAACAAGCCATGCAGGCCAGAGGGAGACCTTATACAGCTATGCTTCCGAAAGCTTCATCACCTCCTGAAGAGACATCCACTCTTCTTCAAAACTCTGTTTTGAAGAAAATTCAAACAAGGTCAACTATGACAAAATTTTCCAAAAAATCGCCAGTTGACCTTTTCAGATGTAGTCATGGTTTTCATGGCCAAGTGCCCAGTCACACAATCCCCGCAAATAAATGCCAAAAATCCCATCATGAGAGCCAAAATTTTAAAGAAAAAATGAAAAGCAAAGTGTTTTAAAGTCAATGAAAAAGTGCAAAACACAAACATTAGAAAGTGGGTTTTCAAAGAAGAAAAAATCAAACCCAACTCTCCCAAGCCTATATATACTTGTTTTTGCCCAAAACAAAAACCATTTGTGCTTTGGCAAGCTTGGAGAGAACTTACAAAGGTGAGAGAGCAAATTCATGAGGGTTTGAGTGAAGGAGAGTCGGTTTCCAAAGGGCGCGGCGCATACACTAGGGCGCGCGGCGCACACAGAGGGCGTGACGCACTGGCAGCCAGCCCATAGTGCAAAATCAACAAGGGTGCGGTGCACTCAGGGCGCGTGGCGCACTGGGCTTGGCGCGCGACGCACACAGCTAGGGAGCTCAAAACACTCACAAATTTGTTTTATATCTCGGTTGAAGGCTAGCAAGCAAGAGGTAGGCTCGAATGAAACCTCTTCTCTGTCAATTTGGTCAATGGTTTGGTGTTTCTAAGATGTTGAATGATATCCCAAGCACATTGGCCATCCATGAAAATAATCATCAAAGAGAAAAATTATAAACGAGGTTGCAAGTTTGTGAAGATGCCACCAAGGTTTTTCTCCCCTCCCCTTGTCCCCTCACTCCTTGTCATTTTCACCTCCATTCCACCTTGTCTCCTAAGGAAACCCCCTAGAAATCTCCACTAAGACCCTACTCCCGTAGTTCCAAGAAAATTAGTGTCATTTGACAATGCGTGACACACACACAAGGTGGCACGGCGCACTGGGAGCCCGGCCACAGTGTTAATATTGCACTGGCGCGGCGCATACCCGGCGCGCGGCGCACTAGGCAAAGCGCACGACGCATAGACCTGTGAGCCTAAAAAAGACACCGAATCGCCTAAATTTTTATAAATGGCTCTCAAAATTGCAAAGGTGGCCCTAGATACCTTCACCATTGATCCTTAACTTAAAGAAAAATATGATTTTGGTGACCATGAAATCAAAGGCAAAATTTTTATTAAGTAAACCCAAAAATGACACAAAGAAGGTCAAAAAGATAGGGTTTTGCTACAATAACATGATTGCTAAATCATGCTCCTACCCTACCCCTATCAAACTAATCCCCCTGTAGCATTTTCCCTTAATAATCACCCTAACTCCACTGTGACCATATTCATTTGGTTCCCTTGATTCCTATGGCTAAACACCCAAACCCTACCTCAACAAAATCCAAACCCTGTCCCATCAAACACCATACCCAAAACACTCCCAAATCCCTGATAAATTTCTCCTTTTAAACCCCTATTCCCCTTTTCATCATTCCCCTCCTAACACTCCCTGTTTTATTGTCCCCTTGGTGACAGATTTTCAGAGTATCTATCAGTTTCATTGGATTCAGAGTGGCAGCATAAAACTCAGGGTACAAGCAGCAGTAATGGCATCAGAAAATTCATCAAATTATGAGGAGGGGACCCACAGTGACACATCTTTAGGAGAGAGGGCCCATAGGAGACATCACCGGAGTGGCAGACATATCAGAGACGAGCCAAACACCCTCACAAAGCTACAGGCATGCCCACTTGCCATGTCTTGTTTCCAGCACTTTGCATGTTATGAATTTTGCCAAAGGGTGGCAAATGTCAGAGTACATCATGAGTTGGCCCGCCTTTTTTCACTTCATCTACAGCGAGGTCAATCTGTCCTGGCTGGGGTCACTTTCACCTTGACACCTGAGAGCATATCAACGGCAACAGGAATACCGAACGTTGGGGAATAGTGGCATAAGAAAAGGAAGGTGTAGAGGCATCTTTATGAGCCTTACATCAAGAACAGCTGTTTGAGCTAGCTCACCAGAGTTTTTCCGTTCAGATTTTTGAGGGATGAGTATGCCCCACTCATGAGGTTGATCATGAAGTATTTCAATTGCGAGGGGAGGTTTTCTCGCCTTTATGCCTATCACATCTGTTTGCTCATGCACTTCACCAGGGTGCGGATGATGAGCCTCCCATTTTTCATCTGCAACAACATTGAGAAGATGAAAAACTTCATGCAGCGCAAGACCCCAAGACAGTAGCTAAACAATGTCTATCATTTTGCTCTCATCCAGATTTTGGTGGACCATTAGTTGGGATTACAGGGCATTGCTTGGGAGGACTTCATCTCCCATGATTTCTTCAGCGCTCCACCGGTGATATCAGAGGTAGAACATGAGGTGGGAGGTCCTTCACATCAGTTTGAGCATGAGGTGGGAGGTCCTTCACATTAGTTTGAGCCTGCGATGGGAATTTCTTCACATCAGTTCAAGCACCATGAGACTACCACCATGCCAGTATACATCACATACTAGAAGGGCAGTAGAACGTTGTTTGCAGCAGCAAAGCGAGTCTTATCTCCACCCGAGGTGGAAGGGGCCTCACTTTTGCCATCATCATCACAGGAGTAGGGTAAGGGCAAGGAGCCAGTGTAGGAGGAAGGGCCATCAGGTGAGCGAGATACTGAGTTTGTTCTCCTCCAGGACGATGAGACAGATGCAGAACCCACCAATGAGGAGCTTATAAAGATCATCAGGGAGCAGCAATCAGAGATTGAAGACTTGTCCATTGATTTAGAAAGGGCCAAGTGGAACATGAACTACCTGGAGTGGAGAAACAAACAGCTTGAGGACCAATAGACGATCATGGAGCTGCAGAACATCCGCGAGCATCGCCAAGCTGCTCAAAGAAGAAGGGTTCCGCTCACATCTTTGGAGCAAGCAATCAATGAAGACTGGGAGTCCAACCTTGAGAGGGTCAACATGCATTTGGAGAGGCTATTGGACAAAGCTGATTGGAACCTTGCTATATTGAGACACATGACTTTCCGTTACAGGGTGCGGAACATGAGTGCACAGGCCCGGATAAGGAGTTTAAAAGCAAAACTGAGGAAAGCAACAAGAAGGGTAAAGCGAGCAAAAGAGAAAGATAGGCTTAGAATATTGGCTGACACTTCCTTGGCTCAGCATGGCACCCCATATAGATCCTCCAGCCCAAATTTCAAAAAATTTGGGCAAATTTTGGTTACAGGCAAATTTTTTGGACACAAAACAAGAAATTCCTCCCTGTGCGCTGTGCCACTAGCACGACGCTAAAAATCTAAGAATCTAATCGAGGAACGGCTTGCGTATTTGGATTCAAATTCAAAAAATACTACTACTGGTGTCCGGGCAAGAAATTTTGACAAGATCTGGGTCTCCTAAAGGTTTAAAAACACCCAAAAATGGCCTCTCTGCCACTTTTTTGACACACAGAAAGCAGTCTTGGGAGAATGAAGATTTTGAGGGGCAAATGAGCACCAAATTGGAAAATTATATTGGGGTTAGAAAGTAGATAGGACAGGCTTTCCAACAAGCCCACTTGGGCACATTTTGGACACCTGTAAGTGCCCCAAAACGGGCTCCAAAGTGGCGTGATGCACAGAGAATTTGGCACGGTGCACAGGGGAAAAAACTACCAATTTGCTACCGTTTCAAGAAATTTCGGGTCGCAACTTCTCCAAGTGGGCCCGGTCATCTACACTTCAGTTTTTTGGCACCAAAGGTGGCGTTTAAATAGTTTTCTCTCCATATGGGCACCTATCCAAGTGGCAAAAGAATGCAAAGGGTCATCCCAGCCAAATGTCATGCTTGAGGACGCTGCACCTGTAGCTGATGGTTGGCTCTCCATCTCCTTTTCGTAACTTACCAACCCTTGGGCGTTCTATCTCTTCCTCACACATTCTATATATTGTATGCAAGTTATTTGCAAAGGGTTGGCTGGCTTGTAACTTCTAGGAGACTGTGGGAAAGAAACTTTGTTTCTTCACTGTGTATTTTTAACAGAGAATTAATGAAAGGCAGCGGCTCTGTTTCATGAGATTCTTGTGGTTGTGAGTGTAGCTAATGTGTTCTTATGTTCCATATGTATCTTGTTATGTTTCATAATTTCATTCACGTTTCATTTCAGTGAAATTTTCTAAGTGAGATTAGGTAGAATTCAACTTATATTGCTCTGCCTGTGGGAAAATTTCATGTGCAGTGTCATTCTTCTGTTGAAAAGGATTCATGCGACTATGCCATTTTCACTTTCTTCATCAATCTTTCCATTCCAAGTTACCTTAAACCAAAATTGCTGCTCTTTCTGCCTACCTTGCCTCACGGAATAATCTGTGCCTTCATTTTCAATTCTCTGTTCTTTAATGAGCGCGAGTCCCATATACATCCCAGAAGCTCAGCCACTTCATAAAATCTTTTCTAAAATCCCTATCCACTTACTAGCCTAAGGTAAACAGCATATTGTAAGTCATCTCAGACCGTTTTCGATCATATATCCACTGAGCGTGACTCGGAGAGAGCCCTCTCTTGCTCTGGTAGGGCTAGCTACCAGACTGAGCGTGGTTTGTGGTTACCCTAATTTTTGCCTTCCTTCAGCCTAAGGCAGATTTAGGTGCTAACATAGTGGTGACTCCACTGGGGATCAGTTGAAAATCAAATCCCCTTATTTCATGAGAATTCTAGGCTTCCGGATGATGAGCTTAGGATTGGAAAGGCTGAGTAAGTTGGTTGTGTCCCGTAATTTATCCCAATAGCATGCTGGCTTCGAGACGATATACCAGAGCAAATCCAGACCCAGACCCTCCTCACATTTACGAAAATCCCAATTTGATCCCGAGACTCCTTCGTCAAGAAAGCACCATAACCCCCATGTTCAAATCCCATTCATGTCCCGACATTTTTGAGTATCTTGAAGAGCTTGAATTTGACGAACGCTTTGAAATATCTTTGTTTGAGTCTAAATCTGAAAGGGCTGTTGATTACACCATCCCCAATCCGCAATTTCTTGTAGACCTTGAGACAGAAAGAGCTAATAGATTAATTGATAATTACATTGCCACACAACCCCAAACTCCAAGTGCAAGCCCCTTGCAAACTGTGCACACTCCTCCAACACCTCCAAGGCCAAATCCACCGAGAATGATGGCTGCCCGTTTCGCACCCCTTGTTCTGCCCCAAGTCCTAGATGACATGCCAAATGACTATCAAAGTAAAATCTCGTTTTTTGATGGCACTCCTAACAGTATTACAACTCAGCAACATGTGGATAAAATGGCAGATTTCTATGAACTTCATGAGATCGATGCGGAGAACGTGGAAATGAGGCTCTTTGTACAAACATTTGTAGGTGATGTGAGGAAATGGTTTAGAGGTTTTACGGCTGCAAGTATCACTACCTTGGCGGAGCTACAAAGACGGTTTTTGAACCGGTGGGAAGTGAAAAAGAATCCCCTTCAAATTCTGGACAAGTATGAACAAATCAAGCGGAATGCTGGTAAGTCGGTCCAAGATTATTGTGTTAGATTTAATGCAGTCTACAATGAAATCCTAGACCATCTAAAGCCACCTGTGGGACTAGCGATGATGAGGTTTCCCGATGGTTTTGATGCTGACATGGCATACCAATTAAGAGAGAGAGAACCGGCTACAATGGAAGACATGTAGAAAATTGCGGTCAGCGTTGAGGCAAATCTACTGTCCAAAAGAGCAATAGTGAAAGCAGAGAAGAAAACCACTGTGAAAGAAGAATCTTCTTCAATGGATCAGCTGCTCAAAAAGGTAGAATAGATGCTTGAGAGAGTAAAACTTGACAAGCCAGAGCCACAAGTTAGGAATCCTAACTTTCGTGGCCAACAGCAGCCACAATATAGGATAAGACAAAGAGATCAGTGAACTCAAGAGCAGACAGCACAACAGCTGGTACAAACACCTTTGCAGCAGAATTTTGTGCATGGACTGGAATCAGATGAGGACGGGAATGTAATAGGCTAGGAAAACCATCTCTTTACGCCAGATGAGCTGCCTACTTACATCACCAAAGAAGAAGAATGTGCAATAAATTCAGCTACACACCAAGACACTGATTTTATTCTAGCCAACGGAACCGTGTTGGAAGAAGAGTCAGAAGAATATCAAAGGGGGTATATCAATGCTTTGTCCGCACAATAGCAGCGATATTACCTTAGAAACAGAGATGTGCCGACCAAACCAACTCAGAAAAGGAAGGAGGGTGAAACAACAAAGAATGATCCATCAGCTACACAAAGAAAGGGAAAGGAGGCGGTTGTTCCGGAGAGCAGCAAATCAAAATCAGCAGAACAATCACAGCAACTAGCCACATCAAAAGAGAAGGAAAGGAAAGAAATCCCAATCAAAGAGATAGAAATAACTCCCGCCTTTAGCCTAGAGAATGAGATTTCTAAGCTAAAGGTATCCATCCCCTTGACTGAGATAATGAAGAACAACAGTTATAGAGGACAAATTTCTTAAATGTTGAATTTGGACCCAATGCCCGACATGGTAAATGTAGAAGATGATCAGCCTGAAATGATTTTTGGGCCAGCAACAAATGGTGAGTCTCCCGATAGCGATGTGCCACCCTTCTATATCAGTTTACGATTGCATGACTTTGTGCTACACAATGCCATTTTCGATTCTGGAGCTTCTCACAATCTCATGCCCAAGGCTATCATGGATAAGCTTGGTCTGGACATCACTCGACAATATCATGATCTCTATTCATTCGATTCCAGCAGCGTAAGGTGCATAGGGCTCATCAAAGACTTAGTTGTGAGTTTGGATCAGCTCCCTATAAAAAATGCTCTGATGGATGTAGTGGTAGCAGATATTCCTCCAAGGTTTGGCATGCTTCTTTCCAGGTCTTGGGTAGCGAAATTGAAGGGGACACTACAGCTGGATTTCTCCTATGCAACAATCCCAGTGTTAGGACAAATGAGGAAATTATATTGGGAACAAAAGATGAAGTATATGATCACAAGCAAGGAGAAGCCGATAAATCATCCTATTAACTATGTACATACTGATTTAGAGTCTTTTGTTTTGTTTTCAGATAGTTTAAATGAGATAGATAGTCATATAGTAGAAGCAGACGACATCCCGGAGATAACAGAAAATTTCAGAGAAATCTTGAAGAAAGAAGGACAAGAAAAGCAGCAAAAGATTGGGCAATCAGCTGAAAACGATGGACAACAAGGAAACAATGGACAACAAATAGATTTTCAGCACTTGCAAGAAGACGAAGAAGGCTTGTGGACCATGGATTTTGATGGAGTAGTAGGGAATGATGGCGCTGGTATTGGTATTTGGGTACGCAGTCCTTTCTCCGCCCCAAACAAAGTGCCTAGCAGCGTGAGAGTTTGCTCTTACAAGCTGGCCTTTGAATGTTCAAATAATGAAGCTGAATATGAAGCTCTGATTGCTGGCCTGAAGATTCTTAGAAAGCTGAATGCAAAGAGGATTTCAGTATATGGCGACTCCGAGTTGGTGATAAAACAGGTCAGAGGTGAGTATCAAGCAAAACATCCTAGGATGTGAGCCTATCATAATGCAGTTTTGGACATATTAAAGCAATTTTCCGAATACACCTTGACATGTGTGCCACAAATACAAAATAGTATTGCTGATGCTCTTGCCAAGGCAGCGAGCAACTTGAAGATCCCCATAAACTCCAGCAATAAATTTGAAATCCATGTCAAGCATCGTCCAACCATTCCAGAAAATCTGCGACATTGGCAAGTGTTCCAAGATGATGAGGAGATTAAGGATTTTCTGCTCAACAAAGGCAAGTTCAAAGAAACCGCAATTGATGTGGAAAATGATGAGGGCAAAGGGAATGGAATAGAAGAAGTGCAGATTAACCAAATGGACGTATTGCAACTGAAGAATAACATCATTCCTAAGGGCTTGATACCCCTAGAGGAAATTTTTGATCAGGATGATGTAGCCCACAAGCCAACATTATAGCCGACAGAGAAGGGTGTAGAAGAAGTCAACATCGGTATAGCTGCCAATCCAAAGTTGGTGAAATTGTCCAAAGCATTACCACCAAAAATCAAGGACAAATATATCAGTTTGATGGCTTCATTTGCAGATGTATTTTCTTGGGATTATTCTGATTTAAAGACCTATGATACGAATATCATTCAGCACACAATACCTATCAAGCCCAATCAGAAACCATTTAGAAAAAAGCTGAGAAGGATCAATCCAAAGTTGCTGCCATCTATCGAAAAGGAGGTAAATAGGTTGTACAAGTCAGGTATCCTTGTGCCTATCAGATTTTCAGATTGGATATCTAACTTAGTACCTGTATGCAAGAAGACCGGTGAGATCCACCTATGCATCGATTTCAGAAATCTAAACAAGGTCTCATTGAAGGACAACTATCCGCTGCCAAAGATGGACCATATACTTCAACGAGTAGTGGGGGCATCTCGTATGTCGTTGCTTGATGGTTATTCCGGATATAACCAAATTTCATTCCATGAAGATGATAGAGACAAGACAGCATTCACCACTCGATGGGGAACCTTTCACTATGCCAAAATGCCATTCGGTTTAAAGAATGCAGGTGCCACATTTCAATGTGCAGTGGACTTGGTGTTTGCAAATGAGAAGGATGTGTTTTTGGTGGTGTACTTGGATGACTTGATGGTGTTTTCAAAATCTGATGAAGAGCACATGCATCACCTAAAAATCATCTTTCAAAAGTGCAGGAAATATGGTCTATCATTGAATCCTAAGAAGAGCTTGTTCGCCATGGAGGAAGGCAAATTACTTGGGCATATCATTTCAAAAGATGGCATCCGCATAGACCCAGCACGTGTGCAAGCAATTCAGCAAATCGATCTGCCGAGGAACAAAAAGGAGATACAGTCATTCAATGGTAAGATGAATTTTCTGTGTCGCTTTGTGCCTAATCTTGCAGAACACTTGAAAGAAATGACCAATATGCTTAAGAAGGACAGCCAGGTGAAATGGATGGATGAGGTGGTAAAATCTTTCAACTTGGTCAAATTGGCCCTTTCTTCAGCTCCAGTTCTAGTTAGCCCGGACTACACTCAAGATTTCATATTGTTTTCATTTGCTTCTGAGCACACTATGGCAGCGGTATTATTGCAGAAGAGGGATGATCATGAAAGACCCATTGCATTCTTCAGCAGGGCTATAAGGGATGCAGCTTTGAAGTACAACATCATTGAGAAGCAGGCCCTGGCATTGGTGAAGGCATTGAAGGATTTCTGGGTGTATATCCTACATTCTCACATTCTGGCCTATGTTCTTAATACTGCTCTGAAATATGTTCTATTGTAGACCGATCCGGAAGGGAGAAGAGGCAAATGGATCACAACCTTGCTACAATACGATGTGGAGATAAAGCCTACCAAGCTGGTCAAAGGGCAAGGGTTGGCGAAGCTAATGGCTGAATCAAACTTGCATTCATTGGACATAAATCTGATCGCTGCCATGTCCGAGGAGAATGAGGAAGGAACGTCAATTCAGGTATCCGAAATTTTTGCTTTGTCCCCATGGTATACTGATATAATATATGTGCTGAAAAATCTATCACCACCGCCCGGCATGACTAGAAACAAAGCGAGAACACTTAAATTGAAGGCTGCCAAATTTTGTATCTTGAATTCTGCACTATATTGGAAAGATCCTGGTGGCATTTTGTTAAATTGTCTGGTGGAAGAGGAGGCAAAGAAAGTCATGGAAGATTTCCACCGAGGAGAGTGTGGTGGACATCTTTTTTGGAAATCAACAGCGAACAAAATTTTGAGAGCAAGGTACTACTGGCCTACTTTGTTTGCTGATGTGCATAAGATGGTAAAGCGCTGTCATAAGTGTCAAATTTTTGAAGGAAAATAGAAATTACAGTCTTTACCACTTAAGCCTATCGAAGTGAGCACTCCATTACAGCAGTGGGGGTTGGATTTCATTGGGGAAATTCATCCCGCCTCTTCCGGACAGCATAGGTGCATCCTTACAGCGATGGACTACTTCACAAAATGGATTGAGGTAGCCCCTACCAGACAAGCGACGGACATGGTAATCATTTCATTTCTCGAAAATAACATCTTGTCTCGCTTTGGTTGTCCAAACAAATTAATCACTGATAATGCAGCAGCTTTCAAATCAAAAAGGATGGTAGAATTTTGTCATAAATATCATATAATTTTGGGTCATTCAACTGCCTATCATCCGCAAGGCAATGGATTGGCAGAATCTTCAAATAAATCTTTGGTCAACATCATCAAGAAGCTGTTGGAAATAAATAAGAAGAGCTGGAACAAGAGGTTGGTTCACGCGCTTTGGGCAGGCCGGATCAGTCAAAAAAAGTCTATTGGCATGTCACCGTTTGAGCTTGTTTATGGAGTGGACACAGTATTTCCTGCTTCTCTTGCTACCCCAATGGTCAGACTTCTTCAGGAGGCCGGCAGCGAGGAAGATCCCATGCAGAGAAGGCTCAATCAAATGATCCACTTGCAGCAAACAAGAGAAGAAGTTTTCAAAAACACATCCAAGTTGTAGGAGAAGATAAAGAAAATCTATGACAGAAAAGAAAAAGCGGATAAATTTCAGTTGGATGATGTGGTGCTAAAGTGGGATGCAAGGAATGAAGAGAAAGGCAAGCACGGAAAGTTCGAAAATCTGTGCAAAGGTCCTTTCAAGATCGCAACATACAGGGGTCAAAATGCCTTTCTTTTGAAGGAAATGAATGGGGAAGATTGTCCTGGAGGGCCGATCAATGGTCGGCTGCTCAAGCGGTATCACTATTGATCTATCAACACTGCTTCCACTGTCATTGTAAATACCATTTTTATTTCAATTTGGTTTCAATCTGTAAAGTCAGTTTTTTGAGTTATTTCAAGGTCAAGTTTGAGTCAATTTCTTGGTTATTCCAGTTGTATAAATAAGTCAGAGTCCTGTGCTGTTTATTAAAATGATGAATCCATAGCCCAATGGACAAAAGGTACTATCTAGCTCCTCCAGAGATCTATTGTTCTTTGCACCTCCAAGGAGTTACCATCCCCCATTGGAGCCAATGTTAGAGTCGGTCTGGTCAGCCCTCCGTCAGAGATCAAAACTCTTTGTGCATTTCAATTTTAGGTGTCCCGCTCCATCCACTCAACTGCATTTCAATAGGGACATGCTATGATCTGATGGAGAAAGTCATGCAAGTCATTTTCCTTCATCTCTGGCCCCTGCTGGCTCAGGTCTTTGTCCATAATCACTGAAATTCATGATAGTCAAGGTCTGGTCATATTACAGGACAAAGTCATTTTTATTGTTGGGTCTAGGAAATCATCAATGTGGTCTTTGAAAAACATGTCTAGAACAAGCCATGCAGGCCAGAGGGAGACCTTATACAGCTATGGTTCCGAAAGCTTCATCACCTCCTGAAGAGACATCGACTCTTCTTCAAAACTCTGTTTTGAAGAAAAGTCAAACAAGGTCAACTATGACAAAATTTTCCAAAAAATCGCTAGTTGACTTTTTCAGATGCAGTCATGGTTTTCATGGCCAAGTTCCCAGTCACACAGTCCCCGCAAAGAAATGCCAAAAATCCCATCATGAGAGCCAAAATTTCAAAGAAAAAATGAAAAGCAGAGTGTTTTAAAATCAATGAAAAAAGTGCAGAACACAAACATTAGAAAGTGGGTTTTCAAAGAAGAAAAAATCGAACCCAACTCTCCCAAGCCTATATATACTTGTTTTTGCCCAAAACAAAAACCATTTGTTCTTTGGCAAGCTTGGAGAGAAATTACAAAGGTGAGAGAGCAAATTCATGAGGGTTTGAGTGAAGGAGAGCCGGTTTCCAAAGGGCGCAGCGCATACACCAGGGCGTGCGGCGCACACAGAGGGCGCGACGCACTAGTAGCCAGCGCATAGTGCAAAATCAACAAGGGCGCGGCACACTCAAGGCGAGCGGCGCACTGGGCTTGGCACGTGATGCACACAGCCAGGGAGCTCAAAACACTCGCAAATTTATTTTATATCCCGGTTGAAGGCTAGCAAGCAAGAGGTAGGCTCAAATGAAACCTCTTATCTGTCAATTTGGTCAATGGTTTGGTGTTTCTAAGATGTTGAATGATATCCAAAGCACATTGGCCATCCATGAAAATAATCATCAAAGCAAAAATGATAAACGGGGTTGCAAATTTGTGAAGACGCCACCAACGTTTTGCTCCCCTCCCCTTGTCCCCTCACTCCTCGTCATTTTCACCTCCATTCCACCTTGTCTCCTAAGGAAACCCCCTAGAAATCTCTAATAAGACCCTACCCCCAGAGTTCCAAGAAAATTAGTGTCATTTGACAATGTGCGGCACACACACAAGGTGGCGCGGCGCACTCAGGGCGCGCGGTGCACAGGGAGCCCGGCCATAGTGTTAATATTGCACTGGCGCGGTGCATACCCGGCACGCGGCGCAGTGGGAAAAGTGCACGGTGCATACCCAGCGTGTGGCGCACTGGGCAAAGCGCGCGGCGCACAGACCTGTGAGCCTAAAAAGAAACACCGAATCACCTAAATTTTTATAAATGGCTCTCAAAATTGCAAAGGTGGCCCTAGATACCTTCACCATTGATCCTTAACTCAAAGAAAAATATGATTTCGGTGACCATGAAATCAAAGGAAAAATTTTTATTAAGTAAACCCAAAAATGACACAAAGAAGGTCAAAAAGCTAGGGTTTTGCTACAGTAACATGATTGCTAAAGCATGCTCCTACCCTACCCCTATCAAACTAATCCCCCTGTAGCATTTTCCCTTAATAATCACCCTAACTCCACTATGACCATATTCATTTGGTTCCCTTGATTCCTATGGCTAAACACCCAAACCCTACCTCAACAAAATCCAAACCCTGTCCCATCAAACACCATACCCAAAACACTCCCAAATCCCTGATAAATTTCTCCTTTTAAACCCCTATTCCTCTTTTCATCATTCCCCTCCTAACACTCCCTGTTTTATTGTCCCCTTGGTGACAGATTTTCAGAGTATCTATTAGTTTCATTGGATTCAGAGTGGCAGCATAAAACTCAAGGTACAAGCAGCAGTAATGGCATCAAAAAATTCATCAGATTATGAGGAGGGGATCCACAGTGACACATCTTCAGGAGAGAGGGCCCATAGGAGACATTACCGGAGTGGCAGACATATCAGAGACGAGCCAAACACCCTCACAGAGCTACAGGCATGCCCACTTGCCATGTCTTGCTTCCAGCACTTGGCATGTTATGAATTTTTCCAAAGGGTGGCAAATTTCAGAGTACATCATGAGTTGGCCCGCCTTTTTTCACTTCATCTACAGCGAGGTCAATCTGTCCTGGCTGGGGTCACTTTCACCTTGACACCTGAGACCATATCAGCGGAAACAGGAATACCGAACATTGGGGAACAGTGGCATAAGAAAAGGAAGGTGGAGAGGCATCTTTATGAGCCTTACATCAACAACAGCTGTTTGAGCCAACTCACCAAAGTTTTTTCGTTCAGATTTTTGAGGGATGAGTATGCCCCACTCATGAGGTTGGTCATGAAGTATTTCAGTTGCGAGGGGAGGTTTTCTCGCCTTTATGCCTATCACATCCGCTTGCTCATGCACTTCACCAGGTTGCGGATGATGAGCCTCCCATTTTTCATCTGCAACAACATTGAGAAGATGAAAAACTTCATGTAGCGCAAGACCCCACGACAGCAGCTAAACAGTGTCTATCATTTTTCTCTCATCTGGATTTTGGTGGACCATCAGTTGGGATTACAGGGTATTGCTTGGGAGGACTTCATCTCTCGTGATTTCTTCAGTGCTCCACCAGTGATATCAGAGGCAGAACATGAGGTGGGAGGTCCTTCACATCAGTTTGAGCATGTGTTACACTAAAAAATGTCACCATGGCTATTTACAGTTAGTATGGCTCTATCAACAGTCATGCTATCCTCCTGGGCAAGTCTTATGCCTCTACTCTCCATGTCAAACTCCAAAAAGAGAGAAAGTCTTTGTAAATGTGTTTATCTCTGGGTACGCAGATTCTCTCGGCCTTACCTGTGTGTACGCATCTAATGTTCACAAAAACTGCGTACTTGTACGCTCTGTATGTAAAGGGGCAGGTGCGTACCCCTGTAAAGGTCAAAAGGCGCGAGTTTCATCTTTAAAAAGTTACTTGTGGTCATTTCTAGAGCGTTCTAGAAGGTTGTTCGACGTGTATTGAGCGCCTCCAGATGGTTCATGTACCCCTATGAAAGAGGAACTTATCCCATCAAGAGAGGAGCTATCCCATCCAAAGAGGGGATTATCCCATTGATGGTGGACCTGATTAACTTCCTCTTGAGCACTATAAATACAGGCATTGGGCCAGAAGGAGGGGAGGTTGAAAGCTAAACATTTCTAAGGGTAGATGCTGCTGGAATTAGGACTCCCATTTAGAAGCTTGTGAGGAGAGATTCCCATCCTTACTTGTTCCATTTGGAAGTGGGTGAGCTTTGTCAAAGTAAAGGAGAACTCTTGATGGACCCTGGGAGGGACTTGCACAACACCAAGGCTCAGGTTGTAATTGTTCCTTTTGTTTCCTATTAATGCAAATGAGTCCATTCTTCTCAATAACTTGTTATTTATGAGTTGTTTCATGTACTCCTTGGTCTATATGTTAAACATGTTTTATTTTATGAGATTATCAAGTGCTATTTAATCGTTTGATTGTTAGTGAATGCAGGTTTCGAAGTGAAGGAGGAGCTCATCCGGATCGGCGAGGCTGGACTACTACAACAGCGTTGGACTACAGGTAGGATCTAAACACTTGGTTTCTTGTATGGTAAATGCATGTTTAGAGAAGGATTGCTCTTGTTTGTCTTGTTTGTCACTAGAGAGTCTTAGGCTCCTAGGGAGGTTGGTTGTGTCCGCACTATCAACTCTTTCCGCTTGACAAAATGGCGACTCCGCTGGGGACTCCATTGATGTGAAAGTTTTTTCCTTTGTATGCAACTTTGATCTGAGAAAAGTCATTTATTTTCTGGTTTTTGCCTGTGTGACTTTGTATTTGGGTGGGCTTGCTTAGGGTTAAATTAGATTTAGTTTTTCTTGGTTTTTCCAGTAGTACGCACCCTCTGAGTATTGCACAGTGCGTACCTGTATGCACTGTTGCTGTGTGCACAGAGCGGGCCCGCACCTGTCTTAACAGGTCGCCTGCGTACCCTGCTAAAAATTGAGAAATTTCCATTTTTTACATTTTTCCTCTTAGATTTTGCTTTTTCTTAGTTTTTACTGCCCAGATCCATTAGTCTCCTGTCAAAGATCTTCACCTGAACTTGTTTCAATAGCATTGAGTGTTTTAGTGGATTTCATAGAAGTTTAAGCCCTAGGGTTTGATTTTTGAGTAGGTCCTGTAGTGACTTTGGCGGTAGAAGTTGTCAAGCCTTAGATCTCTCTGGTTTTGTCAGCCTTCTTAGGAGTCGGACCTGTCATAAAAGTCTACCTGTGAGAGCAACCTACCTTTGAGTTGTCTCTTTGGCGAATTTCAAAGTGCTTGTTGATTGAGTATTGAATTCCATTTTACAAAAAGAACAAAAAGATTTGAGTTTTGTTTTGACTGGTTTTTTGATTCTGCATTAGCTGGTCCTTGGCTCGATTGTGGTCAAGTAAAACAACCTAGAATCAACCTTGTAGGCTTTTGCCTCGTTAGGTTTGCTTTAGAGTAAATTTCCTTTTGATTTGCTTGTGAGTCAATTTTTTCATAGATTTTATAGATTTTGAGATTGATTTTCGTTAAAATAGATTTATATGCTTTATTAAATAAAAAAATACAAAAACATCTCCTTTGAAAAGTTTTGTTTCAAGTAGCTTTTGGAGTATTTTGAAAGAGAAAGAATTTTTCGTGCACGTAATGAGTGGTCATGTTTGTATGCTTGGAAAGATAAAGAGCTTTATTTCTTTGATTTTCGTTGCCAAGAGAGTTGTTTTTATATAAATTTGCATTCTCTAAACTTTCTTAGCTAAGAATTTCATTGAAAAAGAAAAAGTAGTGTAAATCATCCTAAGTGCATGTTTATAGTGGTTTGAGTCGAGTCTACACACCATTGGTTTCATTTCCGCTACCTTTTGTCTTTAAAGAAAACCATAAAAATTAACGCTTAAAGTAAAATCAACATAGTAACTTTTTCTTTTACTAGGGCTCTAAAGCACCAATATAGATCAGGCTAGTGTCTTGGAGTAGGAGAGTAATTAACTCTCCAAGACAGCAAAACCAAACAAGTAGCTTATCTTGTGGTAGGATAAATCCAACTGTTGCATTTATACTCTGGGAAAGCTCCTCTTAAAGGAGAAGCACGAGCTCGTGTCCGAACCAGTGAAGGGATCAATCCTCCCTCGTTGGGAACGACGCCAGACACGCACGTATTACAAACGGTAAACCTCGGATTAACCATTGTCGAGGAGCCATGGGTCACTTATCGGTAAACCTTGGATTGTTGGCAAGGAGCCGGTAAGGGGATTGAGCTTGATACTCTGCCCTTGCGTGCTGTCGGAGTTTAGACTGTTCCCCCAGGTGTATTTGCCGCTGTTGGTAACCTTAGTGGCCATAATCTTAGGATTCTACCCAAGGTGACGGTGGAGGGAAGATCCCACTGTACCTGGAGCAGACGTCGGCTAGACTCACTTGGATTTTCCAGGGGGTTCACTTCACTCGAGACGGTTATAGTGGAGGAACTTGTGTCGGTCTATTCATTAAGCAGGTTGCCGGGGTAACTGTTCCACCCTCCACTTCTGTACTGAATTCGGTGATGTTGGGTTTCATCTCCAACTAGTGTTTTCGGTCCAGAAGGCTACTGTTTGTGCATGGTTTGATGCCCTAGATTCTTTAGGCGTGTGATTTAAATTTGTTTGGTTCTTTAGCGACTTTAGGTGGTTTGATTTGAGATTTTACTTTGTTTTCGTGTGTAGTAGTTAAAAGTTTTTAGCTGTGGCGGAATTATCGAGACAGTCCCGTAGACTTCGGGGCAAGTCACCTGAGATTGTTACCAGAACTGATTTGTTGAGGAATCTCCGTAGATCGCGGGGTGGACCTCCTGAAGACGTCCCGGGTCAGTACGAAGGATTGAAGGTCCTTGTAACTCCTCCTAGTGGTAGTAGAATAGGTTCACCTGAAGAAGGAGAGTCTTCCTTGGTAGTCCATCTAGATTACCAAAGACTAGAGACAGGTTATAATCCCGAAGCTGTTATAGTTTCCGAGCTTGCTGGTAGTTTTTCATCTACTAGTGATTTAGGTGAGGAACCTGAAATATCTGAGCCTGTTACTCCAACTTCTAGTATTCTAGATTCACCAAGAGTAGAATGAATTATCACCGAAAATCTTCCTACTGGTTTGATTGCTATTGAAGAACTTGCTCCAGAGGAAGAAATAGGCGTCTCTAACCTTGAAGATCAACCTACTCTTGATCTAAGGGAGCGTGAATCTATCTTTTACAGTCCTCCTAGAAGTACTACTTGGTACCTTTCGTTAACTAACTATTTAGACAACTCAGGGTTAAGTTTTTCTCCACCTCGTACTCCTTTTCCACCTGGAGGTATTTATACTCCTGTAAATATGTCTGGTCAGTCGTCCGTGTTCACTCAAACTTCTGAATCTTTCTTACACGGCAGTCCTTCTGTTCCCACTGGGTATCAGTCACTTTCTGGTACCTTTGCGGGGGCATCTCCTCAACCCATTGATCATGGGTTATTAGCTGGAAACCATGGTAATAGACCGTTGGGTGTAGGGCACATTTACATGATGTCAGGATCAGTTCCCGTTTCTCAACCTCAATGTGGCCAATTACCGCCTGGGGGGCAGCCTCAATTAACGCCTGGGGGGCAACCTCAAGGTACGCAAATTGTGTCTGGGGGGCAACCTCAAGGCCAGTATGTACCTATGGTACAATACATGCCTCAAGGTCAACACCAGCCTCAATATGTACCCCAGGGTCAACCTCAGTATCAATATGTACCTCAAGGGTATCAACCTCAAGGTCAGGGTCAACCCCAGTATCAGTATTTACCCCAAGGTTATCAACCTCAAGGTCAATACTCGAGTCAAGGTTATCAACCACCTCAAGGTCAGTCATATGTTCAAGGTATTGGAACTGTACCTTTCAGTTATCAATCCTATCCTCAATCCGGTTTTGGATCCCAGTATCCTCAACCTGTTACAAGTCAATACCCCGGAATGATAGTGTCGAACCCATCACAAGGTCAACAGGTGTTGCAGCCAAGTATACAGTTGTTACCTCAAACCGGACAACCCATAGTTTCTGGTTCACCCCAGCAACCGCAACCTGTCCAGTCAAATGTTCAAACTTCTGTAACTTCGGTAGTTACTCAGCCGCCAATTGTACCTAGTACTCCATATCAAACGGCTGTTGCAACTACCGCAACATCTGCCGCACTTACTTCTGGAGTATCGACAGCTCCTGTTTCTACTGTCTCTGTAACTACTCCTCAGACATCTTTACCATTATCTGGATCTACGATTCAAACTATGGTTCAGATGCCTGTAGGTCAGCCTGGTATAAGTACAGTTGTTACTACTCAACCACAATTTGTTCATCAACCGTACCAGGGACAGTACCAATATGGGCAAGCTGTCCAGCAGCCGGTTTACCAGTATCAACCGTATCCTGGGTACACTTATCAACAACCTCAACAACCCCAGTACGGTCCGGTTAATCCTGGTTTTCCAGGAGGATACAATATCCCGAATGCAATGCCTATTCCAAGTTATCCTGGATATCCTCCTCTTGGGGCTGGTGTCATGACTCAGAGTTTTAGAGATCCGAACCGGCAATTGTCGTTTATCGCAACTTTGGATTTACCAGACTTGTCGCGCCTAACGAACGATCCAATCAATTATCTTTCGTTTTGGCCGGCAATGCCAAATAAGTTGCCTAGCGATATACCCAAGTTTGAAGGTAAGTCTGGAGATGACCCGTCGAATCATGTGATGACTTACCACCTCTGGTGTGCTTCAAATTCTATTTCGGATGATTCGATCCACTTACGTCTTTTCCAGCGTACACTCATTGGTCTCGCAGCCAAGTGGTACATTGAGTTACCACGGGCCTATTTTTACAATTTTAGCCAGTTAGCTACCTCGTTCTTAACTCACTTTCAGTTGCCGGTCAGATACGATAACGGCACGGAGTTATTAACTTCACTAAAACAATCGACGTCCATGTATATTTCCGATCACATTCATGAGTGGAGACGTCAAAGAAGGTTAGTGAAAGTTTTTATTCCGGACCAAATCTTAGCTGAATGGTTTGTTAAATCATTATTACCGAAGATTACTGAAGATGTAGCTAAGGCCGGAGTAGTTACTGAGGAGCAAGTCATTGCTCAGGCGCAGTACCTTGACTTAGTTTATACTCAGTCGGGTACGTTACACGAGAAAATCCCAGATCTTCCAAAATCGAATCAAATCGTTGCTGCTCCTTCGGGATCTCATGCCGCTGATGGTATGATTGGTACGGTGAACACAAAGAGCAAGAAGAAGTCTTCCAAGAATTCTACTACTCCTATAATCACCTTGCCTGATTCCCTGACAGGAGAGTCTTCTCCTGAACTTTCCGCCGATATTCACGCTGTAGAGTCATCTACGGCCAAATCAAAAAACGGTGGAAAGAAGAAAGGAAAGAAGAAGGCTAAAGCAGACAAAGCTCCGAAGGAGAAAACAGAAAAGTCGGAAACCAATGACGAAAAGCGCAAACCTCGATATCCTTGTCTTATTTGTGAAGAGGATCATTTTACAAGAGATTGCCCTCATCGGGCCGAGGTTGTGAAAAGAGTCAAAGGTTCTCCCACTCCTGTTGTGTTGAAAGATCCATTTCCAAAGCAGGAGAGTAAGATGATAGGTTCTTCCTCAACTGCCAGTGAAGAATCCATTTTGATGATGTCTCATGTGAGGATTGCGACTCGTTCACAAGATTATGGTAGTAAGAATCATGTTGATGGTAAGGAAGCAGAATCTTCTCATTCTAATCCATCAACCTCAGCTCCTGGTTCCGATCCACTACAGATCGAAAAACCTAACCCAGACTTAGTAATCAAACCGCCCGCCAAGGGTGTACTTCGAAGGTCTGCTTTCAATCCACATGCGAGAGCGGCCCAGAATTACAACATTGTTGAGGACTTAGCTGTTTCACCCTCAGCAATGTCGGCTTTAGAAGTGCTGTAATCATGCCCAGCACAACGAAAATTACTTTTGTCGGCTATCGGAGCTGTTGATGTTCAGGACCCGAATCTGATAATCTTCGATCTAGAAAATAGTACACCGCACCTACCCCATCAAATGGCTTTCCAGATTCCAGTGATAGTCAAAAACAGGCCTATTCATCGGACTGTAATTGATGAGGGAGCTTCCACTTGTATTATGTCGATTCAGTGTTGGAGATCGCTTGGTTCTCCTTCACTGAACCAATCCCCGACCATCCTTAAGGCCTTTGATGGTCGTGGGTTCCGTCCATTTGGTATTCTACAGGAATTGCCTATAGGGGTAGAAGGTAAAACCGTTAGTCTGGATGTGGAGGTGGTTGATGCCCCTCTAGACTACAACCTTTTGTTGGGTCGAAGTTGGTCATATGCTATGACAGCGGTCGTTTCATCGGTCTTCAGAGTAATAAAGTTTCCACATAACGGCAAAATCGTGACAATTGATCAGCTGACATACTTTTCATCCGACCTAGCCTCTTCAGAGAGTATCCAGCATGTCGGTAAGACGACAATCCCTTATAGGGACGTTGGCGTAGGTTTAGTTAAAGATTCCGGTTTACTGGGAACTTTTCCTTTCCCTTCAATCAACGCAGACCCTTCATTTGCATCAATTCATATGATTACATCAGACACCATTATTCACGACGATCCTTGGATTGTCCCATCTGAATCTGAGATAGACTCATTCGGTGATGCTATGCCTTTGAGTCCATATGAAATTGCTTATGAAGCCGTCGTGTCTTTTACCGACTTGCGTTCAACCCAAATCGACCAAATGAATGTGGCCAGTGAGGAATCACTTTTCACATCAGCCTCAGAACGGATAGCGTTTCCCGAAGTCGTGTCATCTGACGAGCAACTTCGCGAAATCCTAAGTGTAGACGATCTACCATGGGAAGATCTCCATCATGGATCTTCGTTTTTACCTGAGGGTGATGCTTTTGAAAATGATTTTTCATCTATTTTTACCGCTGAATATGTCAAAGACGCTCAGAATCCAACGAAACATCCTGATTCAGAGTTGAATTTAGGGAATATTTCTCGCACTATTCCCATTGACATTTCAGTGAAGCCTGTAATTGAGGAAAACATTCATATAGGTGCCTCATGTACAGAAGATGAAATTCAAACTTACAAGGCCCTATTCCAAGAATTCCGCGATGTGTTTGCCTGGTCTTACGAGGAAATGCCAGGAATCGATCCTGCCATTGTTGTTCATGAAATAAAGACCTACCCGGACGCTAAACCCGTCCGGCAACGGTTGCATCAGATTCACCCTCGAAAAGCAGCTGCGATTAAAGCAGAAGCCGAAAAGCTGTTGAAAGCAGGTTTCATTTATCTAATTCCGTTAACGGATTGGGTATCGAATATTGTTCCAGTTACCAAGAAACAAGGAACAATAAGAATCTGTATCGACTATAGGGAGATAAATCGAGCTTGTCCAAAAGACAACTATCCTACACCCTATATCGATCAAATAATTTATGATTGTGCCGGAAGTGCAATGTTTTCCTTTATGGATGGTTTTTCGGGCTATAATCAAATCAATATTCTACCTGCCGATCAACCAAAAACGGCATTCATTTGTCCATGGAGGACATTTGCTTACTGCAAATTACCTTTTGGGCTTAAGAATGCCGGAGCCACTTTTCAACGGGCGATGTCTTATGCATTTCATGACATCAAGCACATTGTGCAACCGTACCTCGATGATTTGCCTGCTCATTCTTTCCATCGAGCTGATCACCTTGTCCACTTACGAGCAATCTTTATGAGGTGTAGGCATTATCTTATTCGGTTGAATCCGCACAAGTGTGTATTCTGTATAGAAGCAGGTCGATTGCTGGGATTTGTTGTTTCAAAAGCCGGCATTCGCGTCGATCCCTCGAAGGTCGAAGCTATCATCAAATTGCCTCCTCCTTCGAGTTTGCGCCAACTCCAAAGTTTGCAAGGGAAAGCAAACTTTTTACGCCGATTCATTCCAAACTACGCCGAGGTCACTAAGGGTTTTACATGGTTGTTGAAACAGAACGCTCAATTCTTTTGGGACGAGATTGCCCAAAAATCTTTTGATGCACTTAAGCACGTGTTGACCCATGCACCGTTGTTGCATCCTCCCAACTACAACCAGGACTACTTCTTATACCTCGCAGCTTCGCATTCCACTATTGGAATGGTGTTAGTCCAAGAAGATGAATTCGGAACGGAACATGTGATATATTATCTTAGTAGGACGTTAAATCCCACTGAGCTAAAATATTCGCATGTGGAGAAATTGGCCCTGGCAGCTGTTCAAGCTGTCCAGCATTTTCGTCACTACATTCTTCTCCGTAAAACTATAGTTAATTCGGATTGCAACCCTATGATTTATATTTTGACTAAACAACTGCTAGGGGGCAAGTACTCTAAATGGATCGTTATCCTGCAAGAGTTCGACTTGGAGTTCGAGAAGTCCAAGTCTAAGAAATCCTTAGTTTTTGCGGAATTGATGTGTGATTTCCAGCGTGCTGACACAGAAACTGTGGCAGAGGAGTCCATTGCGGACGAATCTTTGTTTCTTATCAGTACTTTAGATCTGTGGTATGGGGATATAATCATCTATCTCCAAACCCAAACCTTTCGGCCTGAAGCTTCAAAGTCGGAGCGTCGAAAAATTCGGTTTCAATCCCAGCAATACAGAATTATTGGAGATACACTTTATCGCCGGGGGGCAGACTTGGTTTTTCGACGTTGTTTAACTCACGAAGAGGCTGAGAGGGTTTTGAATGATTGTCATTCTGGAGCGTGTGGCGGTCATATGTCTGGGTATGCCACAGCTCAGAAGGTGTTGCGTGCTGGCTATTTCTGGCCGTCCATGTTTAAAGATTGTATCATTGCGGTCCGAAAATGCCACAACTGTCAAGTGTTTGATTGTAAGATGCGCGCACCACCTACTCCCCTCCATCCTATAATTGTCGTTGGTCCTTTCGCCAAATGGGGTATCGATTTTATTACTTGTAACCCTCACTCGGCCGGGGGGCATGCGTATATCATCCTCGCGGTTGATTATTTTACTAAATGGGCCGAGGCGATGCCTACATTCGACGCAAGCGGCAAAACAGCTGCAGTTTTCATATTCAATCACATTATAACTAGGTTTGGTGTCCCACAAGCGATCATCACTGACCATGGGAGCCATTTTCGAAACATCATGATGACTGAGCTTACAAGCCAGCTTGGTTTGCGCCACGATAGCTCTACTCCTTATTATCCACAAGCCAACGATTTGGTTGAGTCTATCAACAAAGTTCTGGTTATCATGATCCGACGAATCATTGGTATTCATCGGTCGAATTGGCACAACATGCTATTTTCAGCGCTATGGGCATACCGAACTTCAGTGAAAACTTCAACAGGGTTCACTCCTTTCCAGCTATTTTATGGCTTGGAAGCTGTGTTACCCATTGAATGTGAAATCCCATCGCTTCAAATGGCTGTCGAATTACTCCCGGCTACTTCCGAAGAGGAGAAACGTTTATTATACTTAGCTCAATTAGATGAGACTCGACGTGACGCTGCATTGGCAATCGAGACTCACGCGAAGCGAATGAAAGCTCAGTATGATAGAAATGTGACCCCTCGAAGTTTTTCGGAGGGAGACCTAGTGCTATTATATGATCAAGCTAACGATAAGCTAGGTGCTGGAAAATTCGTTCCTATGTGGCATGGACCCTACATTGTAAAGCGAAAGCTAGCAAAGGGGGCCTATGAGCTGGTAGATTTTGATGGGGACTCTTTGGGTAAACCCAGAAATGGACTTTACCTAAAGAGGTATTATGCTTAAATGATGGGTACGGAGAATTTTTAGTTAGGTTAGGTTTTCTTTCTAGCTGGTATGTTTGTTAGTTTAGATAGTGTGCTTAGCTTAGAAAGTGTGTTTTTCATCGTTATTCTCGCTTATCTTGGTTTTACTCTTGATATTGTAGATGTCGACGCCTCTCCAAACGTACATTGGATTTGCCGATGGTGCTTGTCGTAGTACACGGAATATCTCTTCCGCAGCTTGGGTTATCTATTCGCCCTCTGACGAGTTAGTTTCTATGCATGGGGTGAGCCTCGGTCAAACAATGAACAACATTGCAGAATACAGTGCAGTGGTTGAATTATTGTCTGAATCTATTTCATTTGGAATTCGACGTTTGATAGTGAGGTTAGATTCTAAACTCGTTGTATTACAGCTTAATAGAGTATATGCCATTAGAAATCCTGTGTTATTAAGGTTGTTTTTGAGAGTGCGTCTCTTGGAACGTGAATTTGATTACGTTGAATATCAGCATATTCCAAGGTCTTTAAATACATTAGCAGATGCAATTGCTTCTCGAATGTTGGACAGACATTTGCGATAATCATGCAAGTAAATTTAAAAACATTTCATCACATATGTTAAACAAGATAAGCCGGTAATAATGATATATATATAGATATGAGTGTGTCAAAAATATACATCGTCTTCGATCATAGGTTGAAAAACACCTTATGATCGGCAAAAATGATAAGTACAAAAAACCAAAAATGTCATATGTGTCTACAAAGTAACTAGCCAATCACTGATGGTGCTCTCTATACGAGACCACTGCCCGCGCTACCCTACACAGGAACCTCCTGAAAGGTCCTGGGACTACGACCACATAGCGCTGAAGTTGAATAGGAATGTCATCTATGGTGGTCTCTGGTATACCCACCGTCAGACGCTCTAGATCCTGTTCCAACTCGGCTAAGGTCTCTGCGGCCGCATCCTGTGGGGCTGGTGCTGGTACAGCTGCTACTCTTCTCTCAAAAGCCCGGAGATTAGCCGGACGCCGTGGACCTACATCTGCATTTTGGAAATTTGCCACTGTCAGTTTTGAGACGATATATAAAAAAAAAAAAAAAAAAACAAAGAGAATAGATAATTTAAAAACTTGTGAAAAATGAAGTACCTTTGTCATCCCACTGTTCTCGCTGTGGAAGAACCATGTCCGGATCGTTCCGAAAATCCATTCTGGCATAGGGAAAATCCTGAATAGCAAAGACCTGGCCCTCTAGCCAGTGAAAGTAACCATCAGGAAATCGAACAACTGTCGCGCCCTCATCAGGATGCCGGGCCATTACCGCAACCCATCTCGTCAACTTAGGCTCCCGAGGAGCCCCAACTGGAACTGTAAGATGCTGGGGGATCAGCATTGGAACTCTCTCTAGGGAAAAGCTCACAACTAAAGGCCCATATCCAAAGGTCTTCAGTTGTATGTTCTTTACCCTGGTTAGTTGGCCCTTCATATTGGCCAACACAGCATTGCACCAGTTGAAAATGGTGCCTCGGTAGCAATCTATCGCCATCCGCATTTGGGACCCGGTGGCAATATGCAAGGCGGCTGCGCCGCAGAGTCTGGTAACAGTAAAGGCTATCACCATAAGTTCGGGCAGGGATATGTATTTGATTTCTATCCCTTTCTCCTGGTTTTGATTGTTGCACCACTCTAGCTGGAGGCTAGCAAGGGATTGGCCACCCGGCCTAGTCCCGGACAGAGTCAGTTGCTCGCCCCTATTAGGCAAGCCAGAGAGAAAATATATGTCGGAGGGCTCTATCTCGAGCTGGTTCTCTCCGATGTAGAAGCATTGATCCTGAATGTTCCACCTTTCAACCAGCCACTCAAGGAATGGCACCTGGCCCCTCATGCCGGGTATGGCCCAGTATTTGTACAGACCGCATGCTTTTAATGCATCAATAGAAGGTTGATGACCAATTGCGGCCAAATCAACGTCTTCGTGTTCTCTTTCTCTCCAATCTAGCATGGTGAGTGCCCTACACACCAAAAAACAATGATTAGAATTCATGGAACAAAATTTGAATGGTTAAATTTGGGGTTTGGGGTTTGAAAATCCGCCTTTCGCGGGGTACGCACCCCGCGTTCAGAATACAGAGTGGTGGTACGCAGCTGTTCTGAAGGTGGGCTGTGTACTCCGACCATTTTCCTATATAGGAAAAAGTCGGGGTACGCGAGTCACCCATGGGGCACCTGCGTACCCCGAAAAGCGGACCCTAAAACCTAAAACCCCCTAAAAAATCAAACTAGAACTTGAAATGAAATTCTAAATGGATGAAATTGAAGAGGAGGATGTTGTGGAATACCTGAAAGAGACGACGCTCGATTCTGACGGTCGGATTCTCCGCAGTGTCCACGGGAAGTTTCTTGCCAAAAGCCCTTTTCTCAACCTCAACAGTAAAATGGTAAAAATGACATGGTAAAAAGTCTTTTTATAGGTTTTTTGGATGAATGAATGCTAAGTTTGTTTATTTTTCACTATGGAAAGATGTTTTTCAATGTATTTTTGCCTATCTTAAACAGGTATGAGTAATGTGTTGTTTTTGTGCAGGACAAAAGGATTTAGAAGGAAAATTGTCATTTTTCACGAACCAAAACATCAGAGTCATCTTTTAAGCCCTTTTCTGACTCCTAAAAATATGAAAAGATTGCTGAGTGTTTCTTTTACACTCGTTAAAACGGAATTAAAAGACGGTCCCCTTATAGCCCTTTTCTGACCGTAAAAACAGGAAAAGATTGTCGGGTTTTTGTCGTTTCAATCTCGATACTGGAAATAAAACGACGTGTCCTTGATCGCTTTTTACTTTTCAGGTTAGTGGCACTAATCATGAAAGTACTCCTTGGTCGCAAGATCAAGCGGTTCTCCCAGGTATTATTTTATACTTTTTCGGGCTTGGGGGACACAAATTTACGAAAAAGTTCAACCTGGAGTCTTCTTAAGTTTTTCAGACTCTCTAAAATTGAAAAACGTCGAGTTTCTCCTATACTGGGCTCGTTAAAATTTCACAGTAAAGGGCCTGTTCAATTACAAACAGGAACGAACCACTCCTTCCTAGGGTTCGAATCAGAACTAGGTTGGACTCATCTGAAGGATGAGCTTATAATCAAGCATATGTTATCCTCCTCAAGCTTGTAAAAAATAAAGAGGTACTTGCGAGAAATGGTGGGGGAAAAGAGAGAAGAATGAGCCTATTTGTTATCCTTTGTCTCAGAAGAAACCTTATTACCACTCTTGAACACGACACTTTTCATTCACCTGGGTTGGGAAATCCTTTGCCTCACAGTTGATCAAACCACATTGAAAGTCTTCAGCCGAGTTCCGGGGATTAACTTTGAGTCATTCGTTACCAAGCCATCTGTTGTGTCATTATGTGTTCAAGAGGTCTGCAAACAAAACTTTCATCTGCAAAATACTTGTCATCCATTTTGACCATCCCTGAGTCAGTCCTTACAGCAACATTTTCTCCAACTTGAACTATGATTTCGTGTTGTGGGCTTGCCTGCAACGGGTCGCTTTCTATCGACATCAGCACATTATCTAGAGAGATGACCTAGAAATCGTCAGTACCTTGAAGTCTGCATGCATCAATGGCAGGTTTCTCGTCTTTGACGTCAGTTTACATCATTGACTTTTGATCGAAGGATTCCGTGAAATGTTCGACATCAACTCATTCATTCACATCTCATGGATTGTACTGGGTACTTTGAGAACCATTGACATTACTGGTGGTCTCTCTCACACTTGTTAACAATTTACATCATCGACTGGTAATCAAGTGGTTTCTACCATGTTCGACATCAACTCATTTATTCGCATGGCTAGAATCGTACCAATTCGGGAAGTAGAAATGAAGACCCTGGATCTAGTTCCCACCATCCAGGCTACGAGGAGTTTTGTATTCATTATATAGTAGACCAATTATAAACAGATGGCTGTGTCCATACTGTGTCTACGCAAGTCTATGATTATGATGTACTGCAAGATCATTCATGTATCAGAGTAGTTAGTCTGTTAGTTAAAGTTTTGATCTGAGGATGGGAATGCCTACCTCAGCGATGATATAATCTTATACATGTATTTTGTGTTGAAAATTGCAGGTTCTGACCAGGCTCTCCACGAGATAATCCTTGAAATGATAAAGCGCTTCACCCTTCCTAGATAATACAAAACCCTAATCTACTGCAGGCTTCGCACTTTAGGGGGCAATCTGTTACACTAAAAAATTTCACCATGGCTATTTACAGTTAGTATGGCTCTATCAACAGTCATGCTATCCTCCTGGGCAAGTCTTATGCCTCTTCTCTCCATGTCAAACTCCAAAAAGAGAGAAAGTCTTTGTAAATGTGTTTATCTCTGGGTACGCAGATTCTCTCGGCCTTACCTGCGTGTACGCATCTAATGTTCACAAAAACTGCGTACTTGTACGCTCTGTATGTAAAGGGGCAGGTGCGTACCCCTGTAAAGGTCAAAAGGCGCGAGTTTCATCTTTAAAAAGTTACTTGTGGTCATTTCTAGAGCATTCTAGAAGGTTGTTCGATGTGTATTGAGCGCCTCCAGATGGTTCATGTACCCCTATGAAAGAGCAACTTATCCCATCAAGAGAGGAGCTATCCCATCCAAAGAGGGGATTATCCCATTGATGGTGGACCTGATTAAATTCCTCTTGAGCACTATAAATACAGGCATTGGGCCAGAAGGAGGGGAGGTTGAAAGCTAAACATTTCTAAGGGTAGATGCTGCTGGAATTAGGACTCCCATTTAGAAGCTTGTGAGGAGAGATTCCCATCCTTGTTCCATTTGGAAGTGGGTGAGCTTTGTCAAAGTAAAGGAGAACTCTTGATGGACCCTGGGAGGGACTTGCACAACACCAAGGCTCAGGTTGTAATTGTTCCTTTTGTTTCCTATTAATGCAAATGAGTCCATTCTTCTCAATAACTTGTTATTTATGAGTTGTTTCATGTACTCCTTGGTCTATATGTTAAACATGTTTTATTTTATGAGATTATCAAGTGCTATTTAATCGTTTGATTGTTAGTGAATGCAGGTTTTGAAGTGAAGGAGGAGCTCATCCGGATCGGCGAGGCTGGACTACTATAACAGCATTGGACTACAGGTAGGATCTAAACACTTGGTTTCTTGTATGGTAAATGCATGTTTAGAGAAGGATAGCTCTTGTTTGTCTTGTTTGTCACTAGAGAGTCTTAGGCTCTTAGGGAGGTTGGTTGTGTCCGCACTATCAACTCTTTCCGCCTGACAGCATGAGGTGGGAGGTCCTTCACATCAGTTTGAGCCTAAGATGGGAAGTCCTTCACATCAGTTCGAGCACCATGAGACTGCCACCATGCCAGTATACATCACATACCAGAAGGGCAGTAGAACGTTGTTTGCAGCAGCAAAGCGAGTGTTATCTCCACCCGGGGTGGAAGGGGCCTCGCTTCCGCCATCAGCATCACAGAAGCAGGGTAAGGGCAAGGAGCCAGTGCAGGAGGAAGGGCCATCAGGTGAGAGAGAGATTGAGTTTGTTCTCCTCCAGGATGATGAGATAGATGCAGAACCCACCAATGAGGAGCTTATAGAGATCATCAGGGAGCAGCAATCAGAGATTGAAGACTTGTCCATTGATTTAGAAAGGGCCAAGTGGAACATGAACTACCTAGAGCAGAGAAACAAATAGCTTGAGGACCAACAGACGATCATGGAGCTGCAGAGCATCCACGAGCATCGCCAAGCTGCTCAAAGAAGAAGGGTTCTGCTCACATCTTTGGAGCAAGCAATCAATGAAGACCGGGATTCCAACCTTGAGAGGGTCAACATGCATTTGGAGAGGCTGTTGGAAAAAGTTGATCAAAACCTTGCTATATTGAGACACATGACTTTCCGTTACAGGGTGCGGAGCATGAGTGCACAGGCCCGGATAAGGAGTTTAAAAGCAAAACTGAGGAAAGCAACAAGAAGGGTAAAGCGAGCAAAAGAGAAAGATAGGCTTAGAATCTTGGCTGATGCTTTCTTGGCTCAGCATGGCACCCCATAGAGATCCTCCAGCCCAAATTTCAAAAAATTTGGGCAAATTTTGGTTACAGGCAAATTTTTTGGACACAAAACCGGAAATTCCTCCCTGTGCGCCATGCCACTGGCGCGACGCTAAAAATCTAGCACTCTAATCGAGGAATGACTTGCGTATTTGGATTCAGAATTGGAAAATACTACTACTGGTGTCTGGGCAAGAAATTTTGAAAAGATCTGGGTCTCCTAAAGGTCAAAAAACACCCAAAAATGGCCTCTCTGCCACTTTTTTGACACACAGAAAGCAGTCTTGGGAGAATGAAGATTTGGAGGGTCAAAAGAGTGCCAAATTGGAAAATTCCAGTGGGGTTAGAAATTAGACAGGACAGGATTTCCAACAAGCCCACTTGGGCACATTTTGGACACCTGCAAGTGCCCCAAAACAGGCTCCAAAGTGGCGTGACGCACAGAGAATTTGGCGCGGCGCACAGGGGAAAAAACTGCCAATTTGCTCCCGTTTCGCGAAATTTCGGGTCGCGACTTCTCCAAGTGGGCCCGGTCATCTACACTTCGGTTTTTTGGCACCAAAGGTGGCATTTAAAGAGTTTTCTCTCCAGATGGGCATCTATCCAAGTGGAAAAAGAATGCAAAGGGTCATCCCAGCCAAATGTCATGCTTGAGGACGCTGCACCTGTAGCTGATGGTTGGCTCTCAATCTCCTTTTGATAATGATTTGAGTAACTTACCAACCCCTGGGCGTTCTATATCTTCCTCACACATTCTATATATTGTATGCAAGTTATTTGCAAAGGGTTGGCTGGCTTGTAACTTCTGGGAGACTGTGGGAAAGAAACTTTGTTTTTTCACTGTGTATTTTTGACAGAGAATTAATGAAAGGCAGCGGCTCTGTTTCATGAGATTATTGTGGTTGTGAGTGTAGCTAATGTGTTCTTATGTTCCATATGTATCTTGTTATGTTTCATAATTTCATTCACGTTTCATTTCAGTGAAATTTTCTAAGTGAGATTAGGTAGAATTCAATTTATATTGCTCTACCTGTGGGAAAATTTCATGTGCAGTGTCATTCTTCTGTTGAAAAGGATTCATGCAATTACGCCCTTTTCACGTTCTTCATCAATCTTTCCATTCCACATTACCTTAAACCAAAGTTGCTGCTCTTTCCGCCTACCTTGCCTCATGGAATAATCTGTGCCTTCATTTTCAATTCTCTGTTCTTTAATGAGCGCCAGTCCCATATACATCCCAGAAGCTCGACCACTTCATAAAATCTTTTCCAAAATCCCTATCCACTTACTAGCCTAAGGTAAACAACGTATTGTAAGTCATCCCAGACCGTTTTTGATCATATATTCACTGAGCGTGACTCGGAGAGAGACCTCTCCTGCTCTGGTAGGGCTAGCTACCAGACTTAGCGTGGTTTGTGGTTACCCTAATTTTTGCCTTCCTTCAGCCTAAGGCAGATTTAGGTGCTAACAGAAATATTGTACACTTTCCTAAAAACTAAGCTTGCAGTCATCCCAAGGAAACATAATATTCTGGCTGACAGTTTAGCAATGTTTGCCGGCACTTGTAAGTTACCATTTCAACCTAACTATCAGTACATTGCTGAGGTTAGGCACAGACCTGCTATCCCAGATAACTTAAAAAACTGGCAAGTATTCAACAATGACCAACAAATAAATAATTTTTTAACTTTAGAAGAGGAATTTGTAAATAGTAATATAGATACTGACATAACATTAGATCTTGATTTTAAAGATAAAATAGAAATTAATGAAATAGAAGATGAAGAGATAGATAGATTTCATCCCACTAAATTTACAAAATCAGATGTAGAAAACCTAAAGCAAGTTGAAATAGATGAGATAATTAATGAAGACTTTGAAATCATTAATCTCAAAGACAACTTTTTGCCCAAAGGATTAACTCCTTTGGAAGACTTGTTTGATTCAAATGATGTCCCTAGAAAACCAAAAATGGAACCCTTAAAATCTGATATTGAGGAGTGTAATATAGGTACTGAGGAAAATCCAAAATTGATAAAACTTTCAAAGTCCTTACCTCCTATTGAAAAAGTGAAATACCTCGAATTACTAAAGGAATTCCAAGATGTCTTTGCTTGGAGTTATGAGGACCTCAAGTCCTATGACACCAGCATAATACAACACACCATCCCCATAAAAGAAAACCAGAAACCTTTCAGATAGAATCTTAGGAGGATTAATCCCATCCTATTGCCTTCTATTGAAAAGGAGATCAGAAGGATGTATGAAGCCAAGATAATAGCACCAATTAGATTCTTTGATTGGGTTTCAAATTTGGTACCCACAAGGAAAAAGACTGGTGAGATTAGACTTTGTGTTGATCTCAGGAATCTCAATAAAGTTTCACTTAAGGACAATTACCCCCTCCCTAAAATGGATCACATCTTACAAAGGGTAGTAGGGTCAACCAGAATCTCATTATTGGATGGGTTTTCTGGTTACAATCAGATTTTAGTTCACCCAGATGACCAGGCTAAAACAACATTCACTACTCCTTGGGGCACATTCATATATTTGAAAATGCCTTTTGGATTAAAGAATGCAGGGGCTACTTTCCAAAGAGCCATGGACATAGCTTTTGCTAAGGAAATTCATGACTTCCTAGTTATATACTTAGATGACATCACTGTATTCTCAAAATCTGATAAACAACACTTAGATCATCTAAGACGGGTCTTCATCAAATGTAGGAAGTATGGAATTTCTTTGAATCCCAAGAAATCTTTATTTTAGTTAGAAGAAGAAAATTTATTGGGCCATATAATCTCAAAGGATGGTATCCGAATAGATCCTACAAGAATTGAAGCCATTTTACAAATACAACATCCTAGGAGCATCAGGGAATTACAAGCCTTTTTAGGAAAAATCAACTTTCTTAGGAGATTTATTTCTAACCTTGCAGAATTAATTAGATCATTGAATAACATGTTGAAGAAAGATTCAACCATAAAATGTACCATTCAAGCTAAGAGATCCTTTGAAGATATTAAGCTAGCCTTAACAAAAACACCAATTTTGGTCAGTCCAAAGTTTGATAGGGATTTCATTATATTTTACTTTGCCTCAGAACATACAATTGTTGCAGTCCTACTGCAGAAGAATGATCAGGGTTATGAACAACCTATTGCCTTTCTTTGAAAAGCCCTAAGGGATGCCCCTTTAAAGTACAATATAATGGAAAAGCAAGCCTTTGCTTTGGTCAAAGCTATCAAATATTTTAGAGTTTACATTTTATATTCTCATGTAATAGATTATGTCCCCAATGCAATAGTCAAGGATATCCTGACTCAGGATGGTCCAGACGAAAAGAGAGGGAAATGGACAGCTACTATATTAGAATATGACCTAGAAATTATGTCAACAAAGTTAATCAAAGGCCAAGCCAAGCTCATGGTTGAATCGAACTGTTAGGCCTTAGATATAAATTTTATTGCAGAAATGGATAATGGAGAGGAAATGGTGACTCCACCAATCAGCCAGGCCTTTATTGAAACACCATGGTATGTTCACACCATATATGTTTTACAAAATCTACAAGCTCCTCCTGAATTATCCAAGACCAAAAGCAGGCTTTTAAAAATGAAATATTTAAAATTTTGCATAATTGACAATGCTTTGTTTTGGAGGAGTCATGAAGGTATCCTTCTTAACTGTAAAGAAGAATCTGAAAAAGTGTTACAAGAATTTCATGCAGGTGACTGTCGAGGACACCTTTACTAGAAAACCACAGCTAACAAGATTCTTAGAGCCAGTTTTTATTGGCCCACTCTATTTTCTGATTTAAAGAAATTTGTAACCTCATGTCATAAATGTCAGATTTTTGAAGGAAAGAAAAATCTTTTACCCTTGCCCCTAAAACCAATATCTGTTGAAGCACCTTTTCAACAATGGGGTCTTGACTTCATTGGGGAAATCCACCCACCTTCCTCTGCTCAACACAGATGGATCCTGACTACTACAGACTATTTCACAAAGTGGATAGAAGCCATACCATCAAGGCAAGCCACTGACACCGTCATAATAACCTTCCTTGAGGCCAACATCCTATCCAGATTCAGATGTCCAACCAAAATCATCACTGACAATGCAGCAGCTTTCAAATCCAGAAGAATGATTGATTTCTGTAACAAGTATCATATAACCCTGGGTCACTCCACAACTTATTACCCTCAAGGAAATGGACTAGCAGAGTCCTCAAACAAGAGTTTAGTGAATATCATCAAAAAATTGTTGGAGGATAACAAGAAAACATGGAACAAAAAGCTAGTAAATGCCTTATGGGCAGATAGGCTAACCACAAAGAAATCCATTGGTACCAGTCCTTATCAATTAGTTTATGGAATGGAGGTTGTTTTCCCATCTTCCTTGGGAACACCAGTAATGAAGCTACTCCAAGAGTTGCAGGTTGAACCAAATGACATCCAAAGAAGAATCAACCAGACAATTCACCTACAACAAACCTAGGGAAGAAGTGTATATCAGATCTCAAGTTGTGTAGGAAAGGATCAAGAAGGCCTTTGATAAAAGGACTAAGGCAGAAGATTTTTACCTAGGGGACAAAGTTTTGAAATGGGATTCAAGAAGAGAGGATAAAGGTAAACATGGGAAATTTGATTTCCTATGGAAAGGCCCATATATCATCTATGCTTTCAGAGGTAATAATGCTTTCTTCCTCAGAGAAATGGATGGAAAAGAAGCAGAAGGAGGACTAGTTAATGGTCGAATGCTTAAACACTACATTAAACCTAGTTACTGATTTCACTAATCATTTTTACACATTCTGTTTTTCAAAAGTCTAGAATGGATTGGATGGTAATGTTTGAAGTTGAAGCCCGAAGTGAAGATCCTAAGCTTCAAAGTTTTACTGTCATAAATAGTAATAAGGGAGAAAATTGAAAGGGAAAAGTTGCAGAGTGACATCACAATAATTCAGAAGGCCATTGAACTACAAATTCTTAACATTTCACTAGGAAATGCTATCCCCAAGTGGAGCCACTATTAGGTTCCTATACCAATAGGAGTCATAATTTTTGAATGGCTGAAATTAAAACTGTAATATGTACATACCTTTTATTTCTGCAAATGTTTTCCATATTCAAAAAATTAAAAAATGTAAAGAAGATATGTCCTAAAAGAAAAATCAAAGGACAAAAAGAATGAAAAGGTCAAAAAAGATAAAAAAAAATATGAACCCCAAGAAAAATAAAAGACCATGAAAGTGAGCAAGTCAAAATGCCACTACTATTTACTTTTTGTGCAAAATAAATGATTGTGTGCAGTTTGTAATCTTTGCCACAATCCATGATAGTCAAAATGTTTAAACTTGACTATTTCAAGTTTTAAATTTCATGTCCATAGATAGAGAATAAAATCTGACCAAACTGTTTAATCTCGGCAGATAAGTAGATAGGTAGAGTAAATAAAAGAAGCTCAATTGTTTAATCTGAGCCTTTGGATGTAATAAGGTTAGATTTAGTTAGTTTACTATTGTAAAGAAAAAGAAAAAAATATGTCTGATAAGGGTTTGCTAGCTCAAATACACCCTAATAAAGAGAATTAAAAATGGTAGGATGAGTAGATGGGTAAGTAGAAGAAAGGTTGCAGAATTTTGGTGATTGATTAGACAAAAGCATGTGCATCATCGTTTTCATCATAAAAGTTACATATGTGAATGGGCACTCAAGCATGCATATGGATATCAAAGTCAATTAATTAATTCCCCTCATTCATTTTACCTTTTACTTAACTGATTTCCCACAATAAAGATCAAAGTACTTAAAAAACCCTAAGTCAAAGAGGCTCAGAGCATTTATCTAAATTTTGGAGGGACTAGACCCTCGGCTCAGTGACTTATAGACAATAAGTACTAAGTCCCTTCATAAACATTCATTCCCCCCCTTCAGTTCATTCATTTTCCCTAATTAATATTCTTTCCTAAGGTTAAATCACTTTTACCTAGGAAAAGTATTTGTTCCCCCCACATAACTCATTTTCACATCAAAAAACCCATAAAAACACTATAACTTAAGCCTTTATGAGATTATCAGAAAGCATTAAAAACATGAAAATCATATGCTTAGGGTATGGTGCCCCTTCCGCTCATTTGACTAAGTTACTAATTTATGTATTAAATCCCTGATGAAAACCCGTTCCCCATATATATATTAACTCCCACAATATTAATTAATCCCTCTCTATTTTAATTATATAAACTACGGTTTTTTACCCAGGACCCACCAACTAATCGATCCTCAATTAATTTAGTTAAAAAACCCAATTAAATCCCACCCAATACTTTAACCCCCGCTTTAATCTCACATTAAATCAAAACCGTCACGCTTAAATGCTCACTGGGCCCCCCCATTACCTTCTGTGCAACTCCATCACCCGACCACCACACAATCTTTCCCCTCCCCATCTGACAGTCTGTGTTGATTTCGGAAGGGCCCAAAATCTGAATGTTTGCCGCCCAAAATGGGTTGTTTCCCGTTGGCCACCTGAGGTGATGTGGGACTCGATGAATGGAATCGGGTGGCCTCCCTTCAATACCACCAAATGCCCAAAAGTTGTGCGAAGCAAACCACTTACCGCCAGGCTGCTACACGACAAATGGCCACCGTTCACCCGTACCCACCAAATTTACTTTCGTGCATAAATAAAAAAAGCCCCAAATTATTGTTTTTATCATTTTTTTTAACTGTAAACTTCCATGCATGCATCTGTGAACGTCCAAGCTATCAACCCACGTACAATTGCACCCTGAAGATGCTATGAAGCTCCCAGATCGCCTTCCATCCTACTCGTAGCCTTTTCAACCATTCACAGTTGCCAGTTACCCGGTTCAAACCCAATTTTCTTCAATTCCAGGTATTTAAGCCAGAATCCATTGAAAACCCTGTCAATTTCCAAACCAATCACTAAGTTTTCTTAATTGAAATTAAAGAGAAACTCTAGTAACTTAAACCCACCTAGAATTGAACCACCATTGCCTTAAAAGACTGAAAATTTACCTCCCCCATTCTCAAATCCACAAGAACTGAGAATGGCAACCCCAATTGCCATGGATGTCAGACCAATTTCCACTCCTCACCTGGACTTGGACCACCTTCCCCTTGCTGATAAATATTTCCAAATCAAGGACACCTCTGTCCATGAATGCCCTCTCAAATTATACTACCGGTACAGAGACCAATACCTAAACCATGATGATAAAATAGGCCTTTGGGAGTTCAATTTTCCTAAGTATCAATTCCCTAAGGTGCACATCATTCCAGAAATTGTCCATCATTGCCATGAAAACTACCTCCCCAGTCAAAGAGAAGTGATGTCCCCTGACCAAACCATACTTTTCACCATCACTACTGAGTCAATCAATGAAATGTTGCAACTTTAGCCAGGGCAAAACCTAACCCCTATTTCAATTGGAGACCTATTAGACCTATTCCCCAAGCTTACCACTGCAAAACTCGCTGGGATGTTCCAAACCTTCATCAGGGAGGAAAAGTATATCCCAAAAGATCCTCCTCCATATGTGGCTACCATGTTTTCCCCATTTGGCCAAGACATTGTAGCAATGATATCTAGTGTCCTAGGTTACACCACTAGTGAGTATATAGATGAAATCATCCTGGCTTTCATGTCCATCTTCACTCCAAGACAACCTCCTACTGTCATGTATGATTATGCCAAATTCATAGCTGATAGGATGTATGACCAACTTCTTAGGATGAGTAATGGGAGAGTATTCAAGTGTTCCTCAGCTTTGTACCACCTTTTTCTATATTACCAAGCTGACAAGTTCCCCTTTACTCTCCAAAAGCTTGATACTAAAGGTCACCCTAGGTCAGTGATTTTCTGGACTCCTTTGATCCATAAGTATAACTCCCCATATCCTTATATAGATTTCATAGTTATTTTTGTACACCCTATAGTAACAATGCTGATAGGCAACCTTCCTCCAAGAAGCAATTCAGATATCAAGAGGATCCTGCAGCTTTCAAAACAACACAAATTTGGAGATTGGTACTTGTACCAAAATGACACTGAAATTTAGATCTATGGCTGTGAGTTGGCCCCATATAAACTACCCATATACCTCCCAATGAGGTTATTTGCTCTGGAGTACTACAAGTAGATAATCAATTCAGATGAGGTGCATTTTGTTAAAGCCAAAAATAAGGCCCAACTCAGAATCAAAGATCAACTAGGCCCCTTTGTGTGTAATAGTCGAGAAGCTGGAAAGGAAGTAGAGCAAATCCTTCAGAGACTTAATCTAAAACAGAGCTTCATGTGGAGATATGATCCCTTGGACTTCATCTGCAATAGAAGATAAAAAAACAAGATGGCTCCCTACATTCACCACCAAATCCCTGAAATAGAAAAATATGCCAATCAATTGGAATGGGTGGAGAATACTTTAGTGGACAGGGATAGAACTGAAGTTGTTGTTGAAAATGCTCTAATTGATCTAGAGAAATAGCTTGATGAGGGTTCTTTCCTGCAGGTGCCAGGAGGATCTCAGGTCTAAGAAGAATATCAAGCCCAAGAAGAACCACATGCACAAGGAGAATCTCAGGCATAAAGTGAATTACATGTAGAATAATAATCCCAAGTGCAAGAAGTGTCAGAAAAACTAGACCTATCAGAGGAGTTAACTCAAACTGGTATACCAGAGCCCATCATGAGTACTCCCCCAGACTTGCAAACTCCTCTAAATGAGGAGAAAAGCCTCAAAAGAAACAGGGAAGAGGCCACTACTTCAGGAAAAGCAACCACACAGGCATATGCAAAGACCAGCCTGGTCAAAAGGCAAAGGATAAATCTTGTTTCTGAACAGGAATTCACAGAAGAAACAGTTGGGGCCACCAGCACAGAAAGAGAAGGAAGAAAGCATGCCACTCCCTCTCGGGGAACTCTAGAACCTACCACATCACATACTCAGATGTTGGAAAGGTACCAGAGTGTTGAAGTGTCCTCATTCAGGATGCCAGCTAACAGAGACCAAGACATCAGAGAAAGGTACAAGGACATAAAAGCCAGAAATGAGAGGCTAAAAGCCGAAACTTATGCACAGTACTTAAAGATGGCACCTACCAATTAGACAAGGCTTATGTCAGCCTATGATGTGAAAGAAGGAAAAATACAAATGACATTTATGAAACCTACTACTTAGCAACCCAGAACAACAGCAGACTTCAAAAAGATAGATTTCGAAGTCTTGGCAAAGGACATTCATCCTATTGACCAGATTGAGTTGCACAAGCAGACAGGGGAGATTATTTACTCCACCTTGACAGGGAAATCCATCACAACCTACCAATTTCAAAAATCCCTGAATAACATATCATCTCAGTTCCAACTGGAGAAGGCCTCTTGAGAGGCCAAAGACACCAGAATCAAGTCCTTAGAGGACTTAGTCATTGAGTTGGGACATGATCCCAAAGATGTAAAGGCCACCGAAAAATTGATAAAGAAGAAGAATGATGACATAGTTTCTTTGAAGAAGCAACTCAAGATTCCACCATTGCATCACCCACAAATAACAGAAGTCCTGGAGACACAAAAAGGACAAGAAGAGCTTATGGACCTAGTCCTAAAGCTAAATGACCAACTGAAAGAAATAGAGAAAGAGTTAGACACATTGATTTAGTCCAAACAAAGTGACTTGGCCACCACTTCTAGGACTTCCATTCCCACTGTTTCTACTGTAGTTCCTTCAACATTGGCAGCATCATTGGCACCCACAGCTCCACCTGCCACAACACTGCCAATCACCATTGAATCTGTTAGTTTCGGTATCTTCATCCCTCTGTCAGAGATCAAATTCTCTTGTTGCATTGCATATTAGGTGTCCCACCTAGTTAGCTGCATTCCATTAGGAGCATGGATAATTTGATGGTAGTGGCTTCTCCTACATTTTCCCTCATGTCTTTTACCCACTAGCCCATTTTTACTCATCAAGATCATTTGCAGTCACTTTTTGTCTTTAAAATATGCAAAATTCTTTTCTAGGGTTTCACTATCATTAGGTCTAAGGTTTCATTAGGGTTTCATTAAAAATGGTTTCAAAATGTCCAATAACAGTCAGCAGGCACATGAGGAGGTTCCAGTATCAATAAATTTCATAATCAAGTGCTCAGAGATGTATTTTTCCTCAAAACTCTGTTTTGAGGAAAAACAGAGTATTTCAGATTTTATTGTATAAATTCATGTAATTTTATTTCCTTCATATGTAAATCACTTCACCTGCAACCCTGGTCACTTTCCCTAGCCTCAGTAGCTCCAATCCCCTGCAAAGCAAACAAACCAAAAGTCATTTAGTTCATCACATCTCAAATGAAGAGAAAAAGCTCAAAAAATAGAGTTGACAAGTAAAGTCGTATTGCAAACATTATAAAAGTCGGCTTTATGAAGGAAAAATCAAAAGCTCTTGTATATAAATCATCTTTACAATTCAAAAGCTCATTGGCACTCAAAGAAGAAAGATTGAGCAAAGTGAAGGTCATGTTGGAGAAAGGAAGCAAAATCGCAGCAAAGAGTTCCAGTTTTGGAGGCGCGGTGCATTGGGTTAGAGGTGCGGTGTATACAAGTGGCACAGCACATTGGGTCGCCCTCCACAGTGTTAAATTTACACTGGCACGGCGCATTGGGTTTGAGACGTGGCACATAGAGCTGCCAAGCCCGATTTTCTTAAAATTTCCCTCAAATTGCCAAAATCACTCAAGTCTTCTAGTTTGCAAGTAAGTTAAGTCTCTTCCTTGCTAGTGAAGGAGTTTTTCATACAATTTATGGTGTTTATGTAAAAGAAAAATCAAACCCTACATTTTTGCCCTTTCTCAAGAAACTATTGCCTAGGGTTTGCATTGGCTATTTTTGATTCCAAGTCCATTCTCCCATTCCCTCACCTTTTCACTCCACTCATTTTCTCACTGTATTCCCCCATTCCCCAACTTCCATATTAAGTCATCCCTATCCCCAATTCCCATTTTTCCCAAATCCTAACTATAAATCCCCAAACCCTAATTGTTGTCCCAAGAGCTTCATATCACCATTCAGCTGAGTGTGACATCATTTAGAGGGTTTTCATCATCATGTCAGGTTCCAATGGGTCATTTTACACCTTATTCATGCTTCAGTTGTGCCTAGGTAAGGTTGATTTCCCTCTCCTAGGGTTTTGAAGGTAATTTCTCTTGGATGATCAAAAAATCAGTAAAACTTGTATCCTGACATTCAAACACCTTCCCCTATCCTTAATGTACCTTATGAAACACTTCCCATCACTGAGATCCCTCAAATTCCTCATTTTTCCACAAACCCTAGTTTCTTGCTACAACTTAACAATTTTCTAGGTTGGGCTTGTGTTTAGCCCTTTTGGACCCCTTCCCCTCATTCAATATTTTAAATTCCACCTTCCCCTACTTCCTAACATCTCTCCCTACTTCCCAAAATTTTCTCAAGAATTTAGAAGCCCCTTATCTCCTTCATTTCGACAAATCCCTTGTTCCACACATCGGGATAGGTTTTACTCCAATGATGTTTCTGAGCAAGGAAAGATGAATTTGGAAAAAATAAGAGAGGTTTTCATTCAAAATAGGCCAAGGAATAAAAAACTCCTTCACGTTTTAGACAGGTGTCATGGTTTTATAGAAATGTCAAAAATACAGTTGCCTCAGGAGAATTGATGCACCTATGAAGTGACCTTGGGAAAATTAATATTTATCCTAGCGTGGTTGGCCAAATGACTTCTTTGGTGATTAAAATGCTAAGTAGACACAAAGATCTTTCCAATGAGCTATCATGAACTAAATTTGGGGTTGAGGAAGACCTTCAAAAGTTGACTGTAACAACACTCTCCCTTTAGGCAGCCTCATTTTTCACATTTTGACCAGTCTTGGGAGATTTAAATTTTGACAAGGCAAATGAACTCAAAATTGAAAAATTCAAGTTGGGTTAGAAATTAGACTCAATAATATTTCCAAAAAGCTATTATGCACCTAGTTTTGACACTGGGAAGGCCCTCAAAACTGCTCTGCAAAAAGGCGCTACGCATAGAAATTTTTAACACAGAATTTTCTGCCCTATGCGCCATGCCACCTGGCGCTCGCTTTTGATGGGAGCCTCAAAATGACAAACACTCAGAATTTTTGGATTTTTCATGAAAATATATGCTTGCCTACCAATGGCCAAGAACGTTTGACAGGTTTTGAGCCCTCAGAAAGGTCAAAAACAATCAAAAAATGACCTTACTGCCCCTATTTTGACACACAAGAAGCAATGTTGGGAGAACTAACTTTTGGAGGGGCAAATGGAGGCCAAATTCAAAAATTCCACTTGGGTTGGAAAGTAGATAGGAAGAAATTTCCAACAAGAACACTTTGAGTTAATTTGGAAATAGGAAAGGCCTTCAAAAGTGGCTGCAAACAGGGGCTACGTATATCGAATTTGGCGCAGCGCATAGAGGAAATTTGGCCCAGTTTGACCAGGAATGCTCTATTTTTCACCTAGTTTCTTGACAGTTTGACTTTTCTCCTTCTTAATGTCAAATACATGATGTAATTTGATGTAATTTGATGGATCATGATGTAAATGTGTCAAATTTTCATTTATAGAGGTAGATTCATCAGTTTTAAAGTTGTTTGAAACTGAATGAATCAGTTCCCTTGTTTCTAGAGGCATGCTGTTCTGTTGCCTGATTTCTAGGTCTCAGTTTAGAATTAGTTGAAACAGATCCTAAAAATGTGAGCTCGACCCTCAGAGGCAAGGATGACCTATGGTTGTCTATATTATGTTTTTTTCAGTCATTAGCATGGTTGGAGTCTTGAGAAAGCCTTGAGCTTCATTGTACACTCATATCAGCATATTGGCTAAGGAATTGAGACCGGGGTTTGCAGTACTCTTTGGGATCCCTGTGGCATTTTTTCTTGGTACAGTGGTCTATTTTGTAATTGTGAATTTGCTTATGTGTTATGTATGCCATTCTCTATCTTGTTTCTACTTAACTAAATCAAACAAGAGTGTAAGTAGAATCCATTGAAATTGCAGTGCTCTACTTGAGGTTTGCTTTAGTTTCTTGATGTTTTCAGTTGTTTGGAGAGGATCCATGAATTTACTTTCTCTCTTCAGCTCCTCACCTATCTAATCCTTCCATATCATTCAATTTTAAGTGCCAAAAACAATTGCCTACCTTTCCCCATTTATATCTCTGCAAGACTGAGCCTCAATCCCCGCACCCAAAATCAGCCTTTCCATCTGAGCCAACAAAAACATTATTTTATTCAATCAAACTTTTTCACACATATACCTAGCCTAAGATCATTATTTCTATCAGTCATCTCAAGCCCTCATCGATCATAATTTGCTAAGATTGACCCGGAGAGAGCCCTCTCCCAACCTAGTAGGGCTAGCTACCAGGTTAAGCATGGTTTGATGTTGGTCCTGGATCCTACCTTTCTTAGCCTGAGGTAAATATAAGCACTAACAAAATCTACAACAGTAGGTACTTCAACAGAGAAAATAGCAACGCTAGTAGAAGCCATGGAGAATGTGTCAATCCGGGCAACAGAGCTCAAAAGGCTAAAGGAGAAAGTAGCAAGCTTAGAAACTGACTGTAAGCTTGCCTAAATTTAGCAGAGAGAAGAAACACAAAAAACCCTAAGGATGGGTGAAAAGATCAAAGTCCTAGAAAAAGATTTAACATTGCAGAAAACACTAGGACAGACCAAAGAAATGCTTTGGGCCAATATCATTAACTCTTTCAATGATATTTGGCCATCAATTCAAGTAATATTTGAGCAAACGGAATTGGTGAAGGTAGCCACTGAGGCTATCCAGAAAGTAAAGGAATAGTTGGACGAGATGTCTGAGGATGCCACTCGACTCATCCACTTCCTCAACAGTAAGAACAGACATGAGCTTAATGAGCTTGGCATAGAGGATAGGGTTGAAGCCATCCTGGAAGTCAAAAAGGTTCTTTCCAAAAGAAACCTTATGGTCAACTTAGAAGAAAAGTGCCACAACATGCAGGTGGCCATTGACAGGTTCATGGCCAAATTTCAAATTTTGAGGGATAAAGGCCTTCCCAGTCCTATGGTCATCCATGATAAAATTATGACCCAATTGGACTACACTGACAAACTAAGGAGGTTGGCCAAGGAACAAGCAATCACTTCAGGTATCAAAGCCTTGCCAATTGGAAAAGTATTGTTTGATACTTTGGAGAATCTGTTTTTTCTAGAACATGAGGTGAAACATTTGTTTTTCACCAAGCCCAATTTTGCTAAATACACAGAGGCAGATGAAATATACAGAAGAATGTTGAAAGTAAAGTTACCTGAGGATGAATGGTGGGAAAAAATGACAGATTTACTATAAGTTACCACAGTAAATTTGAAGGCAGCCAGATGAAACAGGTAAAGAAAGAGCAGCAAGGTCAAAGAGTAATAGGTTAAAGAGTATCAATGAAATATCAAAGTGAATATGATTCCAGCGTACAAATATAAGCCAACTTAAAGGGCTCAAATTCAACTGCAACAACCAACACCACCACAATAAAAGGGATAGCATGATGCAGTTTTCCATCTGTCCCTACCTTCATGCTTGAAGATATTTTGATTCCCTAGATTAAATCTCATATTGTTATGAGATATTTTGTAAATATTTTTTGTATAAATACTTCACATTTTGAAGTAATTAGTGTGGATTCAAAGACATTTCTGTAGACTTTTCTCTCAAATCAAAGTCCTATTGTATCAAAAAACCAGATTGGCTTGCTAGATCAAGGAATAAAGTTAAGATATTTTCCAGGATTCTTGTGTAAAGCGGAAATCAAATAAGTATTCACTCATGTGTATTATTGTTTTTCCTTATGTTTCTTAATAATCATATGTGTTTCCATGAATTCTAAATGTTAAACTAGGAATGATATTTCAGAACTTGCTTAAATGCTCTCTATCTTGACTGTTTACATTCTTAATGTTTTCTTTTAAACTATCCTAGCTAGGGAATTCTTAGTTGCTCCTTAGCTTCCATAGTTTTCCTTTTGGTCTATGTAGCAAAGGATTCTTAATTGCCATTTGTTGATGATCACCCTCTATTCCTCATTCTAATCCCGGTCCAAGGATGCTTAAGTGCCCTTCACCCCAGTTAGAATCATTCCATCGATCAGCCCTTTGAAAATTTTCCTTTTGCTTTGCTAGCCTACCCTGTGAACATTCCTTTTAATGATCTGATCCAGTTATGCTATCCTTTTATTGACTCCATAGCCCAATGGCTTGAAGAAACTAGATATATCCATCTGTTCCTAGAATTCCACCACCCAACCAAAATCAAAACCTTATGAATACTAAGAACTAGCCTAAACTCCCACCCAAACAAAGTTAAATTATAAAGAGAGAGCCCTCTCTAGACTTAGGTTGGCTAGAACCTGAGTCCGAAGATTGGTTTGTGGTTACCTCATATTATTCCTTCTTTTAATAACTTATAGGGAAAACTTCTGAGTGATAACATATTCCACACTCTCCAAGAGTGCTCCAAAAATATAAGTATCCAAGAGTATGAGAGAGAGAAAATAATGAGAGAGATCCAACATTGAATTGGCAAAAGGTTACATAATGATCCTCATAAGCCTTTTTATGAATAAGGTCTTTATTTTCTTCATTTTTTATTATTTTCCTTAATTTTCCTCCTCACATGCAACTTGCGACCTTTCACCTCCCTTTTCTCCCAATTTCCATTATTTTCATAAATAAATGTGCCAACAATGTCATTTTCCTTTCCAAAGCCTTATCCATTGCCTTTGCCAATTTCCTTAGCCATTAAACAACCACAAGTGATCCCCATCACTATGCTTTTGCCCAACATTTAGCTTCGAATAAGTGTCCCATCAACTATGGTTATTGTTTTTGCTTTATTAACTTTTATCACATGGAATTTTCATGAGGGTTGTTATAGTATTCTATTACACAAGCAAGGGACAAATGTGGTTTGACATTGGGGTATTTACACCTAACGTGGAAAACTTTGAAAAGGTGCCCTATTTCACAAGTGAGCAACGTGGTTTGACTGAATCATGACTTCACATGGTCAATGAATTAGGCGTTGCTCCCTTTGAAGATGAGATCACCATAGCATCCTTCCCCATATTAATTTATTGAATGATATTATGTGCATCATCAAGATTAACAAGCTAAAACAATAACATCAAAATTATAGTTGGAGAGTACAAGAAATTGATCCATTTTCCAAGTGTCATCTATCTATGAGAAACTATTTTTCATTCATTAGGTGACCAAAAGCTTCCTTATATATTTTAGGACATGGTATCTTTGAATCACTAACAATAAGAACTAGAGATGGAGATATGCATTGGTACCATCTCTAATAGAAATAACAACCCAACCCATCTAGTATGAGTTTGAGCTACAAAATTTGTGTTTTTTTGGGTTCACTTTTAGGTGAAGTTCATCTTTGATTTGTTTCTTATCTAATTTATTTGAGATTACTAATTTATGTGGCGATTGTGAATCTAGGTTGCATTTCTATCATAATTTATGTCTATGATGTATTTTATCTTGATGTTGCCTATGGAATTCCATATGTTTTTTTGATGTTGCATATGAAATTTAGTATGTTGGTATGCTTCTGTGATGTTGCATATGAAATTTGATATGATGTTAAAGATAAAAAATGGCTCAAAGTGGAGAAACTTAATTTGAAATGATGAAAGAATTTTAATTTTAGGTATTCTAATGTCCATTGGAGGCCATTGAATATGCTATAATACAATGCAATAATGTTGGTAGAAAAGAACTTAAAAGTCTCTTAACCTATGAATGTTGATCCTTAACCAAAAGATCATATCACGAGTTAGTATCAAGATAGCATTAGTGTTAAGGGTTTGGATTTTTAAAGGATAAGGTTAGTGATGGGTGTTTAAGGACTAGTGGTTAGTGAAATAGTAGGTTATTGATTAGCATCATAGAGGTTAATTTTTAGGTTAGGATTATAATATTTGGACCTAAAAAAATCATGGCATGCTTTTGTAACTTCACCATTGTAGGTGCCTCCAATATAATTATATTGCTAGATGACTTAGCCATTTACTCCATGTTGATTCCATTTATTTAACCCTAAGTTGATTTGCTTTAGTTAATCCCAAATTGATTCCCTTCAATTTGTTTCTTCTGGCATAAATCACCACCTCCAACAATTTTCATTGAATGCTTTAATTCTCACTACTCCTATGATCAATATTGATCAATTATATGTCATATTGAAAATTGAATCAAATCATGCATGGTGTCTGGAAAACTACCATGAGTAATTTCAACAAGATCACTACTATCCAAATGACAGCCATCTACACCACTAATTTGGTCAAAATTTATATCTTCAACAAATAGGTTACCCAAATCATAAAGTTCTTCTATTCACACATCTAAGGATAGATAGATTGGAAAAATCTCATGAGTAACATGAGTAGAATAATTTCATTCATGCAAAATTGGAAATCAAAAGGAATGGAAAGGATGCTTGATAAGTTGATTACTTAATTCTTTATCATAGATGACCTCACTTCCTTGTGACAATTCAGATTTTTCTTATTGGGTTGCAGATCCGAGGATCAAAACATATAAGAAATAGGACATAACGAATGAGGGGTTAAAGAACAAGCTTCTATGGGAGATCCTTATTTAACCAAATTAGATTCCAAATCTAAACCTTCCAAATTAAAACTTCTTGAGAAACTAAAAGATCAATTGATGCATTTCAGCATACATCATCACATACAACAATGTTGTCCTCATCATCAAAATGATGGTTGTTCAAGCCTTTAGATTGATTGGTCAAATGAATTTCATTTGATTCATCAGTGAGATTCTTAGATTCAAAATAAACCTAGGATGGGAGAATATTATCTTGACATGGAGGATTTTGAAAAAGAGAAGAAAGATCAAAAGAATCCTCACCTTCCTACTCCCTACTTGTGAAGAGTAACTAGCTTACTCCTTATTGATAATTGGATTTGGAAGAGACTAATCAAGTGGGTCAAGGGAAAAGCGACCATGTAAATGAGATGATAGAGGAGGACAAACATCCAAATCAAATTCAAGACTAGAGTTATGGGTGTTAATATCATCTTGACAGATCGCAGGATTAGCCTTCATCTTAGGGTGCATGAATCATTCTAAATTATCCTCAGTCAGATCAAGATCATGGGAAGCGGATGAAGGTTGAGAAGATGGATTAATAAATTGATTTTCAGATATCTCAACTTGATCATGAATACATATAGACACCTCAATTGGAAATGGAAAATGAGGAGGACAAGGAACAAAAGGGATAGTAGGTTCCTCCTCTAATGTTAGAGGTGTCTCATCTTCATTCAAGATTTTAGATTCACTATGTAAAGAGATTTGAACAAAATTTTCAAACTTCCTTTTAAGGAAATCCCAATTTGTATTTTCTCTAGGAAACTCACAACATAAGTGAAGGAATAGATTAGAAAAATCCTCAATTGATTCATCAAGCTCCATTCTAAGTTGATTAATTATTATAAACATCTCGGTAATCATACCTATCCAAATCTTGTTGAATCTCCTTGAGGAATTGATCAATAGAATCAATAGAGGCAGATGGTAAGGTATGATGCCATCAATTAACATGAACTTCAAAAGTGAGGAAGAAAAGCACACACACAAAATATTTATCATCAATTTCATAGTATTCACAAAATTTAAGAAAATCATAAATGTGCTCGACTATGGATGTTCCATCCTCACCAACAAACTTAAATTGAGACAAATCATAAAGAGGCTCATCGAGGATTAACAGTTGACCAATGGATATATTGGAAAAACACCCTCGGAATATGATTTGAAGATGAGCCATTAAAGATAAGAGATTCAAAACAGACTCAATGGGCACATATTGTCATCTAGCCCTCCTACTAGCACCATAACATTGATGGTGCTAGATACCACCAACATACAGGGGGTCTCTCTAATGTGAAGTCCCAATTAGACCTCAAACCATTTGGTGTAGGAGACCCATCTGGAGTATTGGCCCGACCACCATAACACAAAGGTTCACCTTGGTTTCAACAAACAGCATAAGAGATTATACACATAGACCTTGACCAAGCAAGTAAGCTGACATTGTGAAACATCGAGTACAATGTGTAAAAGGAGGGCCTTCATGAGTAGGTGTTGGGTAGCGCAAGCCGCGCGGAACGAGTATGGGTTGTGAAGACCAGAATTGTGGGTAATATTAGGGTAAAATACTCCGCGGAAAGCACGAACTATAGTAGGTTGAGTCAAAGGGTAGTCTGCCCAAAAATAATGTAAAGAAATAGTAATAGAGTCAGCCCATGGAGGAATCGCGGGCCAAGGGAAAGTATAAATAGAGCGGGGCTCTATGAGGGAAAATAGTTCTTGGAAAAGATGGAATGTAATGCGTCCTTAAAGGCAATAGCTTGAAAGCGTCTATAAGTCCAATTCGAGGGAGTAGGGTAGAAGGTAGAGGCTCTACAAATGTGTGCGCAAAGGCCTGGAAAGTCCGTAGCTGTGTGTGAGGACCCCTGCAGCTGAGTGCACAGGGTGGATCTAGATGTATTGTTGAAGATTGATAATAAAGATAAGTTTCTTCTAAATTCTGTGTTGATTGCGACTTTACTCTTTTATGATAAATGAACTATTATGATTTCTGCATTTGCTATGGTTGAATACATGTGAACTGGGGTAATCTTCATGCACGAAGTAACCAAAAGTAATAAATGTTTTCTTAAAGACCATTTTAACTAGATCAAACTAGTAATAAGTGATTCAATCTATAATAAGCGCAATAAGGGTATTCCAATCTGTGTAGATCTGGCGTAGCGCGAGGTTGCAGAATAGTGCGCGAGCCCCAAACCACATCCAAGACATCCCCAGGGTTCGGAAACCTGGTTCCAGCACTCTCCCCTGCTACCTCGAGTGAGACCTCAGTCCGCGCTTCACGAGCTATTGCCGAAAGGGCCGGTAGCTGCGAGATTTGTTTGGCTAAATAATTCTTCTGAACTTGGGTCAAGCTCATATAAGCCAACAAATGGTTCCATTGCCGAGGCAAGTTTCTTCCTAAGGAGTGTCTGGTGTGAAAGGCGGGGATGCTAGAGAAAAGAGCGATGAAAGATCAGGATGATAGTAATGTCGAGCGCCATCTAGTTACCAGTATTCAAAGGAGCAGGCAGTGAAGATCTGGAAAAGTTTTGGTTTGTATTGAATTCAGTATGGAATATGCAGTAAATCACCGATGATAATATTAAGAAAGTTGTCTTAGTCAACACACTATAGGATCGAGTGCTAACATGGTATATGAAGTATTCAGGCATCAACCCAATGGCGGGGATAGTGGACATCCATACAGAATTAAAAAAGGAGTTTAGCCGGCCAAAATTGAAATCGCAGTCAGTCGTGTAATTTAAAGAGATCACAATGATGCCTGGTGAGACCCCGTGGGATCTAGATCAAAGGTTAAAAAGCACTATTCGCGAGGCCAACATGACCCTGATGGATGCACAACACCGTGCTTGGTTCATTGCATCACTAATGCCATATCTGAAATCAGCTTTGTCATAGCAGAAGATCTCAACCCAAGAAGAAACGTTGGAGGCAGCAATGAGGCTACACGAAACCCCAGTACAGGACCCAGGGTTGAGAATTCAGCAAATCCAAGCGGAGGTCCAAAATTTGTGTTTGGAAATACAGAAGTTAAAACAAGACCAGGCGCCGAAAGTTCAGGAAGAAGTCTGGTGCATCAAGTGTAGGGGCCAGGGACATGATAAAGACCATTATCCAATCGTGGTGAATCTTGTGGTCACGGGGGAACCATCACCATTGAGACCAGAGGCACAGGCAGGGCTGGGCGTGATCACCCTGCACTAGTGCACGATCTGTCAAGTAGGAGGAAAACACAACACGGAAAATTGCCACGTGTTGCCAAAATATAATCATACCCCCCAGTAGCTCTTTTGCAACTTTTGAAAATTGGTGGGTCACGAGGAAAGGGATTGATGGATGTTGGTAGATCAGGCATCTGCCTATCAAATGCAGACTGAGGGGTGATGTCAAAACCCAAGTGCAATGTTTGCGTGCAGTGGATTCCAAGGACGAGGTCGAGGACAGGGCAAAATGGGACCAGGAAGGGGTCGAGGACATCTAATTTGTTACAATTGTGGAGGACCAGGACATTATGCACGGGATTGCACAAATCCAACTCGAATATCATGGCCCTATTGCGAACAATTCAACCATGAACTGCTAGATTACCCTATGCTTCTAGCACAAATTTGTGAAAAAAAGACAGCAACTCCTACGATGACACAGAATGTGCAGATGATAAGGGCCGAACCACGCGATGAAGAATCTAAAGTAAATATGTTACTAAGGGGCGATGCAACCTTAGAATGGGATCAGTATGAGCCATACAAAGGTCCCTCGATGTTGACAGCTTTTTTAGAAACCTACATGAAGTTACTTCACGATAATAGGGTAGTAAAAGGACTACATGAGGTAATTAACAGATATGCAGCGTGGGGAGAACCTTGCATAGTCCGACAAATGGGGAGCCATACGTTGCAGACCGGACAAGAAATGTGATTAACAACACGAGTTGGTGGCTATGAGATGGATCAGGTCATTCTGGACCTCGACTCAGATGCAAACGTCTTGCCTAAGCAGGCGTGGGGGCGTATTGGCACACCCCCAATCCAATGGTCTCCAATCCAATTACGAATGGCAAATCAGCAAAAGATCTTGCCCATGGGCAGGCTGCAAGGAATCACCGTAGACCTAGATGGTGCAAGCACTAGAATGGACTTTGAAGTTATTGAGATAGTGGACGAAAAAAGCCCATACCCTGTGTTGTTGGGAAGAGATAGGGCCATCAACATGAATGGGATTATTAACCTCAAGCAGAGGAAGATGATATTTGAGAAAAAGTCACGCCGCGTAGTTGTTCCACTAGATCCAATTGAGGGACCCCACTACATGGAACCTGTGTGTGACGATGAGTAGGACGAAGCATTGGATTGCATCTACCAAATTGCTGCACAAAGGCCAATAAAAGGTAAGGCAATGGAGGAACACATAATTTCACAAGGTTACACGAAACCATACATCGATGAGTCACAGGAAGAAGACGAGTAATGGTGGAACAGAATGCATGGGGAAACTACTTTAAACTCCAATATGCTCATTTTTTAATGAGCTTGAACTCTGGAGGAACATATGCTCATTGTTGGGTTTATTTTTTAACGAGCTTGAACTTATTAGAAACGTGCTCGTGCCAGTCATATATTAAGGATGTCTCTCATTAGTAGGTTCATTTTTTAGGGAGCTTGCCCCATGCAAAACTTTACTCCGGGGCTTTTGTATGCAGGCTGGGAATGACCAACTACTGTCCTAAGGGTTAATGAACTACTAAGGTTAGGTAGGATAGTTTCTCGCTGGGAAACATTTCCTTTACTTTGTCGTCGCCGCCGGTCCCGGCAAAGGTGAATGGTGGATCGGACCAATCACCTAACTTAAGCAGCTGAAGTTAGTAAAAAACTACAGGGTTAGAGTTACATTAGTCGCTTTTCACTTGCATACAAAATGTTTGCATGCCCCCAGCTATAAAGAAAAATAAAGTTTCCAGGTTACCTTATGGAAGTTCTTGCATTAAAGCAAGGTTGTTCTACCCACGTTGCAGACGAAACACTTCCTTAGCTCTGTCCATCAAAATAGACAAAGGTGAAAGGTGTGGATCCACTGCCAATCACATAACCTTCGACGGGGAAATATTTTCCCAGACTGATCCCATTTTCCTAAACGAAAGGGTGTGTCAGATTGGTCATATATCCTACGAGAAAACCTACCTTATATCTAGGGTTTTCTTACCGAAGCAAACCAGGGCGCATGCCCCCTAGGTTCGTCACATTCACCGAATCACTCGCGTTCATCAGGTGGATGGATTGGAGGTTGATGAGACATTCCTTGTGCAAAAAGACCATTTAGGGATGGCATTTGACTAGTAGCCATGTTTGAATTGGGGAATCAAAGCTGGTCAACGAGCTGGACCATTCTGCCTTCATACGGGAAACACATCACCCGAAAGAGTGAGGAAACAATTGCTCCCATGCTATAAATGTAGTCACGCCCAAGGAGTACATTGTAATATAGAGGCCCTTGGACTACCATCACATTCAGATGAATGGTTTTCCTTCTCAAAGTTATAGGCAAATTTGGAAGGATCCCTAATGGTCGACTGGTTCCTTTATTGAAACCTAACAGATTTCGAATCTCAGGTAGAAGCGATGGCAAACCAAATGCTTTCCAAGCAGTTGAGGAAAGGATACTCATAGAAGCCCCTTCATCTATGATAGTACTAGGCATGATCATTCTGTAAGCTTGTACTATGATTCGGAATGGTACATTAGATGGTAGGCGGGGTCTTGCTACTAGATTCCAATCAAAGGAAATGACTAGATTGCTTGGAGGAGGGACCGAATAAATGGCTGGATGAATCTCTTGAACTGAGTAACTTCCCTCCTATGGTATAGAAACGGGTAGATTGCCCCCATTTTCATTGGATTTTGTGTTAACAAAAAGAATTTGAATGGTGTCGTTCTCATTCTCTTTGGAGACTGTATCATCTAAAGGTGGACCTTCTGAAGACAAAAATGGGTTGACTGCCATCTCAACCTGTTGACTTTGGTCCGGTGTGGACTCAGAGGGTTTACCTTCAATGGTAGGCATTTCGACCGACAACAGAAGTGTGTCAATCGGATTTTCAACTAGCGATGGACTTGGAAAGAGTTTCTTGTATCCAAGAGGAAGTCGCTGCGGTGAAGTAGGAAAGTTATCCAAGACTCTTTTAGCTTCGTCTAGGAAAGGGCAACGGTGGAGGGCATGATCACCTTCAGACAACCTACAAGGAAACTTAGATCTTCCTTTTTTCCCATTGACTTCATTTTCACTAGTTGACGGTGTACTCTCAACATGATCGAGAGAGGTTGAAGACACCGGATTGTGCAAGTGGGGAGACCAGTCTCTCAAGATCTGCGAGATGCAGGGACAATCTCGATGATAGTGGTCTCCTTTGCAAATGACACACAGAGATCTGGGTTTGGATGGTGCAGTGTATGGATTTTCACCATACGATGCATGGCTACCCCCTTTCGCCATTGGCTTCTTCTTCTTCTTCTTCTTCTCCTTCCCTTTCTTCTTCTTCTCACTTACTTGGTTTTTAGTGTTACAAAGAAGAAGAAGGAGAGGGAGAAATAAACAAAGTGGAAGGTGGGGGAGCAACTTCAGTATCATCTGGTTGCTGATTTGATTGCTGAGGAATTACGGTGTTCTGAATGACAGAGGTCGAGAATAGCCATAATAGAAAGCCAATTGTGAGTCTTGGAAGGGACAATGTAGCCATGTGTGGAGCACCAATATCTTCCTAAGAGGAGAAAGGACTAGGATTCCCCCCAAGGGCTAATCCTTCATTGGTGGACTCCATTTTCTCAACCTAAGACCAACGAGGGAACAGTGATGTTATTCCGAATAAAATAAATTTTATGACACTTTGACACAACTTGCTTTTTCAATTTTTAAGAGTCGAGAAAAAGCTAAATATGACTCTAGTCACCTTCAATTTTTAATGAGCCTGAAGTGACAAGTGCTCAAATGGACCTTTTCTTTTAAGGAGTCTAAAAAGGAACGAAAGTAACTACTCTAAAAATCTAGACAGAGGGATTACCAAACCAATCACAAAACTACAATATACACCTCGGTGGTAAATTATAGAGAAATTACCGAGGACTTTATGTACGACAGTCAATCTTCCCAAATGTTGTGTTCAGTGCATTGCAATCGATAGGGTGGCAGACACAGCTTCCTAGGGATAAAGGATATCAGCCTATTGTGGTCTCCCAATATATACTCGACGGTACGTGGGAGCACAAGTCCGTACTGGCACTTGTCGTATCAAAGAGGAGGAATCACCCAAGCTACGATGAAAATGATAGTTACCTGGCTTTACGACATCGGAATATGTCTCTACCCTAGACTTCTAGATGTTGTGCGTTAGGTTCCAAAGCGTTTTTATGTTCATTAAGGTTTATTTTATAGTTGATCTTTCTTAAGAAGTTTGCCTTTCAAGGTTCACTGCATGATGTAGATGTACAACTCCTAAATATGCAATCTAAAATGATAAACAATCGTTTATTTTCTTTTAGCAATGAAAATCCTAGCTACTAAGGAAAGAAAAATATGATTCTTTCAACATAGAGCAGAGAGCACACGCTAAATGCTCTTTTCCTAAATCAATTTGCACATGCCGTCTAAATGCAAATTCACATGCATGTATTTGTTTTCCAGTTCCCTTAATGTGAGAATGACAAAAAGAAAACTAAGTACAAATCTGAACTATTTTTCTTCAAAAGGACACTTTAACAATTTCTTTTCAAAACGAAAGGAAGACTAAGATGACACTTTCAATTTCGAATGGAAAATTGTTTTCGACACTTCAAAGAATTGATAATTCAAATCAAATACAATGGCAAAAGTGTAATCGACTATCTAAAAGAGTAAGACTTTACGAAACTCTTTTTCTTGACTAAAAACGATAGTTGCGACACTTTCGAATCAAAAGACGACAGTTCGATTCAGCTACTGTTTACAAAGGAGGAATGTAAATGATGAAAAATACATAAAAAACATTCACAATTCCTTATCAATGGAGGCTGAATAATGTGAAGGAAGAAGATTTCAATAGTGATATACTAATCATAGACAGCAAAAACACTGAATAGAGTTGAAAACAATGAAGAAAAAACCAAAATATGGAGGCAGAAACAGTCTCATTCAATCATCACACCTGTCCTTAAGGAAAACAGGGATGGATCTCACCTACAGCAAATGGGAGGTGCGATGCATCCAGACTGCCAATGAGAGATAGTGCGATGATCCGTGAATGAGATTGAGCTTGGTTTTCACCCACAGTTTGTAGCTAAGTTGAGGGATTTAGGCTGAGCTTACGATAGATAGTAAACACGGAGTATAGGGGCTGATATAATGAGGTTATTGAGCTACCACCAAGGAACTTAGGATGTTTGCAAGTCAGATGTTCAGTTCATAAACCAACCCAGAGATTGACTGAAGCAGCGTTGATCTACTTTGTATCTGCATAGCAAAAGCAGTTCGAAGGCTAGTTGGCTTAACTTCAGGCTCTGTCTGTAGTTTATAAAGAAAACAACAGTAACAAACAAACAAACTATTCGCTCCCCAGCGGAGTTGCCATTTTGTTTCCGGGAAAACTAGTGTCCATTCAGAGCTACTAGTCCCACTAAGACGGGTAGCTATCTTAGAAACAAACAATTCAAAGTAACTTGTGTTTTCCTTTATGAGAGATAGATGAGAGAGAAACAGAGAGTACCAACCTCAGTCTTTCGCTTGGCTCCTTGCTTGTTTCCTCTCTCCTTTGATAGAGCTTCGCCACTCCTTTCTCACTTGTCCCGCTTCAAAGAACACCTGTAGAGTCAAAGTAGAAAAATACCATCAAAGCATAGAGATCTATAATCATAAACAATGTAGAATCAGATGTACATTAACCATACAAATGCATACACAAATACAAGATTCAGAAATATACAAGTATATGGAGGAAAACTCAAATAACTTTATTGATAGAAGTAGTAGAAGAGAGGATTACAACCCAGCTGTCTGATCCAGCATCATCCTCCCAACATGAAAGCCCTCTTCACCTCATGAAAAGCAAGATCACCCAACAATACAATGTCTCAAAGAGAAACCAACAACACTTCCTTACAAATTACAAAATTCCAGCCTCTAGATCTCTAGGATGAGGGATCCATATATAGATATTTGCAGGGGGGTGAGTCAGCTTCTGGGATTTTGATTAGTGTCATTTCACTGATAGTTCTTGGTTCCACTTGGAGATTTCATGATCTCTTACTCATCCCTGGGCGAATTCAGAGAGGCAAGTGTCATATGAGCAGTTTCTAGAAGATTCTCTGAGTTTCCACCTAGCAAACTACCTCTGCCATTTGTTTGCTCTCGCTCATCGCACCCTACAGAAGGGATTTTCAGTATGCATCACACCCTTTGTGTGTAGCAGGTGAGATGCATCGCACCCTCAGCATGGAGCAGTCTGTATGGTCCAGTTTTGACTAGTTCTGAGTAGTTTTTTAGGGAGAACTTCTGGGAAATGATGTAATCAGTTGACCTTGATCCTTTAGGGTATGAAACAACACTTTTAGGGGTTTGAGAGCCCTTGGTTTATCGACATATGTGATTGGGGTTGCAGTGCCCAAATATGTCTATAACAATTGCCCCCTAAAGCATGAGGTCGTAAATCTTCTGATGTTAGGTGAAATGCTTTATCATGAGGATCCGAGGTTTTTTGAACTGGAAGGTGACCTGTAATAAGATACAATACAATACATTATCTTCATAATATTTTCATGATCTAGCTGAGGTGGGCATTCCCATGCTCAGCTTTATAAATTCATTTTCATGTACATAGGATAGACAACCATCTATGTGGTAGACTGATGATTCTAGTAGAGCCATCATCCCTTAGCTTGGATGATTATCTGTGCAGCTATTGAGTACATTTGATGTTTTTATTTTCCTGAATATATCACAACTCGGATGGATGAAACTATATCTGGGGTCTTCAAACTCGTTCAATCTTCACCTGATGTACAAGTCGATCCATGTGAAAAGATGTTTTGGTGTCGAACATGGAAATACATCGCCTGATTACCAGCTAATGATGTAAGCTGTTAATAGGCACGAGAGGAATCACTGATAATGATAATGACCCTCAAGGCACTGCAGTACAATTCATGTGGTGTGAATACATGAGTCGATGTCGAACACCACAAAAAATCTCTTGGTTGAAGTCCATTGATGTAAACCTGTCGCCGGAAGTGAGAAACTTTCCATTGAGGCATGCAAGCTTCAAAGTACTAAAAGGGTTGTTCCTAAGTCGACTTCTTGGATAATGAGCTGATGTCAACAAGAAGTGACCCATCATAGGAGAGCCTTAATGAATCCCACATCTATGACACGGAACGAAGAAAATGATTTTGTGGAGGTGAAAATGATCTGATGATACAAGGTTCAGGTTGGCAGTCATGAAAAATGGAGCGTGAAGGTATTACAGCGGATGAGGTGTTAGCTGGGTTGGTGAATTCTCTGAGCGACTTCTCTTGAACATATCGGTGACACTAGAATGGATTGGTAGCGTTAACCCCAAAATGGATGGTACGGAGGACCAATGGTGATATGACCAGTGAACGAAATAACCCAACCTAACTCAATCATGGTGATGGAGTGAAAGCGTCATGTTCAAGAGAGACCTACTACCAATGAAGTTCTTCAAGTTTTCCTCCCTTTTTCTCCAGTCATTGCTGACCAGTACCTCTTTATTTTTGTCAATCTTGAGGAGGATAACATATGCTTGTTCTATAATTTGCCCTTCGGGCAAACCTGTATCTATGTTTTAGTGAGCCTAGCGATAGTGAAACTCGCTCTTGTCCATATGGACAAGTTTGTCGCTATTGTTTTAATGAGTTTAACAAAAAAGATAACTTGGTCCTTTTCAGTTTTAGAGAGTCTGAAAAGAGACAGAAAGGAAACTCCAGTCGTCCTTTTTTGTAGTATAATCCCATAAGTCCGAAAAAGTATAAAATAATACAAAAGGGATGATTTTTCCAATCACTTTAGCGAGCCGAAAAAGACAAGCGCTCAATCGTTTTGTGTAATGATCCCTCAGGTCCAAAAAGATTAAAATATAGAGGAGGTATGGCAGTTCCAATCACTTTAACGAGCTGGAGAGGCCAATTGCTCGACAATCTTTTCATATTTTATGAGTCTAAAAAGAGCTTAAGGGAGACTCGTTTTTGAGGAACGAGTGATGTTTTCGGATAGCAACTGGTTCCAAGCAAGTTTGGAACTTTTCAATCACGATAGTGTAAAGGAGGTGGCTAATAGAATCACTCATCGTAGCTGTTCCTCAAAAGGGTAAACAATCAAGTGGAGACGTATGATCGGCTAAAAGGGTGGAGGTGATGGTAAGAACACGACCAAGGCTCAAAAGTTGATAGTAATACGATCACAAAGGTTATTTACCGAAGGTGGTTTCATTTTTTAATGAGCTTGAACTCTTGGGGAACATATGCTCATTACTGGATTTATTTTTTAACGAGCTTGAACTTATCGGAAACGTGCTCGTGCCAGTCGTATATAAAGGATGTCTCTCATTAGTAGGTTCAATTTTTAGGGAGCTTGCCCCATGTGAAACTTTGCTCCGGGCCTTTTGTATGCAGGCTAGGAACGACCAACTACTGTCATAAGGGTTAATGAACTACTAAGGTTAGGTAGGATAGTTTCTCGCCGAGAAAATTTCCTTTACTTTGCCATCGCCGCCGATCCTGGCAAAGGTGAATGGTGGATCAGACCAATCACCTAACCTAAGAAACTGAAGTTAGTAAAAAACTACAGGGTTAGAGTTACGTTGGTCGCTTTTCACTTGCATACAAAAGGTTTGCATGCCCCCAGCTATAAAGAAAAATAAAGTTTCCAGGTTACCTTATGGAAGTTCTTGCATTAAAGCAAGGTTGTTCCGCCCATGTTGCAGGCAAAACACTTCCTTAGCTCTGTCCATAGAAATAGACAAAGGTGAAAGGTGTGGATCCACTACCAATCACATAACCTTCGATGAGGAAATCTTTTTCCAGACTGATCCCATTTTCCTAAACGAACGGGTGTGTCAGATTGGTCATATATCCTATGAGAAAACCTACCTTATATCTAGGGTTTTCCTACCGAAGCAAACTAGGGCGCATGCCCCCTGGGTTTGTCACATTCACCGAATCACTCGCGATCATCAGGTGGATGGACTGGAGGTTGATGAGACATTCCTTGTGCAAAAAGACCATTTATGGATGGCATTTGACTAGTAGCTATGTTTGAACTGGGGAATGAAAGCTGGAAAACAAGCTGGACCATTCTGCCTTCATATGGGAAACACATCACCCGAAAGAGTGAGGAAACAATAGCTCCCATGTTGTAAATGTAGTCACGCCCAAGGAGTAGATTGTAATATAGAGGCCCTTGGACTACCATCATGTTCAGATGAACGGTTTTCCTTCTCAAAGTTATAGGCAAATTTGGAAGGATCCCTAATGGTCGACTAGTTCCTTTATTGAAGCCTGACAGATTTCAAATCTCAGGCAGAAGCGATGGTGAACCAAGCACTTTCCAAGCAGTTGAGGAAAGGATACTCATAGAAGCCCCTTCATCTATGATAGTACCAGCCATGATCATTCTGTAAGCTTGTACTATGATTCAGAATGGTACATTAGATGGTAGGCGGGGTCTCACTAGTAGATTCCAATCAAAGGAAATGACTAGATTGCTTGGAGGAGGGACCGAATAAACGGCTGGATGAATCTCTTGAACTGAGGAACTTCCCTCCTGTGGTAGAGGAACAGGTAGATTGCCCCCATGTTCATCGGATTCTGTGTTAACAAAAAGAATTTGAATGGTGTTGTTCTCATTCTCTTTGGAGACTGTATCATCTGAAGGTGGACCTTCTGAAGACAAAACTGGGTCGACTGCCATCTCAACCTATTGACTTTGGTCCAGTGTGGACTCAGAGGGTTTACCTTCAATGATATGCATTTTGACTAACAACAAATGTGTGTCAGACGGATTTTCAACTAGCGATGGACTTGGCAAGAGTTTCTTGTATCCAGGAGGAAGTCACTGCGGTGAAGCAGGACGGTTATCCAAGACTCTTTTAGCTTCATCCAGGAAAGGGAAATGGTGGAGGGCATGATCGCCTTCACACAACCTACATGGAAACTTAGATATTCATTTTTTCCCATTGACTTCATTTTCACTAGTTGACGGTGTACTCTCAACATGATCGATAGAGGTTGAAGACACTGGATTGTGCAAGTGGGGAGACCAGTCTCTCAAGATCCGTGGGATGCAGGGACAATCTCGATGATAGTGGTCTCCTTTGCAAATGACTCACGGAGATCTAGGTTTGGATGGTTAAATGTGTGGATTTTGACCATACGATGCATGGTTTCCCCCTTTCTCCATTGGCTTCTTCTTCTTCTTCTCCTTCGCTTTCTTCTTCTTCTGAGTTACTTGGTTTTTAGTGTTACTAGTTTCACCAAGCAAAGAAGAAGAAGGAGAGGGAGAAACAAACAAAGTGGAAGGTGGGGGAGAAACTTCAGTATCATCTGGTTGTTGATTTGATTGCTGAGGAATTACAGTGTTTTGAACGAGAGAGGTCAAAAATAGCCATACTAGCAGGTCAATTGTGAGTCCTGGAAGGGACAATGTAGCTATGTGTGGAGCACCAATATCTCCCCAAGAGGAGAAAGGACTAGGATTCCCCCCAAGGGGAAATCCTTGATTGGTGGACTCCATTTTCTCCACCTAAGACTAATGAGGGAACAATGATGTTATTCTGAATAAAATAAATTTTATGACGCTTTGACACAACTTTCTTTTTCAATTTTTAAGAGTCGAGAAAAAGCTAAAGATGACTCTAGTCGCCTTCGATTTTTAATGAGCCTGAAGTGACAAGTGCTCAGATGGACCTTTTCTTTTAAGGAATCTGAAAAGGAATGAAAGTGACTACTCTAGAAATCTAGACAGAGGGCTTACCAAACCAATCGCAAAACTACAATATACACCTCGATGGTAAATTATAGAGAAATTACCAAGGACTTTACGTACGGTAGTCAATCTTCCCGAATTCTATGTTCAGTGCATTGCAATCGATAGGGCGGCAGACACGGCTTCCTAAGGATAAAGGATATCAGCCTATTGTGGTCTCTCAATATATACTCGATGGTACGTGGGAGCAAAAGTCCATACTGGCACTTGTCATATCAAAGAGGAGGAATCACCCAACCTACGATGAAAATGATAGTTACCAGGCTTTACGACGCCGGAATATGTCTCTAGCCTAGACTTCTAGATGTTATGTGTTAGGTTCCAAAACATTTTTATGTTCATTGAGGTTTATTTTATAGTTGATCTTTCTTAAGAATTTTTCCTTTCAAGGTTCACCTCATGATGTCGATGTCCAACTCCTAAATATGCAATCTAAAATGATAAACAACCATTTATTTTCTTTTAGCAATGAAAATCCTAGCTACTAAGGAAAGAAAAATGTGATTCTTTCAACATAGAGAAAAGAGCACACACTAAATGCACTTTTCCTAAATCAATTTCCGCATGTAGTCTAAATGCAAATGCACATGCATGTATTTGTTTCTCAGTTCCCTTAATGTGAGAATGACAAAAAGAAAACTAAGTACAAATCTGAACTATTTTTCTTCAAAGGGACACTTTAACAATTTCTTGTCAAAATGAAAGGAAGACTAAGACGACACTTTCAATTTCGAATGGAAAACTATTTTCGACACTTCAAAGAATTGATAATTCAAATCAAATACAATGGCAAAAGAGTGATCGACTATCTAAAAGAGGAAGACTTTACGACACTCTTTTTCTTGACTGAAAATGAGAGTTGCGACACTTTCGAATCAAAAGACGACAGTTCAATTAAGCTACTGTTTACAAAGGAGGACTGTAAATGATGAAAAATACATAAAAAAAAATTGCAATTCCTTATCAATAGAGGCTGAATAATGTGAAGGAAGAAGGTTTCAATAGTGATATACTGATCATAGAAAGCAAAACTACTGACTAGAGTTGAAAACAATGAATAAAAAACCAAAATCTGGAGGTAGAAACAGTCTCATTCAATCATCACACCTGTCCTTAAGGAAAACAGGGATGCATCTCACCTACAGCACATGGGAGGTGTGATGCATCTAGACTGCCAATGAGAGACAGTGTGATGGTCCAAGGACGAGACTGAGCTTGGTTTTCACTCACAGTTTGCAGCTAAGTTCAGGGATTTAGGCTGAGCTTATGATAGACAATAAACACAAAGTATAGGGGCTGATCTAATGAGGTTATTGAGCTACCACCAGGGCACTTAGGATGTTTGCAAGACAGATGTTCAGTTCATAAACCAACCCGAAGATTGACTGAAGCAGCGTTGATCTACTTTGCAATTACATAGCAAAAGTAGTTCGAAGGCTAGTTGGCTTAACTTCAGGCTTTGTCTGTAATTTATAAAGAAAACAACAGTAACAAACAAACAAACTATTTACTCCCCAGCGGAGTCACCATTTTGTTTCCGGGAAAGCTAGTGTCCATTCAGAGCTGCTAGTCCCACTAAGACGGGTAGCTATCTTAGAAACAAACAATTCAAAGTAACTTGTGTTTTCCTTTATGAGAGATAGATGAGAGAGAAGCAGAGAGTACCAACCTCAGTCTTTCGCTTGGCTCCTTGCTTGTTTCCTCTCTCCTTTGATAGAGCTTCGCCACTCCTTTCTCACTTGTCCCGCTTCAAAGAACACCTGTAGAGTCAAAGCAGCAAAATACCATCAAAGCATAGAGATCTATAACCATAAATAATGTATAATTAGATGTACATTAACCATACAAATGCATACACAAATACAAGATTCAGAAATATACAAGTATATGGAGGAAAACTCAAATAACTTTATTGATAGGAGTAGTAGAAGAGAGGATTAAAACCCAGTTGTCTGATCCTGCATCATCCTCGCAGCATGAAAGCCCTCTTCACCTCATGAAAAGCAAGATCACTCAACAATACAATGTCTCAAAAAGAAACCAATAGCACTTCCTTACAAATTACAAAATTCTAGCCTCTAGATCTCTAGGATGAGGGATCCATATATAGATATTTGCAGGGGGGTGAGTCAGCTTCTGGGATTTTGATTAGTGTCATTTCACTAATAGTTCTTGGTTCCACTTGGATATTTCATGATCTCTTACTCATCCCTGGGCGAATTCAGAGAGGCAAGTGTCATATGAGCAGTTTCTAGAAGATTCTCTGAGTTTCCACCTAGCAAACTACCTCTGCCATTTGTTTGCTCTCGCTCATCGCACCCTACAGAAGGGATTTTCAGTATGCATCACACCCTTTGTGTGTAGCAGGTGAGATGCATCGCACCCTCAGCATGGAGCAGTCTGTATGGTCCAGTTTTTTCTAGTTCTGAGTAGTTTTTTAGGGAGAACTTCTGGGAAATGATGTAATCAGTTGACCTTGATCCTTTAGGGTATGAAACAACACTTTTAGGGGTTTGAGAGCCCTTGGTTGATTGACATATGTGATTGGGGTTGCAGTGCCCAAATATGTCTATAACACTAAGGGAAGGATGGTGCACTACAATAGAACAACATAAGGATGGGCAGACAATGACTATGGGTGGAGATGCAGTCAATAAGTCACCTCTGATGGTTCCCGATGATTGGGATCATGCGGACAACACCCAAGGTCTTGAAAAATTGCAACACAGGTTGCAGCAGACGGTGTGAAGAGAAGATACGATGGTCGGAAAGGGCTATGGTGGTACCAGGAGGTATCGTATGCGGCTCCCCCACTCACGCTAAAATCCTCGGAGGGGGTGTTTTGTGTTAACTAAGCAGAGCAGAATGAGTATCATCGGTTGCGAGATGTGGTAGAAACACTGAAGTAGGAGATGGATGAAGCGTTGTAGGAGACAAACCAGGAGCAGCCGAATGACGAAAGCCACTCAACGGGAGGCAAACTGCGATGCCAAGGCCGAGCATCTAGCCACACCAGCAAGTGACTCGGGACAACTCATGATGATTGTGTTGGGGGACTATTGGGTAGCGTAAGCCCCACGGAACCAGTATGGGGTGCGAAGCGCAGAAAGTGCGGAGCACAAACTATAGTAGGTTGAGTCAAAGGGTAGTCCACCCAAAAATAATGTAAAGAAATAGTAATAGATTCGGCCCGCGGAGGGATCGTGAGCCAAGGGAAAGTATAAATAGAGCAGGGCTCTATGAGGGAAAGTAGTTCTTGGAAAAAATGGAATGTAATGGGTCCTTAAAGGCAATAGCTTGAAAGCGTCTATAAGTCCGAGTCGAGGGAGTAGGGTAGAAGGTAGAGGCTCTGCAGCTATGTGAGCAGAGGCCTGGAAAGTCTACAGCTGTGTGCACAGACCCCTGTAGCTGAGTGCGCAGGGTGGATCTAGATGTATTGTTGAAGATTGATAATAAATATAAGTTTCTTCTGAATTCTGTGTTGATTGTGACTTTACTCTTTTATGATAAATGAACTATTATGATTTCTGAATTTGCTACGGTTGAATATATGTGAACTGGGTTAATCTTGATGCACAAAGTAACCAAAAGTAATAAATGTTTGCTTAAAGATCATTTTAACTATATCAAACTAGTAATAAGTGATTCAATATGTAATAAGCACGATAAGGGTATTCCGATTTGCACGGATCTGGCATAGCACGAGGCTGCAGAACAGCTTGCAAGCCCCAAACCACATCCAAGACATCCCTAGGGTGCGGAAACCTGGTTCCAGCACCCTCCCCTACTACCTTGGGTGAGACCTCAGTCCGCGCTTCGTGGGCTGTTGCCGAAAGGGCCGGTAGCTATGAGATTTGTTTGGCTAAATAATTCTTCTGAACTTGGGTCAAGCCCATATAAGCCAACAGCAGGACACGAGAGTGAGTCTCTAGAAGGAATAAATAATACTATCCTAAGAGAGACACATAAGAGAATGAAAATATTCATTAGCAAAATAGTTCACATAATTATTATTAAAGTGAATACAACACACATTCAAAAACATGAGTACCAAAGCCACCGAAAAAATCTATTTTCTCCAGTACATATGAACACGACACGCACCATAAACATCCCAAGGATAGTCTTAAGAAATTTACGATACATGCATGAAAATGTGTTGGTTCATTGAATTTCAATTAGATGAAATATCCAAGTACACAGTTACAATGACGACGTATTAGTTCGAGTAGTGGAACATTAATTCACTTCTTGCCTGTCCAAATAATAGTTTTCTCTCCTATGCCAAGTAAGAGAAGCCAAGACTAGCTGTCCAAAGCTTAAGCCTCCAAAATCTGTTTTCTTTAGTTATGAGGTTGATTTTATAACAAGGGGAATGACCTTTCATATCCACATGACTCTTGAGTTACCCTCATGAATTTTGGACTTCTAATGTGTCCTTTGGACATCTAAACAAATCTTGAACTTATAAATGACCTTTGCACTTCTCTATGTGATTTTTGTCTATATATCACTATGGGACTCTTCATATTCCACATTTGACCGCTGGACTTCCGCACATTAAATTTTTTCCTTTTCTCTTTAATAATCACATCATTACATTCCACATGATGTGGCATGACACATAGACACACATTGACCATTATGACGACACTTGTACAAGTTAAAACTTGAAAATGATGACATGGACTCCATGATTAGGTGGAAATACCAAGTTGTCTTCCTTGATGCTTCATCATGCATTCTTGATGGTAGACCTGATCTATGCTTCATCTTTATGAAAGATCCACTTTTTTCCTTATCTTGACCCTCCAAAGGGTCTTGAGCCAGTATCGAAATCCTCTAATTCATCATGCAATATCTAATTTTTTTCTTGATCGATGATCTTCTTCATGTCTCCATGATAGATCATTTTTGTTGTTCTTCTCCACAAGTGTTCCTTCATGGTTTATCCTTTCTATCTTCTTTAAGAATAAATTTTTCATGCTAAGAAAGTACTCCTTCCAATGAAATTCACTCATGACAAAGTGAAATCAGTCTTAAAAACATCTATACTATCACTACCTAGCTCGTGGAATGATCATCTCATGATAAGACTCCTAGAGGATTAAAAGGAGGCTAGATTAGGAGGACGGTGCAAAAATCATTAGTGGTTTAAAAAGGCTCCACTATTCATTTTTATTGCACTAATGGAAGTGAAAGGTCAAGTCTCATAAGAGGCCTTCAAGGTGTTCTTGTGCACTCAAGGAAGAGAGAGAGAGAGAACTTGAGGGTGCAAGGTGTAGGTTTGAAGAAAGAAGGAGAATCATTTGTTTGTTCGAGGTGTGTGCTTGTGCACTCAAGGGAAAAAGTAAGGTGCAGGGGTTCATAATTAAGGAAAAAGGGATTAGGCTTTGAGCCTTCCTAGTGCACTTGTGTGGTCAAGAGGAACTAGGAGTGTGTAGTTCTTTGAGTCGAAGGAGTGCATGCAAATGAATTCTTCAACCTTCGTGACTATGCCATGTTCCCTAAGGGAGGAGGGAAGGATGAAGGCTTCATGCTTCAGGAGCACACCATGCACCGTAAGTGAAGGATGAAGGTTTCATGCTTCATGAGTGCACTATGCATCTTAAGAGGAGGATGAGGGATTCATGGTTCATGAGTGTGCCATGCACCCTAAGAGAAGGATGAAGGCTTCATTCTTCATGCTTCATGAGTACACCATGCACCCTAAGGTTTCATGCTCCGTGACTATGCCATGCACCCTAAGGGAAGATGGAAGGATGAAGGCTTCATTCTTCAATAGTGTGCCATGTACCCTAAGTGAAGGATGAAGGATTCGTGTTTCATGAGTGCACCATGCACCCCAAGGGAAGGATGAAGGCTTCATGCTTCATGAGTGCGCCATGCGCCCTAAGGGAAGGATGAAGGCTTTGTGCTTCATGAGAGCACCATGCACTTTTTAAGAGATAGATGATTCTTGCTGTTCCAAAGTGCACGTCATTGTTTTAGAGTGTGCTTCATTATTTCACAATGAACTTCATTGTTTCTAAGTGTGCTTGATTGTTACAAAGTGCACTCAAAGGGTGCTTGTTATTCCAAATTGTTCCTTATTTTTCCGAGAGTACACCTTGTTGTTCTGAAGTGTGCTTCATTGTTTTTAAGTGCACTTCATTGTTTTGAAGTGAGCTTCATTGTTTGAAAGTGAACTTTAATTTTCTGAAGTGCTCTTTTGAAGGGAGAGAAGGTCATTGCTCTTCCGAAGCATGCTAAAATAATCCTTGTTCTTATGAAGAGTGCTTTTCCCTGAGGAAGGCAACAAGAGGCTAGGTCACTTATCCTAGGAAGTACTAATGCACTATGAGAGGGAGGAGACCTTAGAAAAAAATTAGTGGTAAAGTATGGGAGGAAAACATACTTCAATGAGGCTCATGAATAAGTTGTACTCATCACCTAGCATGAGGACTAATGCCTTTACAACTTGCACTAAGCAGGATGAAAGCATGAAGATGACACTTGCAAAATGCATACGAACCTAAAAGTGACACATGCCAGAGTGAATATAACGTGAAAAAGACACTTATTAAAGTGGAAGTGAGCAAAAGCAACATTTGTAAACATGAAAGTGATGCTTGTAAAGAAAAAATGCTCAAAAGTGACAATTTGGAAAAATCACTAAATTAAAATTACAATTGCAATCAAAGTGATGGAGACTATTAATGAAAGTGCACGCTTACTATCAACATGAGCTTAAAATCACCTAGACACTGCCTTGATGGACAATGTTTTTCCTGTTCAGGCTTGCATAAAAGAAAGTGTTGAAAATAATACTGAGAGGGGGGGGTGAATCAGTATTATCTTGCAATTAAATAAATCTTCCTTATTTGATCTTTGAATTATTTTAGCATGTCAGTACCATAAAATAATGAGCATGAAAAACAGATAGTCACACCAAAGAACACAAGATGTAAGGTGGAAACCCAATGTGGGTGAAAACCACCTGCTGCAATATGTCTCTATCTTCTTTCAATTTAGAAACTTCTTTTACAATGATTTTGTACTGGTGCAGTCCTTTACCAGTACGCAGGCTGCAACCTGCAGAGAGCTACAACTCTCTCTCTCTCTCGTTTTCCAGTCTACTCCTGGAAGGGAGCTACAACCCCCTACTTCTTTTCATAAAGCATCAGATAATCAACAAGTACATAATAGATCACTACAGATATCAGATCAACAACAACAGAACTAACCCAGAACACCTTATCAATAGAGAAATTCAATCAACAGAACATCTTAAAACAGAGACGCAGTTTTTCTTTCTGTGCCCTGCGACCAGACACAGTTGACCTTCTGCTACTCTGCGTCCACACGCAGATATCCTTCTGCTCCGCTGCGTGCCCACGCACTGTTCCTTTGACTGCTCTGCGTTCTGTTGCTTCAGGGACGCACCCAAAGATACTATCGCGCCGCGTCTTTCGCTACAGAGACGCACCTGAAAACACTATCGCGCCGCGTCCTTCTGCTTCAGAGACGCACCTGAACCTTGATCGCCCTGCGTCCCCACGCAGGTCTCTCTCTACTGTGCTGCGTCTCGGCGCGCTTCCCCTTTACAGTACCTGCGTCCCGGCGCACTTTCCCTTCACTGAACCTGCGACCCTTTAGATATAAATGATATGAAGGCTTCAGGACAAACCCAAACAGTCAGATCTACAGATCTGATCATGCGCCATAGAGATCACAGTCCATTAGAAGATTCGCCCTCTTAGATCTGGACTAGATCTCACCAAATAAGATATTCAACCCAAGAAAATTTCACAATCCAAATGAACTCCTTTGCTTTATATAGGCAAGCTCCTCCCCAAAACATGGAACAATACCACGAGCCGACACCATAGAAACATAAAACCGTCGGCTAGATACCACACAAGAAAGCCCCACATGCTTTTTCTCTGCCTTGGAATGTGTGCACTGGGTGGACGCACCCCCTGAACGGCTGGCAAGCGTCGCTGGACGCGGACCCTGCATGGTGTACCTGCGGGTACGCACCTTCTGAACTGGTTCCCTGCGTCCTTCTTAATTTTCAACAAACTGAGAGCCTTGCCATTGGAGTTGCCATCAAGTACAACATCTGTAACATACAGTCATACCAGAAAACATAATGCCAACAATCTCCCCCTTTGGAATTGATGGCAACCTTACAAACTTCAGCTTCATTCTCCCCCTTTGACATCAAGGGCAAAGGGTATGCTCCCCCTAAGCTCATGCTCCTCCAGATCTGCAACAAATAACCAGAGATCCACCATGAAAGAGATAGAGACATATTGCAGCTATTTCCAAGATCTCCTTCTCCATAATGCCAACAATGCATTATGTGCTCCCCCTGAGCCTGTACCACCAATAAGAAGATGTTCAACAATAAGATGATGCATCAACAACCCCCAGCTTTTGCCTGAGGTATTCAAACGTGTCCCTGGGCAATGGTTTGGTGAGAATATCAGCAACTTGTTCCTTGGAAGGAACATACTCCAACTTGACTTTCTGTTCAAGCACTTGTTCCCGGAGAAAATGGTACTTGATTGGTATGTGCTTGGTTTTTGAATGCATAACAGGGTTCTTTGAGATGCTGATTGCACTTGTGTTATCACATAAGATGGGGATTGGTGGTGTACAAGTGATTTGAAAATCCTGCAAAGTCTGCATCATCCAAAGAAGTTGGGTGCAACAAGATGCAGCAGCAACATATTCTGCTTCAGCTGTAGACAAGGCAATCGAACTCTGTTTCTTGCTGAACCAAGATACCAGTCTAGAACCCATAAAGAACGCACCACCACTTGTGCTTTTCCTGTCATCCACGCTTCCGGCCCAATCTGCATCTGTATAAGCATGAAGAGTAAGATCTGTATCTCTAGGATACCATAAGCCATAATTTTGAGTCCCTTGAAGATATTTGAAAATTCTCTTTACTGCCTGAAGATGAGTCTCCTTTGGATTTGCCTGAAATCTTCCAACTATTCCAACTGCATGCATGATGTCCGGTCGGGTACCTGTCAAATATAGTAAACTTCCAATCATAGATCTGTAGGTTGGTTGATGTACTGCTGCAGATTCATCATTTGCACTGAGACTACATCCTGTGACCATGGGTGTACATACTGGTTTTGCATCTTCCATGCCATATTTCTTCAAAATCTGTTTGAGATACTTGGTTTGAGATAAAAAGATTCCTCCTTCCTTTTGTTGGATTTGCAAACCAAGGAAATATGTCAGTTCTCCTAGCAAGGACATTTCAAATTCTTTCTGCATGACCGAGGCAAAGCTTTGACTCATAGCTTCTTCATTGCTGCCAAAAATAATGTCATCTACATACACAACAAGTATTAGCAATTTGTCATTTTCAACTTTTATATATAGATTGCTATCTGCTGAACCTTTTGAAAAACCTTGTTGATGAAGATATTTGTCCAACCGGTAGTACCAAGCCCTTGGAGCTTGTTTGAGACCATAGAGAGCCTTTTTCAATCGGCATACAAGATTTGGATCATTTCCAAGAATGAACCCATCTGGCTGTTCAATGTACACTTCTTCTTCCAAGTCTCCATTCAGAAAGGCTGATTTCACGTCCATTTGAAATACTTTGAAGTTTTGAAAACTTGAGAGAGCAAGGAACATTCGGATGGCCTCAAGTCTTGCAACAGGAGCAAAAGTTTCTTCAAAGTCTATTCCTTCTTGCTGCGCATACCCTTTACAAACAAGTCTGGCTTTGTTTCTAATTACTTCTCCATTTTCATTCAATTTATTTTTGAAGACCCATTTTGTTCCGATAACATTCTTATCTTTTGGTCTAGGAACCAGCTCCCAAGTGTTGTTCTTTTCGATTTGCTCAAGTTCTTCATCCATTGCTTTCACCCAACATTCATCTTTGCATGCTTCTTTCACATTTTGTGGTTCAGTAGAGGAGAGTAATGCCAAATAGCTTGAGGCTTCTGCAACTGTTCTTCTTGTTTGTACACCTGCTTCTTTCTGCCCCACAATCTGAGATTCTGGATGATTCTTCTGAACATATCTGGATGGAGTTTTCTCTTCTATTCTTGTCTGCTCCTCTGGTTCTTCTTGAGGTTCTTCTTGAGGTTCTTCTTCTTCATCATTCTGTCTTTGAGGGTAGCCTTCATCTTCTTCGATATCTTCATGATGTACTTGCCTAGGAATGTATCCCTTCTCATCAACCACCACATCAATGCTGTCAACAATTCTGCCAAGTCTTTTATTGTAGCACTTGTATGCTTTGCTATGTGGAGAGTAACCAAGAAGAATGCCTTCATCTGCTCTAGGTTCAAGTTTGCCAAGCTGCTCATCAGTATTCTTGATATAGCATTTGCTCCCAAAGATTTTGAAGTGCTTTACCGAAGGAGTTTTACCACTCCAGAGCTCATGAGGAGTTTGAGTGCTGTTCACCCGGACATTTGTCTTGTTGAGAATAATAACCGCAGCATGTGCAGCTTCACCCCAGAAAGTTGCGGGAGTTCCTGATTCATCAAGCATAGCACGAGCCATTTGTTGGATTGTTCTGTTCATTCTTTCAACAACTCCATTTTGCTGAGGAGTTCTAGCTGTAGAGAATTCTCTCCTTATCCCATGTTCATCACAGAAATCGAAAAATTCATTTGAAGTAAATTCCCCACCTCTGTCGGATCTGAGGCACTTAATTTTGTGACCTGATTCATTTTCAACCAAGGCTTTGAAGGATTTGAATTTTTCGAATGCTTCATCTTTGTGCTTCATAAGTCCTAACCAGACAAACCTGGAGAAATCGTCAATAAATAATATCAAGTATTCCTCTCCTCTAGGTGTTCTTTTCCTGAATGGACCACATGTATCTGTATGTACTAGCTCAAGAGGCATGCTAGCTGATCCTTCTTTCTCTGGAAAGTTAGTCCTGGTTTGTTTTCCAAACTGACATGATCTGCATATGGTGTTGTCAGGAATTTTGATATCTGGAAGATCGCGAACTGCCTGATATTTGCATGCTTTCCTTATTTGTGAGAAGCTTAGATGTCCCAACCTTCGATGCCATAACCAGTGCTCTTCATCCTTGCTCAGATAGCATTGTTGTTGTCCTTCTTCAAATATGTACAGATTATTTGGAGTTCTTTTGCCTTTGAGTACTGTTTTACCTGTATCAAGATCACGAACAAGACATCCATTCGATCTGAAAATAACCTCGGTTCTTTGATCACACATCTGGCTGACACTTAGAAGATTATGCTTCAATCCATCAACATACAAAACATTTCCAGCCTTGACCTCTTCTTTCAAAGGAGCAATCCCTTTTCCTTTTATAGTTGCAGGAGTATCATTTCCAAAAGAAACTTTCTTTCCTTTTTCTAAAGTAGAATAAGATTCAAGTTTTTCTTTGTCACCTGTCATATGTTTCGAACATCCACTGTCAATGTACCATAGATTTTCCTGTCCTTCTGCATAAAATGCTATCCCACATCTTTCTGTTTGAGGTTCCTTTATTCTCCATGTTTTGGTGCTTGTGGCTTGTTCCTTTTTGCTCTTGTTCCTTTTTCTCCTGAAACCTGCTCCTGCATTCAGAGTCTTCATGACCAAAATTATTGCAAATAGAACATTCAACTTCATTTTCAAGAGCCGAAAAGTTGTTATAGGTCCTTTTTGTAATCCCTGTCATACTTCTTTGTTTTTGAGCTTCCCTAGTCATGATTGTTTTATATGCAACACATTGAGCTGCTTTGTGACCAAAGTTATGGCAAGAAAAGCATTGTCCATTGAAGAAGCTTCTGCGGTTATTGAATCTACCAGCCAACTGATTGTAATTTCTATTTTCATCTATTCTTGAACCAAACTGAGAAGATTTTACCTGTGGCTGGTTGTAGCTTTTGTTCACCCTTAAGATGGATTGCCCCTGATAGTTTCTGTTTGTAATTCGTCCCTGCTTTACCTGATTATCTTCATTGTTCTTCTGCTCATTTCTTCTTGCTGCATCAAGATAACTTTTTGAGGTGGATGCTTGAGAGGTTTCTCCATTATAGCCCAAACCTGTCTTGTTTAGAGGAGACCGCTGCACATTGATAATCTCATCCAAAGTTTCAGATCCTTTGACAAACTTAAGATTAATAGCTTTTGTTTTCTCAATTTCTTTTCTGAGACCAACAATTTCACCTTCTAGTTTTTCAAGATGTTTTTCCTTTTCATCAATTTGAAATTGTAGAGTATCAATGATCACATTCTTTTCTTCTATACATCTCTTGAGTCTAGTAATTTCATCATAGAGATTATCCACATCTACAGCATCCTCATAATCATCATCTTCAAATGCCATTAACAGCTTATATTTATTACCTTGTTCATCTTCATCACTGTTTGATAAGCCATCACTATCTTCATGGGTGTAGTAGCTTTTCTTATTTGCACTTTGTTTCTTGTTCCATCTAGCAGGTTCCTTTCCTTTATCCTTATAAGGACATTTTGCAGCATAATGACCTACTCTTCCACAAGCAAAGCATTTGAAAGGTAGCTTACCTCTGAACCTTCCAGAACCCCTTTGAAGATTTCTGACAAAATTTGATTCTTCTTCCTCTTCTTCTGGAACATGGCTTGCTTCATAGTAATCTTCTTTGCCTGATGCCTTAAAAGCAGCTTCCCTTCTGTCTGATGGACCTCCCTTTCTCATTTCATAAGCAGTTAGAATTCCATGTAGCTGAGACATAGTGAGAACACGGAGATTTTCCTTTTCTTCTATTGCAGATACTTTAGATTCAAACTTGGGGGATAATGATCTTAGAATCTTTTGAACTACTATAGCCTCTTTTATTTCTTCACCCAAATTTTTCATACAATTAACAATCTCATCTACCCGAAGAAAATAATTAGCCACACTTTCATCATTATACATCTTGAGAGTCTCATATTGAATCCTGAGAGTTTGAAGTTTAGCTTGTTTTACCTGTTCATCTCCTTCATAGCTCGTGACCATTTTGTCCCATATCTCTTTTGCTGATTTGAAGTGCATTACCTTCATGAATTCTGTTTGGGATATACTTCCTAATAGAGTACTGACTGCTTTTGCATTTGTTTCATACTTCTTTTTCTCAGCTGGATCTGTAGGAGTAGCTGAAGGAAAAGCATAGCCTGTTTCTACAATGTCCCAAACTTCTGTACCAAGAGATTGAAGATATGCAGTAACTCTTACCTTCCAATAATTGAAGTTTGTCCCATCAAAAATCGGTGGCCTGATTGATGCTTCTCTCTCGTAGTTGCTCATGATGAACGATCTACCTTCAAGCGATCAAGCTTCTCTGAAGGACCTGCTCTGATACCAATTGTTGAAAATAATACTGAGAGGGGGGGTGAATCAGTATTATCTAGCAATTAATAAATCTTCCTTATTTGATCTTTGAATTATTTTAGCATGTCAGTACCATAAAATAATGAGCATGAAAAACAGATAGTCACACCAAAGAACACAAGATGTAAGGTGGAAACCCAATGTGGGTGAAAACCACCTGCTGCAATATGTCTCTATCTTCTTTCAATTTAGAAACTTCTTTTACAATGATTTTGTACTGGTGCAGTCCTTTACCAGTACGCAGGCTGCAACCTGCAGAGAGCTACAACTCTCTCTCTCTCTCGTTTTCCAGTCTACTCCTGGAAGGGAGCTACAACCCCCTACTTCTTTTCATAAAGCATCAGATAATCAACAAGTACATAATAGATCACTACAGATATTAGATCAACAACAACAGAACTAACCCAGAACACCTTATCAATAGAGAAATTCAATCAACAGAACATCTTAAAACAGAGATGCAGTTTTTCTTTCTGTGCCCTGCGACCAGACGCAGTTGACCTTCTGCTACTCTGCGTCCACACGCAGATATCCTTCTGCTCCGCTGCGTGCCCACGCACTGTTCCTTTGACTGCTCTGCGTTCTGTTGCTTCAGGGACGCACCCAAAGATACTATCACGCCGCGTCTTTCGCTACAGAGACGCACCTGAAAACACTATCGCGCCGCGTCCTTCTGCTTCAGAGACGCACCTGAACCTTGATCGCCCTGCGTCCCCATGCAGGTATCTCTCTACTGTGTTGCATCTCGGCGCACTTCCCCTTTACAGTACCTGCGTCCCGGCGCACTTTCCCTTCACTGAACCTGCGACCCTTTAGATATAAATGATATGAAGGCTTCAGGACAAACCCAAACAGTCAGATCTATAGATCTGATCATGCGCCATAGAGATCACAGTCCATTAGAAGATTCGCCCTCTTAGATCTGGACTAGATCTCACCAAATAAGATATTCAACCCAAGACAATTGCACAATCCAAATGAACTCCTTTGCTTTATATAGGCAAGCTCCTCCCCAAAACATGGAACAATACCACGAGCCGACACCATAGAAACACAAAACCGTCGGCTAGATACCACACAAGAAACCCCCACATGCTTTTTCTCTGCCTTGAAATGTGTGCACTGGGTGGACGCACCCCCTGAACGGCTGGCAAGTGTTGCTGGACGCAGACCCTGCATGGTGTACCTGCGGGTACGCACCTTCTGAACTGGTTTCCTGCGTCCTTCTTAATTTTCAACAAACTGAGAGCCTTGCCACTGGAGTTGCCATCAAGTACAACATCTGTAACATACAGTCATACCAAAAAACATAATGCCAACAGAAAGTGCGCTTATGAGTTTAATCATGATTGTGCATGTGTGAGCAAGTGACTTTATAGTTCAAAACTAGGAATAAGACTTGAAACCTTTAGAAAACATTGATCAAACTTGGATTAACCATAGAGTGACAATTTATAAGATCCTTAGTAGGCTCCAAAATCCAAGAGTGGGAAAAATTTTGGAGGGTGTTGATCGTAGCGTCAACAGAAGGTGAAAATCATACCTATATATGGAAGATTCAATGGGCCATAATTTAATGATCATCCTTGGAGTATCATCATGGAGAGAGCTGAAAGCATATGAGGGGTTGATGTGTAATATGAATATTATTGTATGCAATTGAAATAATACTGGATGTTACTATAGTGGAAAATAAAGTATGGTACATGAATATATGATATCAAAATAAAAGTATGGAAATCTTAGGTATGAGGGAACAATCAAAGATTGAGAGTGGGTGAAACAAGGTAACATGGCTATGTAAGGGTACAAATAGATTTTAAGAACATATGGTAATGTGACAAGCATAAGGGATTTGCATAATGAAATTCCATTGTCTTTAATAAACCAAAATATATCTAAAAACATGCTAACCTCATAAATTGCTTAGCCATTAATAATTACAAATATGCATGATTAGTCTAAACTTTGTGAGAATTTTCCTGTACCAGAATGGAAAAAAACCTCTGAAAACTCCACTAATGTTGTTGACTGAAGCACACAGGAACCAATAAATTCAATGATACTAATGATGGATATTTATTGGTTCCATTTTGAATAGAATGAATGGAATTCACTCTTTATTCATGCTTAGAAATTTGGAAAAGCATATAACTTTGAACTCATCCATTCTGAAAATGTTATAACTAAGTTGAAAACCTAGGAATGATAAACTAATACTAGAGACTGGAATTTCCAAGTGGACACTTCCATTTCTAAAAGAAATCTGACCATGGTACCACATTTTTTGAAAATGAAGAAAATGTAGTTGCAATGGAAATAATGAAAAGAGGATGTGGAATCCAAAACAAAACTATGCCTCAAGCTTTGTAATGAGACAAAGATATGATCCCTCAAAAAAATATATGCCAAGGAAACAAATAATCTTCTCTTTTTGAAATAATTTGTCTATTTTAACTACCTTATTTCTCATTCCCTTTTTATTCACACATCACTGAATATTGCAACTGTTTTTAGAATCATAAACCAAATAATTTTCCCTCTAACCCAAATCCTAGCAAAATCCCATCTATGAATTTTTTTTCTATATTCGAACATAGAGAAAAATCATTGGTTTACCAACCAATGACGATTATTGTTAACCAATGAAATACTACTCACCATTAATGCCAATGAATGTCAAGGATCCTTGGGGAAAAGTTTGTCGGAAGGAGGGCCTTAATGAATCCCCCATATTCTAACATGAGAATAAACATAAGTATTTGAAGAATACAAGGTAAGGCCAACAACTGCATGCAAATTTTATTGTGGACTATCTTGCCATCAATTTGGATTTCAAGCAAGTCTATATCTAGTTATTCTAACTAGCTGATTTTCATAACTAGACTAATTATTTTTCTTTTTCTCTTTAGATATCTATATATATATATATATATATATATATATATATATATATATAATATATATATATATATATATATATATATATTATATATATATATATATATATATATATATATATATATATATATATATAATATATATATATATAGATAGATATATATATATGTTGAGATTGTATCGTATACCTATGTCCAAGGAGAAGTGTGTCCATGATATCTTACGACATTTGGAAATGGAGGTAGAAAATAGGGACCCTTCTCCTCCCTCTTCCACCTCTTCTTGAGTTCCTTTCCAAGTTTTTGGATATATATATATATATATATATATATATATATATATATATATATATATAGATATATATATATATATATATATATATATATATTATATATATATATATATATATATATATATATATATATATATATATATATATATATATATATATATAATATATATATATATATGCACTCCACCTCTTCTTGAGTTCTTTTCCAAGTTTTTGGATGTATGTACATAGTATGTGTATATATATGCACACACACACACACACACTATGTACATACATCCAAAAACTTGGAAAAGAACTCAAAAAGGGGTGGAAGAAGGAGGATAAGTCTCCCTATTTACTACCTCCATTTCTAATTGTTATAATATATCATGGACAAAATTCTCCTTGGACATAGGTCTACGATACAATCTCAACCAATGACCCTTAACCACAAAAGAAACCTACTTCCCATCATTTGTCTTAATTCCTACCAAGCCATTATCGAAGAAAGTCTCAATATTGTAAGGCACCAAACAACCTATAGTGAGATTAGTGTTGAATTTTTTAATATAGAATCGAAGAGGAGGAATAAGTTAGTAGGTTTAAAGTGCTTTTTTTGAATAAAAAAATCACGCAACCTAGCTCGCTACTCTTGGAAAAGAATGTTATGTTGAATGACATCTTGTAATATTTCATCCAACTTATTAAGTTGAGCCACTCTTTATTTCTAAGCATTTGACAAGCCTATAATGAATTATGCAGTTGTTTTGAAAGTTTTTTACTTGAAATTCAATGGGAAAGAGAACCTACTTAATATACACCAACTTATAGGGTGTAAATCCTGTGGAAGTTCTCCATGTATTCCTTTAGGCTGAAGGCACCTCTCGAAGTCTTTTTGCCTAATCCTTATGATCTAACTACATTTTCTTGGTGAGAATAGCTTCCAACACCTTATTTGTGGAATCGGCCTACCTATTATCCTACAAGTGCTATGGAGAGGATTTGTGAAGCTTTATATGGTACTACTAGGTAATGGACTACACTCAATTTGACATGAATTTTTATCCCTAATCTGTCATTATTTATCTTGGGACACCAACATGGGTAATAATATCTTCAAAAGGAAAATATACTACCAATATTTCACTAGCTTGATAAAGAGATCTTGCCTCTACCCATTTAGTGACATAATTAGTACAAACTAAAATATACCTTTTCTTTCATGACATGGGAGATATTGGCACTACAAAATCCAAGGCCTGTCTTTCAAAGGGATAAATAAGAACTTGGGGTTGTAGGGGCATCTCATTGGTTCATACCAATCTTCCTATCCGTTCACAATTGTCACAACTAGTAGCACATTTTTTTCATCTTTGAAGAGTGTTGGAAAGTGGTAACCCTAATGAAGTACATTGTAGGTGGTCCTCTTATCAACAAAATGGACCCTACATTGTCCTTCATGGAAATCTCACAATATATAAAACATCTTGTCCTCCCATACACATCTCCTGATAATCAAGTCTAGCTAAGTATGAAAGAGGTGTCCCATGATCCATTATTAGATAGCACTAAGCTTCCCAATGACCAGGTAATGGGCTATATTGATGAACCATATAGTATTGGTAGAGATAAAAAATAAATGTTGATCATGAAAAATATTATCTACAGGCCTAATATCATCATCATTATGAATCTTGCAGAGAAAATATGAAACCACATTTTATTTTCTTAGTCTATCTACAATAGTGATGTTAAACTCATGTAATAATAGAAACCACCTTAGCAACTCTACCATTAGTAATTTATTTATTCATTAAAAATATAATGGTGGAATGATCGATATGTATAAATACTTTACAGCTTGTTACATAATGATTAAATCTTTTTATAGCATGCATAACAACCAAAATTCTTTTTTGGAAACAATTTAATTAAGCTCAGTTGGTGTTAGGTTTTTTCTTATGAAATAAATGGCATAATACAATTGATTCTCCTTGTTTCCTAAGATAGCCCCGAGGTTTGTGTTTGAATAATTTGCAAAAATGTGGAGAAAAAGGGACCAATTTGGTCCCCTAAGCACTAGCTCCATAGATTACATTTCCTTCAAAAATTCAAAACCATTTGTGACAATGTGTGTGCCGAGAAAAATCAACATCCTTATTAAGTAATTTGAACATAGGTGCAGTTATTTTTGTAAATTTTCAATAAATCTTTTGTACAAAATCTTCTCTTTCTGTGAATGTGGTGTTGGAAGGTCCACGATGAATTTAATTTTGGTTGGGTCAATTTTTATACCTGCACAAGAAATGTGATGTTCAAGAACAATCCCCTCTGTTAATAAAATTTTTCACTTTACATTGCTTAAAATTCAGCTATCTTATCTACATCGAATCAAAACCTTTTCAAGGTTATCTATTTCTTCTTTAAATTATCACCATATATAGAAAAATTGTCCATATAAAGTTTTACACATTCATGAATTAAATAAAAAAACTACCAAATACTACTCACTGGAATGTGGTAGGGGAGTTATATAAACCAAATGGTAGGACTTTGTAGGAAAATGCCCCACATGGGCACATGAATGTAATTTTTTCTTGATCCGCCGATGCAATTTAAATTTGGTTATACCCACTAAAACTGCCAAGAAAGGGAAAGTACTATTTGCGTGATAAAGTGTCCAATACCTTATCAACAAATTGAAATGGAAAGTAGTATTTCAAGGTGTCTTTGTTCTACTCTTGGTAATAAATGTGAACCACACATTTTCCATTTTTGTACGTACAAACACAAGTGAAAAGACCCACTTACTGGCAGATATTGGTTATACAAAATTGGTATTTAGTAACTTATGCATTTCTTCTTTTGCCTTGTCTTTCAAAGAAGGGTTCATTTGGCGTTGTGGTTGCCTAATGGGTTTAGAATTTTCTTTAAGGTAAATATTATGTAGGTAGGTATCAGTTGTGAAATCCATGCATGTCTTTGTATTCCCATGCAAATGCACAATATTATTCTTATAGTACACAAATTAACTATACTTGTTGGTTTTAATCAAGATTCTGATTTATTTTAAAGAATTTCCTAGACTTATTTCAATAGGAGTGTTGTAAGAATATGAACTTTAATTGATAATTGATACAAGAAAAGATGATGAATTTACTAGATCACAATTTTCTTGAAAATTTCTCCTAAGAATATGATCTTATATAAGAGATGATTCAAAATATTGAATACAATTTGTGGTTAAGAGAAATTGGTTCAGGAAGTTATCTTTTTTTTATTATTTTATTCCCCTAGAATATTCAATCGTTAAAAGGGAATACGTAACTTCTTCATTTTTAGAAGGATCCACTGCCTACAAGTAATATCCTACTACAAGTTTTGTTGGTGGATATAGGATAAGTTTCTTCGTGGAAGTTGCATGATATATAGTTGTTTATCTGGATCTACAACCAATGAAAACATAAGCTATGGTTAGCCACGACCTTCCAAGGATAAAGGGGTGGCCATTCATGGTATTCTTTTGTTCAATAATGAAGAAATCCATAGGGTACTCCCATGAATCCAAGGTCACATTGAAATCATCTAAAATGTTGGTAGGCTTGATTTGAGATATGTCAACAAGGTCAAGCACTATGGGTGTAGGTTGAAAACTATCCAATTAGATCATTTCCATGGTCATGACAATCATAATTTTTATTGTAACCCATAGATCAATTAGGGTGTTTTCTATAGCAACATTTTTTATGAAAACAATGACTATAGGTTTCCCACGATCAATATACTTTTCCTTTGAATATTTTCCTTACATTAATTCAGCTAGTTGACCTACAACTTGAACTGTAGGGGGCTCTTTTTGTTTTATTCAATTTTCTTGGTGCATAACTCCCTAATGGTTTTTTCATAAATGGGTATGTCATTTTTTGCTTACAATGGGAGGATTTTTAGGCAGGAATTTTTAAATCGTTCTTTTAGATCAAATCTAGGCTAGACAATAAGTATTTTTATGGCCAACCTCTTTGAGGAGTGAGGAGTTTTAGGTACCTAAGGTTTCTTTGAATTTTAAGTGGAATATTTTTGTGTAGTGATAATAATCATATCATCAGGATGGTCATCATGGTATTTTGGTGAAGAGTTTCCTCCCCTTCAAGTCCTTCTTCAAAGACAATAGTATGATCCTCTTGTTTAAGGACCTTTCCCAATCATAGGTGTATATCTTGTAATGGTACATGAGTGACCAAATAGGTTGGAAAGGTCCGCAAATTAACATTAAATATAGGTTGAGTTGCTCTATTATAAGGATTGGGGATTGGATGCATATATAGTTGTGTTGGTCTGGGAGGGTTTTGATATGCATTTGGTTGTGGTAGTTAAGGAATTATTGGTTGAGGTAAACTCATTTTTTCTTGAATAGGAGGGTATGGTTGTGGAATCTATGAGGAATACTATGGATACTAATGGTAAATTGGACAACGAATTGGAAATTTCTTTGGGTGAAAATTCTAATATGTATTCCCTCGCCGACTTTGCTACCAAGGCTAATTCTCAGTATGTTATTGGGGCCATGTAGGCTACCAAGGCCTCTAAGTGTTCCATTATTGAGGATTATAAGATGGAACAAACTATGATGATGGATCTTGTGACATACCTCATACATGTGGTTTCCAAGGCCTCTTTTTTGCAGCTTGAAAAGATGGTTCAATTGTCATAATTCCTCCTCTATAAATAGCTTATAAATAGCTCGAAGGCTTAGGAGTGAGGGGAAGCTTTAAATGTCATGATTATCTACATAAATAGAAAAAATATGCACACTATTTAGTGGAAAATATTTTAAATGATGCCTCTTCCTACATTGAGAACAAAATATGGACAAAGTTGTGTTTTATTCTTCCTATTTATTTTTATTTTTTAATGTCTCTAGATATGAGGTAAGAGTACCTAGGATTATTGTTTTAATGATTTGTAACAAATTCCTAATTCCATCCTTGTTACTCTCTCTGTAGTAGATTTAGTGATCTTGGAAAATTTATCCCTTGTTCCCTTACTAGATATATCCCTATTCCATTAATATCTCGTGCATAATTCACAAGTTTTTAAAACTGGTAAATGAGAAATGTCTCCAAAACCCATGAGATTAAGCATCTCTATGTACTCTTCCTATATTCAATTTATAAAAGTAGTTTTGATTGTATCCTCATTCACTATATTATTTTTAGTCTTTTGGAGGTTGTACAAGAATATCTCAACATAGTCCTCAAGATTTTCCTCTTCCTATTACTGCATCTTAAAAATATCATTTCGTGATTCCCTAGTTCTGCATTAATCTTGCTATTTTTAATAAAAAAATGTTCTCATGTCATCCCAAGGTATAATAGTATTATTCCCGAGTGCCATAAACCATCTTAATGAAGAATCCTTCAATGTTGTGGGAAATTATTTTTATTTTGTGTGTCAAATTTGAATAAAAAATTATCGGGATACACTGTAGCCATACCTCGGAAATTTGGAAACACCATCACAAGATATTCTTCATGTTCACATTTGGTGCCAAGTCATGAATGGGGAACACAATATTTGTTGCTTCCTCTACTTATGCATTCCTTTCTCCCTCCACCATATTGTCAAACAAGTTGAATTCCACTGGTCTTAGTGATAGCATTAGCTCAACAACTAGATTTGCATGGATGAGAAAATTATATCTAATGTGTATATCTAGTATTCCTTCTACAATTGTAGATCTATATATGATATAAACACATTTTTTGGTTACATTAAGAGACATGTAATGTGTTGTATGAAGACATCTTGATTTAATACCAAATTGGCACTCAAATTTGGCTCTCCAATCTGATTATCTTCAACTCCTTTTTTGAAGGATTCTCTTTTCTCTTCCATTATCTTCTCCATGGTAGTTTTATATTTTGGTGTAGTAAACTCAAAATTCATTTTTTATGCAATCCTTTTTCCTCTTTTAGTTCTACTTGCATATCTTTCAATTAGATTAGTAGGGGCGTTCCTATTACTACGAAAACGGCTATAATTTCAATTGTTGACTTAATAAACCTACCATTTCTATTTCTAGGCCTAACCATTAGTCAACCACATGAGAGACAAGGTTTGGAAGGACTCATTAAAGTGAATGTGGCGGGCTAGTATCCTTCCTCCACCAAATTGAAAGGTGATTAGAAATCAAATGAAGGGAAATTAAGAAGAAAACTAATCTTCTACCATTTACCTTATAATGAATCCCTACAAATGGTGCCAAAAATGTTGGGTTATTTAATTACTATTTAGTAAACTCTTTACTTGTCAATCTGATTCATAAACATATGAACTATAAACATAATATGTCTAGGAAACAGAATAAATTCTAAGCTACCCTATTTACTTTTAAATAAAATAATAAATTCTATGATATAATCAAATATCAAACCACTACTTCAAGTAAGAAATATTAGATAGACTCACTCATTCGCAGAACAAATTTTAACTACAACTAGGATTTAATGGATTTTCATATTGTGTCACAAATTACTTAAATTATACATGAATATGACTACAATCTAGTCTTATTTTCAATTCCATTTAGCGAATGTTTAAACTATTTGTGCATGATGGAAACTCAGATGCTAATGAACACAACGATTTCAAAAACCAACAGCTAGTCCTCTATTCTAAATCTCCTTATGGGGTTGAGGATGAAATGTTTTACTTAATTAATTAAGTGCTCTTGCTATTAGAAATGAGGTTATATTTAAGTGTTAAATAATTCTAGTTACCATTTTAACCAAATTAAACATAGCATTGTGATATGAAATAGAGTATTGTTTAGGAAAAGTATTAAAAACCACAATGGAATCAATTGTTAGTCTCTTTGGACCTAACCTCACAAAGGGATTTGAATACATTCCTTCACCATGAGTGCTTCTATACTTGTGAAAATTTATTGACTTGTCTCCCAAAGGATGATATAACAATTTCATCTTGAATTAAATCATAGTAGCTCAAAAGGAAATGAGAAATATAGCACATCCAACTATCTGAAGGCTGGAAAAAAAATGATTAAATGTATGTACCAAAAGAAATAAACAAGCTAGTGTTTTAACTCATTTGAATACACAACTATAGTATCAAACCAAGTGTTATAGCAAGATAATAAAAATACTATAGTCAAAACCCTAAATTGAAATTGCAACTAAAATAAGTAAAATATAGATTAGCTTCAAATTCTGAGTTGGCAAACTCTTCCCAAAGGGGCAACAAGCTATTGATGTACAATCACAAGAAGAAAATCATAAAAATACCATCAATAGAACTCTGATTTGTATTATGAAATGGTTTGTTCAAGCCATAGCAATTTCATCAATTGATATGTATCACACTATGAAAAAGAGTATCAATAAATTACAAAGATTTCTTATAATATTTCTCCAATAACCCTGGTCTTCTCTCTTCTCTCTCTTTTTTTTATTACATAGTGAGTACATATGTAGAAGAGACAAATTACATAGAGAAACTTGATTCCCCTTAAACCCATAAAATAGAGCATTAAAAATAAAACAAGTAATGAATTGGATCAACCTTCTTGGATCTTGTATAACCATTTGGACTAACTTAGAAGGCACTAGAAAACAATCTCACATACTATTAATGTGTAAAAATCCTGGTAAAAAATTCCATGTAATAAAGTTAATAAAGGAAAAATGATAACCAAGGTCATGGGACACTTATTCCAAGCTGAATATTGGGAAAAATGTCCTAGTGGGTGTCCATTTGGTTTATTATGGCTAAGGGAAATTGGCAAAGGCAATGGAAAAGGATTTAGAAAGACAAAGTGACATTAATTGGTATTTTATTTATGAAAATAAATGAAATTAGGAGAAAAGGAAGGTGAAAGGTCACATGTTACATGTGAGGAGGAAAATGAAGGAAAATAATGGAAAATGAAGAAAATAGAGGCCTCATTGATAAAAAGGCTTCTGAGGATCAGTTCACAACCTTTTGTTAGTTCAGTTTTGGAGCTCTCTCTCTATTCTCTCTCCCTCATACTCTTGGACACTTAGAGTATTCTTGGAGCATTCTAGCATTGGGGAAAGAAGGCTATAACAACCCTCGTAAAAATCCATGTAAATATAAAAATAAGACGACGGTCATGGGACACGTCCTCCAAGGTTAATGGTGGGAAAAAAATCCTAGTGGGTGTTCATTTCGATTATTATGGCTAAAGGAAATTGGCAAAGGTAACGACTAAGGCTTTGGAAAGGAAAAATGGCTTTTCTGGCACATTTTTTCATGAAAATAATGGAAATTAGGAGAAAAGGAAGGTGAAAGGTCGCAGGTTGCATGTGAGGAGGAAAAGGAAGGAAAATAATGGAGAATTAAGAAAATAGAGTCCTCATTGATAAAAAAAGGCTTCTGAGGATCAGTTGGAAAGATTTTCCTTAGCATTGGAGCAAGGAAGGGAAAAACAAGCAAAGGAAGGAGCAAGAAAGGAAGAGCATGATCAAGTAGCTACAACAAGATTCTTTGCAGGTATTGATTTTTGTGTGTGATCTCATTGCTAGATTTGGCATGCATGGTATTGCATGTGGTTCTTTATTGTTATGGCATGGGTTTTTCTAGGTGTGACAGTGTTTTCAACCTAGCCTTGCCATTTCTCGATGGCCATGATGTGATGGGGTTCTCATGTTTTGGTTGAGCTTTATTACCAAATGGATTCAAAGATGAGTGAGGTGGATCTCCGAAAGGAAGAACACATCGTCTAGTGATCCATGAACCATACTGTGGATTGTGGTAAATCCATTGGCCTAGTGACCCCTGAACCAAACTGTAGGTTGTGGTAAAGCCAGTTATTGTGCACCTCGGTGAGCTTATGAATCCTCAACAAGTGAATGGTGGGATATACTGTAAAGCCTAGAGGTGGGTGTTCTCTGTTAGGCCTAGTAATCTCAAGATGGGATATGTGGTAAGGTCTCGGGAGCAGGTCCTAGTTTTAGGGCCTAGTGATCCAGTGTGGATTGCAGTAAAGCCTGAGAGACTAGGAGACAATAAAATTCCTCACGGTGTAGGTGGAGAAATACAGTGGCATCTGTTGTAGCATCCATCATCATTTAAATTTCATTTTCAATTTTATCACAAAAGATAAAAAGTCAAATATTATGTTCTAGAAACAAAATTAAAGGAGAATGTGAAAGTCTGAAAGTAGTGATTTGTTTTATATTATTGATAGCTTTCAAATCTAATATAAAGTGGGGCCCCGACCCATATTAAAATTTGAGTGGTATCACAAGATTTAAGTAAGTGTGGGTTCGAGAAGCAGGTAAAGTGCTCTACGAGGGAGCAACGAGCACGAGTTATAGATCAGGCTCAACCCCTACAATTGACCATGACATCAAGGTGTTTGACCGACATCTACATCCTGAGATTGCTGTAGGGGTGCAAGCCCGATGAACATCCCGTACACTCCCTACCCCCGCAGTGGGCGACCCCCATCACCCCACTCCATCTCTTCTTCTCCACATCATCTTCCACCCTCATTCATTACCATCCACCTCATTCATCATACCCTATCACCTCATCTTCCACTCCATTAATTTGTTACATTAATTACAGGTTTTACCCCCCTTTGAATATTATATGTATAAAAGACAAGCAAAACCTCGTTGTATTAGTATTTTTTTTAGTACTAAGAAACCTTATAGCTATTTTAGTCAATACGAGTTAGCAACCATCTTGGCAACTGTCATCATCAACTGTCACCAACAAACAGTCACCATGGCCAAACATGATTACTGCTGAGAAGAAGATAAAGGAGATAAAGGAAGCAGTTTCAAAGTTTAACATCTTGTTTGATAAAAGGGTTAGGGCTAGACTTCCTTCTTGCTGGGATCTACAGGGAAACTTGCTGCCATGGAAAACATATGAGACTTTGCTGGTTGAGGCAAAAAATAAAGTTGATAACACTCATGAAAAGATAGTAGTATTAAAAGGAGCCATCATTGTGAACTACTTGAACAAAGATTTTAAGCTTCTTTGGATGGTGAAGACTCTATTTACTGACAAGCCTACTTATGGTACGATTACATCTTGCAGAATAACACTTGACAAGTTAGAGGAAGCACCAAAGTCAAATGTACCATTATGGAGAAGGTGCAAGGAATGGATGATAGAGTAGATCAAAGATGCATTAGCAGGACCATCTACCCAAGCCACAGATTCAAACAACGAGCAGCAATCACCAATCATACTCTAATTTCTATTACTTCTGGTTATCTTATTTTCTTGAGAAGAATGTGGTGTCTTTTTCCCTCCAATGTAATATTCTGTAATGACTTTTACTTTAGATAGTTAGAAGGTAGTTAAGTAGTTTGACAGTTTTGGTAGTTACCAACTATCCCATGATGTATAAAAAGAGGCAAATTTATAGAAAAAGTTCTGAATTTTGAAAAACATGGAGACTATGCTATTGTATTCTTGATAAATTGATGATTAATGAAAGAATCAGAAGTTTTCCACACATTGTTGGGTATGATTTTGTAATTTCTCTGTTATGTGTCATCATGTTTCTTCCTTTCTTTAAATATGGTAATGAAGCTGCAGGTCTTTGTTTACTTATGTGAATGAAGTTAAAGTTCCTTAAAAGAGCACTCCTATATTTAAAGTTCCTACCCCTATATTTCTTCTAAGTTACAAATAATAGTTCCTGTCAAATGCAGCATATTATCTTTAACTTCTCAAGGCATTCTTCACACAGCATTCATATTCAGCATCACATGGCATTCTGAGATTTTTATGTCAGCTAATTATTAAGGGTTAAAAGTCAGGTCCTTCAGGCCCTTCATATGAGAATACATTATACAAATAAGTGACATACATAAATAAAATTAATGTCTCAAGCATAATTTCTACATAGCCAGGAAATTGGTTTCTTAAGGGACAACATTAATTGGTGTCATTTCCAAGGATGAAATCAACAACATTGTTCCTGGGTTTTCAATATTTTCCTATGGTTGTTCAGTGAGGAGGGAATATTTGGCTGTATTAAATAGAAAACAATAACTCTGGCTTCAAAGAGGCCTCATACGAGGTCAGATACCTCACAATAGAAAGCTCAAGCCCTTTCAGACCCTAAGAGACTAGTTTCCAAGAGGGTTAGAAAACCAAAAACTCCATTTACACCAAGTCCCACACTGTCTACACCTGGCAGTAGTTCAACACATATTTCATCCAAACATTCACCTTTTATTGACCAAGAACTACCTTTTACATCCGCTTCATTTCAAGAACCCAACTCTCAAGAACAGTCTTTATAGTTTGTTTCTTTCTCACTATTCAAAAATATATTTGCTATAGTTGTTCAACCTAAACCTATAGCTACATTGCCACTTTTTCATACTCCATTTACTCCTCAAACAGGTTCTACCTCTGTTGGTACTCAAGGTTCAGTAAGTTCATTTGCAAACATGGCAACACCTACATTCTTGTTGAATAGATATGCACCTATTCAGTTTCCACAACATTTAAATCCAATGCCTCAAGAATACTTAAAAATCCTTCCTCGTTTCTCAGGGGAGGATGAACAAATAGTAGAGAAGCATATAGCAGTGTTTTGTAATTTTGCAAAAAATCTTAATGTTGAACATATGGATGTTGTTTTAAGACTTTTTGTGCAATCCTTGGATGGTGAAGCAAGAAACTGGTTAAAGGACTTCCTAATAACTCTATTCCTACATGGGAAGAGATGCAGCGCTAGTTCACCCAGAGATGGGGAGAGAAACGAGACCATGGGTATTCACTTACACAGTTTAATGCTAATAAAACGAAATATAATGAAAGTGTTGTTGAGTTCATCAAAAGGTTCAATAAACTTTACAACAATCTTCCAATGGAGATCAATCCCCCTCCTACTGGTGAAAAAATAACTTTTGCAGGGGCATTTGAATCAAATTTTGGGTTCACATTGAGGGAGAGAAGATCCACAATCCTTGATCAAATCCAAACTGATGCTTTAGAAATAGAAGCGAATCTTGTGGCTGCAGGTAAAGCACCAGAGGCATAACCTTACCAAGATGAGGGAAAGGCTAAAGTGGAACCCTCTCAAAATCAAACATTCGAGGATATGAATAATGTGATTAAATTTTTTTGTAGTAAATTGATTAAATTGGATTTGGAGAGTAAGAATTCTCAGAGGAAAGTATAGCAAAACATAAACTTTAATCCTAAATATAGAAGAAAACCTCTGCAACTTTTGCAGAAGGAGAGAAAAGACCAAGATTAGGTTCAAGCAACACTTTACTTAGAGGCAGATCCTGATGAAGTACCAGAGCATTCCAAGGATCATCATGATCATATTTCCACATTGTATGTAGAGATTGTTAGCGCTTGAAATTTCACCTCAGGCTGAGAAAGGTAAACCTCAAGGCAACATCAAACCATTTAGCCTTGTAGCTAGCCCTACGGGGCAGGAGAAGGCTCTCTCCGGTCTATCTCTGTAAAATATTCAATGGATGAGATGACCAACAAGGTAACACTGATATTAGGCTAGTAAACTGATTAAAGAGTTTGATTTGGGGTTTTTTGGGTTTTTGGTGGCAAATTGAGGAGAGGGCAATTTCGGGTGCGGGGATTGGACACAGTTTCTGCAGGGGGTTCCTTGGGGCGAGGTAGGAGACAGTGTTGATGCCTTTAACTGAGGTGGATGGTCAGGAATGAAAGATGAAGAGCTAAAGAGAGCAAACAATAACTTTGAATTCTCTTCAGACAGAAGAAAACATTGAAATTAAACAAACTTAAAAGCAGAGCATGGCAGGCATGAATTCTTACTTTATCACTTCATTTGTTTAATGTGCAGAAGTAAAAGAAAGGAAATGAATCACATAACAAGCTTACAAGTACATTTAGAAACACACCATCAACACATGAGTCCACAAGAATCCCAAAGAGGACTGCAAAACCCTGGTCTTCCTTATCCAAAAATTGCAGAGATACAGTGAATAATACAATGATAGCTTCTCCCTCAAGAGTCCAACCATGAAAATGAGCAAAAAAGTACATAATATAGATGATCTAACCTCTTTCCCTGCCTCCATGGGTCGAGCTCACTATCCTAGGAGCTGTTTCAACCACTTCTAAACTAAGCACTACAAATTAGGCAGTCAAAACAACTTGCCTCTATAAACTTGGAAACCAATTCATTCACTTAATATTTACCCTTTTCATGAATGAATGTTCTAGAAGTGTTACATAAGAGTAAAAGTGTCTAAAAATTACAATAATTACATCAAAGAGGATCACAATTCATCCCAAAAAGTCAAACTGATTCAAATCTACGTTTTCTGAGCTGTATAGTGCATTTTTGAAAAAATCTGCTTGACGGGTCGCGCACCCCTGCCTGACGGGTCGCACGCCTTTGGAGCCATGTTTGGGGCACTTGCAGGTGTCCAAATTGAGAAAACGTGGGCTTGGTGGAAAGTTCCGTGAGTCTACTTTCCAACCCAACTGGAATTTTGGAATTTGGTGGTCATTTGCCCTGTCAAAACTTAATTCTCCCAAGACTGGTTTCTGCAACTCAAAAAAGGGCCAGAAAGTCATTTTTTGGTAGTTTTTTGACCTTTTGGGGGACCAAAACTGCACAAAATCTCAAGTCCATCCATGGGCATATGTAAATTTGCATGACAAATCTAGAAATGCTGAGTTTTTGACAAATGGAGTTGCCATGATGAAGGGTCGCGCGGGGGGTGAGACCCGTTAATGGACAAAACCTGTAAATTGCCTGAAAAAACCAAAATTGACCCAAAATGCTCAAAATTTCTTGGGATTTGTGCTGTAGCTAGGCTATTTAGTGCCTTGGTCCTTCAGTGAAGCCTCGACCAAGATGTGGAGGGGATCGGGCCTCTTTCTCCGTTTTAGTGCCTTCGTCAACCGCCTTTGAAGCACCTTCATCTTCGCCTTGCACACGTGCATTCTCGCCCAATAATGGTTCTTCATCTTTCGGAGCAAGCTCAACTTCTAGTGTTGACTCACGATCATCACTTTGCTCATAGTCAGTTTCGGTTTCTGACATGGTTTCAGGGGCAAAGTGACTGAAATGTACTGCTGCTTCTGCTTTGTAAACTGCTGATCTATATGTTATTTCAAGGGGACCACGAGCACGAGGGGAATGTTAGGGGAGGGATACTTTTAAAGGGAAAATGGGAATAAATATATAAAACAGGGATTTTAGGGAAAAAACATTGCAAAATCATTGCATATGCATCATTATATATATTTGTTTACATGGGTATAATGAGAGGTAGGGTTAGGGCTTGATTTTTTATTTCTTAGGGAAGAGGGGTAGGGTTTAGGGCTTTTCACCAATTTTGCAAGGGAAATTTACATAGGAAGACAAGGAAAAAGAAATGGGACATGGGGAAAAAATGATTACAAAGGAATACCTTAAAACAGCATAAAACCTTAGCCACTTTTACAATTTCCAACTACAGCAACATGGAGCTTTTCTCTTGCACATGGAGATCTTTAAAACATGTATTCATGATGTCTTTTACCATAACAAGCAGCAATTTGTAAGTTGGAGGGCCTACCTTAGGCAATTTAGCGATTTGTTGGCTCCTTGGATGAATTTACAGGCAATTTTCTAAGGAGGGCGTTGACGGGTCGCGCGCCTCACCCAATGGATCGCGCGCCTCTGACGGGTCACGCCCGTTATAAATTTACACTGCTGGAATGGCGCTGACGGGTCGCGCGCCTCTGACGGGTCACGCGCCTGGTCTGACGGGTCGCGCGCCTGTCAAGCTCACAAATCTCTCCCAATCTCTCTTGCAGGCACTTGCTCAATGACTTAGATGCACAATGAAGCTCGATGGAGGGAGATTGGGGCTTTTATAACCTTATTTGAATTAATTTCATGCCCAAACCCACTTTATAATGTTTTTCCTTGACACTTTATAAACTTAACTTTTTCTTGGTTTCCTTTGTCCTGACATTGACTGATTTGATGCTTTTCTTTGACACTTTTTTGCAGGGATATCATCTAAGGGATCTTGGCAAGGGAGCCAGGGTTACATGCTGTCCTTTGAAGCCTTTTCAAATTTTACCATTTTTTTTACAAAATTTTGAAAAATGACCTTGGCTTTAAAAACAGGGTTTTTAAAGCCAAGGTGAAATTTAACTGTACAAGATAGAAATTTTCGAAGAAACACTTTGAAAATCATCCCTCTGGCTTGCTGAGCACTTACTGACCTTCAGAGACATGACCTTGAAGACAATCTTGACCAAAACCCTAGACCTAGAATTTGACTTCAAGACAAGACAAGTAAGCTCCAAAAGAGTTTAAGGACTGAAACAACTTTGATCCAGCAATGCCAAGAGGGGGACAAAGACACCAGCTCCTCCATCAGGGTTATGGCATGCCTAACGGGATGCAAAAATTGACACTGATGAGACACCTACCTATGCAAATGCAAAGAGTTTTGATCGCTGATGGAGGGCTTAAGACCGACTCTAACAGAGATGAAGATGAACTAGGTGTTGAGGGAAAAGAATATACTGAACTAGATGCCATTTATGATGAGAATGAAATTGATGAGCATTGGAAGCAGTTTACTGATTTTATTCAAGTAGAATTAGATAATAAATATGACTTGAGATCAAGAAAAATATCTAGAATTCAAGAAAATGAAGGTGAGCAGCAAGTTCCATCTCCCCTACAAAAGGCGACTCCCCACGAACCACAGCCTACAAAACAATTAAATAAAGGAAAGAAACAGCAGAATACAAATAGCAAATCTCAAATACTTCAAGGTGAGTCTTCTCAAGATAAAAGTGATAAAATTCCTTTAGAAAAAATTGTTTCCATTCCACAAGAGATTTCAGTGATGAAGAAAAGTGAAGATGAAAATGAAAGGAATACTAAACAAGTCCATGTGTTTAGTCTCACTAAAGAGTTATAAAAAATCAGAATTTAGGTGCCCCTCACAGAGTTGGTCAAAACACCAGTTTATCAAAGACAGATTACTAAGTTTATCAACTTATCTCAGAATGTGAATCTAAATGACACTATGACTCTGCAAGAAGATAAACCAGTAGTGGTTTTTGGTCCACATGTGGAGGAGGTAGATTCTTCAACACTTCCTTTCTACATTTCTTTATTGATTCATGATTTCCTCTTGCATAATTGTATGTTTGATTCAGGAGCTTCACATAACCTTATGCCACTATCAATAATGAAACAACTAAACCTACAAGTTAGTAAATCTTACAGATACCTTTATTCTTTTGATTCAAATAAAGTCAAGTGTCTCGGGGTCATTAAAGATATGGCGGTGTCATTAGCCCAGATCCCAGCTAGAATCTTGGTAATGGATGTAGTGGTAGCAGATATCCTTGCTAGGTTTGGAATGTTGCTATCTAGGTCATGGGGAGATAAATTGGGTGGTGTTTTGAAATTGGATTTTACTTATGCTATTCTACCAATTTTTGGTGGAGAAGAAATAAGGTTGTACATAGAAACAATATTTGTTAAAACAATCACAAAGAACAAAGTAATTCACCTTTGTATAGCCAAGAAAAAGATGACTTTTCTTGCTTCATGCTACATTACAATGCAGAGTTGGCTGAAGATAACCAGAGGCAACTTACTTCATCCTATGTAAATAGAGAGCTGCAAATAGAAGGGGTGTGGAAGTGCTTCTTTAGTGGAGCCTATTCTAAAGAAGGAACAAGTGCTAGTTTCCTTTTAATTACACCTGGAGGTAATATGATCCCATTTTCTTTTAAATTGGAGTTTGAAGCAACTAATAATGTGGTAGAATATGAATCCTTGATCATTGCTCTGCAAACAACAAAACAAATGGGAGTCCAGTCAATTTCTGTTTTTGGAGATTCAGAGCTGATTATAAAGAAAATTAAGAACCATTATCAAACAAAACACCCTAGGCTCAGGGCATATAGAAATGAAGTGTGGGATTTAGTTGAGAATTTCTTTGAGGCTTCCAACATGCAGTTAATTCCAAGAGATGGGAACATATTAGTAGACTCCTTGGCTATGGCTTCCAGTACTTTTAGGCCTCCTATAAATCCAAAGCTAAGATATGAGATTGAAATGAGGGAAAGGCCTTCTGTTCTAGATAATACAAAACACTGGCAGGTTTTTGAGGATGATCAATAGATTAAGGAATTCTTGACTATGATTGAAGATTTTCAGGGCACTAAGATTGATCAAGATGGAGATGAAATAACAGAAGGTGCAGAAGTAAGTGGTTTTAAAAATTCCATAGTTAATCAAAAAATTATTCAATTGAAAGATAATATTCTGCCAAGGGGACTTGTCCCTCTTGAAATACTTTTTAACTCCAATGATGTAGTTATTAGTTCAGAGAAAATTCCATAGGATGAGTAGATTCAAGATCAGAATATTGGAACCCAGAAGGAGCCCAAGTTAGTCAATTGTTTAACAGAGTTCCACTTAATTATAAGGAGAGATATATTGAGCTTTTCAAAGAGTACACTGATGTTTTTGCTTGGTCCTATGAGGATCTTAAGACATATGATGTAAGCATTATTCAACACAAGATTCCCTTGAAAGAAGGGATTAAACCATTTAAGCAAAAACTCAGGCAGATCAATCCTTTGCTTTTACCATTAATTGAGAAAGAAGTCAAAAAGCTTCTTGATGCCAAGATAATAGTTCCACTCTGATACTCTGACTGGGTGGCTAATTTAGTACTTGTAAGGAAGAAAAATGGAGAAATAAGGTTATGTGTGGATTTTAGAAATCTAAATAGGGCTTCCTTAAAAGATAACTATCCATTACCTAAAATGGATCATGTGCTACAGAAGGTAACTAGATCATTCAAAATGTCAATGCTGGATGGGTTCTCTGGGTATAACTAGGTCGCTGTTGATAAAGAGGATAAAAAAAAGACTACATTCCCAACTCCTTGGGGAACCTTCATGTATGCTCGAATGCCTTTTGGGTTGATGAATGCAGGTGTAAAATTTTAGAGGGCTATGGACATTGCATTTGTGGGTGATAAGTTTGTAGTGATATACTTCGATGACATCATTGTTTTCTCTAAGTTAGATGAGGAGCGTCTAGACCATCTTAAAAAGAATTTTGAGAAATGTAGAAAATTTGGGCTTTCTTTGAATCCTAAGAAGTCTATTTTTGCTCTAGAAGAAGGCAAACTGCTGGGGCACATTGTTTCTAGAGGTGGAGTGAAGATAGATCCAACAAATGTGCAAGTTGTGTAGAAAATACCCCTGCCCAGGAGTAAGAAAGACATTCAAAAATTTATGGGAAAAATAATTTTTCTAAGGAGGCTTGTGTCCAACTATGTTGAAATTGTAAAAGAGATTACCAATATGTTGAAGAAGGAAAATGAAGTACATTGGACCAAGGAAGCTATAGAGCCATTCTCCAAGATCAAAGAAGCATTACAAGCAGCTGTAGTTATAATTAGCCCTGATTATCAAAAGCCGTTTCAAATTTTTTCATTTGCATCACTTAATTCAATAGTTGTTGTTTTGTTATAGAAAAATGATGAAGGAAAAGAGCAACCAGTTGCTTTCTTTAGCAAGATTCTCAAAGATGTTGAACTCAAATACAATATCCTTGAAAAACAGGTATATGCTTTGGTAAAAGCCCTAAAGGCCTTCAGGACTTATGTACTACAGTCACAGATCATTGCATATGTGCCAAATACTGCAGTAAAGGATGTCTTAGTCCAGAGTGATGTGGAAGGAAAAAGAGGAAAATGGATAACTAAGATCCAAGAGTATGACCTATAAAATTATAATATAATAATATACATATAAACAAAAAAAACATAAATATTACACAAATATAAACATATAAATAGATATAAAAAATAACATAAAACAAAATAATATATAAATAAATAATAATAAGATATATATATATATATATATATATATATAATTTTTTTATATATATTTATTATTTGTTATTATTATTATTTATTATATTATATTTTATAATAATGTAAGATACAAACAATATTATTAATCATAAATTATAAATACAATACATAATATAACAAATATAATATAAAATAAATACCTAATATATAAATATATATACCAAACATATATAATAAATATATAACACACACATATATATATATATATATATAATAATTAAAAATAAAAATATAATAATATTAACAATATATAATAATAATATATATAACATATAAATAAATATAATAAAATAATAAATATTAATATAACAAAAAAATAATAAATAATATATAAAATATATATTAAAATACACATAAATATAATAAAAAACAATAAATATATAAAATATAATATAAATAACATTATAATATACAATAAATAATAATCAATAAATATATATAAAACAAAATATAATAAACATATATAAACACAAATAATATAATTAACATTAAATAGATAAAAATAATAATGAACATATAGGTCAATATATACATAAAACATTTAAAAAAAAAAAAACATCTATATAATATATAAACAATATATATAAAAAACATATAATAATATATATAAAAAATAAATAATAATACAAAATTAATAACACATATAAATATACATAACAACAATACACAAATATAATATATATAAACATATCAAAAATACAAAAATAACATAATAATAATACAATATAAAAAATTAAAAATAAAACATAATAAAATACAAAATTTAAATAAATATATATATAAAATATAAAAAATATATAATATAAAAACAAATATATAATATATATAAAATAAATTAACATATATATATACATAATAAAATATATAAAATATAATATAATAAATAATAATAACAAATAATAAACATATATAAAATATAAAATATATAATGAATTATATAGAAAAAAATAATATATTATGTATCAATACAAATAAATAAATAAATAAATAAATAAATATATATATATATATATATATATATATATAATATATAAATACAAATAAATATAATAATATAACATTATATATATATATATATATATAAACAAACATACACTATAATAATATATATAACAATAAATATATATAAATAATAAAAATAATTATAAATATACATATATATGTGATGATGATGGTGGTGGTGGTTAACGTCCATTGAGACCAAACTTTGGTCTATCGAACCTAAAGAAACAAATTATTTAGTTTGATTTAAAATTTTATTCCTATGCTCAAAAAACTTGGAGAGAAGCCTCCGGAGCTCACTATAATTTTGATATTGTAAAAGGCTAGGAAGGTCAGTATTGCAACAAAGATTATGAAACTGAGATCTAATGTGGTTGTACGCGGGGCACTCTAAGAGGAAGTGGTTTTCATCCTCAATGTTCCTATTCTCACAAATATGGCAAATCCTTTCCATCCATGGCGTTTTAGGAACTGCCCAACGACCTGTTTCACTATGGAGCTCATGAGAGTTCGTTCTAATCTTTGCTATATTAATTTTCTTCTTTGAGCTAGTTAAAATAGAGAGATACTTTTGATCTTCTAGGATGGGGTTGATGACCTTCTTATAATAACTTAATTTTCTTTTAGCCGCTAAATCTTCCTCACACCAAATTTTTCTTTGAACTTAGAAGTAACAATATTTTTAATGTTATCAATGTTTTGCAATGCATCGTTCTCGTTGATCTTCCAATAGTTTAACCAAGCCCTCGTGTCTTTATACCACCCCCTTTTGAGCCTTAGGTGGTTTTGGTTGGAATTTAAAGCTAGCTTAGGAAGTCTATGATCTCCTAGATATATATAAACTATAAATATATAAAAAATAACAGATACCAAATATACATATATACATATAATTATATAATAACAATATATATAAAATTATAAAAAATATAACATACAAAACAAAATAATAAAATGTATAAATATTCATCTATATAATAATAAAGATATAAATCTAAAAAATATAATATATTTAATAATACATGATACATGACAATATATAAAAATCAAAATATACATATAATAAATGATATATATATAATAAATATAATAACAAAATATAATATAACACATAATATATAATATACATAAATATAAACAAACATAATAAAATATAAAAATAACAAATATAATAAATAAATACATATATAATATCATATACAAATATTTGTAATACACATGAAATTAAATTATGATAAATATATACATATATCAATATATATAATAATAAAAATTTAAAAATAATATAAATTCAAATGAGAATGATAAATATATAATATATAAAAACATATAACTACAATATATATAACATAAAAAAAATATAAAAACAAACGTAAACTACAAACAACCTAATATATAATAAAAATATATATATAAATATAATAAATAATAAAATAACAAAATAAAATACGATATAATAAACAATATATACAAAATAAATATAACATACATAATACATATATAAATAAATACAAATATATATAAAACATATACAACAACATAATAATACATATAAAAAATAAATAAATAAAAAATTAATAAACAATTTATAAAAATATGTAAATGTCGTGAAAATATGATAATATAACATAATAATCAAAATATGAAAACAATATATATACGCATACAATAATATTAAATAATCAATATAATATAACCAAAAAAAACAACTATAATTTAAATAACACATAAAACTAAATATATAATAATATAAATAAATATAAAAGAAAAAACATTAATTTATATGCCAATATATATATATATAATAAATTAACATATATATACATAATAAAATATAACATAATAAATAATAATAATAACACATAATAAATATAATATTAAAAATATATATATAAATATAATATAATTAATAATATATTTAAATATTATTAATTTAACTTACTTGAGCAACTGCAGGAGACAAATGTCAGACCTAGTCAAATTCTCACACTGAGATTACGAGCACAACACGACCTCTTCCTTATGGGTCTTCAAAATGCCATCGCTTTACTTCTCAAGGTTCTCTTGAATTTACAAAACTGTCCTCAGACAGGTAACCCAACAAGCTTCAAATTACTCAAATAAACATGTACATACCACGAGATGCTTCAGAGTATATGAACTCAAAGCCCTTTTAAAAATTACACACACAAAACTCAAGATCTTCAAACACACACGGACTACAAGAGCAAATATCAAGATATCCAAGAGTAGAGAAGCACTCAATGGTTCAGATCTGGGCTTCTTATCCTCTAATCTTTTTATAGCTCTTTACAAATAAGACCTAAGATTCTATCTTATCTAAAATCTGAAATTATTGAGGGTCCTGTCGAATATCTCAGATCCAGACAGTGTCTACCCAATATTCCAGTACAATAATGCAAAAACCTTTTTGTACAATAATTGAAACCTAAGAACTGTTACAAAGAATCAAACACTATTACCATGACCCTTTCAGACTACGGTCTGAATCATAGTCATCTGAAGAGATATCTTTTTGTAAATAAGATTCTTCAATATATTTCAGATAATCATACTCTTGCTCGATGGGGTCTTGGGCATCTTGGTATACATCCAAAAATAAAGTGGCTTTTTCTTTTGTCTCTTTTTCTTTTCCTTTGTGGGATGCCATTGTTATAGCTGAAGCTTTTGATGACTGTCCTATTTCCAACTTTATGCTGTCCTTGAAAGCATGATGACTTTGATAAGGCAATTTGAAGGGATCCTCTTTCTTTCTCCACCTATTGATGTAAGTAGTAGGATTTACTTCAATGTCAAGAAAGGAATCTTTATGAACTATTGCAAATGCTGGTGCTGGTTGTACTGACAATTCGATCTCGTCCAATAATTCCCACTTAAAGATCTTAAACATGTTGGTGGCAGTTTCAATTGTATGTTGTACCCATATTCTGCAACTATTGTTGATGATATCCTTCTCTTGCAAACCTAACTCAAAATTGAATGTTGTACAAATTCTTGTAGATAACAACAAACTGATCAAACATATTGTATCTTCAGTCTAATTATCTGACACTATCCCAATGGTGACTAATGCTTTTTGATTAACGGAGAATTTCAAAACCTTCTTTTCACCTTGCAATGTATTCAACTTTTTTAGGATGTGTATTTCTCAGTTAATTTACCTTTGCTGAAGTCTTTCAACCAATTTGTTATCCTTTGTATTTCTTCCTTATTATCTGCAATCACTGTTGTTTCTGAGAGATCTTTTTCAAATACCTATGCAAAGGGATTTGGGACAATGGCATTTCTGAATTCCATACTCTGATAGTCCCAAGGTGATGAGAATATCTGGATATACTGAAAAGTCCTTTCTATGCATTGGGATGTTCTAATCATATTTTTTTTTGTGCACAATCCTTCTTTTATTTCCTAATCTGCAAAAGGTTAGAAAATTTCATACTGAGGGAAGGTATCAGTATTTTCATAGTTTTCAGTCAACCTTTGTAAGAATGAGGCTTCCATTTCTTCAAATAAATCTGGAATTCTTAATGTGCGCAGGAATTTTCAACATTATCCTTTATATTAATTTCTTCAATATCCAACATCTTTGCACTAGTAAAGATTTCTAATGCAAAATCAATGCTGCCAATTATTTAATAATAATTCAGAATCTACAAAATCCATATCATTGGCTGTGTATACTGGATGGACCATAAATCATCAAGAGTTCTAAAATATACTTTCACCTTCATGTTTGGTAGAGAATAAATTTTTACCAACTCTGGATCTAATCCTAGAAGAGTACCAATATTTTTTGATTGCCATGCCTGGCATCTTTGTATCCATTGGTTTCTTCTTAGTCTAAACCCAACTATCTTCTTGATTTTTGTACAGAGATATTCACAAGATTTTTCTAACATCTTAAATCTATATACAAAAGTAGAAAAATCATCTTGTTTACCAGGTAGTTCAAAAATGTTGTGCTTGACTTCTCCTTTGTTGCTGATCCTGTGAGTTTTGTTCATGTCTCTTGTAAGAGCATCTGCAATATAGTTAGAATTTCCAGGAATCCATTCTACATCAAAATCATATTGCTGAAACCATATTTGCCAAGATAATAACCTTCCTCTTGCCATTTGCCTTGATATCTTTGCTGCCAAAAAATATTTAAAGTTCATTGAATCAGTTCTAATTAAGAACTTTTTTGGAGCAAGATAGAGTTCAAACCTTTGGATACCATTAAATATTGCAAGAGTTTCTTTTTCAACAATGAAGTAATTTTTTTTATTCGGAAAAAATTCTCCTGAGGCATATGCACATAGCTCTTCTTCTTGATTATATTCTTTTCTTTCAAAAATAACTGCAGCCCAAAATTCATCGGAGCCATCTGTTTGTAAAATAAGTAAGCCTTCACCTGGGGGCTGTAATTTAGGAAGATTTTTGCATTCTTCTTTCAGCTTCTTGACTACTTCTATTGCCTAACTTGACCAACCTATTTTCAAATGTTTTTTAATAGGAGCAGTCTTTTCAGATAATCTAGGAATGTACTTATGAATGTAATTTAACACCCCTAAAAAGCGCTGAATCATTTTGGTGTCTTTCAACTCATTAGGAAAATCAGTATGTTTAGTGAGTATGTGAGGTTGCATCTGAATGTGGCCTTCTACCACATGAATTCCAAGAAAATCAATATTCTCTTGAAACATAACTATTTTCTTTTCTAAGAGGACTATCCCATGGTTCTGGACTTCTTTAAGAAAGATTTCTAAATGTGCTAAATGAGTAGCAAGATCAGGACTATGAATCAAGATGTCATCAATGTAAGTAATGATAAATTCATACTTACCAAAAATAAAATCCATTCTTTTTTGAAAGAAAGCAGGGGCATTCTTTAAACCAAAAGGAACAACCTTCCATTGATAGAATCCTACTAGACATGTAAAGGCTGTCTTATGTCGATCTGCTTCTTCGATTTGAATTTGATAGTATCCGGACTTCATGTCAAATTTGCTAAAGTTTTTTCTTTTCTGAATCTTTTGCATTATGACTTCTTGACGGGGCAGAGGATAGTGGAAGCTTTTGGTGATGGCATTTAATGGCTTGTAATTTATTACTATCCTTGCTTTTCCTCTTACTATCTCTGAATGATTTCTTACTAGAAATGCAGAACATGAATAGTGAGAAATACTAGGTTAAAACAACTTTAGATTCAATAGTTCTGCAATTTGTTTCTTGATCTCTTGTTCGTCACCAAGAGTACAAGGAATAAGCTTACCTTTTACTCCATTGCAATGCAAAATGATGATTTCTTGTTTTGGACTTTCTTTTTCCCAAAAATTCTGTGGATCTTCTGAGAACCTTCTAATCAGTCTCTCATATATGTCTTTTTGTTCTTTAGACCATTAAGGATCTACAACTGCCTTTTGTTTTGTCTTGAGAGTCTCTTTTTTCTGCATATCTTTGCAAGACCTCTTGCCAATTTTGAGAATCATTCTCCGGCTTTGTAACTCCTGTTTTTCTTTGACTGTTTTCTTTTCTTGCTTCAGAGTCTTTAGTTTGTAATCTTGGCACAGAGATTGTTTTTTTCTTCAAATTGATGATTACTTTGTCTTCACCTCGTAAAACTAAATTAATAAATGGAATACCAATAAATAGACTAGTTGAGGGATCATAATTTTGAATGGCTGAAATCTTTACAATACTCCCTCCTACTTTCATAGAGATATTATCAACATAGTGAGTGAGATTTACTATACCTCCAATAGTTTCTGAGACAAGTATATTCTGTAATGGCTTCCACATTCCTTTGAACAAAGACGGTTTGACTAGATTGTTGGAACCTCCAGTGTCAATAAAGGCATCAACATCTATCCAACTATTTTTTACTTGTACAGAGACTTGTATATACAACAAATTGTTAGTGTTCACCATTTTCTTTAAAAAACTTTGTTCTGCTTCTGGATCAAACTCTGGAATAGGCATGGAGGAAGATGAAGCAGCAATCTTCTTCTCATAAGGACAAAAAGAGTTAATCTTTGGTAGGGAAGATATAGATTGCTTACCTTTGTCCTTAGTTCTTTCAGGTGACCAATATAATGAAACAAATTCATTTGTCTCTAAACTTTCAGAAGTTTCTGAATCTATTTCAATTTCATCACTATAATGTAGTTCATTTTCTTCTCAGAAATATTCTTCTGAACAGTATGTACAGATGTTCATTTTCTTAGCAAAGTCTGAGCTTTCATTTTCTTCTTCTGTCAAGGAGGCAATAGTTAAAATATATACATCTGATAATTCCTCCTGTAATTCAACAACTGACCAATCATCAAGAAATTCTTCAATATCAACACAAGCTTTCAGTTTATTAGAAGAACTGTTAGGGCATTTCCTGGCAAAATATCCTTCTTGTTTACAGATGAAATAACAATTATTGTTTTTTCTTGGATGTCTCTTTTTTTTAAGAAACGAAAATTTTTTAAAGGTCTTCGAGGATTGGCTACCTTCTTGAGCTTAAATCTACCATATCTCCTAATTTTCTTCTTTTTTCTAAAAGGTGTCCATGGAAGAGAAACACAACAGATATTTGTACTGGGAGTGATATCATGTGCTTGTTTCTGCCAGCAAAGATATTTGACTTTTTCTTGGCATCTAAACAATAGATCTATCCAATAGATCTGATCAATAGATTTGCCCTAGATTTCAAGGTCCTTGGAGATCAAATCTCTAAGATTTCCTGATAGCTTTGATAAGAATGCAACTTTTTGAGTTTAGTCGTTTGAAAGATTAGCTTTATAAACTTTAGCCATAAAATCTTGGCAAAATGTTTCAAGAAACTTTAAATATTTCAATTCCATCCTAGTGAGGTATGTAATGAGTTGTTTCTTTTCTTCTATAGGTTCAGGTACAAATTGTGTTTTCAGCAGTACTTCTAAAGTAGACAAACCTGCGGTCACTACTACTTGTCGTTCTGCTTCTGGAGGTCCTGTCCATCAGTCATATACAATGCTTGCAATCCTTTTCTCTGCTAGGACAAATATGGATACGTTATCTAGCCTTGTAGTAATTTTCATTTGATATAAGGCGCCTATCCATATTCTTATCGACTCTCCTAGATTTGTAGATTTATCAAGATCTAAGATATATCCACTAGAATTAGAAGCAAAAAGATCTTCTTCTATTCTGGGATACTTGTGGACATCTTTGACAAAATTAGCTTTCTGAATTGATGGTAAAATAAGAGATGGGAATTTTGAAGCAGCATTTTGTAATGTGACTATTTCTTCTTTTGATTTTCTGATTTTTTCTGAAACCTGTTCTTCTTTCAAAGGCTTGAACAATGCTTCAGATGTGTTGGCTTCTATTTCTTCTTGGTCCCAAAAATCGGGGGTAGACATATTAATTGTAAACTTTGACCTCTGGGATGCTTTTGCTTTTCTTCTTCTTTCTTTCTTTTACATCCTAGCTTCCTTTTCAGCTCTTTCTTCTTGTTGTTCATTGTGCAAAAGTTTTAGATTGGCCAAAATGAGTTCCTTTTGTTTGCCTAGATCATCTATGGCTTCTTTTTCATAAGAACACCTTGTATTCAGATAGTTGCTTATCTGGTAGACTTGATCTAGATCATTTGGATTTGAGAAATTATGTTCCATAAGGGGTGCACAATCAGCATGAGTAGGAGGTTGCCTAGATGAGGATGATGTAGTATAGAACTTGGTCTTTGGAGGCCATTTTCCTCCTTTTACATATCGGCAATTTGCAAATTTCCACTCCTCAACAAGGGAAAATTGAGAACCGGAAATCCTAAACTTAAAGGCTTGATGACAAAAAAACAATCAAAATCTACCTTCTTGGGCTGATGACAAAAAACAAGACATAAAAACAATATGTGTGTCTGTACAAGATGGACAAGTCAGAATTATACAAGAAAAACCTTCTGTTCCACGTCCTATAGTCCATCCAAGAAGACATGCTTTACCAATTCCATGTCTTGAAGAAGCCTCATCACAAGCAGCCAGTACCTCTAGTCAACCAGACCTATCTCCCAATGAGTTGTACATACCAGAAGTTAAACCTTTTTTGCAGTCAATAAAATGTTTAGGATTTCTAGTTCTCAATTTTCCCCTGTCGAGGAGTGGCAATTTGCAAATCGTCGATATGTAAAAGGAGGAAAATGGCCTCCAAAGACCAAGTTCTATACTACATCATCCTCATCTAGGCAACCTCCTACTCATGCTGATTGTGCACCCCTTATTGAACATAATTCCTCGAATCCAAATTATCTAGATCAAGTCTACCAGATAAGCAACTATCTGACTACATGGTGTTCTTATGCAAAAGAAGCCATAGATGATCTAGGCAAACAAAACGAACTCATTTTGGCCAATCTAAAACCTTTTCACGATGAACAACAAGAAGAAAGCGCTGAAAAGGAAGCCAGGATGCAAAAGAAAGAAAGAAGAATAAAATTAGGAGCATCCCAGAGTTCAAAGTTTACAATTGATATGTCTACCCCCGATTTTTGGGACCAAGAAGAAACAGAAGCCAGCACATCTGAAACATCATTCAAGCCTTTGAAAGAAGAATAGGTTTCAGAAAAAACCAGAAAATTGAAAGTAGAAATAGTCACATTACAAAATGTTGCTTCAAAATTCAGATGAGGAGCATCTGGACCATCTTAAAAATAATTTTAAGAAATGTAGAAAATTTGGACTTTCTTTGAATCCTAAGAAGTCCATTTTTGCTCTAGAAGAAGGCAAACTGCTGGGGCACATTGTTTCTAGAGGTGGAGTGAAGATAGATCCAGCAAGTGTGTAAGTTGTGCAGAAAATACCCCTGCCCAGGAGTAAGGAAGACATTCAAAAATTTCTGGGAAAAATAAATTTTCTAAGGAGGTTTGTGTCCAATTATGCTGAAATTGTAAAAGAGATTACCAATATGTTGAAGAAGGAAAATGAAGTACATTGGACCAAGGAAGCTAGAGAGTCATTCTCCAGGATCAAAGAAGCATTACAAACAGCTCCAATTTTAATTAGCCCTGATTATCAAAAGCCCTTTCAAATTTTTTCATTTGCATCACTTAATTCAATAATTGTTGTTTTTTTATAGAAAAATGATGAAGGAAAAGAGTAGGGAGTTGCTTTCTTTAGCAAGATTCTCAGAGATGCTGAACTCAAATACAATATCCTTGAAAAACGGGTATATGCTTTGGTAAAAGCCCTAAAGGCCTTCAAGACTTATGTACTACAGTGACAGATCATTGCATATGTGCCAAATGCTGCAATAAAGGATGTTTTAGTCCAGAGTGATGCGGAAGGAAAAAGAGGAAAATGGATAGCTAAGATCCAAGAGTATGACCTATAAAATTCTAATATAATAATATACATATAAACAAAAAAACATAAATATTACATAAATATAAACATATAAACAGATATAAAAAAATAACATAAAACAAAATAATAAATAAATACATAAAAATAATATATATATATATATATAGCTTAAACAATATAATATTAATATATATATATATATATATATATAATTAAATAAAATATAAAATATATAGACAATAACATATATATAATCATATATATATAGATAGAGATAGATATATATTATATTTAAATATTTTTTATATATTTTTTATTATATTTTGTTTTATGTATTGTGAATATATATATATATATATATATATATATATATATATATATAAAATTTAATTTAATTTGTTATAATGTTATATGTTTATATATATATAGTATTTTTTATATTTATTATTTATTATTTTATATGTGTTATTTTGTTATGTTATGCCTATAATATGTTTTTTATTTATTAGTGTGTTTTTTAAATTTTATGTTAATGTATATGTATATTTAATTATATAACAATTTTATATTTATTTTATGTTTCATATTTTGTATTTATATTATTTTTATTTTAAATAGTTGTTATATTTATATATATATATGATTATTGTATTTATTTGTATTATATTTATTTAATTTTTATATATATTATATATTTATTATATATTAAATTTATTGTATGTATGTTATTTTTATTTTATAATCATGTGTATATATTGATATATTGTTATTTTATCGTTTATTAATATATATTAGTGATTGTTTTTTATTTTATATTTAAATATGTTATTAATTATTTTTTATTTATATATATTTTTTATTATATATTTTATATATAATATATATTTGTTATTAGTTATTATTATTATTTATTATATTATATTTTATAATAATTTAACATACATACAATATTATTAATCATAAATTATAAATACAATATATAATATAACAAATATACTATAAAATAAATACCTAATATATAAATATATATACCAAACATATATAATTAATATATATAATAAATATAACACATATATATTGTAATGTCCCTAGGAAAACTGTAAATATTTTAATTATTGTTGTAAGAAAACAAACTGGACAATATTGTTATTCTCTGTTTAGTTGAATAATATATTATTAATTTTCTGAAGCAAGGAAATGGTTGAGTGATAACAGATTTTAAAGCTTCTCATGTAAGAAGTGAAAAAAGGCAGTTGCCAAGAATACCCTAACTGCCTCCCCTAACTGGAAACACCCCAAGGGAAAAAGGGGTGAGGGGAGGAAAAACCGTGTTGTTGGGATAGACAGGAAGGGGAAAAATTCAGAGTCTGGTGATGACCAAATAGCATTAGCATAGAGTGCATCAAATTTAGCTAAAGACAGCAGTCTCGCAGCAGGCTTGGGGGGAGATTTGGTCTTGAAGAGGAATCTCAAGGTCGGGTGGTTGACAAGTGAGAACAATGGAAAGGTAAATAATGTCTATTGGAAATTATTAGTTTGAAGAACAGGTAAGCAGTACTGTTGAAATTAATTTCTATGAACCCATTGGGTTGACTTAGACAATGATTAATGACATAGAGGGAGCAGGCTCCCACACTAATATTTATTTTGGAAATATGGTAGCAGCAGGGTTTTGATTTCCATAGTATGTTAAATATTCTTTTATGTATAATAGTTAATAATCTTGGGGGTACCCTAGAATGATCTGGACTGTAAAGAACATTTCAAACTACAAGCTTAATGGAAGCAAGTGAATAACTAACCAGATAGGTTGCGACAGACAATCTAGTAAAACTGTAAACCGGAAACTGCAAGTGGTTGCATGATGCTAAAGGTCCAGCGAAAAGTTCTGGAAAACAGCTGAGTGATTTTTAAGTAATACTGTGTGAGTGGTTTTGTGTATTTAAATGCAACCATAATTTAACCTACAGAGTTGTTAGTAAAATTTTCTTTAATCTAAGGTAATTTTGAGCATTTTAAGAACCTATGTATATATGCCTCTAAATCTCAGGCAAAGTTCCGAAATAGGTAAATGAAAATCCCATAGATATATACATACAGACCAGAATTAGAAGGATAACTACCGAAAATGATAGCTTAAACAGTAGGAAGTATTTCCTTCAGCAAGAGTGAAATTTTTGAATGTGCAGCTATTGGAAAGAAAGAAACATGATTCCCATCTAAATTTGACTAGGTAAATTTCCAAGGCTGTAGCCTGAAGCAATAAATACAGGCCAAGAACTACTGAGACTTAGAACCCGAAATGTGAAACTATATATCCAATGCAGAGATATAAGACACTGCGAGACTAAAACAGCAACATAGTAACTTTCTTTAAAAGTTCAGGGTTTGAGCCCAAAGGCGACCTTGATCCCATGGAAATATTCACATATTTAAACATATTCCTCATTAGGAAAAACAGCTAGTAAAATAGTTAACGAGTAAATATGAAGTAAAGGGCATTCACACCATGCAAAAAATCTAACAGAACTACACATAGACGGAATGATAATATTTCCGGAAAACCCATAAATGTTCCAATCAAAACAGGAAATTGTTGTACAAACATTATAGGAAAATCGTGCTTTTACAATCATATGACAGAAGAACAATAACACAAAGTACATCTGAGGGAAACATTGAAACTATATAAATATTTATGGTTTGAAGCTATGTAGCAAAACATTAAGGGAAATTAAAAGTCCACGGTAACCTCATGCAAGCCATAACTAGTCTTGCTTTAATAAAGACAACCCAGAAATCGGTGCAGCCTCAAATGTTCTCAAACCATGCATGCATCGTAACGCTTAAATAATTACATTTTAACCAAAAAGAATGGAACCCAACATGGGGATTAACATGGAGCGTTGTGCACAACTTGACTCAGGAAGTCCCCTATGACATCAGAGCTAACAAGTATGCCAACACTTCAAGGTAATACACCCTCAGGCAGAGAGAACATGCTATTCGAACAAAAGCCAGACAAGGAGTCATTCGAGCTTACCCGGGAAGCCATTAAGAGCTCAAGCCCAGTATGGGTGGGGGAAAATTCCTTCAAAATGTATCTCAAAGGCACGGCTCCATCCTTTTGCCAAACTTGCAGAAGGCAGCAAGAACAGAGGAATTAATATAGCAACCTTGTAACATTTCCTGAGTTTAACTGTAAAAGAAATCATCAGCTGCAAACCTCCTCACCTGGGCAACTGTAAAGAGAATTTCGAACATGAGTACGAACCCCTCGACCTTGACTCGGGACGAACTAGCTGCATCGAGAGACATGGTTGCAGAACAAGCCAACCACCAAGGAAGGAGAGCAGATCTTAGTGCGAAGAAGGAAAGGGAAAAATGAACTGTAAAGCCTAACCAAGGAGATGGTATAACTCTCCGATCTGCACAGAGTCGTTGGATCATGGTCTGGCGATCTCCACCGTGGATGCAGCGAAGGATCCCAAGAGACACTGACAGCTCTGCAGTGCGCATTAATACAACATGACAGGTAGTGTAAATGCCAAGCAAACCCAAGGTGCATTGAGCTCGAGGTGAGCTTAGGTGTCCGAGCTGGAGGGATGAGTCAATTAATTCAAGACACGTTAAGGGACTGTCCAACATAATATGGAAATCAGTATCATAGCAAACCATTAAATTGTGATTGAACTCTTTGATTTATGGTTGAACTCATTGCTGTAATAACCGGATGGGTTGATGACCCTAGTTTGGTTCACGCTTTAATTAGTTTACATTTTAACAGTGTTTAATGAAGGTATATATATGTGTGTTTATTCGTGTTAAATAGTTTTTTTTTTATTTGTAAATGGGGATATGACATGTAGTATCAGAGCGAGGTTGCAAAACTGTGACCTCTAGTAAATGAATTGTGCAATAGTTGCTGTTTCTTTTAGGTCTTTAACTGTTAATGATCTATTAATGTGTGAAGAACAGAGGAACCAGAACAACAACAGTTATAAGAGGATCAGACAGTGAACTACACAGAACCATGGCAGGCCTAGGACCCGCAGCATTCCCTGAACATAATCCTGAGATATGGGTGCAGTTAGGAGAAGAAGCTCGTAACACAAATCTGACAATACTAGAGACGGTTCAGGAACTAAAGAGAGAAATGGCCCGCCTACGAGAGGATAATGCAAGATTAACCTTGGAACAGGAGAAAATCATGAAGAGTCTGTCCGATAAGCAGAACCAGCGCCAAACAGCACCCAGTCCTGAACAGGAACGAATGTTTGAGGAACAGGGTTATCACACAGAGCCGAAAGGGATAGTAGGAGGGGAAGAGAATCAAGAGGAGAAGTCAGATAATGCCTCTGAGCACCCAACCTCAAAAAGGCAGCAAATAGAATTGCAACGGGAATTTTGGAAAATAAAACTGCCACTCTTCGATGAAGACCTGGAAGAAGCAGCTGAGGCATGGTTAATTAAAGGGAATAAATATTTTCAATTATATGAGTACGATGTAGGTTTTAACCACATACAAAACTTACCTACATACGAATTCTAAAAAAAAGAAAATAAACAATGCGAGAGCATAACACATAAAACACATATACACAGAGATTTTCCCCTGGAACAGAAAACCGGGACTACCAGCTTGATTTTTCATTATGTTCCTTTCAATGTTACAATACATATTTATACATGTTGAATCATCCAATACCATGGACTGAAAACCATTGCGTCCAATACCATGGATCGAAAAACCATCGCGTCCAAAAAACATGTGCAAAACGCATGCACAAAACCATAGGTGGGTCCGCCCAACCTAACATAGGGTCCAAAACCAAAATTTTTAGGGGCATTGCCCTGGACCCTATAAAGTGGGATTACAGGTACTCCTCAAACCCCCTGTCAACCCCCCCCGGGCTACAAAATTGGCGCAACGAAGGGGGCGCTCCGCCCCCCGGTTTAACTACATGGGCTAGTCGTGGAAAGAATATAACACAACCCAACATGATCACAATCTTAAGGCTCGACTAGCTATCTTCTAACTGCAAGGGAAGGCCACTTTGTGGTGGGAAGAGGTCAAGATTGTACACGGGGTGAGTGAACAAAGTATAACTTGGTAGAAGTTCCAAAAATATTTCAAGGAAAGACATTTGATGGAACAATTTTACGATGAGAAAGCAAGGTAATTTCATGACCTGTAGCTGGGACAGCAAACCATGGACGAGTTCATCGCTAAATTTACCTCTTTGCTTTGATATGTACCCTATATATGTGAGGAAAAGGCCAAGGTACAGTGGTTTGTCAACAATTTACCCGTGGCAATGAGGGAAAGAATTGAGTTCGATAACCCAAAAACAATGGACGAGGTTATATGAAAGGCCAGGATATGCTACCAGCAAAGCAAGCAGAAGGGTGAAATTCCGAGCAGGAAATGGGTTGAAAAGAAAGGTAATAGGATTGTTGTAGGCAATAAAGGGAATCAGAGTAGCGCTGGCAAGGGATTTTCTAAGGGGTAGAACAACAAAAATCTGTCCAAAAACCAAATCAGAATTAAGCCACCATCAGAATAAAAAATCAGCGAGCAATCTGGTAGATTTGATAACGAAGGAATGGCAAGACCCCCAGTACAATGTTGGGGATGTGGGGGGCCACATTATGTTAAAAACTACCCTCATCGTAAAGGCATTGAATAGGTTTCACAAATCCATGAGGCATCAACAGTAGGTGATGTGGCCCGAAGCATACCAAAAATTAATGCTGCCCTCGATGACCATCAGGCGGAATACCAACCGACTATGGTGGAGTTTGAAGGTAAGATTTTTAATCGTACCATATCTATTTTAATTGATCCTGGAGCTACATTAATTTATGTTAGTCCTAAGATTGTGGAGCATTGTAAATTACAGTCCGTTAAATTTAAGAACCCTTGGCTAGTACAGCTGGCCACCGGGGCAAAGAGGCAGGTGTTGGCCAAGGTCAACGACTACCCTCTAGAAATAGCAGGTCAGTATTTAAGGGTAGACCTAAACATACTTCCCCTTGGATCTTATGATGTGTTGATAGGCATGGACTGGTTAGAAAAGCACTGGTCCATTATAAACTGTAAAACGAAAACTATCTGCTACAAGGATGAGCTGGGAAAAATGAAGGAGATGCAAGGCATTCCGAGGCCCGTGCAGGTTCGGCCAATAACCGCTTCTCAGCTGGAAAAATGTATCAAAAAAGGGTGTCAGGTTTATGCTATTCAGGTTGGATATGCCAACTCAAAGGACAAGATAGCCACCTTGGATAGTATTCCTGTTGTTCAGGATTATGCAGATGTATTTCCAGAAGAGATACCCGGGCTGCCACCTAAGAGAGATATAGACTTCACTATTGATTTGATGCCAGGAGCAGCACTAGTGTCTCGAGCTCCTTATCATATGAGCATACCAGAACTTACAGAGCTTAAAATGCAACTACAGGAATTGTTGGATAAAAATTACATCTGCCCCAGTGTGTCGCCTTGGGGAGCCCCTGTGTTGTTTGTCAAAAAGAAGGATGGCACCCTTCAAATGTGCATGGAATATCATCAGTCGAATAAGTTAATAATTAAGAACAAGTACCCTTTACCCCGAATTGACGAACTATTTGACCAAGTAAAAGGGGCAACTATATTTTCAAAAATTGATCTACGATCGGGATATCACCATATCAGAATCAGAGAGGAAGATATTGCCAAAAATGCTTTTAGGACTCGCTATGGTCACTATGAGTTTGTGGTATTACCCTTTGGGTTAACCAATGCTCTTGTGACCTTTATGTGTTTGATGAATAGCATATTTCATCAGTATTTAGATAAATTCCTGTTAATATTTATTGATGATATACTGATATATTCTGGGAATGTGGAGGAGCACAAGGAACATCTTAGACTAGTAATTGGGAACATCAATTGTATGCCAAGTACAGCAAGTGTAATTTCTTTAAGGAACAAATTCAATACTTAGAACATATCATTACTAAGGATGAGATTGCGGTGGATCCCTAAAATATTAAGACCATAATGGAATGGCCAGTGCCAAAGGACGTAGCGGATATCAAATCTTTTATGGGGCTGGCCGATTACTATAGACGATTTGTGGAAGGATTCTCCAGAGTGGCCTACCCTATCACCTCCCTACAGAACAAAGGGAAGGCTTTTAAATGGACCGCAAAATGCCAAAAGAGTTTTGAACAGCTCAAGCATCTGCTCACCACAACGCCTATACTAAGCATAGCAGATCACGCTAAGGACTACGTGGTGTGTACAAATGCGAGTAAGGAAGGGTTAGGAGGAGTATTGATGCAGGAAGGTAAGGTAATCGCCTACGAGTCTAGGAAGTTAAAGGAACATGAGCAGAAATATTCTGCGTATGATTTGGAGCTGGCAGCCGTTATTCACGCCTTAAAGATGTGGCGCCACTACCTGATGGGGAGGAAATTTCTGTTAATGATAGATCATCACAGCCTGACTAATTATTTCAGTCAGCCTACCTTAAATTCCAGACAGGCACGGTGGGTAGATTTCTTAAGCGGTTTTGATTTCGAGATTAAGCATCTAAAAGGAAAGGAGAACCGGGTAGCAGACGCTTTAAGTCGGAAGGCACATTGTCTATATGAAATTGCTTGCAGCAGGGTGCAAACTACATTCGATGACATGATAAAAGGGGTAGCAGAACAAGATTTGAAATATCAGCAAATAAGACAGTAGGTTCAGATTCCAAACAGCAAAGAAAATCAACAAGGGTACACCGTGGATGTTGTTGGCATGCTGAAATATAAAAACAGGTTGTATGTACCCAACCAAATTGACATTAAAAACTTGATTTTAGATGAATTTCACAAAAGACCTTATGCTTCAAAAGCTGATTACTGCACTTTGAAAGGAGTACTATTGGCCTAGAATGAAGAAGGATGCAACAGAGTATTTGACACATTGTCAGGAATGTCAACAAATTAAAGTGGAACACCAGCACCCTATAGGATTATTGCATCCACTACCAATTCCAGAGTGGAAATGGGAAACTATCTCTATGGATTTTATAATGGGATTACCCAAGACAAAAAGAAACAACGATTCCATCATGGTGGTAGTCGACAAATTAAGCAAGTCAACTCATTTTATACCAGTCCAATCCACTTACAAAGCTGTACAGATTGCCCACATTTTTATGCAGAACATTTTCAGGCTGCATGGGCTGCCAAAAACTATAATTTCTGACCGAGATGTGAAATTTACTTCAGCCTTTTGGAAAACACTATTTGAAGGGCTAGGGACTCAATTAAATTTCAGCACAGCTTACCATCCTCAAACAGACGGACAAACCGAATGGGTGAATCAAGTAGTAGAAGACATGTTGAGGTCACATGTAATGCAGCAACCCTCTAAATGGGAAGACTATCTGCACCTGGTCGAATTTGCGTATAACAATGGATATCATACTTCCCTGCAGATGAGCCCATTTGAAGTTCAATACGGCCGGAAATACTGCACACCGTCCAGTTTGGGGGGACCGGAGGACAAGATAATGCTAGGACCCAAAATGTTAAAAGAAATGGAAGAAATGGTCAAGAAGGTTCAATCCAACTTGAAGGTAGCCCAAGATAGGAAAAAGAATTTCGCCGACAAGAAGAGAAGTTTTAAGGAATATCAAGTGGGGGATCATGTGTATGTAAGAATTCGAGCAAAAAGGAGTACGTTACAATGGAGTGGGTGTACCAAGCTAGCACCTTGGTTTTGTGGACCATTTCAGATTTTAGCAAGAGTTGGGCCAGTAGCTTACAAGCTTGCCCTACAGAGCCATATTCGGGTCCACAATGTTTTCCATGTGTCAGTACTAAAGAGATACGTTTATGATCCTAAGCACATAGTCTGGAAAGATATAAAGGTAAATTAAAATCCTAAGTAGGCCAATTAATTATGATGTTAAAGGAAAAACTAACTTTAAATTCTATTGTTTCAGGTCAAACCGGAAGGAGAATTCATGGTCAAGCCGCTGAATATACTCGAATGGAGAGAAGTCATGCTGCGGAAACGAGCCATCACCTAGGTTAAAGTGTAATGGCAGCACTTTGGGCCGAATGAGGCCACCTGGGAGGATGAACAGCTCTTGAAAGAAGCATATCCATAGCTGTTTGAGGCTGAAAAAACATAGGGACGATGTTCGCTTTCAGGGGGAAGATGTAATGTCCCTAGGAAAACAGTAAATATTTTAATTACCATTGTAAGAAAACAAATTGGACAATATTGTTATTCTCTGTTTAGTTGAATAATATATTATTAATTTTCTGAAGTAAGGAAATGGTTGAGTGATAACAGATTTTGTAACTTCTCATGTAAGAAGTGAAAAAAAGGCAGTTGCCAAGAATACCCTAACTGCCTCCCCTAACTGGAAAACACCCCAAGGGAAAAAGGGGTGAGGGGAGGAAAAACCGTGTTGTTGGGACAGACAGGAAGGGGGAAAAATGCTAAGTCTGGTGATGACCAGATAGCATTAGCACAGAGTGCATCAAATTTAGCTAAAGACAGCAGTCTTGCAGCAGGCTTGGGGGGAGATTTGGTCTTGAAGACGAATCTCAAGGTCAGGTGGTTGACAAGCAAGAACAATGGAAAGGTGAATAATGTCCGTTGGAAATTATTAATCTGAAGAACAGGTAAGCAGTACTGTCGAAATTAATTTCTGTGAACCCATTGGGTTGACTTAGACAATGATTAATGACATAGAGGGAGTAGGCTCCCACACTGATATTTATTTTGGAAAAATGGTAGCAGTAGGGTTTTGTTTTCCATAGTATGTTAAATATGCTTTTCTGTATAATAGTTAATAATCTTGGAGGTACCCTAGAATGATCTGGACTGTAAAGAACATTTCAAACCGCAAGCTTAATGGTAGCAAGTGAATAACTAACCAGATAGGTTGCGACAGACAGTCTAGTAAAACTATAAACCAGAAACTGCAAGTGGTTGCATGATGCTAAAGGTCCAGCGAAAAGTTCTAGAAAACAACTGAGTGATTTTTAAGTAATAATGTGTGAGTGGTTCTGTGTATTTAAATGCAACCATAATTTAACCTACAGAGTTGTTAGTAGAATTTTCTTTAATCTAAGGTAATTTTATGCATTTTAAGAACCTACGTATATATGCCTCTAAATCTCAGGCAAAGTTCCGAAATAGGTAAATGAAAATCCCATAGATATATGCATACATACCAGAATCAGAAGGATAACTACCGAAAATGATAGCTTAAACAGTAGGAAGTATTTCCTTCAGTAAGAGCGAAATTTTTGAATGTGTAGCTATTGGAAAGAAAGAAACACGATTCCCATCTAAATTCGACTGGGTAAATTTCCAAGGCCATAGCCTGAAGTAATAAATATATGCCAAGAACTATTGAGACTTAGAACCCGAAACGTGAAACTATATATCCAGCGCAGAGATATAAGACCCTGCGAGACTAAAACAGCAATAGAGTAACTGTCTTTAAAAGTTCAGGGTTTGAGCCTGAAGGCGACCCTGATCCCATGGACATATTCATAAATTTAAAACATATTCCTCATCAGGCAGAACAACTAGTAAAATATTTAACGAGTAAATATGAAGTAAAGGGCATTCACACCGTGCAAAAAATCTAACAGAACTACACACAGATGGAATGATAATATTTCCAGAAAACCCATAAACATTCCAATCAAAACAGGAAATTGTTGTACAAACATTATAGGAAAATCGTGCTTTTACAATCATATGACAGAAGAACGATAATACAAAGTACATCTGAGGGAAACATTGAAATTATATAAATATTTATGGTTTGAAGTTGTGTAGCAAAACATTAAGGGAAATTAAAAGTCCACAGTAACCTCATGCAAGCCATAACTGGTCTTGCCTTAATAAATACAACCTAGAAACCGGTGCGGCCTCAACTATTCTTAAACCATGCATGCACCGTAACGCTTAAATAATTACATTTTAACCAAAAAGAATGGAACCCAACATGGGGATTAACATGGAGCGCTGTGTGCAGCTTGACTCAGGAAGTCCCCTACGACATCAGAGCTAACAAGTATGCCAACACTTCTAGGTAATACACCCTCAGGCAGAGAGAACACGCTATTCGAACAAAAGCCAGATAGGGAGCCATTCGAGCTTACCCGGGAAGCCATTAAGAGCTCAAGCCCAGTATGGGTGGGGGTGAATCCCTTTGAAAGGCATCTCAAAGGCGCGACCCTGTCCTTTTCCCAAACCTGCAGAAGGCAGCAAGAACAGAGGAATTAGTATAGCAACCTTGTAACATTTCTTGAGTTTAACTGTAAAAGAAATCATCAGCTGCGAACCTCCTCCCCTGGGCAACCGTAAAGAGAATTCCAAACATGAGTACGAACCCCTTGACCTTGACGGGGACGAACTAGCTACATCAAGACACATGGTTGCAAAACAAGCCAACCACCAAGGAAGGAGAGCAGAGCTTAGCGCGAAGAAGGAAAGGGAAAAATGAACCGCAGAGCCTGACCTAGGAGATGGTATAACTCTCCTATCTGCATAGAGCCGTTGGATCATGGTCTAGCGATCTCCACCGTGGATGTAGCGAAGGATCCCGAGAGACATTGACAGCTCTACAGTGCGCATTAATACAACATGACAGGTGGTGTAAATGCTGAGCAAACCCAAGGTGCGCTGAGCTCGAGGTGAGCTCAGGTGTCCAAGCTGGCGGGATGAGTCAATTAATTCAAGATAGGTTAAGGGACTGTCCACCATAATACAAAAATCAATATCATAGCAGACCATTAAATTGTGATTGAACTGTTTGATTTATGATTGAACTCATTGCTGTAATAACCAGATGGGTTGATGACCCTAGTTTGGTTCACGCTTTAATTAGTTTACATTTTAACAGTGTTTAATGAAGGTATATATATGTGTTTATTTGTGTTAAATAATCTTTTTTTTTTATTTGTAAATGGGGATATGACATATATATAAAAATTAAAAATAAAAATATAATAACATTAACAATATATAATAATAATATATATAACATATAAATAAATATAATAAAATAATAAATATTAATATAACAAAAAATAATAAATAATATATAAAATATATATTAAAATACACATAAATATAATAAAAAATAATAACTATATAAAATATAATATAATAAATAATAATAATAAGACATAATAAATATAATATTAAAAAACACTTAATAAAAAATATAATAATATAATAAAAATAACATTATAATATATAATAAATAATAATCAATAAATATATATAAAACAACATATAATAAACGTATATAAACACAAATAATATAATTAACATTAAATATATAAATAAAAATAATAATGAACATATAGATCAATATATACATAAAACATAAAAAAACATATATATATAATATATAAACAATATATATAAAAAACATATAATAATATATATATATATATAAAATAAATAATAATACAAAATTAATAACACATATAAATATACATAACAACAATACACAAATATAATATATATAAACATATAAAAAATACAAAAATAACATAATAATAATACAATATAAAAAATTAAATATAAAAGATAATAAAATACAAAATTTAAATAAATATATATATAAAATATAAAAATATATATAACATAAATATGAAACGATGGCGAGGGTTTGGAAACAGAGGTTCCGGGCGGAACCACGATCAGGGGCTGGTTAGGTTGTTAGCAGACGGCTTCAGCGCGCTTGAGTAGGCATAGGTAGGACAGTGACAGGAGACTGGCAGCTGGAGGTTAAAAAACTATCTGTTTATGCGGACAGCTGGGGGGTTTATTCACTTTGCGTTGTTAGTCTTTCCCGTTTCCGTTTGAGACAGCAAAGGACAAAGGGTTTTGTGCTGGCACCAAGACTGTTTCCGGCGACATCCTCGGAGCGGCAATAGTAACCATGGTTAATCCAAGTGAACTGGTAGATTTGGACCCGGAAATGGAAGATATTTTATCTGTTTGGGGAAAAGAACCTTCTGCGCAAAATATTGAGCGATATTTTGGGGGTTACGAGTTTTCAAGATCAGAGTCCCTTCTGCAGAAAACGCCGGAGACCAAACCCTCTCTTCTGCAGTTCACCAAGGCAAATGACGGGAATGTCTTTAAGCTCCAGGATCATTGCATCTCACAGCAGACGGGCAGAACGGCTGAGGAGGGACGGAATGCAATTATCTCTCAAAACCTTGGAAGCAGGGGTAAACCATTTTCGGGCCGGAACATCCCTTCAGGGGGTATAGAAGATATAGTGAATTTAGGGCTTTTTTCTGGGCTTGGAAGTGCAAGGAACACAGGAAGGATCTCTGCGATTTCGAGGGTTTCTTTTCCAAGAGACCAGGGTTTATCCAAAGGAAATTTGGCGGAAGGGTTTGAAGGCCATATCGCCTGTCATGCGGGTGGCACTGAAGATCTTGAGGGTACCCAGGTCAGCAATCAACCCTCAGGCGACCCCCTTCACGATTCTTCTTTATTTTTCGAACAGCCCTGCCCGGAGCTAGAAAACCCTTCGATTCCGGACCAGGAAGAACCAGAGTGGAACGACGCATCCAAGGAGGCAAGGGAAACAGCTGACGGAAATAAGAAAAAAGGGGAGAAACGGAAAACCCAGAGGCCGATAGGCTCGCAGGATTTGGAAGGTAACTTGGTTCTGGGTATGGACGTATCAATAGAAGAATCCCTAGGAGTGGCAGAATGTACCTTGGTCGGTAGGGCGAGAGGTAAGAAACTTTCTTCAGGGTTTTTGCAAGCTTGGGGAGAACAGCATTTTGTGTCTGATAGAACCATAGGGTTTGAAGCTTCATGTCTAGCAAAGGGATGGTTCATGTTCCGGTTTGAAAATAGGGAGGCAGCTGAATGGGTTCTTGAAAGGAATTGGACCATAGAAAACATACCGGTGCTGTTGAAGAAATGGAACCCTCTCTTCGATGCCATTCACGAGAAAACGGACGTCTTTCCGGTTTGGGTAAGGGCACCGGGTCTTCCCTCCTTCCTATGGGTTGAATCAGTTTTTAAAGCTATAGGGAACAGGTTGGGTACCTTCCTGGAAGCCGATATGTCATTTCTAGAGACCAGGAACAAAGCAATGGCCCGTATCCTGGTGAGCTTAAACCCTAGCAGAGGCCTAGCTCAAAAAATAAATTTGCAGTATAAAGACTATGTTTTTGAACAGATTCTGGATTACGAACACTTGCCCTTTCGGTGCCATAGGTGCCATGTTTATGGTCATCTAGCAAAGGATTGTCCGTTGACAAGGAGAAGAAGAAGGTTTCGGAGGACCTCAGCTAATTGGGAAAAGGACTTTAATCAACCACCCGTTCTTCAGGAGAAGGAAGGATTTGTGGCTCAGAATGTTGAAGAAATGGAGACAGAGGGGATTCAGAAAGGGCTTTCTCAGGAAGAACCCCAGCACAGTGAACCGATTAAGGACATGGACCCGGAACCTGTGAAAGCAAAGGAGGAGACTGCAGGGGAGACGAATGCAGCCCAAAATCCTCCAGTCAATGAAAAAGAAAAGGGTATGTGTTCAGCTTTCCCACAATCTCCTCTTCTTTTTCCAGATCAAAATATAGATTCTCAGCATTTAAATTCTACCCTCTCTCCCAAGCATAAGAAAGGTTTATCAGAGAATATTGATGCATCTATGGGTGAAACTGACATAGAATCCATTTCGGCTGCAATGCCCTCCCTTGATCTGAATTGTGAAGATGTTTGGCCTCCCCTTGTCTCCTCGGTCCCTCACACTCCCTGTCCTTACAACCTTAGATCCTTGGGAGGTAAGCCTGGGCCGTCAGGATCTGTAGGAGGTTTAGGACAGTTGCCCCCTCAAGGTCTCACCAAAAACAAAAGAGGAAGAAAATCGGATTTATCTAAGGCCAAATTAAAAGCAAAATTTGATGTAGCTGACGGGAAACAACATTCCATTACTGGGGTTCTTAGAGCGGTGCAGACCCCTGAAAATGTCATCAAATGATCCTGACTTCTTGGAACTGTAGGGGCTTGGCCAGTAAACCCAAAAGACTGGCCCTTAGAGACTGGATTCTAAACACTAGATCAGAGATTCTTTTTCTGCAAGAGACTCTTGGGAAAGGAGCTGAAGTGGAAATGATTCTAAGCGCACTCCTTCCAGGTTGGAAGTTCACAGCAGTGGACTCATCGGGTCATTCAGGGGGACTGGCTATTGGCTTTAAGGAAGGAAGAATAAAAGTAATAAACCAATGGGGGATGAAGCAAGTGATGGGCATGGAAATCATTTCCCCTGAATATGCTCTACCCATATCAATTGTCAATGTATATGGACCTTGTCAAGGAAGGGAGTTTTTCTGGAATGACTTGATGACCAAATCCATGATGAAGACTTCTTTGTTGGTTCTGGGAGGTGACTTAAATTTCTCAGTAGGGAGAGCGGAGGCTTGGGGTCCTTCGGCCAGGGAAGACCCTCTGTCGGATTTTTTCACCAATCTCCTATCGGCAAATAACCTCATAGATACTACCCCGATCAAACTCAAGCCGACCTGGAGGAACAGAAGAGCAGGGGAGGCTCGAGTAGCTAAAAGATTGGATCGCTTTCTCATCTCTGAAGATTTAGTTTCAAAGGTCCCTATTCTCAGACAATGGGTTGATGAGATAGGTACCTCCGATCACTTCCCTATTTTCTTAGATCTCTCCTTCCCTCCCCCAAAGCCCCCTGCTCCCTTTAAATTTAATTCCTCTTGGTTACAAGATTCTTCATACACCAAGCTCTTTAAGGAAACTTGGATTCATCCGGACAGGAGCTCAAGAGAGGATAAAAGTTTCCTGTTCATGGAAAATCTCAAGAGATTGAAGAAAGCGACTATCATCTGGGCAAAAGACAGGAAGCTTAAGCAGAACGAGGAGCAGATCAGGATTAGTGAAGAGCTGAGGAAACTGGAAAGTTTAGAGGAGGATGGATATGCTACTCAGGCCTCAAAGGAAAGGATTCTTCATCTGGAAAAACTTCAGAACCAAATTCTCTTGGCCAAGGAAGAGGAATGGAGACTCAAGAGTAGAGCAATTTGGTTAAAGGCGGGGGATGAAAATACCAGTTTTTTTCATAATTACGCCAAAGGAAGGAAATCAGCAAATACCATATGGAGTCTAAAAGATGAAGAAGGGAGGGAGGTTCGAACCTTCTCAGCTCTCTCAGGCTTTGGTCAGAGATATTTCCAGAGATTATTCACAGACCCGGGAGAGGCTACCATAGCCGAGGTAATAAAAACAGCGCAATGTTTTCCAAGATTTGTTGAAGAGGAAGAAGCAGAAGAATTATCAACTCCTGTATCCAAGGAGGAAGTCGAGGCTGCCATGAAATCTATGGCCAAGGATAAAAGCCCTGGGCCTGACGGATGGACAATAGAGCTCTTCCTCTATTTCTATGACTTAATAGGTGCAGAAATAACTGAAGTAATAGAAGAATCAAGACAGAAAGGAGAAGTCTACAGCCCCTTCAATGCAACCTTTCTAGCTCTCATCCCAAAGAAGGAAGATCCGGAGAATTTTGAAGACTTCAGGCCGATCTCCTTATGCAACTGTATTTATAAGATCATAGCCAAGGTGATAGCTAACAGAATTAATCCTATTCTGGCGAGGCACATCTCAATGGAGCAATTTGGATTCTTAAATGGAAGACAAATACATGAGGCCATCGGAGTAGCTCAAGAAGTATTACATAGTGTTAGACAAAAGAAAAAGAAGGGTGTGGTACTAAAAATCGATCTATCCAAAGCATATGATCGAATCAACTGGATTTACATTCGGTTGCTTCTAACCCACTTGGGCTTCAATTATTCTTTTATCAGTTGGATCATGGGGTGCATCTCAAATGTCAGCTATGCAGTACTTATCAACGGAGCAGCTTCACCTTTCTTCAGAGGTCAAAGAGGCTTAAGACAAGGCTGCCCTTTATCTCCTCTGCTGTTTCTTCTAGTGGCAGAAGGCTTAAGCAGGTTGATTCAAAAAGCTAGAAGGGAAGAGAAGGTAAAAGGTATTGAGGTAGCAATAAATCTTTTTATCTCTCATCTCCTTTTTGTTGATGACATATTGATCTTCTCAAATGGAACTCCTAGTGAACTTAAGGAATTAAAATCCACCATAGATTTTTTTTTGAAAGCAACTGGTATGCAGATAAATTCTAGGAAATCTCAGCTGTCTGTGGCAGGAATGGACAGAAGGGAAAGAAACATGTTGCATAATCTGTTTCCTTTTCAACATAGCTCTATGGACTCCCCCTTCAAATACTTGGGGTTCTGGTTAAAACCGGCAGCTTACAAGAAAGAGGACTGGAACTGGCTAATAGCCAAGATAGAATCCAGAATTACTCATTGGAGTTTCAAATGGCTCTCCAGAGCTGGTAGATTGACCCTTATCAAATCTGTGCTTTTGGCCATTCCAGTCTATTGGGCAGCCTTAACCTGGGTTCCCAAAGGAGTTCTGGAGAAAATCAGAAAGATATGCTGCAGATTCTTGTGGGAAGGTTCAAAAGAGAGCTCGGTGCTTCCCTGGGTGGCCTGGGATAAGTTGGCAAGACCGAAGGAATGGGGAGGTTGGGGGTTAAAAAGGCTCCCTGATTTTAGTCTTTCACTGGCAGCTAAATCAGGATGGAGATTAATCTCGTTGGAAAATTTATGGACTAGGGTGGTTAAAAGAAAATATATAGAACCAACCTCATTGGAAGACTGGATAAGGAGCTCGGTTAAGAATAAGAAGAATGTTTCAGTCATCTGGAAAGCTACGGTGGAGGCATTCACAGTGATCGAACAAGGACTGGCGTGGAAGATAGGAAATGGAAGGCAATTGAGGATAGGTCTGGATCCATGGGTAGGCTGCAATGAAAACTTTGCTTTATCCCCAGGCTTTCTCAGACATTTGGAAAGTAAGGGCATTTATACTCTAAATCAGGTGGAGAAGGTAGGTCACTCTACTATGTGGGGACAGGCCTGGAAAGACGGTGAAGAGCTAGGAATAAACATCAGGTGGAGGAATGAATGGAACTCATTCATCCAAGAGCTCAAACGATCCAATGTTAGGCTTAAAGATGATTCAGACATGCTGATTTGGGCTCATGGAGAATCAGGAGAATACACCCCCAAAGGTGGATATAAATTCATAATGTCAAGAAAAGGTTGGGGAGAACCAGAGTGGTGGTCAAAACATATCTGGAAGTTAAAGTGTCCAGCCAAGGCTAGGATCTTTTTCTGGTGTTTGCTAAAAAGAAAAGTTCCAACATGGGATATTCTGCAAGCAAGGTATATGGTTGGGCCAGGGAGGTGTCCTTTGTGCAAGTCAGAAGAGGAATCAATAAGTCACCTTTTTATCTCTTGCTCAGAAACAAAAAAGATTTGGGGGGAGACAAACAGCTTGCTAAGCATCAAGGCAGAATGGGGGATCGAACCCTTGGAAGAAGCTTGGAGAAGGTGGTGGCAGAATTATCCTGAGGGGAACATGAGAAACCTCCCTCTCATTTTCTGTTGGGGGGTATGGATAGCTAGGAATAGGAGTCTGTTTCAAGATAAGGAAACGCCGGCAATCGTCACTGCAACTAACTGTGCCGCCATTTACTCAGCTATTCCTACCCCAGAAATTAAAAATTCCCACACCCATCACAAGCCTGCAATCATCCAGGAAGGCATCCCCTGGGCTTTTTTCGATGGAGCATCTCAAAATAACAGGGCTGGTGCAGGAATGTGTATTCATTTAAACACTGATCATTCCCTAAAAGCATCCGTAGGTTTAGGGTCAGGCTCTAACAATTTTGCCGAGCTGTCAGCCTTGCGTCTTCTCCTCTGTTGGCTTCTTCAAAGAAACATCTTCTCAATTCAGATCTTCGGAGATTCTCTGAATGTCATAAACTGGGTCAATGGGAAAACCTCATGCAAAAATCAAATTTTGAAGATTCTTTTGGAAGAAATTCAGGTTCTAAAATCATCATTTATCAGCCTTATCATATGTCATGTTTACAGGGACAAAAACACTGCAGCAGACCAGCTTTCTAAAGAAGGTCTACAGCAAGCTATGGGAATCTGGAAAGTAATTGAAGAACGACAGGGACAATCTTTTCCCTCTGATCAGCCTCCTTTTGAGCATCTCCAGTGACAGCGGCCTCTAGTATCTCTTTTTTTGTTTATGCTCTTGCGATCACTGTTTTACAATCAGCATATATATAGTTTTGTATTTACAAACAGAAAATCTTCTTTTAATGTTTTATCAGCCGGATACAATGAACATTCAGATCTGTAAAGGGTTGTTTTCCTTCTTTGAAGGAGACCCTAAAAATTTTTTTGGTCAAAATTTGGATGCCTCCTGAAGGGAGGATGGTCACTTAGATAAAATCTGAACTTTATAACAGCAGTCTATGATTAACTTCCAGAAGTCAGTCAGTCAAAAAGTCTGAGAGTTTTTGTCTCTGAAATGATTGAACAGCAGTCATCAGAATTAACAGAAATGCTTACAGCATATGCAATGTAACTTTTTATTTTCTTAATAAAAAGTTCGCTTTTTCTTCGGAAAAATATAACATAAATATAAACTTAAAAACAAATATATAATATATATAAAATAAATTAACATAGACGATCCTAAGCTAGCTTTAAATTCCAACCAAAACCACCTAAGGCTCAATCGGGGGTGGCATAAAGACACAAGGGCCTGGTTAAACTATTGGGAGATCAACGAGAATGATGCATTGCAAAACATAGATAACATTAAAGATATTGTTACTTCTAAGTTCAAAGAAAAAATGTGGTGTGAGAAAGATTTAGCAGCTAAAAGAAAACTAAGTTATTATAAGAAGGTCATCAATCCCACCCTAGAAGATCAAAAGTATCTCTCTATTTTAACTAGTTCAAAGAAGAAAATTAATATAGAAAAGATTAGAACGAATTCTCATGAGCTCCATAGTGAAAGAGGTCGTTGGGCAGTTCCTAAAAGGCCATGGATGGAAAGGATCTGCCACATATGTGAGAATAGGAACATCGAGGATGAAAACCACTTCCTCTTAGAGTGCCCCACGTAAAACCACATTAGATCTCAGTTTCACAATCTTTGTTACAATACTAACCTTCGTAGCCTTTTACGATGTCAAAATTATAGTGAGATCGGGAGGCTTCTCTCCAAGCTTTTTGAGCATAGGAATAAAATCTTAAATCAAAATAAATAATTTATTTCTTTAGGTCTGATAGACCAATGTTTGGTCTTAGCAGACGTTAACCATCATCATCATCATCATCATCATCATAATAAAATATATAAAATATAATATAATAAATAATAATAATAACAAATAATAAATATATATTATATATAAATACTGACCTTCCTAGCCTTTTACAATGTCAAAATTATAGTGAGCTCGGGAGGCTTCTCTCCAAGCTTTTTGAGCATATGAATAAAATCTTAAATCAAAATAAATAATTTGTTTCTTTAGATCCGATAAACCAATGTTTGGTCTTAGCGAACATTAACCATCATCATCATCATCATAAACTATATAATAAATTATATATAAAAAAAATAATATATTATATATCAATACAAATAAAATATATATATATATATATATATATATATATATATATATATATATATATATATATATTTATAAAAATAAACATACACTATAATAATATATATAACAATAAATATATATAAACAATCAAAATATATATATATAAAATAACAAATACATATATACATATATATAAATTTACAAAAATAAAAATAAAATTAATAATAATATATAATTACATATATAAATAATAACAATATATATAAAATTATAAAAAATATAACATAAGAAACCAAATAATAAGACGTATAAACATACATTTATATAATAATACAAATACAAATATAAAAAATATAATATATTTAATATATATAATAATACATGACAATATATAAAAATCAAAATATACATATAATAAATAATATTAATATATATATATATAATAAATATAATAACAAAATATAATATAACACATAATATATAATATACATAAATATAAAGAAACATAATAAAATATAAAAATAACAAATATAATAAATAAATACATATATAATATCATATACAAATATTTATAATACACATAAAATTAAATTATGATAAATATATCCATATATATAATAATAAAAATTTAAAAATAATAAAAATTCAAATGAGAATGATAAATATATAATACATAAAATTATAATACATAATAATATATAAAAAATATATAATTACAATATATAACATAAAAAATATAAAAAGAAGCATAAACAACAAACAACATAATATATAGACACAGGGCTTGGTTAAACTATTGGGAGATCAGTGAGAATGATGCATTGCAAGGCATTAATAACATTAAAAATATTGTTACTTCTAAGTTCAAAGAAAAAATGTGGTGTGAGAAAGATTTAGCGGCTAAAAGAAAATTAAGTTATTATAAGAAGGTCATCAACCCCACCCTAGAAGATCAAAAGTATCTCTCTATTTTAACTAGCTCAAAGAAGAAAATTAATATAGCAATGTTTAGAACGAACTCTCATGAGCTCCATAGTGAAACAGGTCGTTGGGCAATTCCTAAAACACCATGGATGGAAAGGATCTGCCATCTCTGTGAGAATAGGGACATTGAGGATGAAAACCACTTCCTCTCGGAGTGCCCTACGTACAACTACATTAGATCTCAGTTTCATAATCTTTGTCGCAATACTGACCTTCCTATCCTTTTATGATGTCAAAATTATAGTGAACTCGGGAGGCTTCTCTCCAAGCTGTTTGAGCATAGGAATAAAATCTTAAATCAAACTAAATAATTTGTTTCTTTAGGTCCAATAAACCAAAGTTTGGTCTGAGTGGACGTTAACCATCATCATCATCATCATAATAAAAAATATATATAAATATAATAAATAATAAAATAACAAAATAAAACAATAAATAAAATATATAAATAAAATACAATATAATAAACAATATATACCAAATAAATATAACATACATAATACATATATAAATAAATACAAATATATATAAAGCATATACTACAACAACATAATAATACATAGAAAAAGAAAAAGGAAGTAAATTAATAAACCATTTAAAAATATGTAAATATCATAAAAATATGATAATATGACATAATAAACAAAATATAACAACAATATATATACACATATAATAATATTAAATAATCAATATAAATATAAAACAAGAGAGGAGGGAGCGATGATGGTCGAGCAAGGGTTTTGAAAACCTAGGGTTAACAGAGACAGGGCTGGAAGAGGAACAGCGACGGCGACAAGGGCAGAAGGGCAAATCTTCTGCACGCAAACGGACCTGCGAAGACATAATAAGAAGAGGAGGGTTAATAAATCAAGAAAGGACTGAAAGACACCATGGAAGGGGAGCTGGGGAGGGGAGAGATCCCCTCCTACAAAAATATGGCGGCGGGAGAATCAAGTGGGTGCGGGATGCAGAGAAACCCAAAGGAGAATAGCAAAGACGCGCCAGTACTGGGGAATCGATGGCAAACAAAGCTTGGGGGCAGATGTCTTCCCAGAGCTCAGAAAAAACCAAGGTATGTAATACCCAACAACAAACTTGAAGACTACAGATGTTATATGAGAGACCATGCTTTGATATGCAAATTTGTAGGTTTTTGGTTGTCGGAAAGGGACCTAGCTAAGTGGATACAACAAAGATGGAAGCCGAAAGGGCATATAGATCTAAAGTTAGGGGCAAAAGGTTTCTTTACAGTGATATTTGCAAATCTGGAGGATAAGGAACAAACCTTTGAAGGAGGACCATATTTTATGAATAATGCTGGTTTATTTATGAGGCATTGGGAGGACAGATATAATCTAGACCATGAAAAGATGCTAGCAGCACCCATCTGGGTAAGACTATTTGGTTTACCAATGGAGTTCTGGGATCTTGAAATCCTGGAAGGCATAGGCAATACAATCGGGACTTTTGTCAAAGTAGCAGAGTCAACAGGGAAATATACATCCTATGCAAGGATATGCATCTATATGAATATAGCAGAACCATTGCCGGAGTACATAGAGCTAGAGTACCATGACGAAATATGGCAGCAACCAATGGACTACGAGCATATACCCTTCAGATGTAGAAGGTGCCATGAATACGGACATCTCTTCAAACAATGCCCACTGAATAAAGAAGAGGAAACACCAAAGAAACGGGAAGAAGAGCAAAGGAGGGTAGAAGAGACAGATGAAGGGGAAAAAGGTTTCCAGGAAGTCCATAGGAAAAAAGGCCAGGAAAGGAAATAACAAGGATGCAACAACCTGCAAAATCAGTAACAGTAGAATGCCAAAACAAATTTCAGGCTTTACAGGAGGAAGAAGAGGAGTCTGAAAAAGAAGAAAACACGGAGGAGCCCATGGAAATTATAAAAGATACAAAGGAACCAGACCTAAACCAGAATAGTAAGGCAGAAGGAGGAATGGAGGAGAGTATGGAGATGACAACAGAACAAACCCAGATGGGGACAGATACACAGAAGGACAACGGGAACGAGGAGGAAAGAATCATGAAAAGATTGTTACAGGACTGGAAAAATCTTGATGAAAGATTCATCCCGGAAGCCCAAAAGCAATTGTATAAAAAGAGATTCCATAAATACAAGGAAAAGAAAAGAATTACTTTAGAAAATCAGATAGATCAAATAGGAATGCAAGGAACCCAAAGTCTGGGAATGGACAGTACTGGCAAAGGAGGCAGGAAACGAGGTAGACAGACATTGAATGAAACCATACAAGCGGTTGGAGAAATATTGGTCAACTCAGGCAGGGTTATACCTCTTTCAGAGGTATTTCAACAACCATCCAAAAAGTTATAAAATGATAGTCACAAGTTGGAACATTAGGGGACTCAACAGCAAAGGAAAGCAGAGGTATCTAAAGGAGAGGATAAAGAAAGATAAGCCTAGCATAATGATAATCCAAGAGATGAAAATTAGCTCCCAACAATTAGAAGGTATAATAAAAAAACAAAAAAATACAATACGAGGTGATGGGTCAGGATGCGAGTGGCACAGCGGGGGGTCTTGCAATCCTCTGGAACCCTGAGGAGGTATTGTTTGAAAACTAGATAAGCTTTCCCAGAATCCTTACAGGCTTATTCAGAATGACAGGATCAGTGGAATGGATTCTCATCTCAGGAGTCTACGGGCCGCACATACCAAGGGAGCGGAAAAATTTCCTTAAGGATCTGCAATCCACAAGAAGGATCTTTCCTGGAATACCATGGATAGTAGGGGGCGACTTTAATATGATCAGAACAATAGAAGAAAAGAGAGGAGGCATAAGTAGACCGGATCAAAACATGGAGGAGTTCAATGAGATGATTACAGAACAAAGACTAGTAGATATCCCAACAATTAACGACATCCACACATGGAATAACCGAAGAGGAGGAAGAAACCAAATAGCTTCCAGATTAGACCGATTTCTTATATCAGAACAAATAATGAACAGGGATGTATTTGTTGAAGCCACAATCATGCCGGCGATGGGTTCAGATCATTGGCCGATCAGGTTGGAAATAAATATTAAGAAAAACCCCCTCAAAAGACCCTTCAGGTTTGAGGCTTTTTGGCTCAGGAATCCTCAGTTCTTATCTAAGGTAGAGGAATGGTGGACTCAAAGTACACAAAAAGGAAAAGGTAAGATGCATACTTTTCAGTTAAAACTCAAAGGGAAAATCAGAAAATGGAATAAGGAGGAGTTTGGGAATATAATGGTGGGAAAACAGAAGCTAGAGAAAGAAATGGAAGAGATACAACAAAAAATTATTACAGAAGGCAAAAATGAGGAAAGAAGTAAAGAAGAAGGAATTATAATGAGCCAACTTGAAGAGCGGAGGAAACAGGAAGAGATCCTATGGAAACAAAAATCTAGGATAAACTGGTTACGCGAAGGAGAAAGAAACACTAAGTTTTTCCACCAAGCTATGATTCAACATAGGCAAAGGAACAAGATCTTTTCCATCAAAAACGAAGAAGGAGAAAGGATAATAGAACATGAAGGAATTGAGCAAGTATTGGTAGGATACCATAAAGACATATTAACAGAACCACAAGTAGACAGAGAAGTGGCTACAGACCTTATCTGTAAAGAGATCCCTAGAATAATAACAGAAGAACAAAATATGGCATTGATGAGGGCAGCCACTCTAGAGGAAGTAGAGGAAATTGTGAAGGGTATGAAGAAAAACAAAGCGCCAGGACCGGATGGATATACAACGGAGTTTTATCAAGCAGGATGACATTTTCTTGGACAAGAGATTCTAGAGGCAGTAGAGGAATCTCGCATAAAACAAAAGGTATGGCCGGGTCTCAATTCTACTTTCCTTACTTTGATTCCTAAAAATGCCAATTCAGAAACTGCCCAGGGTTTTCGACCAATTGCCCTTTGCAATGTAATATACAAAATAATTGCCACTCTGATGGCTAAAAGATTAAAACCCATCCTCCCTAGCATAATCTCACCGGAGCAAACCGGCTTTGTGGAGGGAAGGCAAATTCTTGATGGATTAGTAGTCACCCAGGAAGCGATCCATTCTCTAAAACAGAAAAAACAGAGAGGGATGATGATAAAGTTAGATTTGTCAAAAGCTTATGATCGCTTAAACTGGAAATACCTCAAGGCAATTCTTGCGGCCTTCGGATTTAGCAGTAGATGGATAGACTGGGTTTATAATATGATATCAACTCCTATTTTCTCTATCATGTTAAATGGGGTGCCATCGTCAACCTTCAATGCCACTAGAGGAATAAGACAGGGGGATCCTATATCCCCTTTCTTATTTATACTGGTTGCGGAGGGTCTGGGAAGGTATTTCAAAAAAGAACTGAGGGAAAGGAAAATTAAAGGATTAAGGCTATGGGGAAACAATCTGCCCATCACCCACCAGCAGTTTGTGGACGACATCATGCTCTTCTGTGAAGTATCAATAAAGGAGGTAAGGGGCGTTAAAAGGATCTTGGACTTGTTTATGGAGGCATCAGGTATGGAAATAAACAAAGAGAAATCATGCACCTTCATCTTCAACACTCCAGACACGATCAAGGCTCATCTAACCAGAACGCTAGGATTCAGACATGGTGAACTACCAACAAAGTACCTGGGGAATCAACTAGATACAAACCCTACAAGATTGGCAAACTGGCAGCAAATCATAGAAAAGCTCAAGAATAGACTTGCAAGTTGGTCTTTTAGATCGCTGAACATAGCAGGCAGATTGGTATTACTGAAATCAGTCCTTCAAGCTATACCAATTTACCCTCTATCAATCATGGCTGTCCCCAAAGGGGTTTGCACTAAAATGAAGGAAATATTTGGCAAATTCATATGGGGAGGGCCAAAGCAGCAGAGGAAATGGGCACTAGTTTCATGGAAAAGCTTGACAAAAAGAAAAGAAGAAGGGGGATTAGGACTTAGAGACCCTGACATCCTGAACAAAGTGCTAGGAGCGAAGTTGTGGTGGAGGTGGATGAGAGGAGGAAATGACTTATGGAAGAGAATATGGACACAGAAATATAATATGCCTGCAACAATGGCAGGCATCCTCAGAGTAGAAGAAACCCCAAAAGGGTCTACAATTTGGGAATTGGCAAGTCAGAGCAGAAACATCATAAACAATTATGCATTTTGGGAAATAAGAGGAGGAGGTACTGCTAGATTTTGGGAGGAGGAGTGGCAACAAAGAAACAAAATGGTCAGTATACAAGCCCTGCAAAGTATACATCAAAAGGCAGTAAGGGAGGGGCGAGAATACGTAAGAGATTACTGGAAAGAAGGGGAGTCAAATGGGATATGGAGAATATGGAGAAAACCAGAAGAATGGGATGAAAATATCGATCAAGAGCAGCAAGGAATATATATAAAAGAATTGGAGTCAAGGAAAATCAAAGCTAGATTAGGACCGGATATTCTCAGATGGGGAAAATCTACAAGAGGGGCCTTCACAGTCAAGGAAGCTTACTATTTAACAACCCACCAGGAGAGGGAGGAAGAAGCCTTAGAATGGGAAATAATTTGGAATAGTAAGTGGTGGCCGAAGATAGCTATATTCGCTTGGCTAGTTGGAAGAGAAAGGATCCTGACGTGGGATAAGATTCAGAAAAGAGGTTTCTTGGGACCCCCGAGATGCAGCCTTTGCAAAATGGAGATCGAAACCCAGGAACACATTTTGAACTCCTGTCCATTCGCTCAGCATCAATGGGAAGAGATCAGAAGTCTCTTCGGAAAATCAAATAGAGATCCCAGTGACATCAAAAAGACTATCTTTCAATGGGGTAAGGGACAATTCTCATGTAAGGTTGTAAGGAGAACTTGGAATCTAGCCATAGGATTTGTGATATGGCTTCTCTGGAAGGAAAGAAATCGAAGGATTTTCCTAGACAAGACCAATACTCCAGAAAAGATTTGGAAAGGAATTCAAAACTCAATTAGAGAGACCATTCTGGCAGAGACCTGGGAGGAGGATGATTGGAAAGTGAACCCTGAAGAAGGAAGAATCTTAGCAAAACTAAATATGGAATTCGGCATGGTGTATCCTAGAAAAGAAATACAGCAACGAGCTCAGACTCAGAGTCCAGAATAGTTTAGGTACCCTGAGCGAAATTTCATTAAATTGAATTTTGATGGGGCTTCCAAAGGGAACCCAGGGCCGGTAGGCTTTGGGGGCATCTTTAGAGACAGTGAGAGACACACAAGATGGGTGTATGCGGAATGGGGAGGCGTAATGACCAACAATGAAGCAGAACTGTGGGCTGTTTATCAAGGTCTAAGGATAGCAGTAAGGAATGGCTACACAAATCTGGAAATAGAAGGCGACTCACAGATAGTAGTGGAAATGCTACAAAAGCTCAACAATGGGAAAGACTGGGAGCAAGTAGCAAGAAGCTGGAGGACGGCAGGGATCGTTCAAGACTTGGCTGAAATTTTAAAGAGAATAGAATACAAAATCATTAACCACGTCAGGAGAAAAGGAAACAAGGCTGCAGACTACCTTGCAAACTGGGGATGTAAAGAACAGGGGGAAAGGATCGACAGTAGCTGGCCAACAATAAGGAATAAACCGGGATGGGATGAACTCACTACAATAATCACTCAGGACCATAATGGAACCACAACACAATAAAAAAGACCCCCAGCGACCCCCGATCGGGGTGATAATGGCGGCGATCAGGGCAATTAATACAAATCAGGTAAGGGATGATGACGAGGCAAAAGGAATAGGGGTAATGATGAAGGCAGACAGAAAGATCAGCAGAAAGGATATCATTCCAAGGAGGAGCGGCGATGAAGTAATGAAAGACAAAGTTGGTGGAGGTAGTGATGCAGAGATTGGACGTGGCTACGATGGCACAGAAAAAGGACAAAGGGAGGTGGGCGGTCATGAAAACGGTAGGTGGCAGAAGAATCGGGAGAAGATAAATGAGGAGAAATGGCGGAGGAGAAATCATAAAGGAGGAAGGCGAGACAAAGGAAGGAGGTCGTTAAATGAAACTGCAGAGAATTCGCAAAGAGACAGGGTGGTGAAAACTTTAGTTAGGTTCATAGAAAGGCAGAGCAGGAAGAGGGAAAAACCAGGCAATGCCGGAAGGAGGAATCGAATGGCAACAAGGAGGAGAATGAGAAACGAAGCGGGCGAGGAGAACAGAGGTCGGAAAAGCCCGGAGAAGAAAGGGAAAGGAATCGAGGCTGGAGAAAATACGGAGCAGTATCAGACAGTTCAGGACGATACCGAGGATGAAATGGAAATGTTTGATTCCGACCACGACAGATCTACGCAACCAAGAAAGAGGGTATGGAAGGATGAGAGGCTATCAAAGAACAAACCTCAGGAAGAAAGGAAGTATGGAGATAGGAGAAGCAAAGGGCGAGAGGAGGGAGGCGACTTCGGGAGCACCTCGGGTATGAAAGGTCCGGGAGGCAGGGGAAATTATAGGAATAGAGGAAGAGCAGGATGGGGATGAGGCCGACGCAGTAGAGGAAGAGGATGGTCGGAAGAGAAACGGGAGGAGTACGAACCATTACTGGCAAGAAAATATAGAAATACATTGAAGAAGAAGATACAGTTCACAGAGCAAGCCTACTGTGAAAACACTAATGAAGATATCAGAAGAATAATACAGCAATTGGAGGAAGAAGCGACCCAAGGCCAATCAGGATCAGAAATGGAAGATTGGGAATACCTGCTACCGGATCCAGGGAATACTAGAGGACGTATGACACTGTATAAACAAGCCCTGCATGTATACTGGGTTATGAAAAGGCTGTTGGCTAAGGCTATGGAGCAGGTAGCCATGGAAATGGCTGAACTGTCCCAGGGAATTCCTAATTTGAAGAAAGAAATGCAGAACATTCAGGTCACCCTGATAATGCAGGACAAAAAACTGGAAGAGATACAGCAGCAGATAAAGAAGATCAGCTCGGGTATAAAGAAAGAAGATGATCAGCAGGAAGCCATGGCTGGTTAATATCTGAAGATATGTATATGCTTTCTGTAGTTTTTTTGAATGTTGGTGGATAGGTTTTGGTTCTAGGTTCAGTTTATAATGCAAACAAGAAGCAGTAGTAATCTTTTTGAATGTTTAGTTTACTTAGCCTGGACAAGAAGAATTAGTATTTTCTGTTTTTGGATGGCTGTCAAAAACTTAAGGTGGCCAACAGACCCGGTTTCCCTTCGGGGCGGGTTGAGGCCACCATGAAAATGTACTGGTTTCAATTCGAATTAATGGAAAAAGAATGGTCCCTCCTTAGCTTACAAAAAAAAAAAAAATATAAGTATAAAAAAAACTATAATATTAAATAACACATAAAAATAAATATATAATAATATAAATAAATATAAAAAGAAAAAACATTAATTAATATGCAAAAAATATATATATATATAAAATAAATTAACATATATATACATAATAAAAAATATAATAAATAATAATAATAACACAAAATAAATATAATATTAAAAAATATATATAAATATAATATAATTAATAATATATTTAAATATTATTAACTTAACTTACTTAAATAGCTGATACAGCTTAACTTACTTGAGCAACTGCAGAAGACGAACGTCAGACCTCAAATTCTCACACTGAGATTACGAGCGCAACACGACCTCTTCCTTACGGGTCTTCAAAACACCATCGCTTTACTTCTCAAGGTTCTTTTGAATTTACAAAACTGTCCTCAGACAAGTGGCCCAACAGGCTTCAAATTACTCAAATAAACATGTACATACCATGAGATGCTTAAGAGTATATGAACTCACAGCCCTCTTAAAAATTACGCACACAAAACTCAAGATCTTCAAACACACACGGACTACAAGAGCAATGATCAAGATATCCAAGAGTAGAGAAGCACTTACTGGTTCAGATGTGGGCTTCTTCTTCTCTAATCCTTTTATAGCTCTTTGTTGATAAGACCTAAGATTCTATCTTATCTAAAATCTGAAATTATTGAGGGTCCTGTCAGATATCTCAGATCCAGACGATGTCTACCCAATATTCCAGTAAAAATAATGCAAAAACCTTTCTGTACAATAATTGAAACCTAAGAACTATTACAAAGAATCAAACATTATTACCATGACCCTTTCGGACTACAGTCCGAATCATAGTCGTCTGAACAGATATCTTTTTGTAAATAAGATTCTTCAAGATATTTCAGATAATCATACTCTTGCTCGGTGGGGTCTTGGGCATCTTGGTATACATCCAAAAATAAAGTAGCTTTTTCTTTTGTCTCTTTTTCTTTTCCTTTGCAGGATGCCATTGTTGTAGCTGAAGCTTTTGATGACTGTCCTATTTCCAACTTTATGCTGTCCTTGAAAGCATGATGACTTTGAATATATAGATTACTTACCTTTGTCCTTAGTTCTTTCATGTGACCAACATAATGAAACATATTCATTTGTCTCTGAACTTTCTGAAGTTTCTGAATCTATTTCATTTTCATCACTATAATTTAGTTCATTTTCTTTTGAGAAATCTTCTTCTGAATAGTATGTACAGATGTTCATTTTCTAAACAAATTCTGAGCTTTCATTTTCTTCTTATGTCAAGGAGGCATCAGTTAAAATATATGCATCTGATAATTCCTCCTGTGATTCAACAACTGACCAATCATCAAGAAATTCTTCAATATCAACACAAACTTTCAATTTATTAGACGAACTGTTAGAGCATTTCCTGGCAAAATGTCCTTCTTGTTTGCAGATGAAACAACAATTATTGTTTTTTCTTGATTGTCTCCTCTTTTTTAAGAAACTAAAATTTTTGAAAGCACTTCTTGGATTGGCTACCTTCTTGGGCTTAAATCTACCATATCTCCCGAGTTTCTTATTTTTTCTAAAAGGTGTCCATGGAAGACTAGCACGACAGATATTAGTACTGGGAGTGATATCATGTGCTTGTTTCTGCCAGCAAAGATATTTGACTTTTTCTTGGCACCTAAACAGTAGATCTATCCAATAGATATGATCAATAGATTTGCCCTAGATTTCAAGGTCCTTGGAGATCAAATCTCCAAGATTTCCTGGTATCTTTGACAAGAATGCAACTTTTTGAGTTGAGTCGTTTGAAAGATTAGCTTTATAAACTTTAGCCATAAAATCTTGGCCAAATGTTTCAAGAAACATTAAATGTTTCAATTCCATCCTAGTGAGGTCTGTAATGAGTTGTTTCTTTTCATCTATAGGTTCAGGCACAATTTGTGTTTTCAGCAGTACTTCTAAAGTAGACAAACCTGTGGCCACTACTGCTTGTCGTTCTGCTTCCTGTAGTCCTGTCTATCAGTCATATACAATGCCTGCCATCCTTTTCTCTACTAGGACAAATATGGATACATTATCTAGCCTTGTAGTAATTTGCATTTGATATAAGGCTCCTATCCATATTCTTATCGACTCTCCTGGATTTGTAGATTTATCAAGATCTAAGATATATCCACTAGAATTAGAAGCAAAAAGGTCTTCTTCTATTCTAGGATACTTGTGGACATCTTTGACAAAACTAGCTTTCTGAATTGACGATAAAATAAAATCTGGGAATTTTGAAGTAGCATTTTGTAATGTGACTATTTCTGCTTTTGATTTTCTGATTTTTTTTTAAACCTATTCTTCTTTCAAAGGCTTGAACGTTGTTTCAGATGTGCTAGCTTCTGTTTCTTCTTGGTCCCAAAAATTGGGCCAAAATGAGTTTGTTTTGTTTGCCTAGATCATCTATGGCTTCTTTTGCATAAGAACACCATGTAAGCAGATAGTTGCTTATCTGGTAGACTTGATCTAGATCATTTGGATTCGAGGAATTATGTTCAATAAGGGGTGCACAATCAGCACGAGTAGGAGGTTTCCTGGATGAGGATAATGTAGTATAGAACTTGGTATGCCATTTATTAATTTAGTTTTACCAGTAACAATTATTGAAGACAAAGTAATCATCAATTTGAAGAAAAAACCAATCTCTGTGCCAAGTTTACAACTTGCAAACTCTAAAGCAAGAAAAGAAAAAGAGACAAATGAAAAAGCCACTTTATTTTTGGATGTATACCAAGATGCCCAATAATTTAACTTACTTAAGGAACTAATATAGCTTAACTGACTTGAGCAACTGCAGAAGATGAACGTCAGACCTGGTCAAATTCTCACACAGAGATTATGACTGCAACACGACCTCTTCCTTGCGGGTCTTCAAAACGCCATCACTTTACTTCTCAAGGTTCTCTTGAATTTACAAGACTATCCTTAGACAGGCAGCCCAACAGGCTTAAAATTACTCAAATAAACATGTACATACCACTAGATGATTCAGAGTATATGAACTCCCAACCCTCTTAAAAATTACACACACAAAACTCAAGATCTTCAAACACACACAGACTACAAGAGCAAAGATCAAGATATCCAAGAGTAGAGAAGAACTCAATGGTTCGGATGTGGGCTTCTTCTCCTCTAATATTTTTATATCTCTTTGCTAATAAGACCTAAGATTCTATCTTATCTAAAATTTGAAATTTTTAAGGGTCTTGTCGGATATCTCAGATCCGGACGGTGTCTACCCAATATTCCAGTGCAATAATGCAAAAACCTTTTTGTACAATAATTGAAACCTAAGAACTATTACAAAGAATCAAACACTATTACCATGACCCTTTCGGACTACGGCCGAATCATAGTTGTCTAAAGAGATATCTTTTTCTAAATAAGATTCTTCAAGATATTTCAGATAACCATACTCTTGCTCCGTGGGATCTTGGGCATCTTGGTATACATCCAAAAATAAAGTGCCTTTTTCTTTTGTCTCTTTTTCTTTTCCTTTGCAAGATTCCATTACTGTGGCTGAAGCTTTTGATGATTGTCCTATTTCCAACTTTATGTTTTCCTTGAAAGCATGATGACTTTGATAAGGAAATTTGAAGGGATCCTCTTTCTTTCTCCACCTATTGATGTAAGCAGTAGGATTTACTTCAATGTTAAGAAAGGAATCTTTATGATCTGAAGCAAATGTTGGTGCTGGTTGTACTGACAATTCAATCCCATCTAGTTATTCCCACTTAAAGATCTAAAACATGTTGGTGGCGGTTTCAATTGTATGTTGTACACATATTCTACAATTATTGTTGATGATATCCTTTTCTTTCCAACCTAACTCAGAATTGAATGTTGTACAAATTCTTGTAGATAACAACAGACTGATCAAACATATTGTATCTTCACTCCAATTTCCTGACACTATGCCAATGGTGACTAATGCTTTTGATTAACGGAGAATTTCAAAACCTTCTTTTAACCTTGCAATGTATTCAGCTTTTTTAGGATGTGTATTTTCTCAATTAATTTACCTTTGCTGAAGTCTTTTAACCAATTTGTTATCCTTTGTATTTCTTCCTTATTATCTGCAATCACTGCTGATTCTGAGAGATCTTTTGCAAATACCTGTGCAAAGGGATTTGGGACAATGGAAATTCTAAATTCCATACTCTGATAGTCCCAAGGTGATGAGAATATCTTGATATACTGAAAAGTCCTTTCTATGCATTGGGATGTTCTGATCATCTTTTTCTTCGTGCACAATCCTTCTTTTATTTCCCAATCTACAAAAGGTTTGAAAAGTTCATACTGAGGGAAGGTATCACTATTTTCATAGTGTTCAGTCAACCTTTGCAAGAATGAGGCTTCCATTTCTTTAAACAAATCTGGAATTCTTAATGTGCGCAAGAATTTTTCAACATTATCCTTTATATTAATTTCTTCAATATCCATCATCTTTGCACTAGTAAAGATTTCTAATGCAAAATCAATGCTGCCAATTATTTGATAATAATTCAGAATCTGCAAAATCCATATCATTGGCTGTGTATATTGGATGGACCATAAATCATCAAGAGTTCTAAAATATACTTTCACCTTCATGTTTGGTAGGCAATATATTTTTACCAACTCTAGATCTAATCCCAAAAGAGTACCAATATTTTTTGATTGCCATGCCTGGCATCTTTGTATCCATTGGTTTCTTCTTAGTCTAAACCCAACTATCTTTTTTATTTCTGTACAAAGATATTCACAAGATTTTTCTAACATCTTAAATCTATATACAAAAGTAGAAAAATCATCTTGTTTACCAAGTAGTTCAAAAATGTTGTGCTTGAATTCTCCTCTGCTGCTGATCCTATGAGTTTTATTCATGTCTCTCGTAAGAGCATCTGCAATATAGTTAGACTTTCCAGGAATCCATTCTACATCAAAATCATATTGTTGAAACCATATTTGCCAAGATAATAACCTTCCTCTTGCCATTTGCCTTGATATCTTTGCTGCCAAAAAATATTTAAAGTTCATTGAATCAATTCTAATTAAGAAATTTTTTGGAGAAAGATATTGTTCAAACCTTTGGATACCATTAATTATTGCAAGAGTTTCTGTTTCAGCAATAAAGTAATTTTTCTGATTTAGCAAAAATTCTCCTGAGGCATATGTACATAGCTCTTCTTCTTGATTATATTCTTTTCTTTCAAAAAGAACTGCAGCCCAAAATTCATCTGAGGCATCTGTTTGTAAAATAAGTAAACCTTCACCTGGGGGCTGTAATTTAGGAAGATTTTTGCATTCTTCTTTCAGCTTCTTGACTGCTTCTATTGCCTGACTTGACCAACCTGTTTTCAAATGTTTTCTAATAGGAGCAGTCTTTTCAGATAATCTAGGAATGTACTTATGAATGTAATTTAACACCCCTAAAAGCGCTGAATCATTTTGGTGTCTTTCAACACATTAGGAAAATCAGCAAGTTTAGTGAGTACATGAGGTTGCATCTGAATGTGGCCTTCTACCACATGAATTCCAAGAAAATAAATATTCTCTTGAAACATAACCATTTTCTTTTCTGAGAGGACTATCCCATGGTTCTGGACTTCTTTAAGAAATATTTCTAAATGTGCTAAATGAGTAGCAAGATCAGGACTACGAATCAAGATATCATCAATGTAAGTAATGATAAATTCATATCTACAAAAAATTAAATCCATTCTTTTCTGAAAGAAAGTAGGGGTGTTCTTTAAACCAAAAGGAACAACCTTCCATTGATAGAATATTGCTGGACATGTAAAGGTTGTCTTATGTCGATCTACTTCTTCAATTTGAATTTGATAGTATCTAGACTCCATGTCAAATTTGCTAAAGATTTTTCTTTTCTGAATCTTTTGCATTATGACTTCTTGATGGGGTAGAGGATAGTTGAAACTTTGGGTGATGGCATTTAATTGCTTGTAATTTATTACCATCCTTAATTTTCCTCTCACTATCTCTGAATTATTTTTTACTAGAAATGCAGAACATGAATAATGAGAAATACTAGGTTCAATCAACTTTAGATTCAATAGTTCTACAATTTGTTTCTTGATCTCTTGTTCATCACCAGGAGTACAATGAATAAGATTACCTTTTACTCCATTTTCATGCAGAGTGATGATTTCTTGTTTTGGACTTTCTTTTTCCCAAAACTTCTGTGGATCTTCTAAGAAACTTCTAAGTAGTCTCTCATATATGTCTTTATGTTCTTTATACCATTGAGGGTCTACAACTGCCTTTTGTTTTGTCTTGAGAGTCTCTTTTTTCTGCATATCTTTGCAAGACCTCTTGCCAATTTCGAGAATCATTCCCTGACTTTTTGACTCCTATTTTTCTTTGACTATTTCTTTTCATCTATAGGTTTAGGCACAGATTGTGTTTTCAGCAGTACTTCTAAAGTAGATAAACCTACGGCCACTACTGCTTGTCATTCTGCTTCTAGCAGTCCTATCCACCAGTCATATAAAATGCCTGCCATGATTTGCTCTGCTAGGATAAATATGGATACATTATCTAGCCTTGTAGTAATTTGCATTTGATATAAGGCTCCTATCCATATTCTTATTGACTCTCCTGGATTTGTAGATTTATCAAGATCTAAGATATATCCACTAGAATTAGAAGCAAAAATATCTTCTTATATTAGCAATAATTTAACTTACTTGAGCAACTAATATAGCTTAACTTACTTGAGCAACAGCAGAAGATGAACGTCAGACCTGGTCAAATTCTAACACAAAGATTACTAGCGCAACAGGACCTCTTCCTTATGGGTCTTCAAAATGCCATCACTTTACTTCTTAAGGTTCTCTTGAATTTACAAAACTATCCTCAGACTGGTGGCCCAACAATCTTCAAATTACTCAAATAAACATGTACATAGCATGAGATGCTTCAAAGTATATGAACTCAAAGCCCTCTTAAAAATTACACACACAAATTTCAAGATCTTCGAACACACATGGACTACAAGAGCAAAGATCAAGATATCCAAGAGTAGAGAAGCACTCAATGGTTCGGATCTGGGCTTCTTCTCCTCTAACATTTTTATAGCTCTTTGCTGATAAGACCTAAGATTCTATCTTATCTAAAATCTGAAATTATTGAGGGTCCTGTCGGATATCTCATATCCAAACGGTGTCTACCCAATATTCCAGTACAATAATGCAAAAACCTCTTTGTACAATAATTGAAACCTAAGAAATATTACAAAGAATCAAACACTATTACCATCACCCTTTCGGACTACAGTCCAAATCATAGTCGTCTGAAGAGATATCTTTTTGTAAATAATATTCTTCAAGATATTTCAAATAATCATACTCTTTCTCGGTGGGGTCTTGGGCATCTTGGTATACATCCAAAAATAAAGTGCCTTTTTATTTTGTCTCTTTTTCTTTTCCTTTGCGAGATGTCATTGCTGTAGCTGAAGCTTTTGATGACTGTCCTATTTCCAACTTTATGCTATCCTTGAAAGCATGATGACTTTGATAAGGCAATTTGAAGGGATCCTCTTTCTTTCTCCACCTATTGATGTAAGCAGTAGTATTTACTTAAATGTCAAGAAAGGAATCTTTATGAACTGTTGCAAATGTTGGTGCTAGTTGTAATGACAATTCGATCCCGTCCAATAATTCACACCTAAAGATCTGAAACATGTTGGTGGCTGTTTCAATTGTATGATGTACCCATATTCTGCAATTATTGTTGATGATATCCTTTTCTTGCCAACCTAACTCAAAATTGAATGTTGTACAAATTCTTGTCAATAACAATAGACTAATCAAACATACTATATCTTCAGTCCAATTTCCTGACACTATCCCAATGGTGACTAATGCCTTTTGATTAACGAAGAATTTCAAAATCTTCTTTTCACCTTGTAATGTATTCAGCATTGTTAGGATGTGTATTTTCTCAGTTAATTTACCTTTGCTGAAGTCTTTCAACCAATTTGTTATCCTTTGTATTTCTTCCTTATTATCTACAATCACTGTTGTTTCTGAGAGATCTTTTTCAAATACCTGTGCAAAAGGATTTGGGACAATGGCATTTCTGAATTCCATACTCTGATAATCCCAAGGTGATGAGAATATCCTGATATACTGAAAAGTCCTTTCAATGCATTGGGATGTTCTGATCATATTTTTCTTTGTGCACAATCCTTCTTTTATTTCCCAATCTACAAAAGGTTCGAAAAGTTCATACTGAGGGAAGGTATCACTATTTTCATAGTGTTCAGTCAACCTTTGCAAGAATGAGGCTTCCATTTCTTCAAACAAATCTGGAATTCTTAATGTGCGCAGGGATTTTTCAACATTATCCTTTATATTAATTTTTTCAAGATCCATCATCTTTGCACTAGTAAATATTTCTAATGCAAAATCAATGCTGCCAATTATTTGATAATAATTTAGAATCTGTAAAATCCATATCATTGGCTGTATATACTGGATGGACCATAAATCATCAAGAGTTATAAAATATACTTTCACCTTCATGTTTGGTAGGGAATATATTTTTACCAACTTTGGATCTAATCCCAAAAGAGTACCAATATTTTTTTATTGCCATGCCTGGCATCTTTGTATCCATTGGTTTCTTCTTAGTCTAAACCCAACTATGTTTTTTATTTCTATACAGAGATATTCACAAGATTTTTCTAACATCTTAAATCTATATACAAAAGTAGAAAAATCATCTTGTTTACCAGGTAGTTCAAAAATGTTGTGCTTGATTTCTCCTCTACTGTTGATCCTATGAGTTTTATTCATGTCTCTCGTAAGAGCATCTGCAATATAGTTATAATTTCCAGGAATCCATTCTACATCAAAATAATATTGCTTAAACCATATTTTCCAAGATAATAACCTTCCTCTTTCGATTTTCCTTGATATCTTTGCTACCAAAAAATATTTAAAGTTCATTGAATCAGTTCCAATTGAGAAATTTTTTGGAGCAAGATATAGTTCAAACCTTTGGATACCATTAAATATTGCAAGAGTTTCTTTTTCAGCAATAAGTAATTTTTCAAATTCAGCAAAAATTCTCTTGAGGCATATGCTCATAGCTCTTCTTCTTGATTATCTTCTTTTCTTTCAAAAAGAACTGCAGCCCAAAATTCATTGGAGGCATCCGTTTGTAAAATAAGTAAACCTTCACCTGGGGCCTGTAATTTAGGAAGATTTTGCATTATTTTTTCATCTTCTTGACTGCTTTTGTTGCCCCACTTGACCAACCTATTTTCAAATGTTTTCTAATAGGCGCAGTCTTTTCAGATAATCTAGGAATGTACTTATGGATGTAATTTAACACCCCTAAAAAGCACTGAATCATTTTGGTGTCTTTCAACTCATTAGGAAAATCAGCAAGTTTAGTGAGTACATGAGGTTACATCTAAATGTGGCCTTCTACCACATGAATTCCAAGAAAATCAATATTCTCTTGAGCAGAACCATTTTCTTTTTTGAGAGGACTATTCCATGGTTCTAGACTTCTTTAAGAAAGATTTATAAATGTGCTAAATGAGTAGCAAGATTAGGACTATGAATCAAGATGTCATCAATGTAAGTAATGATAAATTCATACTTACCAAAAATCAAATCCATTCTTTTCTGAAAGAAATCAGGGGCATTCATTAAACCAAAAGGAACAACCTTCCATTGATAGAATCCTATTGGACATGTAAAGATTATCTTAAGTCGATCTGCTTCTTCGATTTGAATTTGATAGTATCCGGACTTCATGAAAAATTTGCTAAACAATTTGCTTTTCTGAATCTTTTGCGTTATGACCTCTTGACATGGCAGAGGATAGTTGAAACTTTGGGTGATAGCATTTAATAGCTTGTAATTTATTACCATCCTTGCTTTTCCTCTTACAATCTCTAAATGATTTCTTACTAGAAATGCAGAACATGAATAATGAGAAATACTAGGTTCAATCAACTTTAGATTCAATAGTTCTGCAATTTGTTTCTTGATCTCTTGTTCGTCACCAGGAGTACAAGGAATATTCTTACCTTTTACTCCATTGTCATGCAGAGTGATGATTTCTTGTTTTGGACTTTCTTTTTCCCAAAACTTCTGTGGATCTTCTGAGCAACTTCTAAGTAGTCTCTCATATATGTTTTTCTGTTCTTTAGACCATTGAGGGTCTACAACTGCCTTTTGTTTTTCTTGAGAGTCTCTTTTTCTGCATATCTTTGCAAGACCTCCTGCTAATTTGGAGAATCATGCTCCGGATTTCTGGCTCCTATTTTTCTTTAACTATTTTCTTTTCTTTCTTCAGAGTCTGCAATTTGTAATCTTGGCACATAGATTGCTTTTTTCTTCAAATTGATGATTACTTTGTCTTCACTAATTGTTACTAGTAAAACTGAATTAATAAATGGCATACCAAGAAATAGAATAGCTGAGGGATCATAATTTTGAATGGCTAAAATCTTTACAATACTCCCTCCTACTTTCATAGAGATATTATCAACATAGTGAGTGAGATTTACTGTACCTCCAATAGTTTCTGAGACAAGTATGTTCTGTAATGGCTTCCACATTCCTTTTAACAAAGAGGGTCTGACTAGATTGTTGGAACCTCCAGTGTCAATAAAGGCATCAACATCTATCCAACTATTTTTTGCTTGTACAGAGACTGGTATATACAACAAATTGTTAGTTTTCACCATTTTCTTTAAAAAAACTTTGTTCAGCTTCTGGATCAAACTATGGAATGGGCATGGAGGAAGTTGAAGCAGCAATCTTCTTCTCATAAGGACAAAAAGAGTTAATCTTTGGTAGGGAAGATATAGATTGCTTACATTTGTCCTTAGTTCTTTCAGGTGACTAACATAATGAAACAGATTCATTTGTCTCTGAACTTTCTAAAGTTTCTGAATCTATTTCAATTCTATCACTATAATGTAGTTCATTTTCCTCTGAGAAATTTTCTTCTAAACAGTATGTACAGATGTTCATTTTCTGAACAAATTCTAAGGTTTAATTTTCATCTTGTGTCAAGGAGGCATCAGTTAAAATATATACATCTGATAATTCCTCCTATGATTCAACAACTGACCAATCATCAAGAAATTCTTCAATATCAACACAAGTTTTCAATTTATTGGAAGAACTGTTAGGGCATTTCCTAGCAAAATGTCCTTCTTGTTTGCAAATGAAACAACAATTATTTTTTTTTCCTCGTTGTCTCCTCTTTTTTAAGAAACGAAAATTTTTGAAAGGTCTTCAGGGATTGGCTACCTTCTTGGGCTTAAATCTACGATATCTCCCGATTTTCTTCTTTTTTCTAAAAGGTGTCCATGGAAGAGAAGCACGACAAATATTAGTACTGGGAGTGATATCATGTGCTTGTTTCTGCCAGCAAAGATATTTGACTTTTTCTTGGCACCTAAACAGTAGATCTATCCAATAGATCTGATCAATATATTTGCCCTAGATTTCAAGGTCCTTGGAGATCAAATCACTGAGATTTCCTGGTAGCTTTGATAAGAATGCAACTTTTTGAGTTGAGTCGTTTGAAATATTAGCTTTATAAACTTTAGCCATAAAATCTTGGCCAAATGTTTCAAGAAACTTTAAATCTTTCAATTCCATCCTAATGAGGTTTGTAATGAGTTGTTTCTTTTCATCTATAGGTTCAGGCACAAATTGTGTTTTTAGCAGTACTTCTAAAGTAGACAAACCTGCGGCCACTACTACTTGTTGTTCTACTTCTGGCGGTCCTGTCCACCAGTCAGATACAATGCCTGCCATATTTTTCTCTGCTAGGACAAATATGGATATCTTATCTAGGCTTGTAGTAATTTTCATTTGATATAAGGCTCCTATCCATATTCTTATCGACTCCCCTGGATTTGTAGATTTATCGAGATCTAAGATATATCAACTAGAATTAGAAGCAAAAATATCTTCTTCTATTCTCTGATACTTGTGGACATCTTTGACAAAATTAGCTTTCTGAATTGACGGTAAAATAAAAGATGGGAATTTTGAAGCAACATTTTGTAATGTGACTATTTCTACTTTTGATTTTCTAATTTTTTCTGAAACCTGTTCTTCTTTCAAAGGCTTGAACGGTTTTTCAGATGTGTTGGCTTCTATTTCTTCTTGGTCCCAAAAATTGGGGGTAGACATATCAATTGTAAACTTTGAACTCTGGGATGCTTTTGATTTTCTTCTTCTTTCTTTCTTTTGCATCTTGGCTTCCTTTTTAGTGCTTTCTTCTTGTTCTTCATCATGCAAAAGTTTTAGATTGGCCAAAATGAGTTTGTTTTGTTTCCCTAGATCATCTATGGCTTCTTCTACATAAGAACACCATGTAGTTAGATAGTTGCTTATCTAGTAAACTTGATCTAGATCATTTTGATTCAAGGAATTATATTCAATAAGGGGTGCACAATCAGCACGAGTAGGAGGTTTCCTAGATGAGGATGATGTAGTACAGAACTTGGTCTTTGGAGGCCATTTTGCTCCTTTTAGATATCGAAGATTTGCAAATTGCCGCTCCTCAACAAGGGAAAATTGAGAACTGTAAATCCTAAACATTTTATGGACTACAAAAAAGAGGTTTAACTTCTGGTATGTACAACGCATTAGGAGATAGGTCTGATTGACTAGAGGTACTAGCTGCTTGTGATGAGACTTCTTCAAGACATGGAATTGGTAAGGCATGTCTTCTTGGATGGACTATAGGATGTGGAATAGAAGGTTTTTCTTGTATAATTCTAACTTGTCCATGTTTTACAGACACACGTCTTGTTTTTATGTCTTGCTTTTTGTCATCAGCCCAAGAAGGTAGATTTTGATTGTTTTTTTGTTATCTTCAAGTTTAGGATTTCCAGTTCTCAATTTTCCCCTGTCGAGGATTGGAAATTTGCAAATCGTCGATATATAAAAGGAGCAAAATGGCCTCCAAAGACCAAGTTTTGTACTACATCATCCTCATCTAGGAAACCTCCTACTTGTGTTGATTGTGCACCCCTTATTGAACATAATTCCTCGAATCCAAATGATCTAGATCAAGTCTACCAAATAAACAACTATTTGACTACATGGTGTTCTTATGTAGAAGAAGCCATAGATGATCTAGGAAAACAAAACGAACTCATTTTAGCCAATATAAAAATTTTGCATGATGAACAACAAGAAAGAGCTGAAAAGGAAGCCAGGATGCAAAAGAAAGAAAGAAGAAGAAAAGCAAAAGCATCCCAGAGTTAAAATTTTACAATTGATATGCCTACCCCCAAATTTTGGGACCAAGAAGAAACAGAAGCCAGCACATCTGAAACATCGTTCAAGACTTTGAAAGAAGAACAGCTTTCAAAAAAAATTAGAAAATCAAAAGCAGAAATAGTCACATTACAAAATGTTGCTTCAAAATTACCATATTTTATTTTACCCTCAATTCAGAAAGCTAATTTTGTCAAAGATGTCCACAAGTATCCCAGAATAGAAGAAGATCTTTTTTCTTCTAATTCTAGTGGATATATCTTAGATCTTGATAAATCTACAAATACAGGAGAGTCGATAAGAATATTGATAGGAGCCTTATATCAAATGCAAATTACTACAAGGCTAGATAATGTATCCATATTTGTCCTAGCAGAGAAAAAGGATGGCAGGCATTGTATATGACTGGTGGACAGGACCACCAGAAGTAGAACGAAAAGTAACAGTGGCCGCAGGTTTGTCTACTTTAGAAGTACTACTGAAAACACAATTTGTGCTTGAACCTATAGATGAAAAGAAACAACTCATTACAGACCTCACTAGGATGGAATTGAAAGATTTAAAGTTTCTTGAAACATTTGGCCAATATTTTATGGCTAAAGTTTATAAAGCTAATATTTCAAACCACTCAACTCAAAAAGTTGCATTCTTATAAAAGCTACCAGGAAATCTTGGAGATTTGATCTCCAAGGACCTTGAAATCCAGGGAAAATCTATTGATCAGATATATTGGATAGATCTACTATTTAGGTGCCAAGAAAAAGTCAAATATCTTTGCTGGCAGAAACAAGCACATGACATCACTCCCAGTACTAATATCTGTCATGTTGCTCTTCCATGGACACCTTTTAGAAAAAAGAAGAAAATCATGAGATATGGTAGATTTAAGCCCAAGAATGTAGCCAATCCCCGAAGACCTTTCACAAAATTTCGTTTCTTAAAAAAGAGGAGACAGCCAAGAAAAAACAATAATTGTTGTTTCATCTGCAAACAAGAAGGACATTTTTCCAGGAAATGCCTTAATAGTTCTTACACTAAATTGAAAGCTTGTGTTGATGTTGAAGAATTTCTTGATAATTGGTCAGTTGTTGAATCACAGGAGGAATTATCGGATGTATATATTTTAACTGATGCCTCCTTGACACAAGAAGAAAATGAAACCTTAGAATTTGTTCCAAAAATGAACATCTGTACATACTATTCAGAAGAAAATTTCTCAAAAGAAAATGAACTACATTATAGTGATGAAATTGATATAGATTCAGAAACTTTAGAAAGTTCATAGACAAATGAATCTGTTTCATTATGTTGGTCACCTGAAAGAACTAAGGACAAATGTAAGCAATCTATATCTTCCCTACCATAGATTAACTCTTTTTGTCCTTATGAGAAAAAGATTGCTGCTTCATCTTCCTCCATGCCCATTCTAGAGTTTGATCTAGAAGTTGAACAAAGTTTTTTGAAGAAAATGGTGAAAACTAACAATTTGTTGTATATACCAGTCTCTGTACAAGTAAAAAATAGTTGGATAGATGTTGATGCTTTTATTGACACTGGAGGCTCCAACAATCTAGCCAGACCCTCTTTGTTCAAAGGAATGTGGAAGCCATTACAGAACATACTTGTCTCAGAAACTATTGGAGGTATAGTAAATCTCACTCACTATGTTGATAATATCTCTATGAAAGTAAGAGGGAGTATTGTAAAGATTTTAGCCATTCAAAATTATGATCCCTCAACTATTCTATTTCTTGGTATGCCATTTATTAATATAGTTTTACTAGTAACAATTAGTGAAGACAAAGTAATCATCAATTTGAAGAAAAAAGCAATCTATGTGCTAAGATTACAAATTGCAGACTCTGAAGCAAGAAAAGAAAATAGTTAAAGAAAAATAGGAGCCAGAAAGCCGGAGCATGATTCTCCAAATTGGCAAGAGGTCTTGCAAAGATATGCAGAAAAAGAGACTCTCAAGACAAAACAAAAGGCAGTTGTAGACCCTCAATGGTCTAAAGAATAGAAATACATATATGAGAGACTACTTAGAAGTTGCTCAAAAGATCCACAGAATTTTTGGGAAAAAGAAAGTCCAAAACAAGAAATCATCACTCTGCATGACAATGGAGTAAAAGGTAAGAATATTCCTTGTACTCCTAGTGAAGAACAAGAGATCAAGAAACAAATTGTAGAACTATTGAATCTAAAGTTGATTGAACCTAGTATTTCTCATTATTCATGTTCTGCATTTGTAGTAAGAAATCATCCAGAGATAGTAAGAAGAAAAGCAAGGATGGTAATAAATTACAAGCCATTAAATGCCATCACCCAAAGTTTCAACTATCCTCTGCCCTGTCAAGAAGTCATAATGCAAAAGATTCAGAAAAGCAAAATGTTTAGAAAATTTGACATGAAGTCTGGATACTATCAAATTCAAATCAAAGAAGAAGATCGACATAAGACATCCTTTACATGTCCAGCAGGATTCTATCAATGGAAGGTTATTCCTTTTGGTTTAAAAAACGCCCCTACTTTCTTTCAGAAAAGAATGGATTTCATTTTTGGTAAGTATGAATTTATCATTACTTACATTGATGACATCTTGATTCATAGTCCTGATCTTGATACTCATTTATGACATTTAGAAATCTTTCTTAAAGAAGTCCAAAACCATGGGATAGTCCTCTCAAAAAAGAAAATGTTTTTGTTTCAAGAGAATATTGATTTTCTTGGAATTCATGTGGTAGAAGGCCACATTCAGATGCAACCTCATGTACTTACTAAACTTGTTGATTTTCCTAATGAGTTGAAAGACACCAAAATGATTCAGCACTTTTTAGGGGTGTCAAATTACATTCATAAGTACATTCCGAGATTATTTGAAAAGACTACTCCTATTAGAAAACATTTGAAAATAGGTTGGTGAAGTCATGCAACAGAAGCAGTCAAGAAGCTGAAAGAAGAATGCAAAAATCTTCCTAAATTACAGCCCCCAGGTGAAGGTTTACTTATTTTTCAAACAGATGCCTCCGATGAATTTTGGGCTGCAGTTCTTTTTGAAAGAAAATAAGATAATCAAGAAGAAGAGCTATGTGCATATGCCTCAGGAGAATTTTTGGCGAATCAAAAAAATTACTTTATTGCTGAAAAAGAAACTCTTGCAATATTTAATGGTATCCAAAGGTTTGAAATATATCTTGCTCCAAAAAAGTTCTTAATTAGAACTGATTCAATGAACTTTAAATATTTTTTTGCAGCAAAGATATCAAGGCAAATGGCAAGAGGAAGGTTATTATCTTGGCAAATATGGTTTCAGCAATATGATTTTGATGTAGAATGGATTCCTGGAAATTCTAACTATATTGTAGATGCTCTTAGAGAGACATGAATAAAACTCACAAGATCAACAATAGAGGAGAACTCAAGCACAGCATTTCTAAACTACCTGGTAAACAAGATGATTTTTCTACTTTTGTATATAGATTTAAGATGTTAGAAAAATCTTGTGAATATCTCTATACAAAAATAAAAAAGATAGTTGGGTTTAGACTAAGAAGAAACCAATGGATACAAAGATGCCAAGCATGGCAATCAAAAAATATTGGTACTCTTTTGGTATTAGATGCAAAGTTGGTAAAAATATATTCCCTACCAAACATGAAGGTGAAAGTATATTTTAGAACTCTTGATGATTTAGGGTTCATCCAGTATACACAGCCAATGATATGGATTTTGCAGATTCTGAATTATTATCAAATAATTGGCAGCATTGATTTTGCATTAGAAATCTTTACTAGTGCAAAGATGATGGATCTTGAAGAAATTAATATAAAGGATAATGTAGAAAAATTCCGGCGCACATTAAGAATTCTAGATTTATTTGAAGAAATGGAAGCCTCATTCTTGCAAAGGTTGACTGAACACTATGAAAATATTGATACCTTCCCTCAGTATGAACTTTTCGAACCTTTTGTAGATTGGGAAATAAAAGAAGGATTGTGCACAAAGAAAAAGATGATCAGAACATCCCAATGCATAGAAAGGACTTTTCATTATATCAGGATATTCTCATCACGTTGGGACTATCAGAATATTGAATTCAGAAATGCCATTGTCACAAATCCCTTTGCACAGGTATTTGAAAAAGATATCTCAGAAATAGCAGTGATTGCAGATAATAAGGAAGAAATACAAAGGATAACAAATTGGTTGAAAGACTTCAGCAAAGGTAAATTAACTGAGAAAATACACATCCTCAAAAAGTTGAATAAATTGCAAGGTGAAAAGAAGGTTTTGAAATTTTCCGTTAATCAAAAAGCATTAGTCACCATTGGGATAATGTCAGGAAATTGGACTGAAGATACAATATGTTTAATCATTTTGTTGTTATCTACAAGAATTTGTACAACATTCAATTTTGAGTTGGGCTGGCAAGAAAAGGATATAATCAGCAATAACTGCAGAATATGGGTACAGCATACAATTAAAACCGCCACCAACATGTTTCAGATCTTTAAGTGGGAATTATTGGATGGGATCGAATTGTCAGTACAACTAGCACCAACATTTGCAACAGCTCATAAAGATTCCTTTCTTGACATTGAAGTAAATCCTACTGCTTACATCAATAGGTGGAGAAAGAAATAGGATCCCTTCAAATTACCTTATCAAAGTCATCATGCTTTCAAGGACAGCATAAAGTTGGAAATAGTGCAGTCATCAAAAGCTTTAGCTATAGCAATGGCATCCCGCAAAGGAAAAGAAAAAGAGACAAAAGAAAAAGGTACTTTATTTTTGGATGTATACCAAGATGCCCAAGACCCCACCGAGCAAGAGTATGATTATCTGAAATATCTTGAAGAATCTTATTTAGAAAAAGATATCTCTTCATAAGACTATTATTTGAACCGTAGTCCCAAATGGTCATGGTAATAGTGTTTGGTTCTTTGTAATAGTTCTTAGGTTTCAATTATTGTACAAAAAGGTTTTTGCATTATTGTACTGGAATATTTTGTAGACACCATTTGAATTTGAGATATCCAACATGACCCTCAATAATTTCAGATTTTAGATAAGATAGAATCTTAGGTATTATCAGCAATGAGCTATAAAAGGATTAGAGGAGAAGAAGCCCACATCTGAACCATTGAGTGCTTCTCTTCTCTTGGATATCTTGATCTTTGCTCTTGTAGTCCATGTGTGTTTGAAGATCTTGAGTTTTGTGTGTGTAATTTTTAAGAGGTTTGTGAGTTCATATACTATGAAGTATCTCGTGGTATGTACATGTTTATTTGATTAATTTGAAGCCTGTTGGGCCACCTGTCAGAGGAAAGTTTTGTAAATTCAAGATAACCTTGAGAAGTAAAGTGATGGCATTTTGATGACCTGTAAGGAAGAGGTCTTGTTACACTCATAATCTCGATGTGAGAATTTGACCAGGTCTGACGTTCATCTTCTATAGTTGCTCAAGTAAGTTAAGCTATATTAGCTGCTCAAGTAAGTTAAATTATTGGTATCAGAGCCCTATTAAACATCCCTTCTCACACAAACTCATGGCAAATTTAGTTCGCTCATTTTCTATGGTTGATAGAAAAATAGTCTCAGAAGTAGAATCTCATTTTGTCGAAAAAGACATAGATGCAGAAAAAGAGATAGAAGTTGTAGATAATCCAGAAAGTTGGAATCCACCAACTTTAAATGCCACAAAAGTCTACAAAGTCCCTATCTCAAACATCTTTCAAAAGAAAATGCTTTTAAAAGAAGTAGAGATGAAAATAAAAATCTTTGGTCCTATAGTTCAGATAGTCTCTCTTTCTTTGTTCAGTAATGAAGAAATAAAAAAGTTCAGACAATATGCAAAAGACAAAAAATACTCTTATTTGCATTTTGGAGGAATCAGGATAGGATTAGCACCTTTGTTCAGACATGGTTTGAATACTCCATGCATAGCAGAAGTATTTGATACCAGACACCAAAACTATGATCATGCCCATATAGGAACCATTGTTGGAAACTTATCTACTGGTTGTCAGTATGGAACTGTTTTCCCAGACTATGCTATCAGTCTTACAGACACCCATATAAAAGAATGTTGGAAATTAATGGTGGGTGTTCAAGGATTAAAGATGGTAGATGACAGTGAGTTTTTGTCTGTATTGGTTCAAACATCTTTTCAGTTAACAAATACAGTCCACCCAAAACTCAGACAGCCAGTTCTTAGAGATTGTGTGTCGGTCAAGTTAAATAATGCTCAAGTTGAAGGTGTATCTTATGATTCTATAGGTCTTCCCAATGACTGGTATTTCCAATATAAGTCCTTGGCTGATGATAAAAAACAAGACATTAAACCAAGATGTGTGTCTGTACAAAATGGACAAGTCAAAATTCTACAAGAAAAACCTTCTGTTCCACGTCCTATAGTCCATCCAAGAAGACATGCTTTACCAATTCCATGTCTTGAAGAAACCTCATCACAAGCAGCCAGTACTTCTAGTCAATCGGACCTATCTCCTAATGAGTTGTAGATACTAGAAGTTAAACTTTTTCTTGCAGTCAATAAAATTCTTAGGATCTCTAGTTCTCAATTTTCGCCCGTCAAGGAGTGGAAATTTGCAAATCACCGATATGTAAAAGGAGGAAAATGGCCTCCAAAGACCAAGTTCTATACTACATTATCCTCATCTAGGAACCTCCTACTCGTGTTGATTGTGCACCTCTTATTGAACATAATTCCTCGAATCCAAATGATCTAGATCAAGTCTACCAGATAAGCAACTATCTGACTACATGGTGTTCTTATGCAGAAGAATCCATAGATGATCTAGGCAAACAAAACGAACTTATTTTGGCCAATCTAAAACTTTTGCACGATGAACAACAAGAAGAAAGAGCTGAAAAAGAAGCCAGGATGCAAAAGAAAGAAAGAAGAAGAAAAGCAAAAGCATCCCAGAGTTCAAATTTTACAATTGATATGTCTACCCCCAATTTTTGGGACCAAGAATAAATAGAAGCCAACACATCTAAAACATCATTCAAGCCTTTGAAAGAAGAACAATTTGTTAGCACCTCAATTTGCCTTAGGCTGAAGGAAGGCAAAATTCAGGGTTACCACAAACCACGCTCAGTTTGGTAGCTAGCCCTACCAGAACAGGAGAGGGCTCTCTCCGGGTCACGCTCAGGAAAATAAACAATAGGGTCTGAGATGATGCAAAAATGGATACTGATTTTAGGCTAGGTAAATGGATGTGATAAAGATATTTGACAAATGACTGAGTTTTCTGGGATGTGTGGGGCCAAGGAACAGCATGAGCAGAGAATTTAATTCAAAGACGCAGATTATTTCGTGAGGCAAGACAGGTGGAAAGTCTAGCAATTAGATTCGAAATAACATGAGGTGGAGAGATTGTTTAAGAGTGTGAAAAGGGCATTAACACATGAATCCCTTTCAACAGAAGAAAACATAGAACGTGAAAACTATCCCAAGGCAGAGCAGCACACTGAATTCTACCCTTTTTACTTAGAAAGATTTCACTAGAAATGAATATGAATGAAAATATGAAACATAACGAGATACATATGAAACATAAAGAAGATACATTTGCTAAATTCACGCCACAGGAATCTCATGAACCAGAGCTACAATCTTTCATTAAATCTCTGTCAAAATGTACAGTGAGTCACTAGGTGTCTCTCACACAGTTTCCCAGAAATCCCAACCCTTTACAAAATGACTCTCAATAAAATAAATAAGCTTTGCCATGAGAAGTTCGATCAACCCAGGCAATGGAGAGCCAACCATCAGTAGTTACATTTAATTTTCTATGAAGACCAATCAGAAAGAAGCAAATATGAGCATAGATTTTGTGGGTGGCTTTTCGCCTTCATTTGGCCGCTTGGATAGAAGCCAAAAATGCTTTTTAAACTTTTCATTTGATGCCAAGAAAAAATTATTACAAATGAGAGGGCCCACTTGGAGAAAATTGCGAATCGAAATTTCGTGAAGCGGGCGCGATTTTGGCCTTTGGGTGTCTGTGCGCCGCGCCAAAAACTGTATGCGTCGCGCTACTTCGGAGCTAGTTTTGAGGCCCTTGATGAAGTCCAAATTGAGCCCAAGTGTTCTTGTTGGAAAGCCATGCCTGTCTACTCTCCAAACCAAGTGGAATTTCTGAATTTGGTGCCCATTTTCCCCTCCAAAACTGCAATCTCCCAAGACTGCTTCCTGTGTGTCAAAATAGGGGCAGAGAGGTCATTTTTTGGGTGTTTTTGACCTCTTGAGGACTCAAAAATGGCCCAAACTTCTAGGAAATGCACCAACAATCATGATTTTCCATGTAAAATCCAAAAATTCAAACCTTTTTTCATTTGGAGCTCCCTATTGTAAGCGCGCGCCAGGTGGCGCGGCGCACAGGGAGAAAAACCCTGTTTTTTGCACAAAAATTTCCAAAAACACCAAAAATGCCCCAAATTTCTTGAAATTTGGGCTGGAGCTTCCTTATCAAGTGTTATGTTGGGCCAAAGAGGCTTCGGCCCATATCTAAAGTCGATCGAGATCCCTTTGCCTCTTTTTCTTCTTGATTTCCTTCCTCAATTTCGCCTTCAAATTCCTGATTAGGGCCTTGCACACTTTGTTTCGCGCCATGTCGTGGAAAGCCATGTGTCTTAGCAATGTATGGTCCTTGTTGGCCTTGTCCAACAGCCTCTCTAATTGCATGTTAACTCTCTCGAGATTGGCCTCCCAATCCTCATTTATCTCTTGCTCTAATGATGTGAGCTCAACTCTTCTCCTTTGTGCAGCTTGGCGATGCTCACGAATGTTTTGTAGCTCCATGATCACTTGCTGATCCTTCAGCTGTTTGTTCCTCTACTCTAGATATTTCATGTTCCATTTAGCTCTTTCCAAATCAAGGGACAAGGCTTGAATCTCTACTTGTTGCTCCTGGATGATCTCTTTAAGCTGTGCACTCGTCAGTTCTGTATCTGTATCATCATCATGAAGGAGAACAAATTCAGTCTCTCATTCACCTGATGGCTCACCTGAAGGCCCCTCATCCTGCATTGGCTCCTTGCCTTTGTCCTGTTCCTATGATGCTGATGGAGGAAGCGAGGCCCCTTCCACCCCGGGTGGAGATAACACTCGCTTTGCCGCTGCAAACAAACTTCTGGTGCCTTTCTGATATGTGATGAAAACCGGCACACTAGCAGTCTCATGGCACTCATACCGATGAGAAGGTTCACCCTCATGCTTAACCTCTATTACTCTCCATGAAGCTCTGAAGAAATCACATGAGATGAAATCATCCCAAGTGATGCCCTGCAATCCAAGCTGATGAACCACCAAAATCTTGATAAGAGCAAAATGATAGACACTGTTAAGTTGCTGCTGAGGTGTTTTGCGCTGTATAAAGGTGGTCATCCTCTCTATGTTCTGGAAAATGAAATACGGAATGTTCATCATCCGTACCCTGGTGAAATGCATGAGCAACTTGATGTGATAAGCATAAAGACGAGAGAATTGCCCCTCACAGCTGAAATATTTCATAATCAATCTCATGAGTGGAGCATATTCGTCTTTTAGATACCGGAATGGGAACACTCTCTTGAGATGCCTTAAGAAACTGGTTTTGATGTATGGCTCATAATGCTGCCGGTCAATCTTCTTTTTCTTGTGCCATGGTTCACCAATGTTCGGTATACCGGTTGCCAATGAGACGGATTCTGGTGTAAGTGTGTTACAGGGAAAAGTGTCTATATAGAACTGCTCTATCCCACAAAGGTGTGACAGCTGCCTTAGAAACAAACAGAGAAAAGCTACTTTCGTTTTTCCTTTACGAATTATAAATAGAGAAGAACAAGAAGACCAACCTCTATCTTGCGCTAATCTCCTGATTCGATTCTTCTCTTCTTTGATAGTCCTTCGCTACCTACTCCCTTGCACGCCCAGCTTCACAAAGTACCTGTAAGATCATAGTAGCATAGCACTGTACAAAGACATGGATCTATAATCATAAACAATCTAGGATCAGATGTAAATTGACCATACAAATGCAGCAAACATCAATGATACAAGAGCATGGAGGAAAACTTGAATAGCTTTTATTGATAAACAAGAAAGAGCCAAGAGGAGTTACAACCAGTTGTTCTAACCCAACATCAGCCTCTCAGCAAAGAAGCCCCTCTTCACCTCATACAAAGCTTAGATCACCCAACAATCTGATGTTTGTCTCAAGAAACCAACAGCAATTCCTTACAATATGCAAAATTCCAGCCTCTGGATCTCTGGGATGAGGGATCCATATATAGATATCTGTAAGGGGGATGAGTCAGCTTGTGATTTGATTAGTGTCTTCTCTCTGATAGTTCTTGCTTCCACTTGGAGATTGATGGTCTCTTACTCATCCTTGGTCGAATTTAAAGAGGCAAGTGTCACAGGAGAAGTTTTTGGAAGCTTCCATTTCCTCTCCACCTCGCGGAATGACACTACCATTTGTCATTTCTCGCCCATCGCACCCCATAGAAGGGCTTTTTGAAATGAAACACACCCACTCAGTGTATTTAGGTGAGATGCAATGCACCTGGCCAGTGGAGCAGCTGAAATGATCCTGTTTTGACCAATTCTGAGCAGTTTTTCATGGAGAACTTCTGGGAGAAGCTGTAATCTGTTGACCTTGTTCACTTAGGGGTTAGAACAACACTTTTAGGGACTTAGGAGCCCTTGGTTTATGGACATTTCATGCTTGGGGTTGTAGTGCCCAAAAATGTCTATAACAATTGCCCCCTAAAGCATGAGGTCGTTAATCTTTTGATGTCGGGTGAAATGCTTTATTATGAGGATCCGAGGTTCTTTCAATGCTGGGAGGATACCTGTAATAAGATACAATACAATACATTATCTTCATAATATTTTGATGATCTGGCTGAGGCGGGCATTCCCATGCTCAGCTTTATAAATTCATTTCCATGTACATAGGACAGACAATCGTCTGAGTGAAGACTGATTATTCTGATAGAGCCATCATCCCTTTGATTGGATGATTATCTGTGCAGCCATGATGTACATTTGATGTTTTCATTTTCCTGAATGTCTATCGTAGCCTGGATGGATGAAACTAGATTCGGGGTCTTCAATCTCGTTCGATCTTCACTCGAAGTACAAGTCTATCCATGTGAGAAATGTTCTGAAGTCGAACATGGAAAGACATCGCTTGATTACCAGCCAATGATGTAAGCTGTTAACAAGTGCGAGAGGAATCACCGATAATGATAATGACCCTCAAGGTACTGCAGTACAATTCACATGGTGTGAATAAAGGACTTGGCGTCGAACACCACGCAAAATCTTTTGGTCGAAGGTCATTGATGTAAACCTGTCGCCAGAAGTGAGAAGCTTGCCATTGAGGCATGCAAGCTCCAAAGTACTGGATGGGGTGTTCCTAGATCAACTTCTTGGATAATGAGCTGATGTCGACAAGAAGTGATCCGTCACAGGAGGGCCTTAATGAATCCCACATCAATGACATGGAACGAAGCAAATGATTTTAATGGAGGTGAAAACGATCTAGTGATATAAGGTTCAGGGTGGCGGTCATGAAAGAATGGAGTATAAATGTATTGTAGTGGGTGAGACACAGGTGAATTCTCTGAATGACTTCTCTTGAAAATATCGGCGACACTGACATGATGGATTGGTAGCATTACCCCAAATTTGGATGGTATGATGGGACCATGATGATGTGACCAGTGAATGAAACAACCCAACTTGACTCGGACGCGGAGTGTAAGTGTCATGTTCAAGAGCGACTTGCTACCAACAAACTTTCTTCAAGTTTTCTTCCCAATTTTCCCCAGTCATTACTGACCAGTACCTCTTTATTTTTGTCAAGCTTGAGGAGGATAACATATGCTTGTTCTATAATTTGCCCTTCGGGCAAACCCATTGCTATGTTTTAATGAGCCTAGCGATAGTGAAACTCGTTCTCGTCTATAGACAAGTTTGTCGCTATTAAAATTTTAACGAGCTTAACGACAAAGATAACTCGGTCCTTTTCAATTTTAGAGAGTCTGAAAAGGAACGTAAAGGTAACTTCAAAATTCCTTTTTCGTCATCTAATCTCTTTAGTCTGAAAAAGTATAAAACAATACAGAAGGGATGAATTTTCGATACTTTTAACGAGCCAAACAAAACAAGCGCTTGATCTTTTTGTGTAATAATCCCTCAGGTCCAAAAAGATTAAAATTTAGAGGAGGGATAGCACTTCCTGTCCCTTTAACGAGCTGGAAAGGCCAATGGCTCGGCAATCTTTTCATATTTTACGAGTCAGTTGAAAAGAGCTTAAAGGAGACTCGTCTTTTGAGGAACGAGTGATAAAATGGGTAGCAATTGATTCCCGGTAAGGTTTGGAATTCTCCAATCACGGCAGTGTTACAAGGATGGCTAATGAGATCACTCTTCGCAGCTATTCCTCAAAATGGGTAAACAATCAAATGGAGGTGAATGATCGGCCAATGCAAAAGTGGAGGTGACGGTACAAACACGACCAAGGTTTTAATGGCTGAAGTACTACATTCACGATGGTTATTTACCGGGGAATAGTTCATTTTTTAATGAGCTTAAACGCGGGGGGAAACATTTTCTCATGGCTTATGTTTATTGTTTAACGAGCTTGAACTATGTGCTAAAACTGCTCGATTACATGGTCTCTTTTTTTCTTTACCATAAATAGCTTTGTTCTTTCAAAGATTGTACTGTATTCTCAATTGCTTCATCAAACTAGTCAGAAATGAACAATATATGCTTGAAAAATGAATTAGAACACTAATATTTTACTTTGAACTACGTAAAAAGTAATGAAAAGTGCTTTTCCCTCTCATTTTACCATTTCATTTGAACTTTGGTTTGTTGGAGCTTTGGAGGTGCTTTCCCCCTTTGATTTTCATCAGCTAATTTCGGGAGAATCTGTGGATGATTCTCGGCGCTGTCTGGACCAGGTAGAAGCTAAACTTGAGCTCTTTCATTTCATGCCTTCCATTTTGCATTCTGAGCTTGATTCCTGGTTTTTCTGAGCCTCTGGGGTTTGAAAAACTCATTCTGCCTTCAGCGCACCCTCTATGTATCGAAAAGTGTGTTAAATGTTGGCCTGTCTAATGGCCATCTGACATGCAACGCACCCAGAGCACTACTGTAGGTGCGATGGGCGCAGAGAAGGAATTTTATGCACATTTTTTGATGGAAATTTTTCCTGTTTCTTACCAAAATCAGGATCTAACTCTTCTCTTGTTTGTTTTTCAGATATCTTTGGAGTAAGATGACCATTACATGGCGAGAGCATGAGCATGAAGAAGAGGACATGCTTGCCCTACATGATCCGGTTACAGTAAACGCACTGCGGAACTGTGGCTTGTTGAAGTTTTTCCGCATTTCTAGCATGAGACAACAGATCAACTTACTGCAGTATTTGCTCGATGCTTGGGATCCTACCAACTAGGTGTTCCAGATCAGGGGCAAATCTATCCCCTTGACTATAGTAGACATCTATTTCTTGACTGGCTTATCGAGGCGGGGTGCCCCCATTTCTTTATCAGGTTCGACCTGAGGAGGTGAATTTGTGAGAGATTATGTTCGCCGGTATTGCAGGGAGGGATCTCAGCCGAGTAAAGACGACAAGATCATCATCCGTGATGTCACTGGCATGTCCCTCAGGACTATTCTGTTTAATTTTGGTAGGATGGCCGGTGGTGCGGCTCTTCATGTATCCAACCGATCTTATATGCATTATGCCTTGGAATGCCTCCAACCGAAGGTGTTCAACTGGTGCGACGCAGTACTTCTTGTGATGAAAGAACAGTTGACCAAGATAAACAGCGGGAGGTTGAAGAACTTTGGGTATGGTTCTATTTTGACCGCCTTTGCCTTGGAGAAGATACCACTAATGCAGCCGCAGTATATTGCACTCGATTTACCTTCACCTATTGAACCACGTATGCAGAGATGGGTTGACCATATGTCTAGGCATGCTGGTCAGTCTCAGATTTCATTTTTTGATACCTTCTTCAGGTGGTTTGATCATCAGGAGATGGTTTATTCTGAGTATCCATATGCTGGCATGGACTTCCGGGGTAATCCAGATTTAGTACTGCCAGATGGCGAACAGTGGGGCGCCATTGATAAATTCTTTGACCATATTTCTGTTTATCGTTTTTCATTTATAATGTCCTTGTGCTTTATTCTATCAAGACTTTAATCAAACTCATGCGTTCATGCAGATGTTGGTCCTGTTCGGCCAGTAGTACGCCTGAGAGTGCCAGCTGCCGCCCCAGCAGGAGAGGCTATTGGAAGGGCTATCCTTCGCGACCTCGATGTGGCCAAGACTCTCACAACGTTACAGGAGCAGGTTGACGGCCTCACTCTTGGTATTCCAGATGTGAGGACTGACGAGCTACCTTTGAGGTTACAGCAGCATACTACTGGTGTGCCAAGACGATCGACTCATCTTTCACGCATGATCGCACAGGCTGTGACTTGCTATCACGAACATCATTAGACTAGGGTGCCCCCTAGCATTTTGAGTTTTTGGTCACTTGACCGATTTTGTCTTGGTTACAAAACATTATGTGTAAACCATAAACAGTTATATATATTTTTGATTTTCGGAGTTTTATTTTGGTTAAGTTACATGATCCAAATGCAAACATTGATGATATGTTTCTTTTTATAAAGGTTGCAAATTTCTATCTAACACATAATTTGCCAATGAGTCAGTTAATATGTTCAAGTTTCTGGAAATATGTTGATATCGAATAAAATCAAATTGTCTTTCCAAAATCTTAACCCTTAGGAACATGCAATAAATAGCTGGATTTCGGACAGAATAGATACCAGTGAATTGTAGTATGACGAGTTGTGAGTCTAGCCTGAAAATCAGTCGGCCTATACCATGTGTGATGGCATCAGAGAGAAGTTCTATCAACGCGCTATATTCAGCGATGTTATTTGTTGATCGACCAATACATACCCCTCTGAAACTTACTAACTCGCCGCTTGGATCAAAAATGGCCCAGGCTGCAGAAGATAGGTTCCGCGAACTACAACTCGCTCCGTCGGCATATCCAACACATGACTCCAACAGGTTTGACATCTGCAACAAATGTAAAAAGTGGATTACTTGACCAAAATAAACACTTTAAAGAAAACAAAAACATAACAAAAGCATACAGGTTACCATTACGCATAGTAACACTTGAGGTACAACCCGTTACGAGGTTGTGCCAGTGGAATTCTGTCATAATCCATTAACTCGTAGGCTCCTTTTGCTAACACCCATTTAACAATATAGGGGCCCATCCATAAAGACTTAAATTTACCTGCTCCCAATTTATCGGATTCTTGGTCATAAAGCAAGACCAAGTCACCTTCTGAGAAGACACGGGGTTTGACATTTTTGTCGAACTGTGCTTTGACTCGTTTCTTATGGCCTTCGTTAGCCAAAGTGGCATCACGACGGGTTTCATCCAATTGGATTAGTTCCAAGAAACGAGCTTCTTCTTCTGAAGTTCTGGGGAGGAAATCAATTGCGAGTTTGAGAGACGAGATTTCGCACTGGATTGGTAAGACTGCTTCCAGGCCTTATACCAATTGGAAAGGTGTAAACCCGGTTGCATTTCTTACCGATGTTCAGTAAGCCCATAAAGCTGAGTACAGGATTAGGTGCCATCTTCTTTCGTGAACTCCAATCATCCTTTGCAGCATGCGCTTCAGGACTTTGTTGATTGCTTCAACTTGTCCATTGGCTTGCGGATAATATGGAATAGAGCTGTCATGAGACAACCCTAGTTTGGCAGCTAATTCGACCATCATGTGATTGCGAAAATGCGATCCATGATCTGTGACTATAGCTTGTGGTACGCCGAATTTGGCGACTACATGATTGAAAAAGAAGAGGGCAACTGTTTCACCAGTATTATCTAATGTAGGCATCGCCTCGGCCCATTTGGTAAAATAGTCAACTGCGACTATGATATACCCATGCCCCCCGGTCGAGGTGGGGTTACATGTCATGAAATCGATGATCCATTTGGCGAATGGCCCAACAGTAACTATTGGCTGTAGAGGTGCAGGTGGTCTTCTGGTTTTGCTATCGAAAATTTGACAAGCATGGCAACTTCTGAATGCGGTTATGCAATCTTTGAACATTGTTGGCCAGAAGTATCCTGCTCGTAAGATTTTTTGCGCTGTAGCATAACCAGATTGATGCCCCCCACACGCGCCCGAATGGCAATCATTCAAGACTTTTTCGGCCTCCTCATGGGTGAGGCACCTTCTCAGAACTATATCGATACCGCGACGGTAAAGTGTATCACTGATGATCATGTAGTCTTTTGCTTGGTATCGAATATGTTTTTGTTCGGAGCGAGAGGTATTTGGCCTACATTTTTGGGTTTGGAGATAAATGATTATATCCCCATACCACTGATTGCTTGAAGACATCAGAAACAAACTTTCGTCCACGATTGTTTCATCGAACGTTTCATCGTTGGACGATGATGGGAGATCGCATAATAATTCTGTGAAAACCAGAGCTTTATTTGACTTGGATTTTACAAATTCCAGATCAAACTCTTGTAGGATTGCTATCCATTTTGAATATTTTCCCCCCAGCAACTGTCGTGACAATATATAAGTCATGGGGTTGCAATCTGACAGAATGGTAGTTTTTCGAAAGAGGACATAGTGTCGAAATCTCTGTATCGCTTGAGCAGCTGTGAGCGCTAGATTTTCAACATAAGAATATTTGCTTTCTGTATCATTTAATTTTTTACTTAAATAATATATAGGATGTTCGATTCCGCCATCTTCTTGAACTAAAACCATTGCAATGGTCGTATCTGCTGCAGCCAGATACAGGTTATAATCTTTTCGATAATTAGGAGAGTACATTAATGATGCTTTCATTAGGGATTATTTTAAAGCATCAAAGGAAGCTTGTGCAACCTGATCCCAAACAAAGGGTACTTCCTTTTTCAAAAGACGTGTATAACCTTTAGCAAGTTCGGAGTAATTTGGAATGAACCTCCTCAGAAAGTTTGCTTTCCCTTGGAGTTTCTGAATCTGAAGCAAATTCGAAGGTGGAGGAAAATTTATGATTGCCTGGACCTTACATGGGTCGAGATGAATCCCGTCCTTTGAGACTACAAAGCCAAGCAAACAACCAGAACTGACGCAAAATACACATTTGTGTGGATTGAGTCGTATCTTGTAGTGTCAGCAACGTAGAAATATCGCTCTTAAATGCCGCAGGTGATCAGTCCGCTTTCGCGAATGAGCTGGAGGGTCGTCGAGGTATGGTTGAACGATGTTTTTGATGTCATGGAAGGCATAATTCATTGCCCTCTAAAACGTCTCCCCTGCGTTCTTTAAACCAAAGGGTAATTTTCGATATGCGAATGTGCCCCATGGACAAATAAATGCAGTCTTTGACTGGTCCTGTGGGTGGATATTTATTTGATTATACCTGGAGAATCCATCCATGAATGAAAAGATTTCACATCCAGCGCATTCATCATTTATCTATTCGATGAAGGGTGTAGGGTAGTTGTCTTTTGGACAAGCTTGATTTACATCCCTATAATCAACGCACACTCTAATTGTTCCTTGTTTTTTCATAACAGGGACAATATTCGATACCCAATCGGTTAGAGGAACCGGGTAGATGAAACCAGCATGGAGAAGTTTCTCAACTTCTGCCTTAATGGCAGCGGCTTTCTTGGGGTGCACCTGTCGTAGCCGTTGTCGTACTGGTTTGACATCTGGATACATCTTAATTTCATGTTCAATGATACTCGAGTCAATGCATGGCATTTCACTATATGACCAAGCAAAGACATCTCTGAATTCGCGAAAAAGAGCGTCATATATTTCCAGTTCTGAAGGAGAACAACATTTGCCAACATAAATATTCTCTACAACATCTGTTTTGGTCGAGATATTTATGGCGATAGTTTCTTCAATGTTGGACAAGTTTCACTCGGAATCCACCGTGTTTACAGTATTTGATAGAAAATCAAAAACTGAAGGATGATAAAGGTCATCAGGAGTATCTTCTCCACAATCCAGAAGAAGGGAACGATGGTGAGAATCATTCCATGGTGTCCCTTCAATTACCATTGATTGGACAATTCCTTCGTCGGTGACATGCACTCGCGACCAAGAAGGGGTACCATATTCTTTAGACCTATCTATCCAAACGCTTGATGAGCGTTGATTTGGGTTTGCCTCCCATGCTAGGAACATTGATTGCTACAATATTTCCGTTGGGCTTGGAGGTAAAACCATTGCATGATCCATGTCGATATCATTTTCTGAGATCTTTTTAGAAGATATCATATTGCAGGTTCCTACCGACGCTACTTCCGCCAGATTGATTGGAGGTGGAAGGGCAAAAGTTCCCATTAGTATAGGATCTTTTAGTAGGCCTACTCCGATATTTTGAAGCAAATGGGGGCTTCCATGGATCATGGGAATGCTTACCGCAACTTGAGAACCATTGGGGAGGAAGTTTTGTTGATTGATGATTGTAATCCCTCCTTGAAAGGGAAATGCAATCTTCCTAAAATAGGTCGACACAACAGCAGCCATGGCATATATCCATGGTCTTCCTAGTAGGATGTTGTAATCGAGATTTCCATTGATTACTTCAACATATATTTCTACTGTTTTCCCGCCTAGTTCAACCTTCAAGTTACTTAGAATACCATATGGGGTATATGTCCTTCCGTTGAATGCTTTTAATGTCGTCGAAGATCGCGACAAGGTTGGAGATCCTAAAGTTTTCCAGCAACTCATCGACATAATGCATGTAGATGCCCCCTCATCAATAGTTGTTCGATGAACAGTTTTGTTGAGGGCTTTCACTTGAACAAGGAAAGCTAGTTGAGCTGCTAATTGAGGATCGTATCCTTTATGATCAAAGGATACAAGATTGGAATCCTTTGGGTCTATCCCACCAATTGCTGATAATAAAGCCTGCTTTTGGGATGGGCAATTTTGTAGTACTTAAAGAGTCGACATAGCGGATGGCGATTGGGCCAAATCTTCCACTATATTATAATGTTGTGCCGCTCTAGCGCGGGGATTAAACGTTGACTTGTATACTACTCCCTTTGGTGGTTTTATTGTCAATTCAGGAATGATGGGCGACGCAACTTCTGTTGAAGTTGTTGTCGAACTACTAGGTTGATCTTTATCCTTGTTGTTCGACAACTGTGGATTCCCATAATCTTTGTTCCTTGTCGATATCAAAGCATCATTTTGCTGTTTTGAAACCGACAACATTAGCACTTGAGATGGGGAAGCATTTCCACTTTCAACCAGATTTGTTCCTAGATTTGGAAACAGATCAGTTAACACTGCGGAGGTTTTTGAATTCTTGAAGATTTTTTTAAGCTCAGCTCTGTGTGGACAATCTGCGGTCCGATGATCCTCATCGCATATCATGCATGGAAATTTTTGTTTCCTATTTCCAGGAGGGTTTGTAGAAGATTTTTCAGGAGATGATTCTTCCTGTTTCTTCTTCTTCCCTTTGCCTTTCTTCTTGCCCCCTGGTTGCTTGGTTTCTTTGCCTTTATCTGTCGATACAGCATTTACTTCCGAGGCAAGAAGTTCATCTTTTGCATTTTGACCTGAAATCTTACGGGCCTTTTTGGATGTAGCCTTTGTCGATTTCGTGTCTGTTGCACCAATCACACCATCGCCAGCATGAGAATCATTGTTTGATTTAGGAGGAGGAGGAACTGAGAATTTCGGTCTAGGGGCGTCAGGTATTTTATCGTAGAGTGTGCCGGATTGAGTGTAAATCAAGTCCAAATATTGCGTACGAGCGATAACTTGCTCTTCTGTTACGACTCCCCCCTTTGCCACATCTTCCGTGATGGAAGGCAGTAATGACTTGATAAACCATTCAACTAAGAGCTAATCGGGAACATACGTTTTTACCATCCTACGACGATGTCACCACTCATGTATATGATCAGATATGTGAGTGGCCATCATCTGTTTTAAGTTGGTAAGGAGTTCCGTTCCCGTTTCGTACCTTATCGGTAATTGAAAATGGGTTAAATAGGTTGTGGCGAAGGTACTGAAGTTGTCGAATGAAGCTCTAGGCAATTCGATGTACCATTTTGCCACTGGACCCGTTAACATCCTCTGAAAAAGGCAAAGCCTTATTGAATCATCATTCAGGGTGTTTGATGAACACCACAGATGAAAGGTCATCACATGATTCGATGGATCTTCACCCGGATTTCCATTAAATTTAGGAATATCTGATGGAAGTTTATGTGGAATCGCTGGCCACCAAGGGGAGTAAGCGATTGGATCGTTTGTTAACCGATTTAAATCAAGTAACTCTAAAGTTGCCACGAAGGGTAACTGTTGATTCAAGTTAGGTGAAGCATACCTAGGGTAAGATGGGATTGCCTGAGCAGTTGGTCTTTGCATACCGGCATAATGCATTTGATGCTGGTAGCTTTGGTAAGGTTGGTGGGCATGACCATTGTAAAATGGTTGATTTTGACCATTTTGAATATACGGCTGTCCACTATTTTCAAAGATTTGTTGCTCAGAACCTTGGTATACTTGTTGGAATTGCGGTTGCTGGTATTGTACTAGCCATGTGTTGTTGCCCGATACTAACAGTTTGACCAAGATGAGGGGTAATTGTACCCATTTGAACCTATGTCATTCCACCAGTCGGCGATTGTGGTTGAGTTGCAGGGTCAAGGGGCTGTTGCATTACAACCTGAGAAACATGAGGTTGGCATACAACAGGCAGCGCTTGAACTTGCGACACCGTCACAATAGCTGGCGTAGTTGGTATATTTGACATAGGTAAGCATTGTTGCATCGAATATACAACTCTTGGTTGTTGAGGTAGTATCGGTACCCAACCGCTTGAGGTAATTCTAGTATAACCCGAATGTTGTTGTGAACTCCCGTATGGATATCCTCCCAGAGGGGATAATGAAAGGGTATACTGCCCCCCATATGGTGGTAATCCAGAACTCAAGGGAATGGTTTGCCCTTGAGGGCCGGACTGCCCAAATTGACCTCCAAATGGATCAATTTGTTGAGACTCAACATAAGAGTTTCTGGATATTATTCCGGATGAACAAACAGGAACAGACCATACTATCGAAATGGCCCCTGAGTGGGCTCCTTCTAGCGGTTGAGAGCTAGTTGGGACAGATGGTATATCGGCGAACATTGTTGGAGTGATAGAGTTTTGCCGTCGCTGTGTCAGATGACACAATCCTAGATGTTGATGGTTGTTCAGACATTTCTAGTCTATCCAAAAGATTACCTATCGATTCTACAGGATCTTTCGCTGGCGGTAGACTAAATTTTGATGAAGAAGGATATAGAATGATCCCGACTCCAAATTGCGATGGAGTACTAGTTGGAGGATCTTCCACAATCTCTTCTATGGCAATCAGACCAGGTGGAAGGGGGAGACCGTCAGGCCCGTAGAATATTTCTGGTGCCAAAAAAGGTATGGAATCGGCAGCGACAGATGTTTGAAGAGCAAGACTCTCTGAACTGGTTGTAAATGGAACTGATTCGGTAACACAAGTGTTTACCCTCAGACTAGGATCAGTACTACTGTCCTTCTGTGGCTGCTGAACTTCTTCTGTAGAGGCAGGGATACCAGAAATGTTTGGAGTAACCAGAGTCTCTTATGTTGTTGGAACGCTTGTTCTAACTTCAACGGGAGATTTGGAACCGGTTAAACGAGTTCGCTTTGTCCGTACTATCTTCGATTCCAGAGACAAAGACGGTTGACTCGTAAGCCTCCGCGAATGACGGGGTTTCAATTGACTTTCTTCCACGATTGCGGATTACTTGATCAACTAAAATAAAGGGGAAGTATGTTTCTGAATTAAATGAATTTTAGACACTTTGACACAACTTGTTTTTTCAATTTTTAAGAGTCGAGAAAAAACAAAAGATGACTCTAGTCTCCTTCGATTTTTAATGAGCCTGAAGTGACAAGTGCTCAGATGGACCTTTTCTATTAAGGAGTCTGAAAGGGAACGAAAGGGACTGCTCTGGAAATCTAGGTAGAGGGATTACCGAACCAATCGCAAAACTGCAAAATACTTTTTACGGTACGGCAGTCAATCTTCCCGAATGTTGTGTTCAGTGCATTGCGATCGATAGGGCGGCAGACACAACTTCCTATGGATAAAGGATTAAGCCTATTGGGGTCTCCCAAAATATACTTGACAGTACGTGGGAGCACAAGTCCGTACTGGCACTTATCATCTCAAAGTGGAGGAATCACCTAACCATCAGTGAGAATAACAGTTACCAGGCTTTACGACGCCGGAATATGTCTCTAGCCTAGACTTCTAAATGTTGTACATTAAGTTCCAAAGCGTTGTTAGATTCATTGAATTTATTTTAAGTTGATCTTGTTTATGAAGTTTGCCTTTCAGGTTCACCGCAAGATGTAGATGTAATTCCTAAAATGCAATCTAAGATGATAAACAAACTTTTTATCTTCTTTGTGTAATGAAAATCCTAGCTACTAAGGAAAGAAAGACAGAATCTTTTCACAAAGAGCAAAGAGCACACTCTAAATGCACTTTCCTAAATCAAACCAATCAGATTGTCTATATGAAAATGCACATGCATGTATTTGTTTTCGACTTTCTTAGTATATGAATGCTAAAAAGAAAGTTGATGCACAAATCTAAATTTCTTTTTAAGTGACAAATATCAACAAGTTTCTTTTCGAAATCGAAAATGGAGACAATCACAACACCTTATGATTTTGAAATGAATACTTGTTCTTGACACTATAAAATTACAAATTCATACCAAAAACAATAGTAACAGGATAATCGACCATCAACAGCAATCAAACTCTTTCCTATGATCGAAATCGACACTTGCGACAGTTTTAAATCAAAGGACGACAGTACGATTATGCTACTTTTGCAAAGGAGAACTGAAAATGATTCAACAAACACACAAAAACATTTACAGTTCTTTTGTACAAAGGAGTCAGAATAACAGCAAGGAAAAGGGGTTTCAAATAGACATTTACTGATCACAGGCAGCAAAATTCAGGAATAGAACTGGAAAGAATGAATCACAGAAACCAAAACTGCACAGAGTCTAGTCTGATCAGCGCACCTGTAACACAGAGAATTTGAAATGCAGCGCAGCTTGTCCACTCGGGAAGTGCGCTGAAGTTCAGATTCCCTGAATAGTACCTGCGCTGGGCCAGAAACGAGATTCTGTTTGGGTTTCGGGTCACAGTTTGTAGTTCAGTTCTTGGGTTTTGGCCGAGCAAAAAGCAATCAGTAATGCAACAATCAGGGGTAGATCTAAGGAGGATCTAAGAGCTATCACAAGGGCAATCAGAGAGTTTGTGAATCAGTTGTTTAAATCATAAACAGATCCAGTAGATGGATTGAAGTAGCATTTATCTACTTTGCATTTGTTATGGCAAATGCAATTCGAATACTACCTGTAAGTTTATGAAAGAGACAACAAAGAATGATAAACAAACAAACTAATTCTTCCCCAGCGGAGTCGCCATTTTGTTACAGGGAAAATTGTCTATATAGAACTGCTCTATCCCACTAAGGTGTGACAGCTGCCTTAGAAACAAATAGAGAAAAGCTACTTTCGTTTTTCCTTTACGAATTATAAATAGAGAAGAACAAGAAGACCAACCTCTGTCTTGCGCTAATATCCTGATTCGATTCTTCTCTTCTTTGATAGTCCTTCGCTACCTGCTCCCTTGCACACCCAGCTTCACAAAGTACCCGTAAGATCACAGTAGCATAGCACTATACAAAGACATGGATCTATAATCATAAACAATCTAGGATCAGATGTAAATTAACCATACAAATGCAGAAAACATCAATGATACAAGAGCATGGAGGAAAACTTGAATAGCTTTTATTGATAAACAAGAAAGATCCAAGAGGAGTTACAACCAGTTGTTCTAACCCAGCATCAACCTCTCAGCAAAGAAGCCCCTCTTCACCTCATACAAAGCTTAGATCACCCAACAATTTGATGTTTGTCTCAAGAAACCAACAGCAATTCCTTACAATATGCAAAATTCCAGCCTCTGGATCTCTAGGATGAGGGATCCATATATAGATATCTGTAAGGGGGATGAGTTAGCTTGTGATTTGATTAGTGTCTTCGCTCTGATAGTTCTTGCTTCCACTTGGAGATTGATGGTCTCTTACTCATCCTTGGTTGAATTCAGAGAGGCAAGTGTCACAGGAGAAGTTTCTGGAAGCTTCCATTGCCTCTCCACCTTGCGGAATGACACTGCCATTTGTCATTTCTCGCCCATCGCACCCCATAGAAGGGATTTTTGAAATGCAACGCACCCACTCAGTGTATTTAGGTGAGCTGCAATGCACCTGGCCAGTGGAGCAGCTGAAATGATCCTGTTTTGACCAATTCTGAGCAGTTTTTCATGGAGAACTTCTGGGAGAAGCTGTAATCTGTTGACCTTGTTCTTTTAGGGGTTAGAACAACACTTTTAGGGACTTAGGAGCCCTTGGTTTATGGACATTTCATGCTTGGGGTTGTAGTGCCCAAAAATGTCTATAACAAAGTGTGAAGGTGACACCAGCCAAGATAGCTTGATCTCCATGCAAGTGCAGCACAAAAAGATGAGCCAACTCATGATGAAATTGTACACTTGCCACCTTTTGACAAAACTCATAGCAGGACTGATGCTGAAAACATGACATAGCAAGAGGGCAGGCCTGCAATTCTGTAAGGGTGGTCGGTTCCTCTCTAACATGTCTACCACTTTTAAGAGGCCTCCGAGGTGCCTGTTCTTCCAAGGGAGAGTCGCTTTGGGTTTCTACCTCATAGTCCGATGAATGCTCAGATGCCATGACTGCTATACAAAATACCCTGAAGACAAGATGACTGTTGTGTATGAACTGTGTTTGAACTACTCTTTTTGATGTGTTGAAATCTTCCACCAAGGGGAAAATGCAACAAGGGACTGTTAGGAAGGGGAATAATATGAAGGGATTAGGGACTATGAGGAGGGATTTTATTTAGGGAGTATGGGGTTTAGGAGATTTTATATAGGGTAGGGTTTGGGGTGTTAGGAAAATTTATATGTGATAGGGTTTGGGTTTTACCTTTGACAAATGTGCGGAGGGGATAGGGAATAGGAGTTTAGTAGCATTTTAGGATAGGGAGAAATGGAAAAAGTGGAATAGGGAAGAAGGGAATGAGGGCAAGAAGGAAAAATGAAATGGGGGAAAAACCTTGGCACCAACACAATGACTTTGTAACCCTAACAGCATTTGCTTTGATGATTTTAAATGGTAGGGTTTAAGAGTTTTTTTGAAACCATAAGCCACCATTTACTATCATCATGCTAACATAAAAATGGTTGAAACAATGAGAGATTGACCCCACCTGGAAATTTCAAGGGATTGAAGGCGATTGATTGCAAGTTCTGAGCAAAATCGGGCTTCTGTGTATATGCGCCGTGCTCCTCCACCTGTGAGCCGCACCCTCTATGTGAATCGTACCCGTGTTGTTTAACACTCTGCGGTCACGCCCAGTGCGCCGCACTCTCTGTGTGCACCGTGCCCCTCCACCTGTGCGTCGCGCTCCAATTCTTAACACAGTCCGGCCTTTCCAAACAGCAGTTTGCTCTCCAACCTTCAAACTTGACTTTTCTATGAGATTTATGAATGTAACTTGACCCAAATGATTTATATAACTTGGAGAAATATGTTGCAAGAGTTGGATTTGATTTTTCCTTCTTCCAAAACCCATTTTGTAATGTTTTCACTTTGGCACTTTTTCACAACTAATACAATTCTGCTTTTCACACTTCTTTTTTATTTCTTTGACTAAAATGATGAAATTTTTTGGCAATTTTTGCAGGGGTAGCCGACATGGACTTTTTCTCAGGAGACTAGGGCTGCGCTTGAAGAAATCCACTGAGAAACTTTTGAAAATTTTTACAAATGACAAACTGTTGACTTTTCTTCAAAATAGAGTTTTGAAGAACACTCGTATTCTATCAACATGACGATGACAATATTTGAATCACAACTTCATAAGAGCCTCCCTCTGACCTTGTTGGATTTGTTTAGATATTATTTGAAGACCAAATGACTAATCCTTGGACTTAATGACCGAAATGACTCTCGTCCACTTAAAGATGAAACATTGACTGTTATGGACCTTAGTACACATTGATGGAAAAAACCTAAGCCAACAGGTACAAGACATGAGGGGAATGAATGATAAGGCCCTTCCGTCAGGTTATGGTATGCCCCTAGTGGAATGCAGCTGAGTGAATGGAGCGAGACACCTAAAAATGAAATGCAGAAAGAGATTCGATCTCTGACGTAGGACTGACAAGACCGACTCTAACATTGGCTCCAATGGGGGATGGTAGCTCCTTGGTGGTGCCAGGAATGGCAGATCTTTGGGAGAGCAGACAGTGTCTTCATCCATTGGGCGATGGAGTCATTATTTCGACAAACGACACGCAACTCTTGACTCATTTATTGACTGAAACTTGACTTGGACTGACTCAAATATGGACTTAAAATGACTCAAAAACTGACTAAACAAACTCAAACCAAAACTGAAATAAAATGGTATTTACAGTGACAATGGAAACAGTAGAAACAACTCAGAAGTGGTACCGCTTGAGCAACCAACCATTGATCGGCCCTCCTAGACAATCTTCCCCATTCATTTCCTTCAGAAGAAAGGCATTTTTCCCCAATATGTTGCAATCTTGAAGGGACCTTTCCGGAGATTCTCGAATTTACCGTGCTTACCCTTTTCCTCATTCCTGACATCCCATTTCAGTACTACATCATCCAGCTGAAATTTGTCCGCCTTTGCTTTTCTGTCATAAATTTTCTTAATTTTCTCCTGCAACTTGGATGTTTTTTGGAAGACTTCTTCTCTGGTCTGCTGCAAATGGATCATTTGATTCAATCTTCTCTGCATAGGATCATCTTCACTGCCAGCTTCCTAAAGAAGTTTGACTACCGAGGTTGCAAGAGAGGTAGGAAACAAGGCATCAACTCCATACACAAGCTCAAAGGGGGACATACCAATGGATTTCTTCTGACTAACCCGATCTGCCCAAACTGCATTTACCAACTTCTTATGCCAGCTCTTCTTGTTGATTTCCAGCATCTTCTTAATGATATTGACCAAAGATTTGTTAGAGGACTCCGCCAATCCATTTCCTTGAGGATGATAGGCAGTTGAGTGACCCAAAATGATGTGATATTTATGACAAAACTCTACCATCCTTTTCGATTTGAAATATGCTGCGTTATCAGTGATTAATTTATTCGGGCAACCAAAGCGAGACAAGATGTTATTTTCAAGGAATGAAATAATTACCGTATTTGTAGCTTGTCTCGTGGGAATTGCTTCGATCCATTTCGTGAAGTAATCTGTTGCCATGAGAATCCATCAATGCTAAGTGGAAGAAGCAGGATGAATTTCACCAATGAAATCCAACCCCCATTGCTGAAAAGGGGCACTCACCTCAATGGGCTTAAGCAGCAAAAGCTGTAATTTCTGCCTTCCTTCAAAAATCTGGCATTTATGACAGCTCTTGACAACCTTATACACAATAGCAAACAATGTTGGCCAATAGTATCCTGCTCTCAAAACATTATTTGCTGTTGTTTTCCAAAAAAGGTGATCGCCACAATCCCCTTCGTGGAAATCCTCCATGACCTGCTTTGCTTCTTCTTCCACCAAACAATTCAAAAGAACACCACTAGGATCTTTCCAATAAAGTGCAGAATTTAGAATGCAAAACTTGGCAGCCTTTAATTTGAGAGTTCTAGCTTTGTTTCTAGTCATGCCGGGTGGTGGTGACAAATTTTGAAGCACATATATGATGTTTGAATACCACGGAGAAAGAGCAAACATTTCAGATACCTGAATTGACGAACCTTCCTCATTCTCATCAGACATAGCAGCGATCAGATTTATGTCTAAGGCGTGCAAGTTTGATTCGGCCATTAACTTTGCTAATCCCTGTCCTTTAACCAGCTTTGTGGGCTTTATCTCCACATCATATTCTAACAAAGCTACGATCCACTTGCCTCGTCTTCCTTCCGGATTGGTCTGCACTAAAACATCTTTGACAACAGCGTTAGGAACATAAGCCAAAATATGAGAATGCAGAATGTATACCTGAAAGTCTTTCAATGCTTTCACAAGTGCGAGAGCTTGCTTCTCAATGATATTGTACTTTAAGGCTGCATCTCTTATAGTTCGGCTGAAGAAAGCAATTGGTCTTTCGTGATCATCTCTTTTCTGCATCAACACCGCTGCCATAGTATGCTCCGAAGTGAATGAAAACAATATAAAATCTTGAGTGTATTCCGGGCTGATTAAAACTGGAGCTGAGGAAAGAGCCAATTTGACTAAATTGAAAGATTTTACAGCCTCTTCCATCCACTTCACTTGGCTATCCTTCTTAAGCATGTTTGTGATCTCTCTTAGGTGCTCAACAAGATTAGGTACAAAGCAGCGTAAAAAGTTCATTTTACCATTGAATGATTGAATCTCCTTCTTATTCCGAGGCAGATCGATTTGCTTAATTGCTTGTACACGTGCAGGATCGATACGAATGCCATCTTTTGAGATAATGTGCCCAAGTATTTTACCCTCCTCCATGGCAAACAAGCTCTTTTTCGGATTTAGCGATAGACCATATTTTTTGCACTTTTGAAAGACAGTTTTCAGATGATACATGTGTTCTTCATCAGATTTGGAAAACACCGTCAGATCAGCAAGGTCTACAACCAAAAATACATCCTTCTCATTTGCAAAAGCCAAGTCCATTGCCCGCTGAAAGGTGGCACTTGTGTTCTTCAAACCGAAAGGCATTTTAGCGTAATGAAAAGCTCCCCATGGAGTAGTGAATGCTGTCTTGTCTCGGTCATCTTCATGCACTGAAATTTGGTTATATCTGGAATAACCATCAAGTAGTGATATACGAGATGCCCCAACTACTCGCTGAAGTATATGATCCATTTTGGGCAGTGGATAGTTATCTTTCAATGAAACTTTATTGAGATTCCTAAAATCGATGCACAAGTGAATCTCACCTGTCTTCTTCCGCACGGGCACCAAATTGGAGATCCAATCCGAAAATCTGATGGGAATGATGATTCCTGATTTGTATAACATGTTTATCTCCTTTTCAATTGATGGCAGCAGTTTTGGATTTAGTCTTCTCAACTTCTGCCTAAAAGGTTTCTGATTAGGCTTAATGGGTATAGTGTGCTGAATGATATTAGTATCGTATGTCTTCAAGTCAGAATAATCCCAAGCAAACACGTCAGCAAATGAGGATAGCAAACTGATATATTTGGCTTTCATCTTTTGTGGCAATGCTTTAGATAGTTTTACCATTTTAGGATTAGCAACTGTTCCAATATTGACCTCTTCAACACCCTTCTCTGTTGGTTGCAATGTTGGTTTGCAGGATACGTCATCTTGATCAAAGAGTTCCTCTAAAGGTATCAAGCCTTTAGGGATGATGTTATCCTTCAGCTGCAATACGTCCATTTGATTGATCTGCACCTCATCTTTGCCATCATCATTTTCTTCATCAATCGAGGTCTCTTTGAACTTACCTTTGTTTTGCAGAAAATCATCAATCTCCTCATCATCTTGGAAGACTTGCCAATACCTCTGATTGTCAGGGACAGTCGGACGATGCTTGACATGGATTTCGAATTTATTACTAGAGTTCATTGGAATCTTCAAACTACTGGCTACCTTAGCAAGAGCATCAGCAATGCTGTTTTGAACACGAGGCACATATTGTTATTGACATTTTTGGGCACTACAACCCCAAGAATGAAATGTCCATAAACCAAGGGCTCCTAAGTTCCTAAAAGTGTTGTTCTAACCCCTAAAGGAACAAGGTCAACTGATTACAGCTTCTCCCAGAAGTTCTCCATGAAAAACTACTCAGAACTGGTCAAAACAGGATCATTTCAACTGCTCCATAGGCAAAGTGCATTGCATCTCACCTAAATACACTGTGTGGGTGCGTTGCATTTCAAAAATCCCTTCTATGGGGTGCGATGGGCGAGAAGTGACAAATGGCAGTGTCATTTCGCGAGATGGAGAGGCATGGAAACTTCCAAAAACTTCTCCTGTGACACTTGCCTCTCTGAATTCGACCAAGGATGAGTAAGAGATCATCAATCTCCAAGTGGAAGCAAGAACTATGAGAGGGAAGACACTAATCAATTCACAAGCTGACTCATCTCCCTTACAGATACCTATATATGGATCCCTCATCCCAGAGATCCAGAGGCTGGAATTTTGTATATTGCAAGGAATTGTTGTTGGTTTCTTGAGACAACATCAGATTGTTGGGTGATCTAAGCTTTGTATGAGGTGAAGAGGGGCTTCCTTGCTAAGAGGATGATGCTGGGTCAGAACAACTGGTTGTAACTCCCTTGGGTCTTTCTTGTTTATCAATAAAAGCTATTCAAGTTTTCCTCCATACTCTTGTGTCATTTATGTTTTTTGCATTTCTATGGTCAATTTACATCTGATCCTAGATTGTTTATGATTATAGATCCATGTTCTTGTATAGTGCTATGCTACTGTGATCTTACAGGTACTCTGTGAAGCTGGGTGTGCAAGGGAACAAGTAGCGAAAGACTATCAAGAGAGAGAGGAATCGAACTAGGAGATTAGCGCAAGACAGAGGTTGGTCTTCTTTGTTCTTCTCTCATCTATACTTCATAAGGGAAAAATGAAAGTAGCTTTACTTTGTTTGTTTCTAAGGTAGATATCACACCTTAGTGGGATAAGCAGTTCTATGTAGACACTTTTCCCTGTAACAAAATGGCGACTCCGCTGGGGACGAATTAGTTTGTTTCTTTATCTTCCTTGTTGTCTATTTTATAAACTTACAGACGGAGCCTGAAGTCGAGCCAGGTAGCTTTCGAACTACATTTTCTATGCAAATGCAAAGTAGATAAATGCTGCTTCAGTCAATCTCCGGGATTTGTTTATAAATTAAACAACTGATTTACAAACTCTCTGATTTCCCCTTGTGGTAGCTCTTAGATCCTCCTTAGATCTACCCCTGATTGTTGCATTACTGATTACCATTTGCTCGGCCAAAACCCATGAACTGAACTGCAAACTGTGACCCGAAACCCAAGCAAAGTCTCGTCTCTGGCCCAGCGCAGGTACTGTTCTGAGAATCTGAAATTCAACGCACTTCCCAAGTGTAGTAGGTGCACTGCATTTCAAATTCCCTGTGTTACAGGTGCGCTGATCAGACTAGGCATTGTTCAGTTTTGGTTTCTGTGATTCATTCTTTCCAGTTCTATTCATGAATTTTGCTTCCTGTGATCAGTATATCTCTGTTTGAAACCCCTTTTCCTTGCTGTTATTCCGCCTCCTTTGTACAAAATAACTGTAAATGTTTTTGTGTATTTGTTGAGTCATTTTCAGTTCTCCTTTGCAAAAAGTAGCGTAATCGTACTGTCGTCCTTTGATTTGAAAGTGTCGCAAGTGTCGTTTTTAGTCATAGGAAAGAGTTTGGATGCTGCAGATAGTCAATTATCCTGTTACTATTGTATTTGGTCTGAATTTGTAATTTTTCTAGTGTCGAAAGCAAGTATTCATTTCCAAATCGTAAAGTGTTGTGATTATCTCCATTCTGATTTCGAAAAGAAACTTGTTAGTAATTGTCGCTTGAACAGTAATTCAGATTTGTGCATCAACTTTCTTTTTACCATTCACATACTAAGAAAGTCGAAAACAAATACATGCATGTGCATTTGCATTTAGACTGTTTGATTGGTTTGATTTAGGACGGTGCATTTAGAGTGTGCTCTTTGCTCTTTGTGAAAGAATACTGTCTCTCTTTCCTTAGTAGCTAGGATTTTCATTGCACAAAGAAGATAAAAGACTGTTTATCATCTTAGATTTCATTTTAGGAATTATACATCTACATCTCGCGGTGAACCTGAAAGGAAAATTTCATAAACAAGATCAACTATAAAATAAATCCAATGAATCTAACAATGCTTTGGAACCTAACGCACAACATTTAGAAGTCTAGGCTAGAGACGTATTCCGGTGTCGTAAAGCCTGGTAACTATTGTTCTCACTGATGGTTGGGTGATTCCTCCACTTTGAGACGATAAGTGCCAGTACGGACTTGTGCTCCCACGTACCGTCGAGTATATTTTGGGATACCACAATAGGCTTAATCCTTTATCCATAGGAAGTTGTGTCTGCCGCCCTATCGATCGCAATGCACTGAACACAGCATTCGGGAAGATTGACTGCCGTACCGTAAAAAGTATTCTGCAGTTTTGCGATTGGTTTGGTAATCCCTCTACCTAGATTTCCAGAGCAGTCCCTTTCATTCCTTTTCAAACTCCTTAACGGAAAAGGTCCATCTGAGCACTTGTCACTTCAGGTTCATTAAAAATCGAAGGCGACTAGAGTCATCTTTTGTTTTTTCTTGACTCTTAAAAATTGAAAAAACAAGTTGTGTCGAAGCGTCTAAAATTTATTTTAAACAGAATAATCATCACCCTTTCCTACGTTGATATTAGGTTGAGAAAATGGAACCCACCAACCAAGGAATTCCCCTTGGAGGAAATCCTAGTCCCTTCTCCTCTTGGGGAGATGTTGGTGCACCCCATATGGCCACATTTTCGCTTCCAGGATTGACAATCGGCTTGCCCGTATGGCTCTTCTCAACCTCTTTCATTTAGAACACCGCAATTCCTGAACAATCGAGTCAGCAACTAGACGAATCCAGAGTTACCCACCAACCTTCTACTTCCTCCAATTCTTCCTCTCCTCCTTCTTCTTTGCTTGATGGGGCTGGTAAAGCCAAAAATCAAGTACTTGAGAAGAAGAAGGAAAAGAAGAAGAAAGAGAAGAAGAAGAAGGAGCCAAAAGCGAAAGGGGGCAACCAAGCGTCGTCTAGCGAAAATCCACACACTGCACCTACTAGGCCTAAATCGCCATGTGTCATTTGCAAAGGAGACCACTATCATCGAGATTGTCCCTGCATCCCTCGGATCTTAAGGGACTGGTCTCCTCGTTTGCACAACCCGGTGTCGTCAACCTCTGATGATCATGTTGAAAACACACTGTCGACTAGTGAAAGTGAAGCCCCAGGACAAAAAGGAAAATATATATTTCCTTGTAAACTGTGCGAAGGCGATCATGTCGTCCAGCATTGTCCCTTCTTAGACGAGACTAAAAGAGTTTTGGACGATCGTCCGATTTCACCGTTACGACTTCCTCCTGGATATAAAAAACTCTTGCCGAGTCCGTCACTAGTTGAAAATCCGGTTGACCTGCCTAGGTGGTCGGCTGAAGCATCTATCATTGAGGATAAACTATCTGAACCCATACCAGACGAAAGTCAAAAGGTCGAGGCGGCAGTTGACCCGGTCTTGCCTTCAAAGGTTCCATCTTCAGATGATACAGTCACAGAAGAGAATAAGGATGACACTATCCAAATTCTTTTCGTAAGCACAAACTCCGATGAACATGGGGGCAATTTACCCATTCCTTCACCGCAGGAAGGAAGTTCATCAGAGTCGTACCCGGCCGTCTATTTGGTCCCACCTCCAAGCAACCTAGTTGTCTCCTTCGACTGGAATCAACTAGGCAGACCCCGCTTACCGGCTAGTGTACCATTCTAAATCATTGTTCAAATATATAGAATGGTTATGGCCGGTACCATCATAGATGAAGGGGCTTCTGTGAGTATCCTTTCCTCGACTGCTTGGAAAGCGCTTGGTTCGCCATCGCTTTTGCCTGAGATGAGAAATCTAACAGGCTTTGACAAAGGAACCAGTCGACCGTTAGGGATCCTTCCCGATGTGCCCATAACATTGAGAGGGAAAACCGTTCAAATGAACGTAATGGTCGTCCAAGGACCCCTAGATTATAATCTACTCCTTGGACGAGACTATATTTATTGCATGGGAGCCATTGTCTCATCACTCTTTAGAGTAATGTGTTTTCCGCACGAAGGGAGTGGTCAAGCTCGTAGACCAGCTTTCATTTCCTGAATCACGCATAACAAATAGTCATATACCATCCCTGAATTATCTTTTCACACAAGGAATGTCTCATCAATCTCCAGTCCGTCCGCCTGATGAGTGCGAGTGATTCGGGGGACATGACTGAAACCCAGGGGGCATGCACCCTAGTCTACTTCAGCAGGAAAACTTTGGGTATAGGGTAGGTTTCCGCGAGAGATATATGACTGGTCTGTACTCCCGTCCGTGATTGGAAGAGGGAGTTATTCTGGAACAAGATTCTCTTGTCAAAATTATGTGAGTGGAGTAGTCTCCTCCACTGGCCTTTTTCTATTTCAGTAGACATCGCCGAGGAAATGTTTTGTTTGCGCTGTGAACAAAACAATCTTTGGTAACCTGAAAGAGGTATAACTTTCCTGATAAAACAAATGTTTTGCCGGTTTGAATAAAAGGTGACCTTGAAGCTTTATTTTATACCTGGGAGCATGGAAACCTTTTGGCATACAAGAAAAGAGCGATCATTTATCTGTTTTTTGGATTGGTCGTTTCCTAACTTGCATAAAGAAAGGATGTGGGGCAAAACTCTAAAAAATTGCCGTTTTAAATGGGACATTCTTATTATACGACTAGATTAATCGAGCAGTGTTACTGCAAGGTTCAAGCTCGTTAAAAAATAAACCCGCATCGAGCAATTTTAGCACATAGTTCAAGCTCGTTAAAAAATAAACATAAGCCATGAGCAAATGTTTCTCCCTGCATTTAAGCTCATTAAAAAATGAACTATTTCCTGGTAAATGATCATCGTGAATGTAGTACTTTAGCCTTTAAAAGCCCTGGTCGTGTTCTCACCATCACCTCCACTCTGTATTGGCCGATCATTCACCTCCATTTGATTGTTTACCCCTTTTGAGGAACAGCTGCGAAGAGTGATCTCACTAGCCATCCTTGTAACACTGCCGTGATTGGAAAATTCCAAACCTTACCTGGAATCAGCTACTACCCAATTTTATCACTCGTTCCTCAAAAGACGAGTCTCCTTTAAGCTCTTTTCAACTGACTCGTAAAATATGAAAATATTTCCGAGCCATTGGCCTCTCCAGCTCGTTAAAGGGACCGGAAGTGCTATCCCTCCTTTAGACTTTAATCTTTTTGGACCCGAGGGATTATTACACAAAAAGATCGAGCGCTTATTTTGTTTGGCTTGTTAAACGGATTGAAAATTCATCCCTTCTGTATTGTTATACTTTTTTGGACTTAAGGGATTAGATGATGAAAAAGGAATTTTGGAGTTTCCTTTACGTTCCTTTTCAGACTCTCTAAAATTGAAAAGGACCGAGTTATATTTGTCGTTAAACTCGTTAAAACTTAATAGCGACAAACTTGTCCATAACAGACAAGAACGAGTTTCACTATCGCTAGGCTCGTTAAAACATAGCAATAGGTTTGCCCGAAGGGAAAATTATAGAACAAGCATATGTTATCCTCCTCAGGCTTGACAAAAATAAAGAGGTACTGGTCAGCAATGACTGGGGAAAAATTGGGAAGAAAACTTGAAGAAACTTTGTTGGTAGCAAGTCGCTCTTGAACATGACACTTTCGCTCCACATCCAAGTCGGGTTGGGTTGTTTCATTCACCAGTCACATCACCATGGTCCCATCACACCATCCACATTTCGGGTAATGCTACCAATCCATCATGTCAGTGTCGCCGATATGTTCAAGAGAAGTCATTCAGAGAATTCACCTGTGTCTCACCCACTACAATACATTTACGCTCCATTCTTTCATAACCACCACCCTGAACCGTATGTCATCAGATCGTTTTCACCTCCATTAAAATCATTTGCTCCATTCCGTGTCGTTGATGTGGGATTCATTAAGGCCCTCCTGTGACGGATCACTTCTTGTCGACATCGGCTCATTATCCAAGAAGTCGATCTAGGAACACCCCGTTCAGTACTTTGAAGCTTGCATGCCTCAATGGCAAGTTTCTCACTTCCGGCGACAGGTTTACATCAATGGCCTTCGACCGAAAGATTTTGCGTGGTGTTCGACGGCAAGTCCTTTATTCACACCACGTGAATTGTACTGCAGTACCTTGAGGGTCATTATCATTATCGGTGATTCCTCTCGTACCTGTTAACAGCTTACATCATTGGCTGGTAATCAGGTGATGTCTTTCCATGTTCGACTCCAGAACATCTCTCACATGGATAGACTTGTACTTCGAGTGAAGATCAAACGAGATTGAAGACCCTGGATCTAGTTTCATCCATCCGGGCTGCGATATATATTCATGGAAATAAAGACATCAAATGTACATCATTGCTGCACAGATAATCATCACACCAAAGGGATGATGGCTCTACCAGAATCATCAGACTACACTCAGACGATTGTCTGTCCTATGTACATGAAAATGAATTTATAAAGCTGAGCATGGGAATGCCCGCCTCAGCTAGATCATGAAAATGTTATGAAGATAATGTATTGTATTGTATCTTATTACAGGTCTCCTCCCAGCTTGAAAGAACTTCAGATCCTCATAATAAAGCATTTCACCCGACATCAAAAGATTAACGACCTCATGCTTTAGGGGGCAACTGTTATAGACATTTTTGGGCACTACAACCCCAAGCATGAAATGTCCATAAACCAAGGGCTCCTAAGTCCCTAAAAGTGTTGTTCTAACCCCTAAAGGAACAAGGTCAACTGATTACAGCTTCTCCCAGAAGTTCTCCATGAAAAACTACTCAGAACTGGTCAAAACAGGATCATTTCAGCTGCTCCATAGGCAAAGTGCATTGCATCTCACCTAAATACACTGTGTGGGTGCGTTGCATTTCAAAAATCCCTTCTATGGGGTGCGATGGGTGAGAAGTGACAAATGGCAGTGTCATTCCGCGAGGTGGAGAGGCATGGAAACTTCCAGAAACTTCTCCTGTGACACTTGCCTCTCTGAATTCGACCAAGGATGAGTAAGAGATCATCAATCTCCAAGTGGAAGCAAGAACTATGAGAGGGAAGACACTAATCAAATCACAAGCTGACTCATCTCCCTTACAGATATCTATATATGGATCCCTCATCCCAGAGATCCAGAGGCTAGAATTTTGCATATTGCAAGGAATTGCTATTGGTTTCTTGAGACAACATCAGATTGTTGGGTGATATAAGCTTTGTATGAGGTGAAGAGGGGCTTCCTTGCTAAGAGGATGATGCTGGGTCAGAACAACTGGTTGTAACTCCCTTGGGTCTTTCTTGTTTATCAATAAAAGCTATTCAAGTTTTCCTCCATACTCTTGTGTCATTTATGTTTTCTGCATTTCTATGCTCAATTTACATCTGATCCTAGATTGTTTATGATTATAGATCCATGTTCTTGTATAGTGCTATGCTACTGTGATCTTACAGGTACTCTGTGAAGCTGGGTGTGCAAGGGAACAAGTAGCGAAAGACTATCAAGAGAGAGAGGAATCGAACTAGGAGATTAGCACAAGATAGAGGTTGGTCTTCTTTGTTCTTCTCTCATCTATACTTCATAAAGGAAAAACGAAAGTAGCTTTACTTTGTTTGTTTCTAAGGTAGTTATCACACCTTAGTGGGATAAGCAGTTCTGTGTAGACACTTTTCCCTGTAACACACATGTCAAGGTATATTCTGAAAATAATTTCAGGATGTCTATGACTGCATTCCGGTAAGCCCGCATCCGAGGATGCTTTGCTTGATATTCGCCTCTGACCTGCTTAATCACCAACTCGGAGTCGCCATAGACTACAATCCTCTTAGCATTCAGCTTTCTTAGAATCTTTAGGCTAGCAATCAGAGCTTCATACTCAACCTCATTGTTTGAACCATCGAAAGCTAATTTGTAAGAGTATACCCGCACATTACTAGGCACCTTGTTCGAGGCGGAGAAAGGACTGCGTACCCAAATACCAATTCCAGTACCATCATTTCCCACTGCACCATCGAAATCCATGGTCCACAAACCTTCTTCCTCTTCTTCCAAGTGCTGAAATTCTGCTGGCTCTGTTTTTCCTGCTTGTTGTCCATTATCTTCAGCTGATTTCTCAATGTTGTTTTGCTATTCTCGTCCTTCTTTCTTCAAAACTTCTCTGAAATTTTCTACTATTTCTGGAATGCTTTCTGCTTCAACTAACTGACTATCTACATCATTAAAACTATCTAAATACAAAACAAAAGACTCTAGATCTATATGTACATAATTAATTGGATGATTAATGGGTTTCTCCTTGCTTGTAATCATGTATTTCATTTTTTGTTCCCGATACAGTTTCCTCATCTGGCCAAACACCAGAATTGTTGCATAGGAGAAATCCAGTTGTAGTGTCCCTTTCAATTTTGCTGCCCAAGACCTAGAAAGAAGCATACCGAACTTGGGAGGAATATCCGCTACCACAATGTCCATCAAAACATTCTTCACTGGGATTTGATCCAGACTTACAACCAGGTCTTTGATGAGCCCAATACATCTCACTCTGCTGGAGTCAAATGAATAGAGATCATGGTATTTTTGGGTGACGTCCAAACCCAGCTTATCCATGATAGCCTTGGGCATGAGATTGTGAGAATCTCAGGAATCGAACATGGCATTGTGTAACACAAAATCATGCAATCTTAAACTGATATAAAAAGGTGGCACATCATTGTCTGGAGACTCACCATTCAATGCTGGTCCAAAGATCATTTTGCGCTGATCATATTCGACATTCACCATATCAGACATTGGATCACAGTTCAAAATTTTAGAAACTTGCCCTCTATAACTGTTGTTCTTCATTATTTCAGTCAAGGGAATGGATACCTTCAATTTAGAAATTTCATTCTCTAAACTAAAATCGGAAGTCTTTTCTACCTCTTTGACTGGGACTTATTTCTTTTCCTTTTCGCTCGATACAATTTGCTGATTTGATTTTTCTGCTGATGGTGAATTACTGCTGTTAGGTCCAAGTGCCTCTTTGCCTTTCTTTTATGCAATTGACGAATCATTCTTCGATGCTGAAACTTCCTTCCTCTTCTGAATTGGGTTAACTGACACATCTCTATTTCTAAGTGAATATTGTCACTGCTGAGTGGACAGAGCATTCATATAGCCCCTTTGATACTCCTCTGATTCTTCTTCCAACGCTGTGTCACTTGCTAGATTGAAATTTGCATCTTTGTGTGCAGCTGAACTTTCTGCATACTCCTCCTCTTCAATAATGTAAGTAGGCAGATCATCCGGAGTAAAGAAGTGGTTCTCTTCCCCTATTACCTTCCCTTCCTCATTAGAGTCCAGTCCATTCACAAAATTTTGCTTAAGAGGTGTTTGTACTGGCTGCTGTGCTGTTTGATCTTGGGCTCGCTGATCTCTCTGCCTTATCCTATATTGTGGCTACTGCTGGCCACAGAAGTTAGGATTTCTAACTTGTGGCTTAGGTTTGTCGAGTTTCACCCTTTCAAGCATCTGCTCTACCTTCTTGAGTAATTGATCCATCGAGGAAGACTCTTCCTTGACTGTGACCTTCTTTTCTGCTTTTGCTCTAGCTCTCTTGGACAGCAGATTTGCTTCAACGCTGACCGCGATTTTCTGCATGTCTTCCATTGTGGCCGGCTCTCTTTCTCTCAGTTGATAAGCCATGTCAGCATCAAAACCATCCGGAAATTTCATCATGGCTAGTCCCACAGGTGGCCTTAGATGATCAAGAATTTCATTATAAACAGAATTGAATCTAATGCAGTAGTCTTGGACCGACTCACCACTGTTTCATTTGATCTGCTCATACTCCGCGAGAATTTGAAGAGGATTCTTTTTCACTTCCCAGCAGTCTAAAAATTGTCTTTGCAGTTCAGCCAAGGTAGCGATACGTGCAACCGGCAAACCTCTGAACCATTTCCTGACTTCACCTCCAAACGTCTGTACAAAGAGTCTCATTGCTACATTTTCTGCATCAATCTCATGAAGGTCATAGAAATCTGCCATTCTGTCCACATGTTGTTGAGCGGTAACGCTGTGAGGGGCACCATCAAATAGAGGGATTTTTCTTTGATAATCTGCGGGCATATCATCTAGAACTTGAGGCAACACAAGAGGTGAAAAACGGGCAGCCATCACTCTTGGTGGATTTGTGTTGGAGGTGTTGGACGAGTGTGTGCAATTTGTAGGGAATTAACAATTTGAGTTTGAAGCTATGTCGCAATATAATTATCAATTGACCGGTTAGCCCTTTTAGTTTCTAGGTCTATAAGAAATTGTGGATTGGGGATAGTATAGTCAACAGCCCTTTCAGATTTGGTCTCGAACAATGTTATTTCAAACTGCTCATCAAACTCAAGCTCTTCAAGATACTCAAATATGTCCAGACATGAATGGGATTTGAACACGGGAGTTATAGATCTCTCTTGACGAAGGAGTCTTGGAATTAAATTGGGGTTTTCGTAGATATGAAGAGGATCCAGATCTGGATTGGCTCTGGTATATCGTCTCGAAGCCAGCGTGCTATTTTCGAAAAAATCAGAAGGACGTGAACAACTTACTCAGCCTATCAAATCCTAAACTTATCATCCGGAAGCTTAGAATTATCAGAAGTATGGGGTTTTTGTAGGTTAAGCCTTTCGTTTATGCAACGGAGAAGACCAACAAACGAAGAATTTCTCCCCAGTGGAGTCACCACTATGTTAGCACCTAAATTTGCCTTAGGCTGAAGGAAGGCAAAATTCAGGGTAACCACAAACCACGCTCGGTCTGGTAGCTAGCCCTACCAGAACAGGAGAGGGCTCTCTCTGGGTCACGCTCAGGAAAATAAACAATAGGGTATGAGATGACGCAAAAATGGATACTGATTTTAGGCTAGGTAAATGGATGTGATAGAGATATTTGACAAATGACTGAGTTTTCTGGGATGTGTGGGGCCAAGGAACAGCATGAGCAGAGAATTTAACTCAAAGACGTAGATTATTTCGTGAGGCAAGACAGGCAGAAAGTCTAGCAATTAGATTTGAAATAACATGAGGTGGAGAGATTGTTTAAGAGTGTGAAAAGGGCATAAACACATGAATCCTTTTCAACAGAAGAAAACATAGAACGTGAAAAATATCCCAAGGCAAAGCAGCACACTGAATTCTACCTTTTTTACTTAGAAAGCTTTCACTGGAAATGAATATGAATGAAAATATGAAACATAACGAAATACATATGAAACATAAAGAAGATACATTTGCTAAACTCACGCCACAGGAATCTCATGAACCAGAGCTGCAATCTTTCATTAAATCTCTGTCAAAATGTACAGTGAGTGACTGGGTGTCTCTCACACAGTTTCCCAGAAATCCCAACCCTTTACAAAATGACTCTCAATAAAATAAATAAGCTTTGCCATGAGAAGTTCGATCAACCCAGGCAATGGAGAGCCAACCATCAGCAGTTACATTTAATTTTCTATGAAGACCAATCAGAAAAAAGAAAATATGAGCGTAGATTTTGTGGTTGGCTTTTCGCCTTCATTTGGCCGCTTGGATAGAAGCCAAAAATGCTTTTTAAACTTTTCCTTTGATGCCAAGAAAAACTTATTACAAATGAGCGGGTCCACTTGGAGAAAATTGCGAATCAAAATTTCGCGAAGCGGGCGCGATTTTGGCCTTTGGGTGTCTGTGCGCCGTGCCAAAAACTGTATGCGTCATGCTACTTTGGAGCTGGTTTTGAGGCCCTTTCCGAAGTCCAAATTGATCCCAAGTGTACTTTTTGGAAAGCCCTACCTATCTACTCTCCAACCCAAGTGGAATTTCTGAATTTGGTGCCCATTTTCCCCTCCAAAACTGCAATCTCCCAAGATTGCTTCCTGTGTGTCAAAATAGGGGCAGAGAGGTCATTTTTTGGGTGTTTTTGACCTCCTGAGGACTCAAAACTGGCCCAAACTTCTGGGAAATGCACCAACAGTCATGATTTTCCATGGAAAATCCAAAAATGCAAACATTTTTTCATTTGGAGCTCCCTATTGTAAGCGCGCGCCAGGTGGCGCGACGCACAGGGAGAAAAACCCTTTTTTTGCACAAAAATTTCCAAAAACACCAAAAATGCCCCAAATTTCTTGAAATTTGGGCTGGAGCTTCCTTATCAAGTGTTATGTTGGGCCAAAGAGGCTTTTTCCAATATCTGAAGTCGATCAAGATCCCTTTTCCTCTTTTGCTTCTTGATTGCCTTCCTCAATTTCGCCTTCAAATTCCTGATTCGGGCCTTCCACACTTTGTTTCGCGCCATGTAGTGGAAATCCATGTGTCTCAGCAATGCATGGTCCTTGTTGGCCTTGTCCAGAAGCCTCTCTAAGTGCATGTTAACTCTCTTGAGATTGGCCTCCCGATCCTCATTAATCTCTTGCTCCAATGATGTGAGCTCAACTCTTCTCCTTTGTGCAGCTTGGCGATGCTCACGAATGTTTTGTAGCTCCATGATCGCTTGCTGATCCTCCAGCTATTTGTTCCTCTGCTCCAAATATTTCATGTTCCATTTGGCTCTTTCCAAATCAAGGGACAAGGCTTGAATCTCTACTTTCTGCTCCTCGATGATCTCTTTAAGCTATACACTCGCCGGTTCTGTATCTGTATCATCATCATGAAGGAGAAAAAATTCGGTCTCTCATTCACCTGATGGCTCACCTGAAGGCCCCTCATCCTACATTGGCTCCTTGCCTTTGTCCTGTTCCTATGATGCTGATGGAGGAAGCGAGGCCCCTTCCACCCCGGGTGGAGATAACACTCGCTTTGCCGCTGCAAACAAACGTCTGGTGCCTTTCTGATATGTGATGAAAACCGGCACACTAGCAGTCTCATGGCGCTCATACTGATGAGAAGGTTCACCCTCATGCTTAACCTCTATTACTCTCCATGAAGCTCTAAAGAAATCACGCGAGATGAAATCATCCCAAGTGATGCCCTGGAATCCAAGCTGATGAACCACCAAAATCTTGATAAGAGCAAAATGATAGACACTGTTAAGTTGTTGCTGAGGTGTTTTGTGTTGTATAAAGGTGGTCATCGTCTCAATGTTCCGGCAAATGAAATACGGAATTTCCATCATCCGTACCCTGGTGAAATGCATAAGCAACCTGATGTGATAAGCATAAATACGAGAGAATCGCCCCTCACAGCTGAAATATTTCATAATCAATCTCATGAGAGGAGCATATTCGTCTTTCAGATACCGGAATGGGAACACTCTCTTGGGATGCCTTAAGAAACTGGTTTTGATGTATGGCTCATAATGCTGTTCGTCAATCTTCTTTTTCTTGTGCCATGGTTCACCAATGTTCGGTATACCGGTTGCCAATGAGACGGATTCTGGTGTAAGTGTGAAGGTGACACCAGCCAAGATAGCTTGATCTCCATGCAAGTGCAGCACAAAAAGACAAGCCAACTCATGATGAAATTGTACACTTGCCACCTTTTGACAAAACTCATAGCATGACTGATGCTGAAAACATGACATAGCAAGAGGGCAGGCCTGCAATTCTGTAAGGGTGGTCGGTTCCTCTCTAACATGTCTGCCACTTTTATGAGGCCTCCGGGGTGCCTGTTCTTCCAAGGGAGAGTCACTTTGGGTTTCTACCTCATAGTCCGATGAATGCTCAGATGCCATGACTGCTATACAAAATACCCTGAAGACAAGATGACTGCTGTGTATGAACTGTGTTTGAACTGCTCTTTTTGATGTGTTGAAATCTGCCACCAAGGGGAAAATGCAACAAGGGACTGTTAGGAAGGGGAATAATATGAAGGGATTAGGGACTATGAGGAGGGATTTTATTTAGGGAGTATGGGGTTTAGGAGATTTTATATAGGGTAGGGTTTGGGGTGTTAGGAAAATTTATATGTGATAGGGTTTGGGTTTTACCTTTGACAAATGTATGGAGGGGATAGGGAATAGGATTTTAGTAGCATTTTAGGATAGGGAGAAATGGAAAAAGTGGAATAGGGAAGAAGGGAATGAGGGCAAGAAGGAAAAATGAAATGGGGGAAAAACCTTGGCACCAACACAATGACTTTGTAACCCTAACAGCATTTGCTTTGATGATTTTAAGTGGTAGGGTTTAAGAGTTTTTGTGCAACCATAAGCCACCATTTACTATCATCATGCTAACATAAAAATGGTTGAAACAATGAGAGATTGACCCCACCTGGAAATTTCAAGGGATTTAAGGTGATTGGTTGCAAGTTCTGAGCAAAATCGGGCTTCTATGTATATGTGTCGCGCTCCTCCACCTGTGCACCGTGCCCTCTATGTGCATCGCGCCCGTGTTGTTTAACACTCTGCGGTCACACCCAGTGCGCCGCGCTCTCTGTGTGCGTCGCGCCCCTCGACCTGTGCGCCGTGCTTCAATTCTTAACACAGTCCGGCCTTTCCAAACAGCAGTTTGCTCTCCAACCTTCAAACTCGACTTTGCTATGAGATTTATGAATGTAACTTGACCCAAATGATTTATATAAATTGGAGAAATATGTTGCAAGAGTTGGATTTGATTTTTCCTTCTTCCAAAACCCATTTTGTAATGTTTTCACTTTGGCACTTTTTCACAACTAATACAATTCTGCTTTTCACACTTCTTTTTTATTTCTTTGACTAAAATGATCAAATTTTTCGGCGATTTTTGCAGGGGTAGCCAACATGGAATTTGGCTTAGGAGACCAGGGCTGCGCTTGAAGAAATCCACTGAGAAACTTTTGAAAATTTTTACAAATGACAAACTATTGACTTTTCTTCAAAACTGAGTTTTGAAGAACAGTCGTATTCTATCAACATGACGATGAAAATCTTTGAATCACAACTTCATAAGAGCCTCCCTCTGACCTTGTTGGCTTTGTTTAGACATTGTTTGAAGACCAAATGACTAATCCTTGGACTTAATGACCGAAATGACTCTCGCCCACTTAAAGATGAAACATTGATTGTTATGGACCTTAGTACACATTGATGGAAAAAACCTAAGCCAGCAGGTACAAGACATGAGGGGAATGAATGATAAGGCCCTTCCGTCAGGTTAGGGTATGCCCCTAGGGGAATGCAGCATAGTGAATGGAGCAAGACACCTAAAAATGAAATGCAGAAAGAGATTCGATCTCTGACGGAGGACTGAACACTCTAATACAAGTTTCAAAAAAAATCAGAAAATCAAAAGCAGAAATAGTCACATTACAAAATGTTGCTTCAAAATTCCCATCTTTTATTTTACCTTCAATTCAAAAAGATAATTTTTTCAAAGATTTCCACAAGTATCCCAGAATATTAGAAGATATTTTTGCTTCTAATTCTAGTGGATATATCTTAGATCTTGATAAATCTACAAATCCAGGAGAGTCAATAAGAATATGGATAGGAGCCTTATATCAAATGCATTACTACAAGGCTAGATAATGTATCCATATTTGTCCTAGCAGAGAAAAGGATGGTAGGCATTGTATATGACTAGTGGACAGGACCACCAGAAGCATAATGACAAGCAGTAGTGGTCGCAGGTTTGTCTACTTTAGAATTACTGCTGAAAACAAAATTTGTGCCTGAACCTATAGATGAAAAGAAACAACTCATTATAGACCTTAGTAGGATGGAATTGAAAGATTTAAAGTTTCTTGAAACATTTAGCCAAGATTTTATGGCTAAAGTTTATAAAGCTAATCTTTCAAACGACTGAACTCAAAAAGTTGCATTCTTATCAAAGCTACCAGGAAATCTCGAAGCTTTGATCTCCAAGGACCCTGAAATCCAGGGTAAATCTATTGATCAAATCTATTGGATAGTTCTACTATTTAGGTGCCAAGAAAAAGTCAAATATCTTTGCTGGCAGAAACAAGCACACGATATCACTCCCAATACTAATATCTGTCATGCTGCTCTTCCATGGACACCTTTTAGAAAAAAGAAGAAAATCAAGAGATATGGTAGATTTAAGCCCAAGAAGGTAGCCAATCCCCGAAGACCTTTCAAAAAATTTTGTTTCTTAAAAAAGAGGAGACAGCCAAGAAAAAACAATAATTGATGTTTCATCTACAAACAAGAAGGACATTTTGCCAGGAAATGCGAATATAAGTCCTTGGCTGATGACAAAAAACAAGACATAAAAACAAGACGCGTGTCTGTACAAGATGGGCAAGTCACAATTCTACAAGAAAAACCTTTTGTTCCATGTCCTATAGTCCATCCAAGAAGACATGCTTTACCAATTCCGTGTCTTGAAGAAACCTCATAACAAGCAGCCAGTACCTCTAGTCAATCAGTCCTATCTCCTAATGAGCTGTACATACCAGAAGTTAAACCTTTTTTTGCAGTCAATAAAATGGTTAGGATTTCCAGTTCTCAATTTTCCCCTGTTGAGGAGTGGCAATTTGCAAATTGCTGATATGTGAAAGGAGGAAAATGGCCTCCAAAGACCAAGTTCTATACTACATCATCCTCATCTAGGCAACCTCCTACTCATGCTAATTGTGCACCCCTTATTGAACATAATTCCTTGAATCCAAATGATCTAGATCAAGTCTACCAGATAAGCAACTATCTGACTACATGGTGTTCTTATGCAGAAGAAGCCATAGATGATCTAGGCAAACAAAATGAACTCATTTTGGCTAATCTAAAACTTTTACATGATGAACAACAAGAAGAAAGAGTTGAAAAGGAAGCCAGGATGCAAAAGAAAGAAAGAAGAAGAAAAGCAAAAGCATCCCAAAGTTCAAAGTTTAAAATTGATATGTCTACCCCCAATTTTTGGGACCAAGAAGAAACAGAAGCCAACACATCTGAAACATCATTCAAGCCTCTGAAAGAAGAATAGGTTTCAGAAAAAATCAGAAAATCAAAAGTAGAAATAGTCACATTACAAAATGTTGCTTCAACATTCCCATCTTTTATTTTACCATCAATTCAGAAAGCTAATTTTGTCAAAGATGTCCACAAGTATCCCAGAATAGAAGAAGATCTTTTTGCTTCTAATTCTAGTGGATATATCTTAGATCTTGATAAATCTACAAATCCAGGAGAGTCGATAAGAATATGGATAGGAGCCTTATATCAAATGCAAATTACTACAAGGCTAGATAATGTATCCATATTTGTCCTAGCAGAGAAAAGGATGGCAGGCATTGTATATGACTAGTGGATAGGACCGCCAGAAGAAGAATGAAAAGCAGTGATGGCCGCAGGTTTGTCTACTTTAGAAGTGCTGCTGAAAACACAATTTGTGCCTGAACCTATAGATGAAAAGAAACAACTCATTACAAACCTCACTAGGATGGAATTGAAAGATTTAAAGTTTCTTGAAACATTTGGCCAAGATTTTATGGCTAAAGTTTATAAAGCTAATCTTTCAAATGACTCAACTCAAAAAGTTGCATTCTTATCAAAGCTACTAGGAAATCTCGGAGATTTGATCTCCAAGGACCTTGAAATCCAGCGCAAATCTATTGATCATATCTATTGGATAGATCTACTGTTTAGATGCCAAGAAAAAGTCAAATATCTTTGCTGGCAAAAACAAGCACATGATATCACTCCCAGTACTAATATCTGTCATGCTGCTCTTCCATGGACACCTTTTAAAAAAAAGAAGAAAATCAGAAGATATGGTAGATTTAAGCCCAAGAAGGTAGCCAATCCCCGAAGACCTTTCAAAAATTTTTGTTTCTTAAAAAAGAGGAGACAGCCAAGAAAAAACAATAATTGTTGTTTCATTTGCAAACAAGAAGGACATTTTGCCAGGAAATGCCCTAACAGTTCTTCCAATAAATTGAAAGCTTGTGTTGATATTGAAGAATTTCTTGATGATTGGTCAGTTGTTGAATCACAGGAGGAATTATCAGATGTATATATTTTAACTGATGCCTCCTTGACAGAAGAAGAAAATGAAAGCTCATAATTTTTTTAGAAAATGAACATCTATACATACTGTTCAGAGGAAAATGAACTACATTATAGTGATGAAAATGAAATAGATTCAGAAACTTCAGAAAGTTCAGAGACAAATGAATTTGTTTCATTATGTTGGTCACCTGAAAGAACTAAGGACAAAGGTAAGCAATCTATATCTTCCCTACCAAAGCTTAACTCTTTTTGTCCTTATGAGAAGAAGATTGTTGCTTCATCTTCCTCCATGCCCATTCTAGAGTTTGATCCAGAAGCTGAACAAAGTTTATTAAAGAAAATGGTGAAAACTAACAATTTGTTGTATATACCAGTCTCTGTACAAGTAAAAAATAGTTGGATAGATGTTGATGCCTTTATTGACATTGGAGGTTCCAACAATCTAGCTAGACCCTCTTTGTTCAAAGGAATGTGGAAGCCATTACAGAACATACTTGTCTCAAAAACTATTGGAGGTACAGTAAATCTCACTCACTATGTTGATAATATCTCTATGAAAGTAGGAGGGAGTATTGTAAAGATTTCAGCCATTCAACATTATGATCCCTCAGCTAGTCTATTTCTTGGTATGCCATTTATTAATTCAGTTTTACCAATAACAATTAGTGAAGACAAAGTAATCATCAATTTGAAGAAAAAAGAAATCTTTGTGCCAAGGTTACAAATTGCAAACTTTGAAGCAAGAAAAGAAAACAGTCAAAGAAAAACAGGTGTCAGAAAGCCAGAGAATGATTCTTGAAATTGGCAAGAGGTCTTGCAAAAATATGCAGAAAAAGAGACTCTCAAGACAAAACAAAAGGCAGTTGTAGACCCTCAATGGTCTAAAGAACAGAAAGACATATATGAAAGACTGCTTAGAAGTTTCTCAGAAGATCCACAGAAGTTTTGGGAAAAAGAGAGTCCAAAACAAGAAATCATCACTCTGCATGACAATGGAGTAAAAGGTAAGCTTATTCCTTGTACTCCTGGTGACGAACAAGAAATCAAGAAACAAATTGCAGAATTATTGAATCTAAAGTTGATTGAACCTAGTATTTCTCATTATTCATGTTCTGCATTTCTAGTAAGAAATCATTCAGAGATAGTAAGAGGAAAAGCAAGGATGGTAATAAATTACAAGCCATTAAATGCCATCACCCAAAGTTTCAACTATCCTCTGCCCCGTCAAGAAGTCATAATGCAAAAGATTCAGAAAAGAAAAATCTTTAGCAAATTTGACATGAAGTCTGGGTATTATCAAATTCAAATTGAAGAAGCAGATCGACATAAGACAGCCTTTACATGTCCAGCAGGATTTTATCAATGGAAGGTTGTTCCTTTTGGTTTAAAGAATGCCCCTGCTTTCTTTCATAAAAGAATTGATTTCATTTTTGGTAAATATGAATTTATCATTACTTACATTGATGACATCTTGATTCATAGTCCTGATCTTGCTACTCATTTAGCACATTTAGAAATCTTTCTTAAAGAAGTCCAGAACCATGGGATAGTCCTCTCAAGAAAGAAAATGGTTATGTTTCAAGAGAATATTTATTTTCTTGGAATTCATGTGGTAGAAGGCCACATTCAGATGCAACCTCATGTACTCACTAAACTTGCTGATTTTCCTAATGAGTTGAAAGACACCAAAATGATTCAGTGCTTTTTAGGGGTGTTAAATTACATTCATAAGTACATTCCTAGATTATCTGAAAAGACTGATCCTATTAGAAAACATTGGAAAATAGGTTGGTCAGGTCAGGCAATAGAAGCAGTCAAGAAGCTGAAAGAAGAATTCAAAAATCTTCCTAAATTACAGCCCCTAGGTGAAGGTTTACTTATTTTACAAACAGATGCCTTTGATAAATTTTGGGCTGCAGATCTTTTTGAAAGAAAAGAGTATAATCAAGAAGAAGAGCTATGTGCATATGCCTGAGGAGAATTTTTGCCGAATCAGAAAAATTACTTTATTGCTGAAAAAGAAACTCTTGCAATATTTAATGGTATCCAAAGGTTTGAACTATATCGTGCTCCAAAAAAGTTCTTAATTAGAACTCATTCAATGAACTTTAAATATTTTTTGGCAGCAAATTGATGAACTTTAAACATTTTTTGGCAACAAAACATTGATGTCAATTCTTAAGAAAACTATTGTAGAGAATCAGAAAGACTGGGATTCGAAATCAAAGTTTGCTGCATGGGTTGTCCAAGTGACGACAAAAAGGTCTACAAGAAAATCACCTTTTGAGTTAGGGTATGGAACTCAAGCTTTGTTCCCTAGTTAGCTTGTGAAGCCTGTGATTTCAATGATTCAAGAGGCAAAAGAAGAGCCCAATGCTCTAATAAGAAGGATGCATAAGGTAGTGGATTTGAGTGAAAGCAGGGATAATGTAAGAGATAATTTGATTATGTATCAATCAAAGATGAAGGGTATTTTGACAAAAAAGCCAAAGAAATTGATTTTAAAGTTGGAGACCAGGTATTATGGTTGGATACTAGAAGAGAAGATAAGGGAAAACATGGAAATTTTGATCCTCTCTAGTATGGCCCATTCAGGATTATAGAAGCAAGGGAAAATAATACATTCTTCCTGGAGAATCTTGATGGTCAAACTTTACAGCTGCCTATCAATGGGCAGTACCTCAAACATTATTTCTAATTCTGAAGCACAAGCATCCTATCATTGTAGATACCGAAGTGAATTCATTGTACATATTCCATAGTATTCAAATTGGCTAAGCAATATATGACTCCATGCCCGAGGTGAAGGCACTGATCTGCAGTTCTTAGTGCTTCTGTGGTAAAATCACTATCCCCAGATGGAGCCAGATGTTGTAGCATCCATCGTCATTTAAATTTCATTTTCAATTTTTTCACAAAAAATAAAAAATCAAATATTATGTTCTAGAAACAAAATTAAAAGAGAATGTGAAAGTCTGAAAGTAATGATTTGTTTTATATTATTGATAGCTTTCAAATCTAATAGAAGGTGGGGCCTCGAACCATATTAAAATTCAAGCGGTATCACAAGATTTAAGTAAGCGTGGGTTCGATAAGCGGGTAAAGTGCTCTACGAGGGAGCAACGAGCACGAGTTATAGCTCAGGCTCAACCCCCGCAGTTGGCCATGACATCAAGGTGTTTGACCGAGATCTACAGCCTGCGATTACTGCGGGGGTGCAAGATTGATGAACATCCCGTACACTCCCTACCCCCGCAGTGATCCACCCCCATCGCTCCACTCCATCTCATATCCTTCATGTCATCCGCCACCCTCATTCATTACGTCCACCTCATTCACCGTACCCCGTCACCTCATCTACCACTCTATTAATTAGTTACATTAATTACAAGTTTTTCCCCCCCATTTGAATATTATATGTATAAAATACAAGCAAAACCTCATTTTATTAGTCTTTTGTTTTAGTACTAAGCAACCTTGCAACCAATTCACAAAATCTGAGTCAGCAACCATCCCAGAAACTGTCTTCATCAACTGTCACCAGCAAACACTCACCATGGCCAAACAAGATCACTGGTGAGAAGAAGATAAAGGAGATAAAGGAAGCAATTTCAAAGTTTAACATCTTGTTTGATAAAAGGGTTAGGGTTGGACTTCCTTCTTGCTGGGATCTACAAGGAAACTTGCGGCCATGGAAAACATATGAGACTTTGCTGGTTGAGGCAAAAAGTAAAGTTGATAACACTCATGAAATGACAGTAGTATTAAGATGAGCCATCATTGTGAACTACTTGAACAAAGATTTTAAGCTTCTCTGGATGGTGAAGACTCTGTTTACTGACAAGCCTACTTATGGTAGGATTACAGCTTGCAGAATAGCACTTGACAAGTTAGAGGAAGCACCAAAGTCAAATGTACCATTATGGAGAAGGTGCAAGGAATGGATGATAGAGCAGACCAAAGATGCATCAGCAAGACCATCTACCCAAGCCATAGATTCAAACAGAAAGCAACAATCACCAATCATACTCTAATTTATGTTACTTCTGGTTATCTTATTTTCTTGAGAAGAATGTGGTGTCTTTTGCCCTCCAATGTAATATTTTGTAATGAATTTTACTTTAGATAGTTAGAAGGTAGTTAAGCAGTTTGACAGTTTTGGTAGTTACCAACTGTCCCATGATGTATAAAAAGAGGCAAAGTTATAGAAAAAGGTTTGAATTTTGAAGAACCTGGAGACTATGCTGTTGTATTCTTGATAAATTGATGATTAATGAAAGAATCAGAAGTTTTCCACACATTGTTGGGTATGATTTTGTAATTTCTCTGTTATGTGTCATCATGTTTCTTCCTTTCTTTAAATATGGTAATGAAGCTGCAGGTCTTTGTTTACTTATGTGAATGAAGTTAAATTTCCTTAAAAGAGCACTCCTATATTTAAAGTTCCTACCCTTATATTTCTTCTAAGTTATATATAATAGTTCCTGTCAAACACAACATATTATCTTTAACTTCTCAAGGCATTCTTCACACAACATTCATATTCAGCATCACATGGCATTCTGAGATTTTCATGTCAGCTAATTATTAAGGGTTAAAATTCAGGTCCTTCAAGCCCTTCATATGAGGATACATTATACAAATAAGTGACATACATAAATAAAATTAATGTCTTAAGCACAATTTCTACACAACGAGGAATTTGGTTTCTTAAGGGACAACAACATCCATGCTTGTTTTGCCCTATCGATCTGGTGAAGATCATGGTAAATCCTATTATTACATGTTTATTATTTTGGCCTATTGATCTGGTGTTGGTTGCATTAAATCCTAGTTTCTATTGATGAGGGTGAGGTGGTTTAGCCTCAGGATGCCCTGGTTGGTATTTTGGTTTGAGTCCCACATTCATGCTTGGAAAATGACATGGGGGTGAATGGCTGAAGAGAGATTTGGCTCAGCCATTCTATGGTCGAGTGGGATGTGGTAGTCCCATCCTGGTTTGAATTTTGCATTCATTAATAAGAGGTTATTTCCTTGATATATTATGTATAAATGTACTAGTTATATGTGGATTTTATGGCTGATGTATCCTTGATATTTTTTTTGTTATTATGTTGGTTATAAGCATGTATTATGAGAGCGATAATGTATGGATTTCCTCATGTTTTGATTTCTAAATGAATGAATAATGTATCTATGACCTAATAGATGATAATACAGCTAATGATATAAGGGAACAATGCTTCCTAGTGATTCTCATATAAGTGTGAGACTCCTATGCTTAAATATATTGTTTTACACTTGTATATTACACATTTGTGATATGTTTGATGAAATTCCTGTCATGGCTAGTAGGGGTCCAGTCAAGCGATTGTTCAAGTAATTGAATTTGTATCATCATTCCATTGTTATCTTTCTATTCTAAAGGTATCATTGAACTATGGGCAGTGACTTGGGATCTGGGCCTAAAAAAGTGGCTAAAATCCCGGGGACATTGGCACAACATTGAGCAGAATAATCCCTAGATGCTAGCATACCATGTTGTGGGAGTTTCCAGAGCCTTTTGGACACATGCATGCCCATATCATGGGAGTTTCCGGGGGTTAATTGGTCTAAAAACTTAGTGGAATCAAGGGGTTGGTTACCTAAGAGGTTGGGATGGTTCTTGGGAGTCTTGTTGCTTATGTGGAAGGTCTATATGGTGTGTTTCTGTCGGTTCCACTTCCTTAACATGACTTAGGAGGTCAAATCATATCATAGTAACTTTTCATCACATGTTTACCCCGATTGGCCGGTTACTTGGGTAGATGTGGGAGGAGGGTGTTACAAACTGGTATCAGAGCATAGTTCACCCCTCAGACTAGATGGGAGGTGTGTTGGCCATGCATTCATGTTGGTTTCATATGTGTTCCTTATGCTTGTATTCCATGTTCTCGTTTCATTTGCATGGTGCTTATCATGGTTGTAGTGATGTCACCATGTGAAGGTTGATGGTGTTGTTGTGGAATATGTCATCATGAATGCGTGTCATTTGTATATGCATTTGCTATGCATGTTAGTGTCCATATGTTATTATGCATGCATTGTCATGGTTATAGTTATGCATGTATAGTAGGTCAAACATGCATTGTGAGGTCATGGTATGCATTTTAGGTCATCATGATGTTGTTGGTTGTTATGATGCTAATGTGTTGACTGAGATGAAGCAGGAGATGCAAATCATTAAAGCGAATTTGTAGCACTAGAATTTAAGGTAGGAGTATATATTCATACAAGTTTGTATGTTTGACATACATGTATGTGATTCATGGTTGTTCTAAGCATTAGGGTTACTTATATGTTTGTCATTATATTATTATTATGGTTACATATATCATAAATACTAGTTAACCAGTGTAGTCATATACACGTGTCAAGTAGTCATGAATGATAGTAACCTGTGGTTATATGCATTGTTTTTGTTGTTTTATGTTAGTTAAATTGATGATTATGTTATATGTCATTGATGAATATGTTATATGTTAACTTGTATTTAGCTCAATGATTATGTTATATGTTGTTGATGAGATTGTTATATGGTAATTTATTGTTTTATATGTTAGTTAACTTGATGATTAGAGTTATAGAATTAAGATTTTGATGTTATATGTATCATACTAATTTGGATTGGTCTATGCAAAGGGTTGGGGTTATGACATCCAGGTATGAGTTGACTTATTTGTGACATTGTGTTGTACCAATCTAGACTAATCATACATACGTGATTGTTATGCATGAACCACAAATGCTGATAATCTTATGATGTGAACATGTTAGTTAGTTACTGTTATAGATATCATGATCTTATTTGTGCTTGAGCTGATGTGTTGTAAATTTATATCGTGCTAACTAGATTGATTGTGCAGACAATATAGCCTCCCCTAAGATACGTTAAGGTATGAGCTTGCTTATGGTGTCTACTTTGTGCTTGAATGTTTGATTATGTCATCTACTTTGTGCTTGAATGTTTGACTATGTCATCTATTTAGTGTTTGAGTGTTGGTGTCTATTATGTTATCTATTTGTTTTTGAATGTTTCATTATTTGAATGACATGAGGATGTGTCTATAAGATTTCTTGCCGAAATGATATTGTTTTTATATGGTTGTACTAATACATATGTGTTAAGACAATTAATATGTACTTAAGTATAACTAGGTGATAGTTGTAGCATTATGTATTATGATTGATGAATATGAGTTGATTGTTGAGTATGACATGGTTGTTAGGATTGGTAAAGTTTCATTTCAAATTAATGTACATGATATCTTGATATTTGGAACATGAGACTGACATGTGTGAGAAGTTGCAGGGAAACATATTAGCTTGACAAAGTAATAGTTGATGTGTTTATATAACTAACAGTTGGGTGATGTGACAGTACATAGTAAGACTCTATTGAAACAAGGTAAAAAGGTAAAAGAAAGGAATTGGGAAATAATTCCTTTGGCCATGTTTGGAAACCCTAATTCCAAAGGAATGAGTTCTTTGCATACAGGAAGTCTTTTTAACCTTGATTTTTTCTGACATTATGATGAATATGTATTTGGCAGGTATAACATTTGGGTCTAGTTAGAGCTAGATTAGTCAAAGGATTGGAGTCCCTTGAGAGATGTTGAGTTTTTGTTCAGTTACAAGTAAAGTACTTGCACCAACAAGGGAAGGTAAATGGTGTATTGCTATGTTTATTTATGTACTGACAGTTATGTGTTTATGGCAATATAATGCAGGGGATTGCATGGCAAAGAGACTGCCATGAAATTCTGAAGAAGTTTCAAGTTGAGCTTTCCTTTGGAAGCACTGGGAACCATGGGGATTAATTGATGGTATTTCTTGAGAGTCTTGTGAGTTTGATTCTTTATGCTTTGTTTGCACTTGATTTGCAGTTTGTTTGTGTCTAGTGCAACGCCTTGCCACTTTGTTTGCAGTGTCGTATTGTTATTGGTTTTCATGACTTTCTTCTTGTTTGTTGCTTGTTCTTGCCTTTTATGTTTTGAGTCTTGGGAATTGGTTGAGAAAGAGGAAATTTAATGGAGCTCGGGGAGAGATGAATGAAACATAGCAGGTAATGTAAGATCCAAATGAAGCTCAGTGCATGAGTAAGGGAAGTTGAAGGTAAGAATATGATAATCGGTTGGATTGGTTCGGTCCATTAGTGTATATGGATAGTGGAAGTACAATCATGGGAAAGGTAACTAGAAAGGTGAAGTAAATGGATCTGAGGCGTTAAATGCCTTGGTTATGTTGGGAAAAATTTTTCTCAATGTTGTGCATGGTGTGCACAGATAAAGGTAGTTCTCTTAACCTTGACCTTATGTTATCTGGTACTTATGTTGTGATCATGATTATGCTAATGTCTATATATGTATACATGTATGTATGTATGTATGTCATGTCTGACAAGGTCATCATGTATCATGATTGTTTTTATGTTAATGTTTATATGTATATATGTATGTATGTGTGTATGTCATTATCTGAAAGGATCATGATTGTTTAATGCTAATATTTAGATGTATATATATGTATCTATGTATGTATGTTGTTGTCTGACAAGGTCGTTAGGAATCATTCTTGTGAAGGAAAGATTGCTTACGCAGGTGAATGACACGAAGAGGTTCCTGGTTTATGAGGAATCAAGTGGGAAGATTAGTCATGACAAATATATGAGGTTACTATCATGTGGATATGAATTGATATTATGTTATTATAGTATGTTTATCTTATGGACAGGCTAGGCCAAAGGATACATCAATGAAATGAAAGTAGTGTGGTCTGTGACATGCTGGGAAAAACATGGATAAGACACTGGAAGAAAGGTTGCTTGGTAGAGACAGTGTGGTTTTGGATGTGCGGTACTAATATTGTGCATATGTTGTATATGTTGTACATGTTGTATATGTTGTAAATGTTGCATCTATGATGTTGTGCGCATGCGTTGTTGTGTATATATAGTGTGTGTACATGTTGTTTATGCAATGTTATGTACATAGAGGTACAGATAGTGTTGTACGAATATTTTATATGCAGTGCTGGGTATAGATGGTGTTATGTGCATGTTGGATATGCAGTGTTGTGTACATATTGTACTATGTGCATGATGGATATGTGGTTTTGTGTGGATATGGTGTTGTGTGCATGTTAGATATGCAGTTTTGTGTACATAGGGTGCTATGTACATGTTGTATATGCAGTGTTATGTACATATGTTGTTGTGTGCATGGTGTACATGTGGTGATATCTACATATGGGGTTGTGTGCATGATTGTACAAGTGGTGTTGTGAGAATCTGATGCCATGTACATGTTGTACATATGGTGTTGCGTGCAGGTCGTGTTGTGTACATCTCGTGCATATGGTGTTGTGTACATGCGGTTTCGTGTACATGTCATGCATGTGGTACTGTGTACATGAGGCATTGTGTACATGTTGTGCAGATGGTGTCATGTACATGTGATGTTGTGCACATGTTGTGCAGGTGGTGGATAGATCAGGAGGCATCCATGCTTTTTTAGGGCCTAGTGATCTGATGGGATTATAGTAAAGCCTGGTTGTATTGATAAGCGTTTCAGGTCTAGGAATCCCTTGGTGGATATACAGTAAGGCCCAAGGAAGCCTTGATTGGTTCTATTGTGAGTCCCACATTCATGCTTGGAATATGCAGCTATTGTGATAAGGCATCAATTATTCTTGATGATTCTCAGATAAGTATGAGACCCCTATGCTCATATGTCTGGTTATGACCTGTAGATTACATGTTTGTGATATGCTTGACGAAATGTATGTCATGGCTAGTAGGGGTCAGGTCAATTCATTGTACCAATGTTTGCATTAGTATCTTTATTTAATTTTTATTTATCATTTATGGAAGTTTCATGAAGTTCTGGACAAAGGCCTGAGACCTAGCCCTAAAAAGGTGGCACAGAATATGGGGTCGTTAGCTTAGAATTTCCTTAAAAAGGCCACAGTCCCATGCATGCCTTGTTATGAGAGCGACTAGAGGGTCTCAGTCGCATTCATGGCTTGTTATGGGAGTGACTGGGGGTCTAGCTCAGAAAAATGACAAGTTGTCTCAAGGGTTGGGCACTTGGAAGGGTTAGTTGTCTCCTTAAGGTTTTGTAGCTCTTGAGGAAGGTCATGTTAGTTTTGTTTCATAGGTTCCACTTCCTTAAATGTACATGGGGATTTAAATGACATCACAGTATCTCTTCATCACATGTGTACCCTAGTGGACCGTTTAGCTGGGGTAAATGTGGGAGGAGTGTGTTACAGAGTGTTATTAGAACATGGTTCACCCCTTGGATGAGATGTGGAATGTGTTGGTCATGCATCCATGTCAGTTGCATATGTGTTCTTTATGCTTGTGGTCTATGTACTTATCATGTAGGCATGATTGCAGTTGTGTCACCATGTGAAATTTGATGGTGGTGTTTTTGGATGTATTTGTCGCGAATCCATGTTGGGTATGCACTTGCTATGAATGTCAGTGTCTATACGTCATTATGCATAAATTAACATGGTTATAGCTATCATGCATGAGGTCATGGTATGTGGTTGGTATAGTCATGCATGGTAACTGACTGATGGTTGAGATGATGTTTATATAATTCTATGATTATGTTTATACATGCAATGTGCTAATCTGGTTGATCTTGCAGACAAGATATCCTCCTTTGAACTATATTGAGGTATGTTGATTATGTAATGTTTTGGTTTGAGATGACATGGTATACTTGTAGGAATAAGATGAAAAATGACTAGAAAGATGATAGACTACAGGTCACGAGACTCTCCCTATGGATCAGATGAGCATCATGGTGGTGGGCACTCTTCTGACTTAGAAAACACATTGAGAAGTTTGAAGGCATAAATAAGAAGTTGCAAAGCAGATAATGACATAATCATTCAGGTACAGGAGAAACAAGTAGAAGTTAATGCAATAATCCTTCAGAGCTTTTCATACTTACAGAGATAGAGACCTCTTAGTATTAGCTATGGGCAGGAGGATAATACTAATGGGGCATACAGAATTAGGTCTCATGGTGTACACTAGTTGGATAGAGATGACACAATAAAAAATGGTAGGTTCTTGGATACGCTGAATATGAGAGGTGGTGGACACAGTTTCTATTCTATTTTTAGTTCTGACAAGTACCATGTTCATGATAATTATCATCCTTACAGGGGGAGTGATAGGGGATATTTTCCATATGAGTTCAAGAAATCCAAGCCACCTAACTTTGATGGAGATTTGAAGAAACTAAAATATGCAGAGGCATGGTTACTCAGGATGAAGAATTTCTTTGAGTTGCATGATTACATGGATAACATGAAGGCCAAAATAGCTATCTTCAGCCCCAAAGGGAAAGAAGACATTTTGTGGGAAGATGTGAAGTGGGTTAGAGACATCAGGACAAAGGAGTTGAGTTGGCATGAATTCAAAAGACTTTTTAGGAAGAAATATTTGTCATAGAGGTAATACGACAACAAATCCAAGGAATTCTATGATATAAAGATGGTATTGATGATAGATGAGGAGTATACAAGAAATTTTCTGGAGTTGTTGAGGTATGTACCATATCTTAAGGATTAAAAAGCCAAAATTCAAAGATTTGCCAGTGGATTTCCATTAGCATTTCAAGACCGTATTGAGTATGATGAGTCTCGGTCACTTGAAGAAGTCATTGGGAAATTGAAGCACTGTTATGAGCAAGAAAAGCACAAGACAAAGTATTAGCAAGGTTGGAAAGAGAAAGACAATGGTTAAGTTAAATGACAACCGAAGTGAACAAGACCTTGGGATTCAAGTGAGAAAGAAAATGTTTCACCCTACAAGAATTTTAGTGGACCTCATCCTAGAGAACAATAGAATAAAGGTGATGGTAAGGGATGGTTGCAGTGTTGGACATGTGGTAAGGAGAATATCAAGAGAGATTATCCATAGAATTAGGGTGGTAGTCCTCAAATTTAAAGTGCACGGGACGCACAGACAATTGGGGATGTTGGGAAGATCATTCCATGGATTTATGGAGCATTGGATAACATGCAGGTGAATCTCCAAACATCTATTATTGAGATGGATAGTAAGCTTTGTGATCAAGTTTTCTATTTTGATTAACTTTGGATGTAATTATAGTTATGTAAGTCTTGAACTGGTGGATAAGTGTGGTTTGAGTAAAGAAGTGCATGCATAATCTTGGTTAGTTCAATTGGATATAGGTACAAATAAGAGAGTTCATCATTGGGTAAGGTCTTATGCATTCAAGTTAAATGGTATGCCTACCTCAAAACATTTGAATGTATTGTCGTTGGGATCATATAGGATGATTTTGGGTATGGACTGGTTGTATCTTCATAGGACTAAGGTGGCCTATTATGACAAAGATATTGAGTGTTTGGATGACAATGGAGAACAAAGAATCTTATAGGGTAAGAAGAAGGTAACATTAGTTAGAATGGTGACATCTATGTAGGAAAAGCATAGTCGCATAAAAGGGTGTGTGTTATTAGCAGTGCATATTTCTAATGATAAAGGTAAGGATGTTGAGGATGCAGAAGTTATGAAGAGGTACCCAATCTTCTAGCAGCTTCAGGATGTGTTTCCAACAGAGATTTTAGAGTTGCTACCTCATAGAAAAGTGGACTTTTCTATTGAGTTGGTACCATTGGAAACACCAACATAAAAGGCACCATACAGGATGAGCAATCCAGAGTTAGTGGAATTGAAGTTACAGTTTAAGAAAATGCTTGACAAGGGTTACATTAGGCCAAGTGTATCAACATGGGGTGCAGCAATGTTGTTTGTGAAGAAGAATGATGGTACTCTGAGGCTATGCATTGATTATAGGTAGTTGAACAAGGGGACCATCAAGAATAGGTATCCATTATAGAGGATTGGTGACTTGTTTGATCAGTTGAAGGGAGAGACAGTGTTCTCAAACATTGATCTAAGATCATGATATCATCAGGTACGCATCAAAGAAGAGGACATCTACAAGGATGCTTTCTAGACTAGGTATGTGCATTATGAGTTTGTTGTAGTTTCATTTGGCTTTACTAATGCTCCAACGAATTTTATGTGCTTGATGAATAGTGTGTTGCATCCTTATTTGGACAAATATGTCATTGCATTCATTGATGATATATTGATATATTCTAAGAATTAGGAAGAGCATGCCGAACACTTAGTAGTATTGGTGAGATTGCTAAGGGAGCATCAATTATATTCTAAGCTCAATAAATGCAATTTATTTGAGACAAAGGTACATTACTTGGGACATGTTGTTTCCAAGGAAGGTATAGCAGTATATCTAGAGAAGATAAGAGCTATCATGGAGTGGGCAGTTCCTAGATACGTGGATGAGGTAAAATCATTTATGGGACTAATGGGTTATTATAGGAGTTTCATAAGGAACTTCTCTTGGATTGCATATCCTATTATGTCACTTTAGAGGAAAGGTAGGGAATTTGAATGGACCAAGAAATGTGCAACAATTTTTGAGAAATTGAAGCAATTGCTGACAAATGCTCCAGTCTTAAAGATTACACATCCAGACAAAGAGTTTGTTGTGTATATAGATGCCTACAAGAGAGGACTTGGTGGGGTCATAATGTGAGAAGGACAGGTAGTGTGTTATGCGTCACTAAACTTGAATGGGCACGAGCATAATGATCTGACACATGACCTTGAGTTGGTAGTGATCATCCATGCATTGAAGATGTGGAGGCATTATCTTCTTGGAAGGAGGTTTGTATTGATGTGCGATCACAGTGGATTGAGGATTTTGTTTGACCAACCGAATATGAATTCCAGGCAAGCTAGATGGTTTTCCACAATTAGCGAGTTTGACATTGAGACCTAGTACATTAAGGGAAAGGAAAACAGGGTTACATATACTCTTAGCAAGAGAGTGCAAGTGAATCATATATAAGTTATGAGTTTTTACGGGATATACTTTCAAGATCATATTTTACATGCAGGACAATAGGATGATAGGTACATGGAGCTTAGACACAAGTTACAACGAGGTACAGGTGATCAAGATGTGGACTATCATCTCACAGCAAATGGTTTGGTAAGATTTAGGTACAGGATCTATGTACCAACTGACAGTGAACTCAAGAAGACCATCTTGCGAGAATTCCATGCAAAACCATATTCATGGCACCCAAGATACTAAAATACATTGATAGTGATGAATATGTTTTATTATTGGTTGAATTTGAAGAAGGAAGTGGCAAAGTTTGTGTCTAGGTGCTTATATTGTTAACAATTACAAGTAGAATGTAAGCATCCAAGTGGATTACTACAGTTGATTCTGATTCTAGACTAGAAATGGGAGGTCATTTCCATGGATTTCATCACAGGTTTGTCGAGGACATCTAGACAACATGATTCCATCATGGTTGTGGTGGGCAGGTTGAAAAAGGTAGTGCACTTCAGTTGAGTGAAGTCTACCTATTCAGATAGTGATGTATCACATGTCTTCATCGGAGATGTAGTGAGGCTACATAATGTTCCAAGGAAGATTGTGTTAGACAAGGATGCTAAGTTCACTTCTAGATTCTAGAAAGAGTTGTTTGTAGGTTTGGTTATAGAGTTGGCCTTCAGCACAACTTATCATCCACAGAAAAATGGAAAAATAGAGAGGGTCAATAGGATATTGGAGGACATGTTGAGGATGTATATGATGCATCAGTAGAGTACATGAGAGGAGTACCTTCCATTGGTTGAGTTTTCTTACAACAATCGGTATCAAGAGTCACTTGAGGATGAGTTTGTTCAAGGCACTGTATGCATGGAGTTGTAATACTCTCATCAGTTGGAGTGATCCATGAACAAGGTGTTGATAGGACCGGACATGTTGGTATAGATGGAACATGAAATAAAGGTAATCAAGATGAATCTGAAGGCATCATAGGACAAACGGAAAATTTATGCAGATCAGAACAGGATGTTTAAGGAGTTTCAGGTTCGGGAACATGTGTACTTTTGCATCAAGCCCGAGAAGAACACCTTAAGGATTGGATCATGTGACAAGTTGGCACCTCGGTTTTGTGGACCTTTCAAGATTCTTGAAAGGATTGGACCAGTAGCCTATTGACTTGAAATACCTCTGGTAGTGAAAGTCCATGATGTTTTCCATGTGTCCTTACCTAAAAAGGATGTTAAAGATTTTGATCATGTGATTGACTAGTCTGTATTGCTGGTGGAGCTAGATAGAGAATTCCAGTCAAAACCACAATGTATTTTGCAGAGAAATGTGCTCATGCTCTGGAATAGAGCAATCGAACAAGTTAAAGTGCAGTGGAAGAATTTTGGGCCTGATGAAGCTACATGGGAGATGGTGGATCAGATGCAGGCTATTTATCCTTCTCTATTCTCTAGTTGGGGTATTTTTTTTTGTATATGTTTTGGTTTGGTGGTTTTGTATATGTATATAATTATATGGATGTAAATACTGCAATGAGCTATGTTATAAAGCTCCAATAAGCGGTATGGGTGTCATGTTGTTATGTTGACACGTTGGTTTTCTTTTAGCAGATTGATCATTGTAAATATTGCATTAAGATAAGATAATATATTTACCGATCAAATGACAACTACTACCTCAAAATGAGAACTCTAGCAAAAAAAACCCCAAAAATCATGAAAAAATACCCTGAAAACAAAAAGTGTTGATTCTGCATCACCACTTTTTTTTCGGAGTAAATTTTCAATATTTTTTAAAAATAATAGTAAAAAATAATAAAAGTCATTTTGCTTGGTGCGAAAAACTCCTTGAAATCGAATTGTTTGTTTGTTTGTTTGTTTGTTTGTTTTTTTTTTTTTTTTTTTTTTTTTTTTGGTTCAGGTAAATTTTTAGGAATGGCATTAAAGATAAAATAATTATAATTGTTTTCGACCATAGCATTAAAGATAAAATATTGTAACTTAGAAAAACCTTAAAATTTTGACAATTCTTCAACCATGGAATTAAAACCAAATATCACGATTGCAAAAAAACCTTAAGTTTCCAATATATTTCAACTATGGCATTATGGAAAAATTATATGACTAAAATATCTTTAAAAATGAACACCTTAATAAAAAATTCATTATACCAAGAGTAATTTCCTTTTTAAACGCTAAAAGTATAGCTATTTTAAAATCTTAGTCTAAGATAACTTGACACATTGCAACAAAAATTTAAAATTCAACCATCAAATTGACATATGGTGTAGGCGAACTAGACCCATTGTAATGAAACCTTTAAAATCAACCATGAAATTAATACGCTGTGGAGCATACTTGTCCATTATAATGATAACTTTAAAATCAATTATCAAATTGACACATAATGAGTTCGGGTTGCTAGTTGATGATCAACATGAACCCTACGAAAAAAAATAAAACAAAATAATAAATGAGTAGATAAATAAATAAAAATGAAAAATACAAAACAAAACAAATATTAAAAGATTGAAAAAAGTTAAAAGTAAAACAAAAAGTTTTAAAAAATAAAAATAAATAAATGTATTAAAACAAAAAAAAAAGTTACAAAGATAAAAAATGACAAAAAAAAAAAATTGAACATAAAAAAAAAAAAAATATATATATATATATATATAAAATAACTTTCAGAGAAATCATAAAGTGATTTTCAATGCTCTTCAAACCACTTACTATGATTCATCATTAGGACAAAAAAATCAAAATAATATGTATATAAAAAAAAAAAAAAAAAAAAAACCATAAAATTTCTAAAAAAATATGTTAACCCAAAGTAATAATAATAATAATAATATAAAGAAAAAAGTTTAAAAAGTAATATTAAAAAACAAATAAAAAATGAATTAGATAATAAAAAAATAAAAAATTAAATACAATCTAAAAACAATTTTAAAAAATGAATATTTAAATCATAAAGTTGAAATTAAATAAATTTAAAATTTAAAATTAATATTAAAAAACATTAAAAGGAGAAAGCAATTCAGAAAAAGAAGAAGTTAAAAACATAATAATAATAATAATAATTATTAAAAAAAAATTTAAAATTTAAACCAAATATAAAATAAAGCAATTAAAATAATTTTTAAAAATTTGATTAAAATTTTATAACTAAATATGATCAAAAAACACATTAAAAGACAATTCAAAAGGATAAAAATTATGAAAAAAAAATCTAAAAAGGGAAAAAATTAAAAAAAAAAATTAAACAAAAGCTAAAAACTATTTTTTAAATAAACAAAAATTTAAGGGGAAAAAAGTTAAGAATATTTTTTTTTAATTACTAAAAAATATTGTAAAAAAATATAAAATATTTCCATTATAAAACTAAAACACTAAAAATATAATTTAAGTTATTTAATTTGTTTTTAAATTTAAAAAAAATTGAGAAATTTAAATAAAAATAAAAAATTATTTAAAATTTAATAATTTAATTTAGAAAAAATAAATAAATAAATTAATTAATTAAAAAATTAAAAAATAAAAATAAAAATAAAAATATTTAATTTTTTTATTATTTATTAAAATGGGTTTTCCGTAGACTCCTAGTTAAGCGGTGATTCTAGGAATCGGCCCTTGGCCAGGCGGGGTCCTGACGACCGATTTCGGGAATCAGTGCTTGAGCAGGCAAGGGCCTGAGGGCCTCCCTAGTGGGTCCAGCTAGCCATGGGGGCTAAGGGACGATCTTTTTTTTTAATTTTAAATGAACAAAAAAAATATTTTTAATTTTTTTAACAAATTTTACATTTTTTTTACTTAAATAAATTTAAATTATAAAATTTTAAATAATTTAATTTTTTTTTTTTTAAGTTTTATTTTTATTTTTTAAATATTTTAATTTTTAGTTTTTTATTTTTATATTTTAATTTCTAGTTTTCTTTTATTTAAAAATATTTTTTTAAATAATTATAATAATTTAAAATAATTTTTTTATTGTTTTATTTTTTATAATGTTTATATTTTTTATTTTTTATAAATTTTTTTAATATTTATTTTTTGAATTTTTTATTTTTACTTATTTCTTAACTCATTTTTGTTTAAATTTTTATTTTTTATTTTTTTATAGATTTATTTAATATATTTAAAAATATATATATATAGATCTTGGTTTTTATTCAATTTTTTTTATTTGTTTATTTTTTAATTATCTAATTCACTTTTATTTATTTGGTTTTTTAATTAAATTTTAAATTTTTTCCTCAAAATACTTTTTTTTTAAGAACTTTTTATCTTTTTTGCGTTAAATTTTTATTTTTTTTATATTTTTGTTTTTATTGTTTTTTGTTTGTTTGTTTGTTTATATATATATATATATATATATATATATATATATGTTGTTTTTGAAAATTGGTATATTTTAGTAACAATTATTTTTTGTGTATTAAAGTATTAATTAACTATATATAAATTTATAAAAATATTAATGTCATTAATTTTTTCTTAAATTTTGCAAAAAGTAATTAAAATTTCATTATAAAAAAACATTGCATAAAAATAAAAATCACATATTTGGAAATCTCTTACAATAACAATCATTTTAGAATGAAAAACATGAAGACAAATAGGATAACTTGAACAATTGCTAAATAATCAACATTTTAAAAAAACGTGCATATTTAAGACCTCAGAAAATTTGAAGTTTAAAAAATATGCCTTAAAAAAATGATGATTTTCAAAATTCGCATGAAAATCACAAACATTTAAAAAAACTATCCACACTCAATACATTAGAATATTTAAAGTTTCAAAAATAAGCCCTCTAAAAATAGGGGTTGACGTTGCATCGACACTTCTCAAAATCAGTATCAAAATTGCTAAAATTTTAAAAAAATTGTGCACACTTGATACATAAAAAAATTTAAAGTGTTAATAATATGCTCCCAAAAAAAGGGTTGACACTGCATCAACACTTTTCAAAATCAGCATGAAAATCACTAACATTTAAAAAAAATTGTTCATAAGAAAATTTGAATTGCCAAAAATATGCTCCAAGAAAAAGGTGTATTCTAAATCACCACTTTTAAAAATCGGGTGATTTTTTTCTACCTCAAAAAAATGGGTACTCGGTAATTTTCTCATTTGATCGGAAACTATGCTAGATATAAAGCTCCATGGGTAATATGTTTTAGTTTTTAATGGTCTTACTAGTTGTAGGTGTCATTAAACATCAAGGATGGTGTTCCCCCAACGGGGAGTGTTAAGTAACAACCTTGGTAAAAAATTCCATGTAATAAAGTTAATAAAGGAAAAATAATAACCAAGGTCATGGGACACTTTCCAAGCTTAATGTTGGGCAAAAAATCCTAGTAGGTGTACATTTGATTTATTATGGCTAAGGGAAATTGACAAAGGCAGTGGAAAAGACTTTGGAAAGGAAACGTGGCATTAATTGGTATTTTATTTATGAAAATAAAGGAAATTAGGAGAAAATGAAGGTTAAAGGTCACAGGAGGCATTAGAGGAAGAAAATGAAGGAAAATAATGGAAAATGAAGAAAATAGAGGCCTCGTTAATAAAAATGATTCTGAGGTTCAGTTCACCAGTTTTTAATAGATTTGAGACTTTTGCGATCTGCATTTTGTGTGGTTATATCTTCCGAAGTCATCGCATTTTACTGTTTTGTGTATCGACGTTTCGAACCATCCTCTATGGTTCATCATCAAGATTAGATATGTGAAGAAGTCAGAGATTGATGTGTAATAAATAGAGGATATGGTAGGGATGGTAATGTAAAGAGCCGACAGGTTTGATAATGGTATGGTTTTAATTAATTTATTTATTTATTTTTTATTTTTTTTAGGTCTAATAAAATTAATGGTTTGTGTAATAACTAAATATTTGTTGTTTTTAATTTGTTTTAGTTGCCAATAAGATATTAATGCTTGATTAGCTTTGTATTGCAAGATCTCATTGAACATAATTAAACTATTAAATTACTACTTGAATGTTAATAATGTTTTTTTCTTAAACCTTGATTTAATAGTTATTAGAATTTAATGTTTTAATGTTGAGAGATATTAAATCTATATTAATTAATATTTATTAAGATATTCTAAGTTCATAAGTTTTAGATGCTAGATTAATATTATGTATGATTTATACTAGATTAATGTTAATACCAATACAAGATAAGGTTAACTAAGGATTAAATAAAATTAAATGAGTATAATCTTGATAATGTTAAGAGATATTAAATCTATATTAATTAATAATTATTAAGATATTTTAATGAAGTTCATAAGTTTTAGATGCTAGATTAATGTTCTGTATTGAATAATACTAGAATTAGGTTAACTAATGGATTAAATAAAATTAAATGAGTTTAATCTTACTAAAGTTTTAAGGAATGAAAGAGGAGGACCAAGAGGCAACGGGATTAGGATTGTCTAGGAGATGGTAGAATCCCTTGTTAGTGTAGGAATCCAATTATCACTTATTTTCCAACTATCATCACGGTTGAGATTATTGGGGTGTTTCCCTATTTCGATAGCTTCTCTAAATTTTCTATGGTGGTACTGCTCAATTTTGGCCACAACATAGGAGTTTTCAATGCAAATGTGATGATTGGTTTTACTAGAGTGCTCGACCAAAGCTGAGGTTTTGGGATCAGTTATGCTTAATGTCTGCAACATGTTCTTGAATCCTAGTTAATATAGAAGGCCTTACCACATGAACAAGGGACCAAATAAACCCCTTTGTGGTGTTTAGGATCAATAGGATCTTTTACCGATTTCAGACATCTGTTAATTGTATTCATGGGTTTGAAAGTGGTTTTTATATTATTCTTTTTTAAAATGTGTGAAATCTTATCAGTGGTGCCTAGAATGTAGGGAAGGTGAACCTTACCAGCATAATCATCCATATGTTGTTTGTTTCTGGGATTCTCAGCTTTCTTGAAAGCATTGATTCCTTGGTGTCTTTTGTATCCATTCTTTTCAAAAACATCCAAGAGGTGGTTCTTTTCTTGCTCAAAATTATCATGATCTGAAATACACACTGCCCTTGTGGCTAGAGTGTTGAGCACCCCAAGTTTCTGAGCTGGATGATGGTGAGAGTTGGCATGCAGGTAATGTTCAGTGTGGGTTTTCTTACGATAGACCTGGTGAGATATTGTGCCATCTTGGTTTCTCTTGATTAGGATATCAAGAAAGGGAAGACAACCCTTCTCTTCCACTTCCATCATAAATTTTATGGAATTTGATTGACTGTTAAGGTGTTCTAGCAATTTGTCTAATTTTCCTTTTCCATGAGGCCAAATGACATAAGTGTCATCAACAAATCTTTTCCATAGTCTAGGTTTTAAAGGGGAAGACTCAATGGCCTTTTCTCAGTTCAATTTTGGAGTTGTCTCTCTATTCTCTCTCTCATACTCTTGGACACTTAGAATATTCTTGGATAATTTTAGAATTGGGGAAATAAGATAAAGGAAGGAAAAGAAAGCAATAGGAAGCAAGGAACAAGCAAGGAAGAGAAGGATTTAAATAGCTACAATAGGATTACTTACAGGTATCGATTTACATGTATGATTTCCTTACTAGTTTTGGAATGCATGGTACATGCATGTGTGTTTTTGGTTCTCTTGTTGTCTTTGGCATGGTTTTTTCCAAGTATGACAGTGGTTTTTAGCCTTGCCTTGACATTTCTGGATATCCATTAGGGGATTTTTGAGGTTTAAATGGGTCTCCTAAGAAAAATGTACAACAAAAATAAACTTTATAAGAACCAATAGGATTCAAGATGATGATGTCAACTATGTGGGATGATTCACCATTTTTGGAGTAAAAAAGTAAAAAGATTAAAAAATAATAAAATAATAAAACTACTTTTTCAGCTCGTATTTTCAACTTATCTCCCTAAGGTTTTACTCAAATTTGGCACGAGAATACTCGTTGGATTCAAAATTTAATTCCTCATCCAAGGACTACCCATGTTTCATACTTTTGATGGACCCTACTACATGAAAAAATGAGAAATACATGAAAAACGTGATTGCAAGTACCCATGTTGCATACTTTTGATCGACCCTACTACACGAAAAATGTGAAATACATGAAAAAATGTGATTGCAATCACGTTTTTCATGTATTTCTCATTTTTCGTGTAGTAGGGTCCATCAAAAGTATGCAACATGGGTACTCCTTGGATGAGGAGTCAAATTTTGCATTCAAAAATTGTTTCCACTCAAAATTTGAGTAAACCCATAGGGAGATAAGTTGAAAATACGAGTTGAAAAAATAGTTTTTTATTTTTTTATTTTTTCCCTTTAAAATTTGATGATGTAATCTAAAATTATTTTATTATTTCCACTATTATTTTATAATTTCCTTAAGGGGCCCATTTTAGACTTCAAAATTCCCCTAATGTATGGTGTGCTGGGGTTTTATTTTTTTGGTTGAGTTGGATTTCCAAATGGTTTCAAAACTAAGTGGGGTGGTCTTAGGGGAGAAGCACAATGCCTAGGAATCCCTCAACCAGTGAAGGTGGGATTGCGGAAAAGCCTGATTGTGTATGCCCTTGTTAGGACTAGGAATCCTCGACCGGTGAATGCGAGATATATAGTAAAGCCTAGAGGGTGGAGCCTTGTTAGGCGTAGGAATCCTCAACCATTGAATGGTGAGATATACGGTAAAGCCTATAGGGTGGAACCTCAGTGGCCCTAGGAATCCTTGACCAGTAACAGTGAATGGTGGGATATATGGTAAAGCCTACAGGTGGAGACAAACAAATTCCTCACGGTTTAGGTGGAGAGATCTAGAGGCATCCATGCTTATTTAGGGCCTAGTACTCTGGTGGGATTTTGGTATAGCTTGGTTGTATTGATGAGGGTTTCAGGCCTAGGAATACTTTGGTGGATATACATTAAAGCCTGAGGAAGACTTGATTGGTTCTGTTGTGAGTCTCACATTCATGCTTGGAATATGGCATGGGAGTGATTGGTTGAAGAAAATATTTGGTTCAACCCAATCTATGGTCAGGTGGTTTGGGGAAGTCCCTAACTTGGTTGTCTTACACATACATTAATAAGAAATCCTTTTCCTTTGGTATTTCATGTGTAAATGTACTTGTTAATATGTGGTTTTTATGGTTTTTCTACTCTTGTTATTATGTTGGTTATATGTTGGTTATAAGCATGGTTCATGACAAACTTTGGTTATGGCTCTCATCATGATTTGATTAGTACAAGAAATGTGAATGAATATATGACATAATAGATGATAATGTAGCTATTGTGATAAGGCATCAATTCTTCTTGACGATTCTCAAATAAGTATGAGACCCTATGCTCAAATCTGTGGTTATGACCTGTAGATTACATGTTTGTGATATGTTTAAATAAATGTTTGTCATGGCTAGTAGGGGTCAGGTCTAGTCCTTGTTCCAATTTTTACATTAGTATCTTTATTTCATTGTTATTTATCATTTCTGGAAGTTTCATGAAGTTATTGGCAGAGGCCTGAAACCTAGCCCTAAAAAAGTGGCATAGAATATGGTGTCGCTAGCTCAGAACTGCCTTAAAAAGGCCACAATCACATGCATGCCTTGTTGTGGGAGTGACTCGAGGGTCTCAGTCGCATGCATGACTTGTCATGGGAATAAATGTGGGTCTAGCTCAACAAAATGACAAGTTGTCTCAGGGGTTGGGGACCTGGAAGGGTTGGTTGTATCCTAAAGGTTCATAAATCCCAATCCATTAACCCTAGATTAGAACATAACCGTAGTTCCCTTGACCAGATCTACAAAATACCATGGGAAGAAAACCATCATGCACAAAACCATGTGCGAAACCCATGCACAAAACCATGGGTAGGTCTGCCAACCATCTTTGGGTCCCCCCCATCCTTGGGTATGCATATATATAGGAAAACAAAAATATCCCAGGGCTCTTCCCTGAAACTTGTGAAGGGGAGCTACCATCCCCCTGTAAACCCCCTAGCGGGGTGGGATGTTCCCCCCCTATAACCCCCGTGCTGCGCCCTGCGCGTACGACTAGTCATGGAAATAATATAACACACACCCAAAAATCTCCCACTTGTTGTTTTCTGTTCCACACAGGGTGTCACAAGAGAGCTTAGTCATTGATCCAACCTTGTAATTCGCATTGTTTCCCTACACCAAGGAAAATTCTCAGTGCTCACAAACTTCATTAATGCATCTGCAACATTCTTCAAAGTGTCCACCTTTACCAACAACAACTTTTTGTCCTCAACCAAATCCCTCACAAAGTGATACTGAAAGTCAATGTGCTTTGTCTTTGAATGATAAGCAGGGTTCTTTTCCAAGAAAATCTCACTTTGGTTGTCACAGTCTATCCTTATAGCTCGCTATACTAACCCCATACTTGAACATGATCTCTACAGCCAAACTGCTTCCTTTCTTGCATGAATGGCTTCCATGTATTCTACCTCTATAGTTGAAAGTGCCACTACAGACTATCTCTTGCCCATCCAACTGACTTCTCCTCCAAATAGGTTAAACACATACCCACTTGTACATCTTCTCACATCCAGATCTCTAGCCCAGTCTGAATCAACAAAGCCACAGATGTCCAAAACTCTGTCCAATCCCAGTCTTGGTAGCACATACCATAATTGCTAGTGCTACACAAATACTTGAAAACTCGCTTCACTATTGTCCAATGTTCCTTCCTTCGTTTTGCAATAAACTTCCTCAATGCTCTCACTACATGTACAATATCTTGTCTAGCACATAACATTGAATACATCATGCTATCGACTAAACTTTCATATGGAACATGGGACATGTCCTCTTCATCTTCTTATTTCTTGGGACACTGTGTTAGTGTCTATGAGTCACCAGTGATCAAATGCACTCTTTCCATGTGATTGATAGGGTCTTAGGTTAGATTGTTATATTTTCAAATAAAATTTCACATATTTTTGTTATCAAATGATCAGTGGTTCTTTTCTAGGTTAGTGCTACTCCCTTCACTTAATCATGATCATCATCAATCATCACACTTATGTCATCATATAGGTGTCTTAGGTCATCAAAATATTTAATGTGTCATCATATAGGTTATGGTATAGGATTTCACTTGATTTTCATCATTATGTCAATCATCAAAATCAAATAAGCGATTCATGTCCATCATTTGGGTCACCATCATGAAGATAAGGTAGAATAAGACATCATTAAGGAGCAACATGAATATATCAAAGAGTTACAAGATGACTTTCTAAAGCCAACCACATGGTGGCATTCTTACAGCAAGAAAACAGAGAGCTAAGGAAAGCCCTAGTACAGAAGACAAAAAGAAAATGGACTCTCCCTTAGCAAAAAAATCAGCAAAGGATAAGGGTAAGGAAATCATGGATGTAGAGAAACAATATCAATACACAAAGGTACATCTTGAGAGGACTACCACCAGGGCTATGGCAAAGAAAGGACAACAAGCAGAAAATCCATCTCCATCTCAAACCCTAGACACCATTGATGACACTATAGCCGCGGAGTTTGAGAAAGGCAAGGAATATTGGCTTGAGAAGGTCAATGAGAACCTAGAGATTCTCCTAAATAAGGCAAACAAAGATACCAAGCTTCAGAGACACATGGAAAGGTACTACCTCACTAGGAATAAAATTTGCAAAATTGGGGTTGGGAATATGAAAAAGAGGCTAAAGAAAACCCTAATCAAGCTAAAGAAGAAAGATAAGCTTTATTTTCTTGCTTATGCATCATTTATTGTCTAATCCATAACTCATAAAGAAAAAGAAACAAGTTTCAAAGAATTTTGGGAAATTTTGGGCAAATTTTGAATTTTTGACAATTTGGCAATTCATGATGGACCGAAGTGCAGCGAGCTCACGCTATGCTTCTTCTCAGAGCCTCCAAATTATAATATTTTTTCATTGATGGATAGATATGGGTTAGTACATTTCATATATACACTTGGTTTTCCATGTCACTTCACAGGTTGCAAAGAAAAGCTAAAAAACTACCCAAAAAACATGTTTCTGCCACCTTTTTGGACCCCTCGCTGCACTTATGGAGTAGTCTTGAGAGATTGAATTTTTGGGTGTCTTGGAGCCGGTTTTTTCAGTACTTGATGATTATATTATGTAGTAGACATAATAATCTTTACAACCATACCAATTTCAGCCCAAAAAGCTTCTAGGAAGGCCTCCAAATGCCTTCTCAAAGACCATGTTGCACTTTTGTGGAAGAGGGAGAATTTCAAGTTTGTTGAGTCAAATTCAACTTTTGATGATGTAATTTGACCTACAAGGTGTTGTTATGATGTGATTAGTTGTAATAGAAATTTTAAATTTCAAATTAATGTATATCCATGCTCATTAATGATTTTAAAGTCAAAGTGAATCAACTAAGTCTAAACAGGGAATTAGTTTCTAACTTCCATAGTTTTAGGTTTGGTTAGAGATATTGATGTAATAAGTTCCTAGGTTGATGGATTCGACCCCTGAGAGGGGGAATGTGTTTTTTGGTGTATATGTAGCCTGATCTAAGTCATAGAGATGTTTGGATGCTTGTGAGCCATAGGCTTTGAAACTAGTGTACACCATCACTTTTAAAGGAGTAATATAGGCAGTTTGTAGCTATTATTTTGGGATTCCTGTGGTATGATTTTGTGACGATGTTTCTTATTTGTTTTATCATCAGTATGAATTTTATGTCTCCTTACTTCCATCTTAATTTTTTCATGTGATCATATTAGTAGTCTTCAAGCAGAATTCATATGTTTATGCTCTATTTTGATGACATTTTCATGTTTATGTTTAATTTCCTCTGATAAATGAATTCATAACTCATATGCTCATTTTGATCCTTAAATTTTTCAACCCTACACCACCATGAAAACTAAAAAATGTCACTGAACACCCATAACTTTCCCCATTATATCTCTGCAACTGATCTTTTGAAACACTGACCTAGTTTCCTATACCTATTGACCCTGCTCCAGCAAACCCTAAATTCAGACCTACTGAGATTTGAATATCTGGCCTAAGCTCTATCTTCCTCTCTAGTCAATCATTGGTTGTGAGATCATAGAGATATCCCTCTTTGATTTCGTAGGGCTAGCTTTCAGATCCAAATTTGGTTTGAGGTTACCTCTGTAAGTCCCCTTTCTCAACCTTGGGACACTAAGGAGTGCTAACATTTTTTGTGACAATACTCAGGAGCGAACAATTTCATATTCCACGGGAAAGATCATCAAATTTTAGCTATTATTTGCTGATGGTGGACAGTATTCAGACACATACGAAGGCTGAACCATTCACCTAGCGACTCCAACTTGGTCTACACACTCCACTGGCAATAGGATCCAGAAATTGAGATGATTTCTATATCCAGGATTTATGCTCCTTTAAAACGAGATCACATTCCATGTTTTTTGAACCACATGCCTTGTGTAGATTGGCAGACTTATTTTCCGAAGTTCAAAGACAAGAAAGGAGATGATGCTTCTCTACATCTCGTTAAATTTCAAATTCATGCAGCAAGTTGAGGGCTCAATTTCTTGAAGATTGTATGATGAAGATGTTCATGGAAACCTTAGAAGGAAAAGAATGATCTTGGTATGAAGGTCTTCCATCTGCTTGTATTTATTCTCTTAAATATTTTCATTCATCAGTTTTTCAAAAAATAAAAAGAGTCTCATCATTCTTTATCATTGGCTAAGTATTTTTGTGAACATTTTGAGGTTTTCATTCTAGAGGATTCTTATGGTGATAATGAGTTCATGGATGAAGAGATTGTGGAGGCTTTGCATGATACTCCTTTCCATCACCAAGAAGAACAACTGTCTTCTCTCTTGGAAGAAAATGAAACCCAACGGGATCTCAATGATGATAGTCATCTTCCATCTTTTACAACTAATTACAATTTGCAACAATCTTGTGATCATGAGGGAGAACTAGTAGAGTTTAGCAGACTTGATGCACAAAATACATATGATAATGGTCATTTCAGCTACCCTCTTTTCCTTGATAAAGATCCTAATTCTGAGTTGGTTTGCATTAAGATACCTGGGAGTCATCATTCATCCATTGAGTTCAAAATTAATGAGAAGTAGCAGCATGAGAATGTAGCCCAAGATTATGGGATGAAAAGGGCATGTGATATAAAATTGCATCTTGTTGTTCCAGTTGTGGAAGAGTATATTGAAGCTAATCATTTCCAAATGTTTTATGAATTTGTTTCTCTAGAAAATTTCAATCCAAATTTACATGAAGAAACACTCATACATGTAGCTTCATATTTTGAGGATGTTAGACTTCAATTTGACCATCATGTGTTGTAGGAAAGTAGTGAAATAGAAGAGGTTGTTTTAAAGCCTCTTGCACATGGTGATCTTCCTCCAAATGCAGTAAATGAAGAGTGTGCTTATATTTCTGTTGACTTTCAAGATATGGTAATGTTCTAGATTATTAAAGACCCTATTGCCAATTTGTTGCAGCCATCTAGGAATATGAATTTTCTTGTATTTATGGATCATGAGCACATGTTCAATGGACACCTGGAGTTTCCTATCTTTTGTTTCTTTTGCCTGCTCAAGGAAAGTACGAACAGGATTCAAGTAGCCATTTGTTGGATTGGTCACACTGGAGGGATCATATCGCATGATTTTATATATATTTTCAGCAGTTGTTGGTTATCATCAGGATTTGAAGCCCGAGGTGAAGGCCCTAAAATATCGATGGTTTGTTTCCATGTGTAAGTCAAGTCAATTTTTGTTTTTCTTAGTTTAATCAGTTAATCATTTTAGTGTCGTGTTTTCGGTCCTTTTACTTTTTTGACTCCATTGCCCAATGTATGAGGCTACCTGATCTAGGTATTCTTGACACCTCCTAAAGGAGCTTCCATCCCTAGTTGGAGCCAATGTTAGTGTCTATTAGTCACCAGTGATCAAATCTACTCTTTCCATTTGGTTGATAGGGTCTTAGGTCAAATTATTATATTTTCAAATCAAATTTGACATCTTTTTGTTGTCAAGTGATCAGTGGTTCTTGTCTAGGTTAGTGCTACTCCCTTCACTTACTCATGATCATCATCAATCATCATGCTCATGTCATCATCTAGGTGTCTTAGGTCATCAAAATAGTTAATGTGTCATCATATAGGTTATGGTCTAGGATTTCACTTGATTGTCATCATTATGTTAGTCATGAAAATCAAATAAGGGAGTCATGTCCATCATTTGGGTCACCATCATGAAGATAAGGCAACAGAATACATAATTAAGGAGCATTAGCATAGATCAAAGAGATACAAGATGACCTTTCTAAAGCCAACCACATGGTGGCATTCGTACAACAAGAAAACAGAGAGCTAAGGAAAACCCTAGTACAACAAGATAAAGTGAAAATGGACTCTCCATCAACAAACAAATCAAAAAAGGATAAGGGTAAGGAAATCATGGATATAAAGTAGAAATATGAAGACACACAGGTACATCTTGAGAGGACTACCACCAAGGCTATGGCAAAGAAAGGACAACAAGCAAAAAAGCCATCTTCATCTCAAACCCTAGACACCATTCATGACACTATAGCAGCTGAGTTTCAAAAAGACAAGGAATATTGGCTTTAGAAGGTCAATGAGCACCTACAGATGCTCCTGAAGAAGGCCAATAGAGACACAAAGCTTCAGAGGCACATGGCAAGGTACTACTTCACCAGGAATCAAATTTGCAAAATTAGGGTTAAGAATATGAAAAAGAAGCTAAAGAAAACCATAATCAAGCTAAAGAAGAGAGAAAACTTGATTTTATTTCTAATGCATCATTTATTGTCTAATCCATCAATAATAAATAAAAGGAAACAATTTTGAAAGAATTCTGGGAAAGTTTGGGCAAATTTCGAATTTTTGACAATTTGGCAATTCATGATGCACAAAAGCGCAACGAGCTCACGCTTCACTTCTTCTCAGAGCCTCCAAATGAAAAGAAATTTGCATGGATGGATATATATGGGTTATTACATTGCAGATATACACTTGGTTGCAAGGAAAAGCTAAAAAACTACCCAAAAATCATGTTTCTACCACCTTTTAGGACCCCTCGTTGCGCTTCTGGAGTAGTTCTGGGAGATTGAATTTTTAGGTCACTTGGAGAAGGTATTTTCGGTTCTTGATGATTCTATTGTGTATTATACATCATAATATTTCCAACCATGCCACTTGCAGCCCAACACTCCTCTAGGAAGGCCTCCAAACACCCTCTCAAAGACTACGATGTGCTTTTGTGGAAGAGGCAGAATTTCGAGTTTGTTGAGTCAAAGTCAACTTTTGATGATGTAATTTGACCTCGAACGTGTTTTTATGATGTAATTAATTGTAATAGAATTGGTAAATTTCAAATTTATGTAGATTCATGCTCATTAATGCTTGTAAAGTCAAAGTGAATCAACTAAGTCTAAACAGGGAATTAGTTTCTAACTTCCCTAGTTTTAGGTTTGGTTAGAGAGATTGATGTAATTAGTTCCTAGGTTGATGGATTTGACCCCTGAGAGGGGGAATGTGGTTTTTGCTCTATATGTAGCCTAATCTAAGTCATAGAGAGGGTTGGATGCTTGTGAGCCAAAGGCTTTGAAACTAGTGTACACCATCCCTTTTGCAGGAGTAATACAAGCAATTTGCAGCTATTATCTTGGGATTCCTGTGGTATGATTTTGTGACAGTGTTTCTTCTTTGTTTTATCATCAATATGAATGTTATGTCTCCTTACTTCCATCTTAATGCTTTCATGTGATTATCTCAGTAGTCTTCAAGCATAATTCAAATGTTTATGCTTTGTTTTGATGAGATTTTCATGTTTATGTTTAATTTCCACTGATAAATGAATTCATAACTCATATGCTCATTTTTATCCTTCACTTTTTCAAACCTACACCACCATTACAACTCAAAAAATTCACTGAAAACACCTACCTTACCCCATTTTATCTCTGTAGCTGATCTTTTGAAACCCTGACCTAGTTTCCCATACCTGTTGACCCTACTCCAGCAAACCCTGAATTCAGACCTACTAAGCTTTAAATATCTAGCCTAAGATCTATCTTCCTCTCCAGTCACTCATTGGTTGTGAGATCATAGAGATACCTCTCTGATTTGGTAGGGCTAGCTACTAGATCCAAAGTTGGTTTGATGTTACCTCCTTTGGTCTCCTTTCTTAGCCTTGGGACACTGAGGAGTGCTAACATTTTTGGCGACCATACTCGGGAGAGAACAATTTCATATTCGCCAGGAAATATCATCAAAGTTTAGATCTGATTTACTGATGGTGGACAGCGGTCAGACACATAGGAAGGTTGAACCATTCACCTGGTGAATCCAACTTGATCCAAAGGCTCCACTCGTAGCAGGATCCAAAAATCGAGATGAGTTCTATATCCAAAAGGTATGCTCCTTTAAAACGAGATCACATTCCAAGTTTTCTGAACCGCATGCCTTGTGTATATTGGCATACTTATTTGTCGAAGTTCAAAGATGAGAAAGGAGATGATGTTGCTCTGCATATCATTAAATTTCACATGCATGCACGCAAGTTGAGGGCTCAAAACAGTGAAGATTGTATGATGAAGATGTTCATGGAAACCTTAGAAGGAAAAGCATGATCTTGATATGCAGGTCTTCTATCTACTAGTATTTATTCTCTTAAATATTTTCATTCAGTATTTTTTGAAAAATATAGAGAGTCTTATCCTTCTTTGTCACTGGTTGAGGATTACTATGAACATTTTGAGGTTTTCATTCAAAATATAGAGGATTATTATGGTGATAATGAGTTCATGGATGAAGAGATCCTGGAGGCTTTGCATGACAATGCTGCCCATCACCAAGAAGAACAAGTGTCTTCTCTCTTGGAAGAAAATGAAACCTAGCAAGATCTCAATGATGATAGTCATCTTCCATCTTTTGCCGTTTATTACAATTTGCCACAATCTTGTGATCATGAGGGAGAACTAAGAGAGTTTAGCATCCTTGATGCACAAGATACATATGATAATGGTCATTTCAGCTGCCCTCTTTTCCTTGATAAAGATCCTAATTCTGAGTTGGTTTGCTTTAAGATCTGTGGGAGTCATATGTTACACTAAAAAATGTCACCATGGCTATGTACAGTTAGTATGGCTCTATCAACAGTCATGCTATCCTCCTGGGCAAGTCTTAAGCCTCTGCTCTCCATGTCAAACTCCAAAAAGAGAGAAAGTCTTTATAAATGTATTTATCTCTGGGTACGCAGGTTCTCTCAACCTTACCTGCGGGTACGCACCCAATGTTCACAAAAGTTGTGTACTTGTACACTCTGTATGTAAAGGGGCAGGTGCGTCCCCCTGTAAAGGTCAAAATATGCAAATTTCATCTTTAAAAAGTTACTTGTGGTCATTTCTAGAGCATTCTAGAAGGTTGTTCGACGTGTATTGAGTGCCTCCAGATGGTTCATGTATCCCTACCAAAGAGGAACTTATCCCATCAAGAGAGGAGCTATCCCATCCAAAGAGGGGATTATCCCATTGATGGTGGACTTGATTAACTTCCTCTTGAGCACTATAAATACAGGCATTGGGCCAGAAGGAGGGGAGGTTTAAAGCTAAACATTTCTAAGGGTAGATGCTGCAGGAATTAGGACTCCCATTTAGAAGCTTGTGAGGAGAGATTGTCATCTTTGCTTGTTCTATTTGGAAGTGGGTGAGCTTTGTCAAAGTAAAGGAGAACTCTTGATGGACCCTGGGAGGGACTTGCACAACACCAAGGCTCAGGTTGTAATTGTTCCTTTTGTTTCCTATTAATGCAAATGAGTCCATTCTTCTCAATAACTTGTTATTTATGAGTTGTTTCATGTACTCCTTGGTCTATGTGTTAAATATGTTTTATTTTATGAGATTATCAAGTGCTATTTAATCGTTTGATTGTTAGTGAATGCAGGTTTCAAAGTGAAGGAGGAGCTCATCCGGATCAGCGAGGCTGGACTGCTACAACAGCGTTGGACTACAGGTAGGATCTAAACACTTGATTTCTTGTATGGTAAATGCATGTTTAGAGAAGGATTGCTCTTGTTTGTCTTGTTTGTCACTAGAGAGTCTTAGGCTCCTAGGGAGGTTGGTTGTGTCCGCACTATCGACTCTTTCCGCCTGACAAAATGGCGACTCCGCTGGGGATCGAACCCAGAATCTCTGGTTTCGCAGATTGCAGAGGATAGTTCTTTTTACTGAGTCAACCTTGTTAAAAAATGAATCAGGAACGAGGATAGTTTTTTCCTGTATCAACCTCGTTAAAAAATGAAATAGGCTGTACGAGGATAGTTTTTTCCTATACCAACCTCGTTAAAAAATGAAATAGGCTGTTGTGAGGAAAGTTCCTTTTACTGTGTCGACCTCGTTAAAAAATGAATCAGTTGCGCGAGGATAGTTTTTTCCTGTATCAACCTCGTTAAAAAATGAATCAGTGAGTACGAGGAAAGTTCCTTTTACGTCAACCTCGTTAAAAAATGAATCAGTGTGCACGAGGATAGTTTTTTCCTGTATCAACCTCGTTAAAAAATGAAACATGCTAGTATGAGGATAGTTCTTTTACTGAGTCAACCTCATTAAAAATGAATCAGCTAGATTGTAGAAAGTAGGGTTTTGAGGATAGTTCCTGTTACTGAGTCATCCTCGTTACAAAATGAATCAAGGATTTTTGAGCATAGTTCCTTGTCTTGTGTCAAGCTCGTTAAAAAATGAAACAATCGGTTATTTAGGTAGATTGTAGAGAGTAGTCATGAGCATAGTTCCTTGTCTTGTGTCAAGCTCATTAAAAAATGAATCAAGGATTTTATGAGCATAGTTCCTTGTCTTGTGTCAAGCTCATTAAAAAATGAATCAAGGATTTTAGAGCACAGTTCCTTGTCTTGTGTCAAGCTCGTTAAAAAATGAATCAAGGTTTTTTAGAGTAAAGTTTTTTGTTAAGTAAATTGTAGAGAGTAGTTATGAGCATAGTTCCTTATCTTGTGTCAAGCTCATTTAAAAAATGAAACAAGGGTTTTGAGGATAGTTCTTTTCTTGTGTCAACCTCACTAAAAAATGAAACAACTCCCGCAAGTCTTTCCAAGATCTTGAAAGTAAAGCTTCATTCCATCCACCTCATTGAATGCAATGAAGCTTGGGGGGCATGTACCTCGTTTTGCGTCATTATGCTGGGGGCATGTGAACTTATAACAAGCATAGTTTTTCATTTCAAGCTTGAGTAAACATGAAACCGAATCCGAGCATAGTTCTTTTCCTGTGTCAAGCTCATTAAAAAAATGAAACAAATCCTCCTCTACTTGAGTCGAGAGTTTGACTAGATCTCATAAATGTTAAGTTGTATATTTAGGTTAGTTGTTTCAGTTTTTTACGTAATTTTAGGTCAAGTCTTTCAAATGATCTTGTACATGAACCTTCATTCCATCCATCTTGTATTTAGTTGAATGAAATGAAGATGGGGGGCATGCGCTCTAGCAGTTATGCTTAGGGGGCATCAAGCACAGTTTTTTCTCTGTTTCAAGCTTAGGTAAAAATGAAACTACTTTGAAGCACAGTTTTTCTTTATTTCAAGCTTTTGTAAAAATGAAACCTATCTCGAGTCAATTTCAGTTATTTTCAAGACTCGTTAAACTCATGAAAATCCCGAGATTATTTTGCTATCTTTCATTCTCGTAAAACAAATGAAAATGCCGAGTTCTTTCCGTCTTTTCCTGCTCGTAAATTAAATTGAAAGTCGGCCATATGAGTACATTTTTATCATTTTTTCGAACTCATTAAAACTTACGAAAAAGTGAAAACCATGAGTACATTTTTATCATTTTTTCAAACTCGTTAAAACTTACGAAAAAGTGAAACCTTGGAGTTCTCTTTTAAGCTCTTTTTCAGACTCCTAAAACATGAAAAGATTGCCGAGCGTTTCTTTTACACTCGTTAAAATGGAATTAAAAGACGGTCCTCTTATAGCCCTTTTCTGACCGTAAAAAACACGAAAAGATTGTCGGATTTTTGTCGTTTCAAATTCGATACTGGAAATAAAACGACGTGTCCTTGATCGCTTTTTACTTTTCAGGTCAAAGGCACTAATCATGAAAGTACTCCTTGGTCGCAAGATCAAGCGGTTCTCCCAGGTATTATTTTATACTTTTTCGGGCTTGGGGGACACAAATCTACGAAAAAGTTCAACTTGGAGTCTTCTTAGGTTTTTCAGACTCTCTAAAATTGAAAAACGTCGAGTTTCTCCTATACTGGGCTTGTTAAAATCTCACAGTAAAGGACCTGTTCAATTACAAACAGGAACGAACCACTCCTTCCTAGGGTTCGAATCAAAACTAGGTTGGACTCATCCGAAGGATGAGCTTATAATCAAGCATATGTTATCCTCCTCAAGCTTGTTAAAAATAAAGAGGTACTTGCCAGAAATGGTGGGGGAAAAGAGAGAAGAATGAGCCTATTTTGTTATCCTTTGTCTCAGAAGAAACCTTATTACCACTCTTGAACACGACACTTTTCATTCACCTGGGTTGGGAAATCCTTTACCTCACAGTTGATCAAACCACATTGAAAGTCTTCAGCCGGGTTCCGGGGATTAACTTTGAGTCGTTTATCACCAAGCCATCTGTTGTGTCGTTATGTGTTCAAGAGGTCTGCAAGCAAAACTTTCGTCTGCAAAATACTTGTCATCCATTTGACCATCCCTGAGTCAGTCCTTACAGCAACATTTCTTCAACTTGAACAATGATTTCGTGTTGTGGGCTTGTCTACAACGGGTCGCTTTCTATCGACATCAGCACATTATCTAGAGAGATGACTTAGAAATCGTCAGTACCTTGAAGTCTGCATGCATCAATGGCAGGTTTCTCGCCTTTGACATCAGTTTACATCATTGACTTTCGATCGAAGGATTCCATGAAATGTTCGACATCAACTCATTCATTCACATCTCATGGATTGTACTGGGTACTTTGAGAACCATTGACATCACTGGTGGTCTCTCTCACACTTGTTAACAGTTTACATCATCGACTGGTAATCAAGTGGTTTCTACCATGTTCGACATCAACTCATTTATTCGCATGGCTAGAATCATACCAATTCGGGAAGTAGAAATGAAGACCCTGGATCTAGTTCCCACCATCCAGGCTGCGAGGAGTTTTGTATTCATTATATAGTAGACCAATTATAAACAGATGGCTGCGCCCATACTGTGTCTACAAAAGTCTATGATTATGATGTACTACAAGATCATTCCTGTATCAGAGTAGTTAGTCTGTTAATTAAAGTTTTGATCTGAGTATGGGAATGCCTACCTCAGTGATGATATAATCTTATACATGTATTTTGTGTTGAAAATTGCAGGTTCTGACCAGGCTCTCCACGAGATAATCCTTGAAATGATAAAGCGCTTCACCCTTCCTAGATAATACAAAACCCTAATCTACTACAGGCTTCGCACTTTAGGGGGCAATCTGTTACACTAAAAAATGTCACCATGGCTATGTACAGTTAGTATGCCTCTATCAATAGTCATGCTATCCTCCTGGGAAAGTCTTAAGCCTCTGCTCTCCATGTCAAACTCCAAAAAGAGAGAAAGTCTTTATAAATGTATTTATCTCTGGGTACGCAGGTTCTCTCAACCTTACCTGCGGGTACGCACCCAATGTTCACAAAAGCTGCGTACTTGTACGCTCTGTATGTAAAGGGGCAGGTGCGTCCCCCTGTAAAGGTCAAAATACGCAAATTTCATCTTTAAAAAGTTACTTGTGGTCATTTCTAGAGCATTCTAGAAGGTTGCTCGACGTGTATTGAGCGCCTCCAGATGGTTCATGTATCCCTACCAAAGAGGAACTTATCCCATCAAGAGAGGAGCTATCCCATCCAAAGAGGGGATTATCCCATTGATGGTGGACCTGATTAACTTCCTCTTGAGCACTATAAATACAGGCATTGGGCCAGAAGGAGGGGAGGTTGAAAGCTAAACATTTCTAAGGGTAGATGCTGCAGGAATTAGGACTCCCATTTAGAAGCTTGTGAGGAGAGATTGTCATCTTTGCTTGTTCTATTTGGAAGTGGGTGAGCTTTGTCAAAGTAAAGGAGAACTCTTGATGGACCCTGGGAGGGACTTGCACAACACCAAGGCTCAGGTTGTAATTGTTCCTTTTGTTTCCTATTAATGCAAATGAGTCCATTCTTCTCAATAACTTGTTATTTATGAGTTGTTTCATGTACTCCTTGTTCTATGTGTTAAATATGTTTTATTTTATGAGATTATCAAGTGCTATTTAATCGTTTGATTGTTAGTGAATGCAGGTTTCAAAGTGAAGGAGGAGCTCATCCGGATCAGCGAGGCTGGACTGCTACAACAGCGTTGGACTACAGGTAGGATCTAAACACTTGATTTCTTGTATGGTAAATGCATGTTTAGAGAAGGATTGCTCTTGTTTGTCTTGTTTGTCACTAGAGAGTCTTAGGCTCCTAGGGAGGTTGGTTGTGTCCGCACTATCGACTCTTTCCGCCTGACAATTCATAAATTGAGTTCGAAATTAATGAGCATCAATAGCATGAGAATGTAGCCCAAGACGATGGGATTAAAAAGTTATGTGATATAGAATTACATCTTGTTGTGCTAGTTGTGGAAGAGTATAATGAAGTTAATCTTTTCCAAATATTTGATGAATTTGTTGCTCTAGAAACTTTCAATCCAAATTTACATGAAGAAACACTCATACTTGTAGCTTTAGATTTTGAGGATGTTAGACTTCAATTTAACCATCATGAGTTGTAGGAAAGCAGTGAAATAGAAGAGGTTGTTTTAGATCCTCTTGCACACGATGACCTTCCTCCATATTCAAAAAATGAAGAGTGTGCTTGTATTTCTATTGACTTTCAAGATATGGTAACATTATAGATTATTGAAGACCTATTGCCAATTTGTTGCAACCATCTGGGAAGATAAATTTTCTTGTATTTATGGATCATGAGCACATGTTCAATGGACACTTGGAGTTTCCTATATTTTGTTTTTCCTGCCTATTAAGGTAAGTATGAGCAGGATTCAAGTAACTAGCCATTTGTTAGATTGGTTACACTGGAGGGATCATATCACATGATTATATATATCTATATATATATATATATATATATATATATATATATATATATATATATATATATAGATCTTCAGCGGGTGGTGGTTATCATCAGGATTTGAAGCCCGAGGTGAAGGCCCTAAATCTCAATGGTTTGTTGCCATGTGTAAGTCAAGTCAGTTTTTATTTTTCTCAGTTTAGTCAATTAGTCATTTCAGTGTCGTGTTTTGGGTATTTTTACTTTTTTGACTCCATTGCCAAATGGATGAGGCTACCTGGTCTATGGTGTTTTTGACACCTCCTAAAGGATCTTCCATCCCTAGTTGGAGCCGTTGTTAGTGTCTATGAGTCACCAGTGATCAAATGTACTCTTTCCATGTGGTTGATAGGGTCTTAGGTCAAATTGTTATATTTTCAAATAAAATTTGGCATCTTTTTGTTGTCAAATGATCAGTGGTTCTTGTCTAGGCTAGTGCTACTCCCTTAACTTACTCATGATCATCATCAATCATCATGCTCATGTCATCACCTAGGTGTCCTAGGTCATCAAAATAGTTAATGTGTCATCATATAGGTTATGGTCTAGGATTTCACTTGATTTTCATCATTATGTCAGTCATGAAAATCAAATAAGGGAGTCTTGTCCATCATTTAGGTCACCATCATGAAGATAAGGCAGCAGAAGACATCATTAAGGAGCATCAGGCACAGATCAAAGAGGTACAAAATGACCTTTCTAAAGCCAACCACATGGTGGCATTCTTACAACAAGAAAACAGAGAGCTAAGGAAAACCCTAGTACAACAAGGCAAAGTGAAAATGGACTCTCCATCAGCAAACAAATCAGAAAATGATAAGGATAAGGACATCATGGATGTAGAGCAGCAAGATGAAGACACACAGGTACATCTTGAGAGGACTACCACCAAGGCTATGGCAAAGAAAGGACAACAAGCAGAAAAGCCATCTTCATCTCAAACCCTAGACACCATTCATGACACTATAGTAGCTGAGTTTGAGAAAGACAAGGAATATTGGCTTGAGAAGGTAAATTAGAACTTGTATATTCTCATGAAGAAGACTAACATAGACACCAAGCTTCAGAGGCACATGGCAAGGCACTACTTCACTAGGAATCAAATTTGCAAAATTAGGGTTAGGAATATGGAAAAGAAGCTAAAGAAAACCATAATCAAGCTAAATAAGAGAGAAAACCTTGATTTTTTTGCTGATGCATCATTTATTATCTAATCCATCACTTAGAAAGCAAAGGAAACAAGTTTCGAAGAATTTTGGGAAATTTTGGGGAAAATTTGCATTTTTGACAATTTGGCAATTCATGATGCACAGAAGTGCAACAAGCTCACGCTGCGCTTCTTCTCAGAGCCCCCAAATGAAAAAAAAAAATGCATGGATGGAGAGATATGGGTTATTAAATTGCATATATACACTTCGTTTTCCATGTCACTTCACAGGTTGCAAGGAAAAGCTAAAAAACTACCCAAAAAACATGTTTCTGCCACCTTTTTGGACCCCTCGCTGTGCTTTTGGAATAGTCTTGGGAGATTTAATTTTTAGGTATTTTGAAGCATGTTTTTTTAGTTATTTATGATTCTATTTTGTATTATACATCATAATCTTTCCAACCATACCATTTTCATCCCAAAAATCTTCTGGGAAGGCCTCCAAACACCCTCTCAAAGACCATGCTGTGCTTCTGTGGAAGAGGCAAAATTTTGAGTTTGTTGAGCCAAATTCAACTTTTGATCATGTAATTTGACCTCTAATGTTTTTTTATGATGTAATTATTTGTAACAAAAATTTTAAATGTAAAATTGATGTATATTCATGCTCATTAATGCTTGTAAAGTCAAAGTGAATCAACTAAGTCTAAACAGGGAATTAGTTTCTAACTTCCCTAGTTTTAGGTTTGGTTAGAGAGATTGATGTAATCAGTTCCTAGGTTGATGGATTCGACCCCCGAGAGGGGGAATGTGGATTTTTGTCTATATGTAGCCTGATCTAAGTCATAGATATGGTTGGATGCTTGTGAGCCAAAGGCTTTGAAACTAATGTACACCATCCCTTTTGTTGGAGTAATACAAGCAGTTTGCAGCTATTATCTTGGGATTCCTGTGGTATGTTTTTGTGACAACGTTTCTTCTTTGTTTTATCATCAGTATGAATGTTATGCCTTCTTACTTCCATATTAATTCTTTCATGTGATTATCTCAGTAGTCTTCAAGCAAAACTCATATGTTTATGCTCTTTTTTGATGATATTTTAATGTTTATGTTTAATTTCCTCTGACAAATGAATTCATAACTCATATGCTCATTTTGATCCTTCACATTTTCAACCATACACCACCATGACAACTCAAAAATGTCACTGAACATACCTACCTTTCCCCATTGTACCTACGTAGTTGATCTTTTGAAACCCTAACCTAGTTTCCCATACCTATTTATTGACCCTACTGCAGCAAACCCTAAATTCAGACCTACTGAGATTCAAATATCTAGCCTAAGATCTATCTTCCTCTCCAGTCATACATTGTCTGTGAGATCATAGAGAGAGCCTTCTCTGATTTGGTATGGCTAGCTACCAGATCCAAAGTTGGTTTGAGGTTACCTCCGTTGGTCTCCTTTCTCAACCTTGGGACACTGAGGAATGCTAACACACTATTCAAGAGATAAATTTACAACTACAAGAATAGGAACCTTCGCCGGTATACTATCCTACATATTAAACCTTTGCAATATTGTCTCAACATACTTTCTCTAGATTAAATAGAGATTCCTCTTTTCTCATCTCATTTAATTTCCATGCCCAAAATATAGTTTGCAGTACCAAGATCCTTCATGTCAAATTTGGAGTACAATTGGGTCTTCAAATCTTGGATAATTTCTTTGTCATTTCCAATTAGTAACATATCATCCACATATAGGACCAAATAAATAACACGGTCACCAATTAATTTAAAATACACAGTGATACGCTTTGCTTCTGGTGAAGCCAAGTCCCCATGTTTATGTATGAAATTTCTGATACCACATCCTTGGTGACGGTTTTAACCCATACATAGACTTTTTTAACATGCATACCATTTCTTTCATACCTTTCACCGCAAAGCCTTCAGGTTGCTTCATGTAGATCTCTTCTTCTAGATCCCTGTGAAGAATTGTTGTCTTCACATCCATATGTTCTACCTCGAAATCAAAAGCAGCAACAACGAATAAAAGTAATCTAATAGAAGTTAACTTGGCAATAAGATAAAAAATATCACCAAAATCAATTCCTGGCACCTGGGAATAACCTTTTACTTCCAACCGAGTTTTGTATTTCTTAAGCCTGCCTTCTACATCCATATTCTGCTTAAACACCCATTTTCTTCCAATGAGTTTCCTTCTAGCGGACAACTCCACTAGATCCCAAGCCTCATTTTTGTCCAAAGATGTCATTTCATCAACCATGGTCTCTTTCTAGAGCTTTCCATCCTATGAATCAACTGCCTCCCTAACAGTTCTAGGATCATCATCAGTAATAGATAAAGAAAAAATTTAACATAAAGCAGATAGACTATACCTTTTCAACTATCTTCTCTCTCGAACTGATCTTCTCCAACTTGGATTTTGTGGCACTTCCTCTACTGATTCTTGTTCTATTGTAGATTTTGATTCTTCCTCCTTTAGCTCAAACTCTATCTTCCCAGGTTCCTTTGGTAGTACTTCATGTTTATTAGCATATTTCACCTCTCTAAAACCCACATCTCAATTGTACACAACCTTTCTTTTTCCTGGGTTCCAAAACTTATAACCTTTTAAACCATCCTTATACCCAACAAATATTAACCTTTCAAGTTTACTATCCAACCTAGTTCTTTTCTCCTTTCGAACATGTACATATGCATCACAAAAAAATACCCTTAGATGTGAGAGAGAGGGTTTCTTACCAGTCCATATCTCATATGGAGTCTTATCTTTCAAAACTGATTAAGGTGATTTGTTAAATAGGTAACATGTAGTCTCCACTGCCTCTGCCCAGAATTCCTATCCTAACTCGACACCACTGAGCATGCTTCTTGTATTTTCCATCAACATCATGTTCATTCTTTCTACAACTCCATTGTGCTGACATGTTTATGGAGTAGTCTTCTGTCGTGCTATACCACATGTTAGTGCCTATATTTACCTCAGGTTGAAAAGGTAGGATCCAAGACCAACATCAAACCATGCTCAGCCTGGTAGCTAGCCCTACCAAGTCAGGAGAGGGCTCTCTCCGGGTCAATCTCAGCAAATTATGATCGATGGGGGCTTGAGATGACTGAAATATCTACTGATCTTAGGCTAGTTATAAGTTCAAGAGAGTTTTATTGAATAAAAATATGATTTGTTGGCTCAGATGCAAAGATAGATTTTGGGTGCGGGGATTGAGGCTCAATCTTGCAAAGATCTCAATGGGGCAAGGTAGGAAATCGTTTTGGCACTTAAAATTTAATGAGATGGAAGGAATAGAAAGGTGAGGAGTTGAAGAGGGTAAGAGAAACCATGGATCCTCTCCAAACAGCTAAAAACATCAAATAACTAAAGCAAACTTCAAGTAGAGCACTACAATTTCAATGGATTATACTTACACTCTTGTTTGTTTAGTTCAAAAGAAACAAGATAGAGAATGGCATACATAACACATAACGAAAATTCACAATTATAGAGGAAAGCACTGTACCAAGACAAATTGCCACATGAATCCCAAAGAGTGCTACAAATCATGGTCTCAATTCCTTAGCCAAAATGAAATTATGAGTGTACAATGAAGTTCTTTTCTTTCTCAAGAGTCCAACCATGCTAATGACTAAAAAACTACATAATATAGACAAACCATAGCTCATCCTAGCCTCTAGGTGTCGAGATGACATGTTTAGGAGCTGTTTCAACTAATTCTAAACTGAGAACTAGAAATCAGGCAACAGAACAGCATGCCTCTAGAAACAAGGGAACTGATTCATTCAATGTCAAACAACTTTTTAACAGATGAATCTACCTCCATAAGTGAAAATTTGACATATTTACATCATGATCCATCCATGTACATTGAATTACATCATAAATTTGACACTAAGAAGGTGAAAAAGTCAAACTGGCAAAAGCTAGGCGAAAAACAGAGTATACTTGGTTAAACTGGCAAAATGCTCCCTATGCCTTGCGCCTGATTTCTCTATGCATAGTGTCTGTTTTGAGCCACTTTTGAAGGCCTTCCCGGTGTCCAAATTTTCTCCCAGTGTGCTTGTTGGAAAGGTATACCTGTATAATTTCCAACCCAAGTGGAATTTGTCAATTTGGCCTCCATTTGCCCCTCCAAAAGTCCATTCTCCCAACACTTCTTCCTGTGTGTCAAAATAGGGGCAATGAGGTCATTTTTTTAGTGTTTTTGACCTTTTTGAGGGCTCAAAACCTACCCAAATTTCTTGGCCATAGGTAGGCAAGAATAATTTTTCATGCCAAATCCAAAAATGCTGATTTTTTGTGATTTAGAGGCTCCTAGCAAAAGCGAGCGCCACGTGGCGTGGCGCATAGAGCAGAAATTTCTGTGTTTTAGCCCAAAAATTTCAAAAATGAAAAAAGTGTCCCAAATTTTTTGAAATTTGGGCTGAGTGCTCTCCATCAAGTGTTGTGTTGGGTCAAGGAAGCCTCAGCCAAGATATGAAGTTTATCTTACACTTTTTTCCTCTTTGATCTCTTCTTCAACTTTGCTTTCAAACTCCTGATTCTTGCCTTGCACACTTTGTTTCTCGCCAAGTAATGATATGCCATGTTCCTAAATATGTTTTTCTCCTTGTTGGCCTTCTCCAAAAATCTCTCTAAGTGGATTTTGGCTCTCTCAAACCATGATTCCCGATCGGCTTTGACCTCCTGCTCAAGTGAAGTGAGCTCCACCCTCCTCCTTTGGGCAGCTTGGCAATTCTCCTGAATGTTTTGTAACTCCATGATTGCTTGTTGATCTTCAAGCTACTTATTTCTTTGCTCCAGGTATTTTATAATCCACTTAGCCCTCTCCAAGTTGAGGGACAAGGCCTTGATGTCCGCCTGCTGCTCTTGGATGGTTTCTTGATGAGAAGTAGGTGAGCTGTGATGTGTTTTGACTTTTGCCACCAAGGGAAAGAGTGATATGTGGGACTGTGGAGGGTGGAAACAATGAGGGATTTAGGGACTGTTGGGGTAGGGTTTAGTTAAGGGAACAGGGAATTAGAGAATAATTTGGGAACTTTTAGTATAGGACTAGGGTTTGGGAATTTGTATGTGGGATTTTGGGAAATGGGAATGGGGATATGGGATTAGTGAATTTAGGGATATGTAGGTTTAAGGAATAGGGAAATGAGGAAAAATGGAGTGAGTGAGTAGAAACGTGAGGGAATAACTTGGCAGCCAAATAATTGATACAAACCCTAGAACTTTTTTCTTTGGAGAGAGAGGTAGGGTTTGATTTTCTTATCCAACCACCATAAGACAACCACCATCAAACACCAAAATTGGATGAAAAGCAGTGATAGAGGCTCAACCTACTTGCAAAAATGATGATCCAAGCATATTGGGAAATTTGGAATGAATTGGTGAAGATTTTGGGCTTGGAAGCTCTACACGCCGTGCCTTCTCTATGCGCTGCGCCAGTGTAAATTTGCACTGGAAATTGCAGCCCAATGCGCCGCGCCAGTTATGTGCGCCGCGCCAGTTGCCCCATGCATAGTCCTTTTTGCAGGAGACTTTTGGAGGGCTTCCCGGTGTCCAAATTGGGCGCGGGATAGCTTGTTGGAAAGATTATTGAGTCTAACTTCCAACCAAACTATAATGTTTCAATTTGGAGTTCATTTTCCCTGTCAAAAATCAAATCTCCCAAAACTGGTCAAAATGTGCCAAATGTGGCTCCCTAAAGGCAAAGAGCTGTTGCAGTCAACTTTTGAAGGTCTTCCTCAACTCCACATTGAGCGCATGATAGCTCATTGGAAATATATTTGTTTCTAGTTATCATTGGACTCATCAAGCAAGTCATTTGGCCAACCAAGCTAGGATAAAACTTGATTTTCCCAAGGTCACTTCAGAGGTGCATCAATTCTCCCGATGCAACTGTATTTTTGACATTTCTCTAAAACCATGACAACTGTGTAAAAAGTGAATGATTTTTTTCTTCCTTGGCCTATTTTGGACAAAAAAATCTCTCATTTTTCCCAAATTCATCTTTTATTTCTCAGAAACATCATTGAAGTAAAACCTATCCCGATGTGTGGAACAGGGGATTTGTCGAAATGAAGCGAAATGAAGGGGATAAGGGGCTTCTAAATTCTTGAGAAAATTTTTGGAAGTAGGGAGGGATGTTAGGAAGTAGGGGAAAGTATAATTTAAAAGATTGAGTGAGGGTAAGGGGTCCAAAATGGAAAAACACAGGCCTAGCCTAGAAAATTGTCAAGTTGTAGCAATAAACTAGGGTTTGTGCGAAAATGAGGAATTTGAGGGTTATCAGTGATGGGAACTATTTAATAGGGTACATTAAAGATAGGGGAAGGTGTATGAACATCAGGATACAAGTTTTGCTGATGATTTGACCATCCAAGAGAAATTACCTTCAAAACCCTAGGACAGGGAAATGAACCTTGCCTAGGCACAACTGAAGCATGAACAAGGTGTAAAATGACCCATTGGAACCTGACATGATGATGCCAACCCTATGAATGATGGTAAAATCCGCTGAATGGTGACATGGACTGACATTTGAACAACTTTGAAAGGAGCAAAAGCAAACCCTAAACCTAATACCTAGTCACCAAATTTTACTTGAAGACTCACTGAAATGACAAAATTTGACCTTGACACCTTAAAATTACTTTGCAAGAGCATGTTTGATCACTAGAGGAGGCTGCAAAGACTGACACTAACACCACATTTCTTACAAAACTTTTCAAATTCCTTCTTGTAGAACTCTCCACCATTATTTGTCCTCAACACCTTGATCTTCTTCTCTGCTTGATTTTCCACTAGAGCCTTAAATTCTTTAAACCTATCAAAGGCTTCAGATTTCTTCCTAAGGAAATATATCCATGTATTCCTTGAGAATTCATCTATAAAGGAGAGATAGTACACAAAATTATCTATTGATGGAACCGATATAGGTCCAAACACATCACTATGCACAAGCTCTAATATCCCTTTTTCCCTCTTACCATCAGAAGGGAAACTCACCCAATTCTTCTTCCCATATACACAATGTTCACAAAAATCGAAATCCAAAGAGAAATTAGACATAACTTCTACCATATCATTACCATGCAGTATTCAAAGGCCCTTCTCTCTAATATATCTAAGCCTTTGATGCCATAACATGGTATTTTCTCCAAAGACCACTAGATTTTCTGCTCCACTTTCAGGAACCACAGAACCATTACACCCATAAATAATAGTGCTACCTAGAATCTTGTGTAGAGTTCCAATACGAACTCCCCGTGTCAATACCATTACTTCCCGAACCATCTTGCAAGTATATTTCTCGAACACTGTTTTTACACCTACATCATCCATCTTGCTCACATAAATCAAATTTCTAGCCAATGCAAGAATATGCGAAATGTGAGGAAGTGTTCTAATCCTTCTGCCTTACAACTCGAGCTTGAATTTTCCAAATATGATGATTCTTACCTTCCTATCATCCTCGAAGAAGACATCACCACCATCATATTTCTCATACTCATGGAACCACTCCCTATGGGGAGTGAAGTGAAAGGATACACATGAGTCAATCAACCATGCCTCATGATCTACATGTGTACTTGAAGAGAATCCAAGGACACATGCCCACCTTCATCTGAAGTGGTTTTTGCCTTTGTAGAAGGAGCATCATCAGATCTCTTTCCTTTCTCAGCAGCTTTAGATCTACATTCATTTTTGTAATGTCCTTCCTTTTCGCATTTCCAACATACCTTTACAAGTTTTCCTAGAGATTTAGAATCTCCCTCTAGATTTAGATCTCCCACTTGATGAATCATTTTTATTTCTGTTCTGGGAGGGTCCTCATACAGACAAGGCATCTCCATTCTAGCTCTCCATATTTTTCCGTCTCATATCCTTTGACATCAAGGATGAGAGTATTTCATCAAACTTCAAGGTAGTTGTATCGCTACATATTGCAACAACCAGACTATCCCATGAATATGGTAGAGAACACAAAAAACTGATGCACTTATCTTCATCTAAAATTTTTATATCAACAGATAACCACTGGCTTACAATATTAAAAGTGTTTAGATGCTATGTCACTGAGTCTCCATCCTCCATCCTCAGGTTATATAGCTTTTTCCGCAAGAACAATTTGTTCACCAGAGACTTAGATTGGTACATAGTCCCTAAATTGACCCACAAATCCTTCGTCGTAGCTTCCCTGATACATTCAACAATATTGAATCTGAGATACATAATCGTATTATGCTCTTTGGCTTCTAATCCAACTTTTCCCAATCTTCTACTGACATTGTCGTTGGTTTAGTACCTAGATCTACTGTGATCCATTGATATTTATCCACCAGTAGATCCTCCATCTTGAGCTTCCACAACTCAAAACCTTGACCATTAAATTTATCTATCTCTATATTTCTAGTGCTCGCCATCTTCTTTCACCACAAGAATTGATCCCGTAGATCTCCCACTAAACAAGGTCTACCATAGGCCTGAGAAAAACCCCTCAGCGGTAAAGGCATCCCCTTGAAGCAGAAACAACTCTGATTCCAAATGTAGGTTTTAACTCTATACAACAATACCTGCAAACAAATTCTTAAAACTAAAAATATATAATGGCGAGAAAATAAAACAAATACAAAGATATTTTCCTCCGATCCCAAAATCGGGTCTACTAGATTGATTTTTCATTATGTTCCTTTCAAATATGTTACAATACACACACACACACACACACACACACATATATATATAGATGTCGAAGCATTCATAAAACCCAATCCATTAACCCTAGATTAGAACATAGCCATAATTCCCTTGGCTGGATCTACAAAATACCATGGGCAGAAACCCATCATTCCCAAAACCATGTAAAAAATCCATGCACAAAACCATGGGTAGTTTCGTCCACCATCTTTGGGTCTGCCCCCCATCCTTGGGTCCACATATATATATATATACAAAAAAAAAAAAAATTACTGCGGCGTCGTCTAGAATCCCGTGAAGGGGGGCTACCGCCCCCCTGTGACTCCTGTACTTTAAAATTTTCACTAACAACACATGAGGTAAAATCTCAAACCCTTTTTGAACGAAAAATCAGGTAGAATCTCAAAATTTTTACAAACCATTAATGAGGTCAACCCCTAATTTTTTTTTGATAGCATATGGATTCAATTTATGAATAATATTCCCTATATCAAGCTCCAAATGATCAGTATTTTTGTAAAATTATTACCTCTGATAAATGAATTCATAACTCATATGCTCATTTTGATCCTTCACTTTTTCAACCCTACACCACCATGAAAACTTAAAATGTCGTTGAACATACCTACCTTGCCCCATTATGTCTCTGTAGTTGATCTTTTGAAACCCTGATCTAGTTTCCAAGACCTATTGACCCTACTCCAGCAAACCCTAAATTCAAACCTACTGAGATTTAAATATCTAGCCTAAGATCTATCTTCCTCTCTAGTCACTCATTGGCTGTGAGATCATAGAGACAACCCTCTCTGATTTGGTAGGGCTAGCTACCAGATCCAAATTTGGTTTGAGGTTACCTCCGTTGGTCTCCTTTCTCAACGTCAGGACACTGAGGAGTGCTAACACATTGTTCAAGAGATAACTTTACATCTACAAGAATAGGAACCTTCACCAGTTTACTATCCTTCATATTAAACCTCTACAGTGTTGTCTCAATATACTTTCTCTGGTTTAACTAGAGCTTCCTCTTTGCCTAATCTCGTTTAATTTCCATGCCCAAAATATAGTTTGTTGCACCAAGATCCTTCATGTCGAATTTGGAGGAAAATGTGGTCTTCAAATCCTGGATAATTTGTTTGTCATTTCCAATCAGCAACATATCATCCACATATAGGACCAAATAAATAACACGGTCACCAATTAATTTAAAATACACAGTGATCCGCTTTGCTTCTGGTGAAGCCAAGTCCCCATGTTTATGTATCAAATTTCTGATACCACATCCTTGGTAACTGTTTTAACCCACACATAGACTTTTTTAACCTACATACCAGTTCTTTCTTACCTTTCACCATAAAGCCTTCAAGTTTCTTCATGTAGATCTCTTCTTCTAGATCCCTGTGACGAAATGTTGTCTTCACATCCACCTGTTCTACCTAAAAAATAAAAGCAGCAACAACAGATAAAAGTAATCTAATAGAAGATAACTTGGAAACAAGAGAAAAATTATCACCAAAATCAATTCCTGGCACCTAGGAATAACCTTTTACTTCCAACCGAGCTTTGTATTTCTTAACCCTACCTTCTACATCCATCTTCTTCTTAAACACCCATTTGCTTCCAATGATTTTCTTTCCAGCGGACAACTCCACCAAATCTCAAGCCTCATTTTTGTCCAAAGATGCCATTTCATCAACCATGGTCTCTTTCTAGAGTTTTCCATCCTATGAATCTACTGCCTCCCTAACAGTTCTAGGATCATCATCAGTAATAGATAAAGAAAAATTTGAACATAAAGCAGATGGACTATACCTTTTTGGCTACCTTCTCGCTCGAACTAATCTTCTCAAACTTAGATTTTGTGGTTCTTCCTATTCTTATTCTTGTTTTGTTGTAGAGTCTGATTCTTACTCCTTTAGCTCAAACTCTATCTTCCCAAGTTCCTTTGGTAGGACTTGATGTTTAATAACATATTTCACCTCTCTAAACACCACATCTTGGTTATATACAACCTTCCTTTTTTCTGGGTTCCAAAACTTATAACCTTTTAAACCATCCTTATAGCCAATAAATATTAACGTTTAAAATTTACTATCTGACCTAGTTCTTTTCTCATTTTGAACATGTACATATGCATCACAACAAAATACCCTCATGTGTGAAAGAGAGGGTTTCTTACTAGTCCATATCTCATGTGGAGTCTTATCCTCCAACGCTGATGAAGGTGATTTGTTAACTAGGTAACATGTAGTCTCCACTACCTCTGCCCAGAATTCATATCCTAAACCGACACCATTGAGCAATGCTCCTTGTATTTTCCATCAATGTCATGTTCATTCTTTCTGCAACTCCATTTTTCTTGCATGTGTATGGAGTAGTCTTCTGTCATTCTATACCACACTTCTTACAAAACTTTTCAAATTCCTTCTTACAGAACTCTCCACCATTATCTATCCTCAACACCTTGACCTTCTTCTATGTCTGATTTTCCACCATAACCTTAAATTCTTTAAACCTATAAAAGGCTTCAGATTTATTCCCAAGGAAATATATCCATGTATTCCTTGAGAATTCATCTATAAAGGAGACATAGTACACAGACTTACCCAGTGATGGAACCGACATAGATCTAAACACATCATTGTGCACAAGCTCTAATATCCCTTTTTCCCTCTTAGCACCAACGGGGAAACTCACCCGATTCTACGTCCCATATACACAAAGTTCAAAAAATTGAAATCCAAAGAGAAATTAGACATAACTTCTACCATATCATTACCATGTAGTATTCGAAGGCCCTTCTCTCTAATATGTCTAAGCCTTTGATGCCATAACATGGTATTTTCTCTAGAGACCACTAGGTTTTATGCTCCACTTTCAGGAACCACAAAATTGTTGCACCCATAAATAATAATGCTACCTAGAAGCTTGTACAAAGTTCTAATATGAACTCCCCGCATCAATACCATTTCTCCCTTAACCATCTTGCAAGTATATTTCTCGAACATTGTTTTTACACCTACATCATCCATTTTGCTCACATAAATTAGATTTTTGACCAATGTAGGAATATGAAAAATGCTAAGAAATTTTCTAATCCTTCTGCCTTGCAACTCGAGCTTGAATTTTCCACATCTGATGATTCTTGCCTTCTTATCATCCCCGAAGAAGACATCACCACCATCATATTTGTCATACTCACATAACCACTCTCTATTGGGAATGAAGTGAAAGGATGCACCTAAGTCAATTAGCCATGCCTCACGAACTACATGTGTACTTGAAGAAGAAGCCAAGTACACATGCCCACCTTCATCTAAGGTGATTTTTGCCTCTATAGAAGGATCATCATCGTATCCCTTTCCTTTCTCAGGAGAGATTTAGATCTATATTCCTTTTTGTAGTGTCCTTCCTTTCTGCATTTCCAACATACCTTTACAAGTTTTCCTAGAGAATTAGAATCTCCCTCTAGATTGAGATCTCCCACTCGAGGACTTATTTTTATTTTTGTTCTGGGACGGTCCTCATACAGACAAGGAATCTCCATTCTGGCTCTCCATATTTTTTTATCTCATCTCCTTCGACATCAAGGATGAGACTATTTCATCAAACATCAAGGTAGTTGTATTGCTACATATTGCAACAACGAGACTATCACGTGAATCTGGTAGAGAACACAACAAACTGATGCACTTATCTTCATCTAAAATTTTTATATCAACAATAACAACTGGCTTACTACAGTATTAAAGGTGTTTAGATGCTCTGTCATCGTGTCTTCATCCTCCATCCTCAAATTATATAGTTTTTTCTGCAAGAACAATTTGTTCACCAGAGACTTAGATTGGTACAAAGTCCCTAAATTGACCCACAAATCCTTCGTTGTAGCTTCCCTTGATAAATTCAACAATTCTAAATCTGAGATACATAATCGTATTATGCTCTTTGGCTTCCAATCCAACTTCGCCCAGTCTTCTACTGACATTGTGGTTGGTTTAGCACCTAGACATATCGTGATCCATTGATATTTATCCACTAGTAGATCCTCCATCTTGAGCTTCCACAACTCAAAACTATGGCCATTAAATTTCTCGATCTCTATCTTTCCAATTCTCGCCATCTTCTTTCACCACAAGAATTGATCCCGTAGATCTCCCACTGAACAAGGTTTACCATAGGCCTGAGCAAAACCCCTCAGCGGAAAAGGTGTCCCCTTGAAGTGGAAACAACTCTGATTCCAAATGTAGGTTTTAACCCTGTACAACAATTATTGCAAATAAATTCTTAAAACTGAAAATATATAATGGCGAGAACATAAAACAAATACAAATAGATTTTCCCCTGGATCCCAAAATCAGGACTACCAAATTGATTTTTCATTATGTTCCTTTCAATGTTACAAAACATAGATAGATATATATATATATAAGCATTCATAAACCCCAATCCATTAACCCTGGATTAGAACATAACCGTAATTCCCTTGATTGGATCTACAAAATACCATTGTGTTGGCTTATGGGGGCCTGACCCAGGTTTGTAGTTATTTAGCCAAACAAATCCCTACACTACTGGCCCTTTCAGCATCAGCTCACGGAGCGTGGACTAAAGTATCACCCAATGCAATATGGGGGGATGCTAGAACCAAGTTTTCACACCCTTGATATGTCTGAGATGTTGATTTAGTCCAACTAGATCTGCCTTCGCGCAGGTTGCTTCGTGCACTATTCTAACCTTCGATAACTTCACGATCTGTTATAATCATCTTTCACACAGCCCTAACGAGGGGTTGAGATTCTTTCGTGCTGCTATGGCAGTGAACTGCACTATTTCCTCAAACTAGACCGTGTATCTTACTTATCTTCTTAACAGATCTTACTTATATTCTCGTAAACAATTATTCTAACTTGCGTTCCCTTAATCAACACAGTTATATACATTCACGCATCATATAAGCATTAAAAGTGCAATTTATATCCAATGTAACAGATGCATGAAACAGGTAATAAATACGCAGAAAAGATAGGAAACTTCTCTTAATTAATACTTCCCACGGTTACAGACTCGACTCACCTTGCACACTCAGCTGCAGGGGTCTGCGCACTCAGATGCAGACTACTAGGCCTCTATGCACTTAGTTGCAAAGCCTTCTCATACTCTACGACCCAAAACTAGACTTTTCTCCACAGATATGACTCAACTCTTTATCCTTATCGTGATTGATGTCTTAACTACTTAGAGCATCTCTCTATTTATACAATCCCATGGTCCATGTACCATGGGTAGGTCTCTACAGCCGACATTACTATAACAAAATTAAGAGCGAACAACCCTATGACTCTTTTACAAACTACCTTTACATCGAAATTACAATCTTTGACCAAAATCTACGCTGTAAGCCCCAAAACATCCCTTGGGGGATCCCGCACCCAACAGGCCCCCAACACAAAAATCATGACTCGCCCTTGAGTCACTCTATCGGTGCGGAGATCTTTGCGTGAAGACCTCCCAACTCTGACTGGATCACTGCACGTTTGGCAGCGCACTTAGTAGCTACCTGTTGCACTTCCTCAATGCGTTGTTCAGTGACCATTGTGGCTGAACTGCTGCCCTGGATCCTTTCCTGCGTTGCATTCAACTACGTGAGCTTTGCTTCAATGGAGGCTATAATGGTGTACGCCTCATCGATCCACGGCTGTAGGCGCGCCTTCAAAACAACTTCCTTATGTCGAGCAGCATCCACCTACTCCTTGAACGCTTTAGCCTGCTACATCCTCGCGAGCCTCTGTGTAAGGGCAACCATCTGCGCGGTCCCTTTTACTTCGTCGTATCTTTGCTGCAGCTCACACTCCTCTATCTCTAGGCACTGTATGTTCGTGTCCTCCTACACGGTGGTGAGGACCTCGAATGACTTCTCGAACAACATTGTGCAGTCTGTCACTGCGCTGTTGACCGTTGCCATTGTTGTGGTGATCGCAGTGGCGAGTTGGTCCTTAACCTCTGGCAGAGTTGAAGGTTGTGCCTTCAACTGCAGTTCTCCTATCTGAAGGTTTAGCTCCAGCTGAACCCTAGCCATTTCTTTCTTTGCCTCGCGCACCCCTACTGCTAATTTTCAGACGCGTGCCTCCACTGGTTCTTCTACTTGGATGGCCAACTTCGGGACCATCTGGTAGGCTTCCTCTAACACCTGCATTATTTTTCTATTTTGCACCACTACCTCATCACATTGTAGGCTCAATTGTTCAATGTTGATGCACTTCTCTCTCATTACCTAGAGCGCGCGACCCTCCCTGGCTCGTATTTCTGCAGTGACTCCATCCTGCAAAATATAGAGTGTCTCCCGAGGGAAGGAGTGCAGCCACATTTAATCTGATTCCCTTCAACTCACTTACCATAGGCCTGTTGGCCTCATTTTCTATAATGAGTGCGCCATATGGTAGCACTATTCTGTTATTCATCCATGCGCGCAGCATTTCCTCGGTCGTGGACCTGCCTACTACGAGGCTGGTTGACACAGTGCTAACCTATGGAGTGCGCACCTCCAACTCCTGTATTTGTGTCCGCAGAGCTCCCAAAACCATCTGGTGATGCTCCTCAAACTGTTGGAGGGCCTCTGTGGTGATGTCCCTCACTGTCTCGTGAATATCATGGAGATCCCCCTTAGTGAGGGTGATCGGCTCGAACGAAGTCTTTGAAGCCTTCGACTTCTTTCATGGCCCTACCTGCTCTCTTGGGTGTGAACGTTTTAGCTGGGTGGATGCTATCTATGGGTCTACGCTACCTTGCTCTGCATCGATCTCCAACTCAGGCAAAGGTGACTTCTATCCTTTGTGCTCTTCTTCTACTATCTTTTGCTGCTCTTCTACCAACTTCGCAGCGTCGTGCGCTGCCTAGTCATTAGCCGCTGCTTCTTACGTCCTATGTTTCTCTACCAACTGCACCATCCATAGTTTCACCTCTTCCTTCATGGGCTTCATGGTGGACTTCTTTGCTTCCACTGCGGAGCCATCTGGGGCACGCCACTCAAAGACCACGAAGATGACATCATCGGTCGCCAAATAGGGTAACTCGTGCCACATCTTCACAGGGTCCTTCCACACCGTGATGTAGACATGGTGGAAATCTGGCTTGAACTCTGCAAAGCTCTACAGACTGTTGTAGACTGTGGGCGATAACCGTGGCTTGCGATTAATCCCCATTCTGATGTTCATCTCCATGATCACCCAGAATATTTTTTTGTCCCTTATCCTTTGTGCATCCTAGTTTCCCATAGCGAAGCATACTTTTCTGCCTCCAGAAGGTCCTACGCGATCGTCGGGAACTGGCTATCTTCGGGAAATTCCCAGGCCACGAGTACTATTGACAACAGAAGCCACACATAATGAAAATTTGTTCCCTACTCATGTGCCTCGTGGAAATTCTCAAGGAACTCTCCGCATAAATAGTTTTCCCTATTGAACTGGACCCCTTCTGTGCATTGTGCTGCTAGTGCAACCATCGTCGCAGGCACCTCATCCGCGTGGCACTTCTACCTAACCTTCCCTACCAATATCTGCATCGCAACTTTAACCACAGGGTTGTTGATGTTGTAAATGGTGTACCCTCTCTTCTTCTTCTCCATCTTAAACTTCTTCTTCATGGCCTCCACGATGGCCAAATCATCACTCTTTCCCTCTAAGATGTTTGCTGGGTCCTCCCCTTTACAAGGGAGTCGGGTAATTCTATGAATCAAATGGTTTGTGATGGGGATGGGCTCCTCCAGCTACAAGCACCCATCATGTACCAGGCAGAGTAGTTGCCTAATGACAAAAATGGTCACTGGGGCACGATGGTAATGTGGCACCTAGAGCCGGCTTAGCAACCCTTCTTTCTCTACACCTCTCATTCATTTACGTGGCTCCAACTTTATCATTCCAACCGGCGTGTCTATCTTTTGGCGCATTATCTGCACAATTGCCAAATGTGGGAACTTATCGTGGTCCGCGAGATCCCAATCCTCAAACTTCAGCATGGGAACTCATCCCAAGTGCGCTCCTTCAAAAATAATGTCATTAGGGAGTAGTGGAGTCTGTAGAGAGCTCTTGCTCTCATCTATATCTTTGGGCACCTTTGCTTTACCCTTCTATGGAGGAACATATGCAGGTAGCCTGGTAAGAGGGTCCATACCCTGGGTTTTAACCTCCATTTCTACATCCTCCTCCTCTACCAGGATTTCTTCAAATTCTTCCTCCTCATCAGCCTCCAAATTGATAGCCTTCCCCTTTTCTTCCATGGCAAGCCTAGTCCTCAACGGATTTCTAGGTGATACGCACACTGGTACCATGGCCTGCTTGTATTTCTTGGGTCTCGGTGTGCACGGCGATTTAGGGATTTCTAAGACTATCCCAGCACTTTCTAGAGCTTCCACTTCCATAATGGCATGCGCAACTTCCTCGGTGGTCATTACTCTGGTATCCATGGCTTCTTCAGGTGCTGCCATAATGCGATTCCATAATTCTCTCAACGTCTTGGGTAATTACTCAAGCAACAAATATGCCTTCAGAAGATCGAACAAGTCTGGGTTCATGAATGTCTGAGCGTGCAACAACTTAGTTCTCAAATTACTAAGTGTTGTTTGCTGGACAACCCTTTGTAATTTATAGCACCTTTTTAATTTGAATTCGTTCCCCCCACATTCGGTCCATTAATGCTCGATTGGTGACAGATTTTCAAGAATCTAGCCCATGAAGTTTGCCTTAAATGCCTGTTGCCCACTCCATTTGGTCTCAAACCAAGCATCACATCGTGAATAGTGATTGTAGTGGTCACTCTCCAGCCGACCCATGCGGTAGCGCAGCTACCCTCGTGTTGTCGCAGACACTGTGACACTTCGCTATTGCGCGCAGTCCTGACATCGCGCAACTCCTGAGCAGAGTAGTTTATAGTCCCGCGCATCCTTTCAGCTGCCTGAATCACTAAGATTGTGCTTCCTTCAGTCATTTATATGGTCAAGCCACCTTTGTATGGCTTTAGAAGACTACCATTTACTTTTCGTGGGAAGAGTTCGCCATTTAGCTCAACCAACTACACCGCGCCACCCTCTGTAATTTCCTTAATAACATACGGTCCCAACCAATGCATTCTGAGCTTCCCTGGGAATTTATCGAACTTACTATCATACAACAACACCAAATCATTCACCTTAAAGGTGCGCAACTTAATATGTCGATCGTGCCAAGCCTTTTCACACTGCTTTTGGACCTACTGGTGAAATCCAGCTAAAAATCGTTCTTCTTCGAGCTCCTCCAACTGCGCAAGCCTCTCCTCCAAGGCTCCGTGATCCATCATACCTGTGAGAATTGTTATGCATAGACTAGGCACAATGTATTCCATAGGCATTATGGCCTCCACTCCATAGACAAGCCTAAAAGGTGTTTGTCCCATCAGTTTCTTGCATGTCGTCCTATAAGCCCATAATACTGCAAGTACGCGCAAGTCCCAATCACTGTGTTGCACGTTTCATACCTTGGTCAGCGTTGTCTCCAGTACTTTGTTGAACGCTTCTATTGTCTCGTTAGCCTGTGGGTGATATGGTGTGCTCTTCTAATAATACACCTGAAACTCTTCCGTCAGCACACTGATCGTTTCATCCAGGAAGTGCGTACTGCGATCGCTCATTAAGATCTTTGGACATCCAAATCATGTTTATGTGTGTTCAAACAGAAACTTCGTGGCAGTTGCGGCCGTGCAATACTTCACCAGCTATGCTTCTGCCCAATGAGTCAAGTACTCTATCGCAGTAATAATATCTCGCGCACCTGATTTTCCTTGAGCTTTGATAGGTCCTACAAAGTCTATTGCCCATTTTTCGAAAGGCTGTAATGTCATTTGTGGGTTCAAAGGCATTTCATCCCTCCGTGATGGCTTACCTGTTCTTTGACATACATCACATGCCTTGCAATGTGCTTTTGAATCTTGATGAAGGGTTGGCCACCACAACCCTGCGCAGAGAATCTTCTGTGCGGTTTCTCTCCCTGCATAATGTCCTCCCGCAGTGCCCTCGTGAGCGTCCATGAGAATGATGCTTCAATCAAACTCAGTTACATACCTTCGCAGTATCTCATCATTCCCCATCTTGTATAGATGCCCCGCAATGACAGAGAAATTTGTCGCGCGCTCCATTAATTCCTTCTTTTGCTGGATAGAGTATCCTTCCGGTGCAGTTCCAGTTGTTAAAAAGTGAATTATATCTTCAAAATGTCCATCCGCTATGCGCACAACAAAAAGCTACACGTCGGTTAATCCTTCCTCCAGACCAGTAGGTACCTCCCCTGTCTCAATGCGTGACAGGTGATCTAGTACCACGTTCAATCGTCTAGGATTCACAATAGCTTCAAAATCATATTCTTGGAACAATCAAAGCCATCTTCATATGTGCCCCCCCAACACAGGCTTATTGACTAAGTACTTCAACGCAGAATGATCTGTATACATCTTAAAGTGTCCTCCTAGCAAGTAGTGTCGATACTTCTGGAGCGCATACACCATAGCTAGTCCCTCACACTCAGCAATGGAATAGTTCTTCTCTGCTTTAGATAATCTATGACTCGCGAACGCGATAGGGTGATCCAAGCCTTCTCCACCATCCTGTGTTAGTACTACCCCCAGCACTATACACGACGTGTCAACATGGACATGAAACTATTTCTTCTAGTTCTGGAAGACAAGAATTGGTGCAGTAACTATCTTTTCTTTCAATACATCCAAGCTTTTCTTACAGTCATCGTTCTAGCTGAACGTGACATCCTTTTTCAACAGCTTTTCCATCGGCGCAGTGATTTGGGCATAGCCTTTGATAAACTTTTTGTAGTACCCCATATGTCCCAGAGTAGCGCGTAGCTGTTTCGCACTTCGCGATGCTTCCAAATTTAGAATCACCGTGATCTTCGCAGGATCTACCATCAGCCCTTGTTTACAAACCACATGCCCCAACAGGTTCCCAAAAGGAACGAGGAACAGACACTTCTTGAGGTTGAGCGCAATTTGGTATCTTCGGCAGGTATCCAGCATCAAGCACAAGTTCACTACATGGCATCTAACCAACCCAAATACAGTCTAGTCATCAAAATAGACCTCCAAGAACTTATGAATATATTCCCTAAATGCCACAACAACCACACGTGAAAAGATAGCAGGGGCATTCTTCAATCCAAACAGCATGACAGTATATTGAAAGCAACCCCACTTAGTCATGAAGGTTGTCTTGCTCCTATCCTCCGGCGTGATTTTGATCTGGTGGTACCCCGAGAACCCATCAGTGAAAGAATATGCTTCCTGACCTCCTACATTGTCCAACACTTCATCCGTGAAAGGAGTTGGGAATGGATCATGCACACAAGCGTCATTCAATTTTCTGAGATCCATGCATATCCTTATCTCATCCTTCTGCTTCTTCTCTTGTACCACCATTGGGCTTACCCAATCGGATTCTTCCATAGGCTCAATGATGCTTGCTGCGAGCATTTTGTCTAGTTCTACGCGGACCTTCTCCTTGTATTTCGGATTTAAGCGGTAAGGCCTCTGCTTAACTGGCTTCACGTCGGGCTTTAACATGATCTTCATTAATCCTAAATCTCTGAATATTCCTTTCAAATCCGAAAACTTGGTCGAGAATAAGCCCTGATATGCGCGCAGTAATTCAGCGACCTTATCCACTGTCGCGTCATCCCAATAGTCTCCGATCTTTGCAAATTTAGGTTCTGCCTCCATACCAATGTTTACCTGCTTAGTTTTCACCGATGCAGTTATATCAGGGTTCTCAATCTGTGGTTCGTGAACCTCGCGGTGGCCTTCTATTTCTAGAATGTTAATATTCCATGGATCCTCACCCTCCTCTTCGAACATTATAACATTCCAACGTGCGACTCAGCTGAGTAGCCCATTCAGGCTGAATCAATTCTATTGACTCCTGTGGTATCCTAAAGATGGCTGCTTTTACCTCTTGTAGCGCCTCATCAATACTATCCCACCCATCCTAAAAGCTTAAGGTCATCATGAACCCTTCACGCAGGATATCCCATTCACCTGTCCCATGGTGGAGCTCTGTTTCTATATACTAGTTCATTGCTATAACATCTAGGGTATGACATAATAGGTGCACCCACTCAGGTTCTGGCTTTTCTCCATAGGCTTGTGTCCACTTTTCCAGATGAGCGCATGGATCATCTTGCCCATCATACTGTTGAAAATAGAAACAAGAAATGCTAAAAATAGAAGTGCTAAAAATAGCACTGCTATAAATAGTAGTTTGGGTACCAATGCTGGATTGAGCAACAGGGAATGAAAAATGGAAGTGCTAAAAATAGCATTCTATTTTTTAGCAGTTCGGGATGGATTCCTATTTTTAGTTAGTCCCTGGACTAAAATAGGAAGTAAAATTCGAATTTGAACTTAATAGTTATTTGAAAATAAATTAATTAATTCACCATGAGTTAATTAGTTAAACATGAAGTCTATGTGGGGACATGCAACAGTTTCTCTATTAATTGAGGAATTTATCCATCAGTTAAAGAGATAAGGATGAGTTCTAATTTGAGTTGTAATTAGTTGGCTCAGTTAACTGAGTCAAGTCCAGTTATATTGATTTAAACAGTTTGTTTAAATTAATTGTGAGTTTAGTTAGTTAATGCATGCTTGCATATAACTGTTGCACTTCAGATGACTAAATATTCTCTCATGAATAACTCATGTATGTCAGTTTAGACAGAGACCCAGTTGAGGTCAAAGGAGGGATAGTGTACTATCAGTTGGATGGATTTTTTCTATAAAGGAAGCTCATCCATGGAGAAGGATTTATCTCCTTCAGGACTGCGCAGTTGGATCAGAGGTTAGTGAGTGTGTGAAGAGGCCAATTCACACAAGTGGCTGCACTGGACCCCAAGGAAAATTGTACAAAGAAATAGGAGGCTTGGATGGCAGAGGAGAAGGTTTGAGAGAGGCCTTTGACTGTCTATGAGCAGTAGAGGGATTGCAAAGAGAATAGGATAGCTTGTGAGCTGATTCTTTTTGTAATCCGGACTATATTTCCACTTATATGATAATAAAGAGTTGGGATTTTAGGCTGAGGCTTTCCCCGTGATATTTCTTCTATGTTATGTGTGATTACTTCTCATTCTCAGTTATATGTGTTCTCATTGATGGTTCTCAAATTGATTAAGCTTCCGCAAAGTTTATGGTAGAAGTAGATCTTGTATTATGTTTAAGTATATTGCATAATCTGTTGATCTACAGTGGGAATTTCTACATGGTATCAGAGCTAGTTGATTTGTAGAAAAATTCTACATGGCATCAGAGCAAAGGTGATTAAAGGAAAGAATTGTATACAAGAAGGGAGAAGTTCGAAGTTTGCGGTTCCTGAATATAGAAATCAAGTTCTTATCACATCTAATTTCCACCAATGGCATTCAACAGTTTGAGGCTTGAGTATGCACTTGATGGCAGCTCAAACTACATATCCTAGAAGGATCATATGGAAGCAGTATTAGAGGATAACGGGTTAAAGGACTTCATTGATCAAGAAGTCCCCAAGCCTGCAGCATCTAGTGCCCAAGAATTGGTTGAATGGAAGAAATGTGTGGCTAGAGCAAGCAAAATCCTTCTGGAGGGAGTTCGAGATCACATGGTCTCGAGTCTCCATGGGAAGCAGACAGTGTTTTCAATGTGGAAAACATTGAAAGATCTATATCATAATAGCAGTGATCAAAGGAATCTGGCGCTGAAAGAAAAGATTCGGAAGATCAAGTGTGAAAGGGTGACACGATCTCTACATATCTAAACAAGCTCACCACATGCAGGGATGAGCTTTGAAGTGTAGGGATCACAACATCTGATGCTGACATGGCGATTCTTGCACTCCTCTGTCTTCCTAAGAGCTGGCATAGCTACCAGGACTCGGTTAATGGAAGAGAGAAACTGCCAGATTGGGAACAACTTTGGTCGGATCTGATGTAGGAGGAGATAAGAAGAAGCACCAGAGATGGTTCTTCATCCATGGAGGATGAAGAAAACTGTGCCTTAGTGAGTAAGGCGAAGGAGGGGAAGGAGAAGGATTCTCTTTCCCAATCCAATTCTTCCCAAGGTGGGAAGAAGTTTGACAAATCAAAAGTGCGATGCTTTTGTTGTCATGGGGTGGGCCATTTTGCTACAAATTGTCCACTGAGGAAATCCAAGAAGGGATCCATGGAAGGATCAGAAGGTGAGGCACTAGCCTCATAGTTCGAGTTGGATTTCACACTATTCACATGCATGGTTTCATCCATGGTGGGAAGTGGTTGGTTTCTTGACAACAGATCTTCTTTCCACATGACCGGTGACAAGAGTTTGTTTAGTACTTTGGAGGAGAAAGATCTCCAGATACTCATAGCAATGGGTAATGATGAAAAGTACAGTGTCTCAGGTGTAGGCATGGTTATTTTTCAGAGGGAGCATGGAGCTCGCATTACCTTGACCGATGTCAAGTATCTACTAGGGCTAAAGAGAAATTTGGTGTTGATCACGATGTTGGAAGACAGAGGCTATAGTGTAGTCTTCAATAAGGGAAAGGTTTTCCTTAGACACATCATCACTAGACAGGTGAAACAGATCGGTTCACGGGTCAAGAACCTGTATGCTCTTGAGATTCAAGATGCATGAAAAGCCTTGAGGAGCAAGGCAACTAATGGAGACTTGGTGATTGAGAGGGAGAGTACATTACCTCTCAACATGCAGCCACAGGAGAAGTCTCAGATGATTGTGGAGGAGCCATGATTGGTGAAGCAGTTTCAGGAGGTTGTGGAGTAGCCACAACTAGATAAGCCGAGAGGAGACCGAGTGGAGGAACCCACTCATGCAGAGACCTCCAATAGGGGGAAATTTCGAGTTAGGAGGGCAGAGGGATCACATGCATCCATACCACCAGGTAGGAGGTGGGGTGATGTGGAGTGATCGTCCCAAGAAGGCTGGAATAGGGGTAGGATTTTTGAGGTACCCAACCTCTTTGATTCGACCTTGGTACAGGAGCCCCGATGAGGAGTAGTAGGACTGGCTGAGTGGGTAGAGACAGATGCGGATGGAGCGGCAGAGAGAGCTACAGTGCAGGAGTCCTAGGACTGTGTAGAGCTAGCAGGCTGCAACAATGCGAGAGGCACAAGAGTGTTGCACCAGTGCAGGATGGCACAGAGAGGTGTGCAACGGTGCGAGATGCATGGAGTGTTGCAGTAGCTCAAAGGTCAGAGAGGGAGCACTTGTCAGCAGCAGGTATAGCTTCAGCATCAGAGTATGTTTTTAGCCCAACAGAGAGGTCAGTTGGGAGTTTTTTTGTTTCTAGAGTTGCTGGAGCAACCACACTTGGGAGAAGTGTTGCATGCAGAACATTCCAAAGGTACAGGATTGGTTTCGAGTTTAATGCCTTTGTTGAGAGGGAGTGTTGAAAATAGCAACAAGAAATGCTAAAAATAGAAGTGCTAAAAATGGCACTGCTATAAATAGCAGTTTGGGTACCAGTGCTGGATTGAGCAACAAGGAATGAAAAATGGAAGTGCTAAAAATAGCATTCTATTTTTTAGAAGTTCGGGATGGATTCCTATTTTTAGTCAGTCCCTGGACTAAAATAGGAAGTAAAATTCGAATTTGAACTTAATAGCTGTTTGAAAATAAATTAACTAATTCACCATGAGTTAATTAGTTGTGAAAAATCAAGCATGAAGTCTATGTGGGGACATGCAACAGTTTCTCTATTAATTGAGGAATTTATCCATCAGTTAAGAGATAAGGATGAGTTCTAATTTGAGTTGTAATTAGTTGGCTCAGTTAACTAAATCAAGTCCAGTTAGATTGATTTAAATAGTTTGTTTAAATTAATTGTGAGTTTAGTTAGTTAATGCATGCTTTCATATATAACTGCTACACTTTAGATAACTGAATATTCTCTCATGAATAACTCATGCATGTCAATTCAAACAGAGACCCAGTTGAGATCAAAGTAGGGACAATGTACTATCAGTTGGATGGATTTTTCCTATAAAGGAAGCTCATCCATGGAGGAGGATTTATCTCCTTCAGGACTGCGTAGTTGGATTAGAGGTTAGTGAGTGTGTGGAGATGCCAATTCACACAAGTGGCTACACTGGACCCCAAGGAAAATTGCGCAAAGAAATAGGAGGCTTGGAGGGAAGAGGAGAAGGTTTGAGAGAGTCCTTTGACTGTCTATGAGCAACAGAGGGATTGCAGAGAGAACAGGATAGCTTGTGAGCTGATTCTTTTTGTAATCCGGACTATATTTCCACTTGTATGATAATACACAGTTGGGGTTTTAGGCTGAGGCTTTCCCCATGATATTTCTTCTGTGTTATGTGTGATTACTTCTCATTCTCAATTATATGTGTTCTCATTGATCGTGCTCAAATTGATTAAGCTTCCGCAAAGTTTATGGTAGACGTAGATCTTGTATTGTGTTTTAGTATATTGCATAATCTATTGATCTATAGTGGGAATTTCTACACATACTTATCTTTCAGTCGCACCCTATGCTTCCGAAATCGTGTGCAAATCATTCTCCTACATTCACGCTAATCATCAAACCTCCCTTTGTACCTACCCCACCATCTCGTGGGTGTAGCGTGCAGTACCCAGTACAAGGCCTGTAAGCATTTATTTTCCGACACCTCCCTTTCAAATTTATCCAAAAAGGTATCTACCTCACTTAAACCATCATAAGTAAGTAGATCTCTTACTTTTGTCGACACGCAGTACTGTTACCTTGTCATCATATTACAATTCAGTGTAGTTAGCTAATGTAACCAATTCTACCATCGCTATATTTCCTCATCTGAATCCAAAGTATAGGAGCTTTTGCGCTCCCATGCAATCCGCCCATCCATGATGGGATTCACCCAGTCTTGGTCTCGTGCTATTATCTTATAGATGCAGTCCAAATCATCATCACTTTCATAGTTGCGCACCGGCTCCGTATAGCGCAATCCTTCAGCAAGGTCCATGGGTATAATTACGCATAGTGATTTCTTCTCAAAAATCATCTTGCGCTTCTTCATATTAATCATCCCATTGATGGCAGTGGCCCAATCAATTCCCAAGAGCACGGGTTAGGGATTGTTGTCATCAACAATCTCTATCACTTCAAAGTCAGCCAACGCGCTCGCTCCCTCAATATCCATAGTTATTCCGTGCAATCGCCCCATGGGTATTATTTTCTGTTGGTTCGCCATCCTTAGCTGAATTGGAGACCACTACAGCGTAGGTCGCCCCATTCGCTCCCATGTCTACTTCGACAGAACATTTGCATCTGATCCCAAATCCAGAATTACTTGGTCCATCTCATATTCTTCGATCTGCATGGTTAGTCTCATCTCTCTTCTCGTTCTTGTCTTATTTTTTCCAGTCTTCCAAACTATGCACGATTCTCTTGGTGTAGTCCTAGTGCACCTGTTGATGAGTTCCTGTAACCCTTTCACAGCGTTACTGTCACGCAATAACTTCACACAGGTTTCCAGGAACGTTGTGAGCATAGATGGGTCCATCTCTGGCTCCGGTCTATCTTTGCTTCCTGAAGTGGAGGCATCAGTGAAGCTCTTCTTAGCTTCCATGAAGGTTTCTCGAGTGCACTCCAAATCAAACTCTACTTCTTTCACCAGAGCTTTATGAAGCCAAGTACCATCTTCTGGCTATTCCACTTCGGAGCACAATGTTCACATTCCATCTTCCTTTGTCATCTCCTGTCGTGATTCCACTTCAGAGCACAATGTTCACATTCGAATGTTCACATTCCATCTTCCTTTGTCATCTCCCGTCGCGATTCCACTTCGGAGCACAATGTTCACATTCGAATGTTCACATTCCATCTTCCTTTGTCATCTCCCGTCGCGATTCCACTTCAGAGCACAATGTTCACATTCGAATCTTCCTCGCGCGGCTCAGACCTCATCATCTGTAGGTTCTAAGTCGGGGGAGGCGGTAGCGCTCCTTTGTCGTGTATCCTAGCTATCAGCATAGGACAATCTTCTGTCTCATGATCAAACAAGGTGCAATACAAACACGACAGGCACGTTGGATTCGTGTAATCGTGGGCATAATGTCCTGGCCCTCCGCAATTGTAGCATATCAACTGTCTGTGACCTCTTCCAGGTCCTCCTCCGCCTCGGCCTCGTCCGCGCCCTTGAAATCATGTTCACACCATCCTGTATTTTGGTCAAGGGGCCGTGTTTCGGCCTAAACTCTGTAGGTGGGATTTCTATCCATCATCAACTCATAGCTTATATAAGTGCACTCATCGTGTCCCACCAACCTACAAAAGTTGCAGAACAATTGTTGTGAATTTTGCATATACCTCTGTAACAAGTGGTAGTTTCATGTGGCATGCTTTCCTGCTATTTGACAAATCGTACACCACAAAGCAGGCACCGTGCTAGGTCTTGCTTTCGCTTCTAACCTTATGGGCATCGGTCCTCCTCCTGCGAGGTAATTTGTGAAAACTGGGCAGTGGTCCTTGTCATGACCTTGACCCTTGCATTTTACGCACCATACCTCTTTGCGCAGCTCTGGTTGAGCTGTCCTATCCTGTTTCAGACTCTGCATCTCAACGCATGAATTCTTCAGCTACGCGTCGATCTACTGAACTCCTAAGTCAGGATCCTGCATCGGGGTCTCATGCAGCCTCATGGCAATCTCCAGGTCTTCTGCCTAATTTGTTATCTTTCGCTGTGATAGCACACTTCTTAAATATGGCATTAGCAAAGCTACAAACCACTCGCAATGCTGTCCATCCATCAAATTCATATTAGCTTCGTGAATCTTACATTTCAGCCTCTGATCCAACTCCCCAGGAGTCCCACTTAGTAGCATTGTAATCTCTTTAAATCCAATGATCGACTGTGCTTAAAACTTCGACCTGCTAAATTCTCTATTTAGCGCTGCTTGGATATCCACGATTCCCACATTTGGATTATCATTGGAGTGCTTAATATACCAGGTCAGCGCGCGATCCTGCATGGCGCTAACTAGTGTCACTTTCTTTATATTGTCATCTGTAATTCCTTGCGCTTCCCATATAGCCCTTACCACAAACTAGAATTGGCCAGGATCCTCATTTCCTAAACCTTTGAACACAGGAAACTTCATTGTTCTTGCCATATTGAATCGCGATGGTGGTGGAGGTGGTACGGGTGAAGATGGTGGTGATGGTGGTGAAGCTGGTGGCAGTGTGGATGGAGGTGGTATTCACGGAATTCTTTGCCTTATCAGATGGATCGTACTTGGCGGAAAGACCTTCGCGAGCTCTTCCTTGTCCCCTCACGGAAGTGAAATCAAGGGGCTATTTTCTGGTCCCTTATTTCCTTCGTTCCTGTAAGCTTTTCCACTTCGTGTAGCCCTGAACATCAAGGTAACTACATAACCCTCTTTTCGCACAATAACATTTTAATCCAAGTATTAAAAAACTTTACGTACTTACCTCGCGGTCCTTTGAGAAAGTGTCTCTCTTCCTCACTGTAGCTAACTAAGGTGTCAATCACGAACTTAGTAATGAATCCTCCTATATGATCAAGCCAATGATTAACGGTGCGCGCGATCTTATCCTCCGATGCTTCAAACCTTCTCACTAGTTCCAGGGTCCACACAATAGGACCGTCAAGTTTCCACCTTCCTTGGCTATCTGCTAGCTTCGCGATCCACTTATATAGCTCAGTAGGGAAATATGTGAAGAATATTTCGTGGATTTCCGTACACAGATAGCAGTCTAACCACTCTTCTTTTGATAGTCATGGGTTTCTATTCTCCTGCACCGCAAATTCGTGAATTCTTCTGTCCAACCAGCCTTCAATTTCTTTCGTAGTTGGATTCCAATGATATGACATCAGTCATCTCTATGCAGATTCTAGTCCCAGTGATGGAACCATTTGTTGGCTTATGGGGGCCTGACCCAGGTTCGGAGTTATTTAGCCAAATAAATCCCTATAGTACTGGCCCTTTCAGCATCAGCCCATGGAGCGCGGATTGAAGTCTCACTCGAAGTAGTATGGGGGGATGCTGAAACCAAGTTTCCGCACCCTTGAGATGTCTAAGATGTTGATTTAGTCCAACTAGATCTGCCTTCATGCAGGTTTCTTCGCGCATTGTTCTAAACTTTGATAACTTCGCGATCTGTTATAATCATCTTTTGCACAGCCCTAACCAGGGGCTGAGATGCTTTCGCGCTGTTATGGCAACGAACTGCACTATTTCCCCAAACTACACTGTGTATCTTACTTATCTTCTTAACAAACCTTACTTATCTTCACGTAAACAAGTATTCTAACTTGCATTCACTTGATCAACACAGTTATATACATTCGCACATCATATAATAATAAAAAGTTCAATTTATATCCAATGTAACAGATACATAAAACAAGTAATAAATACGCATAAATGATAGGAAACTTCTCTTTATTAATGCTTCCCACGGTTACAGACTCGACTCACCCTATGCACTCAGCTGCGGACTACTAGGCCTCTGCGCACTCAGCTGCAGAGCCTTCTCCTACTCTACGACCCAAAACTAGACTTTTCTCCACAGATATGACTCAACTCTTCATCCTTATCTTGATTGATGTCTTAACTACTTAGAGCCTCGCTCTATTTATACAATCCCATGGTCTGCGGACCATGGGTAGATCTCTACAGCCGACATTAAAATAACAAAATTAAGGGCGGAAAAGCCTATGACTCTTTTACAAACTATGCGCTCTGCGCCCACAAAATGTAGAGTCTTTATATCGGAATTACAATCTTTGACCAACATCTGGGTTCTAAGCCCCAAAACTTCCCTTGGGGGATCCCACGCCCAACACATGGGCAGAAAACCATCATGCCCAAAGCCATGTGCAAAACCCATGCACAAATCCATGGGTAGGTTCACCCACCATCTTTGGGCCTGCCCCCCATCCTTGGGTCCGCATATATATAGGAAAAATAAAATCCTACGGTGATGTCCCAAATCCCGTGTAGGGGGGATACGGCCCCCTATGACTCCCCTACTGCACTTGGCACAATGAACAAGGGGACTTGTCGCCCCCCTGTGACCCCCCCTTCCTCTCCCCCACATGCAACTAGTGACAAAAAGAATATAACACACACCCAACACTTATGAGGTCAACCCCAAACATTTTGCATGAGGTAGAATTCCAAACATTTTACGATCACCCATGAGGTAGTACTTTAAACTTTTCACTAACAACATATGAGGTCAAGTCTCAAACCTTTTTTGAACAAAAATCTGGGTAGAATCTCAAACTTTTTATAGGCCATTAATGAGGTCAACCCATAACATTTTTTGATAGCATATGGATTCAATTTATGAATAATATTCTCTATATCAAGCTCCAAATGATCACTATTTTTGTAAAATTCTTGCCATCAATTCCCTTCTTCATATATGGAAAATTAATGAATATAAGTGACCATATGCATATAAATATTCTCATATATGTAATGCATCAAAGTAAATTACTCTTGGAATGGATTATTACCATAATTCACCATATTCAATTAAGTAAAAAAAAATTACTAACTTCTACTAACCCTACAATTTATGCACTTCATATACATAGCAAATTATATAGTTGAAGTTTCAAATTCTATTCCTAGGAATAAGGAAACTTTCTTCATACCCACATGAATAAACATAATTACCAAGAGTTACTTCCCGCTATTATTTAAGCAAGTTTTTGCACCAAAATAGCTAGGATTTAGATGCAATTCACAATACTTAGAGAGAGTAATTGTGCACTATTATTTCCCACCAAAAATAATGCAAGTTTGATTAGTAAAAAGAATCATGTAATTTACTTTCTCCACTTCAAACATCAATTTACTTCCATATCTCTTGTAGGGTTGGATTAGTATACATTCTCACTAAGCTTTATGAAACTCAAACATCACTTTATATCTTTACAAAAATATGTGTATATGACATATTTACATAATAAAATTCCATCTCTAATTTTACTAGCAAATTCAAGAAGCAAATGAAAAATAACCACACGAATAGAGGGAACATTGCTCTCAAGTTTTTCAACCTGGAAATTGATCTAGTAACTAGAATTTCCCATCCAACTAGAGGCTCAATTTCACATCAACTTCCTACATTTGGCTACGCATTATCTAGGCCATGATACCATAAGGGGAAAGCTCATAGCCCATTGGTATTTGAACTAAAAGAAGGAAAATCTTCTTCACGCATATGATAGAGTCAAGGATCTACTTTCTTAACTAAGTTTGGGCCTCTGTAATCTCCAGATGCTTTTCAAATTTGCTAGTAGATCAGATAAGGGAATACCTTCACTGCTCTATAGTCTCTCAAGGATTTCTCCACCTCTTTCTTGTTTTTCTCAACTAGTAGATATCAATCATAGCCCACTCTAAATAACTAGAGACTAGAGCTCTTTTTTAAAATGTTTGATAGGAAAAAAAAAATTATAGAACCAAAAACACTCCAATATCATTACAAGCCACAATTGACACTTTTTTGGGGTGTATTTGGGCACCCAAAACATATATTAATCACCCATAATGCTTCATCCATCATTCCAATAAGGATTGGTAGCATTCTACTCACAAATTGCACTTCTCAGGAACTTGTGCGTCTTTATTTCCTATGAGTGTGTCTCTCTATGTGTGAATGAATGAATTCATATCTCCATCAATGTCTTACACCCCTTTTCCTTCATGGGTCTCTACCCTCTTCTATATTTTTCTATAATCAATGCAGTTTGCTCCTATATAGTAACACATTTATCTCACTCTCACAAAAAGACAACTCCCATAATTCTCGTTTTTTTCTCACTAGTGGTATCATTGCATGTGTGAGTACTCATATGTTCCTATTCAATTGTATTAACATATTCATTAATCAAACATTTTAGTTAGATATACATTGTTATGGATTCATTTAGTTCATTTTTATTTCAATAACAATATATAAATAATCAGAAGGCAATAACTTGGAGATCAAGATAAAAATACTAAAATATGTCACACATGTTTATGAATTTAAATTACAAATTAATACATTGAAAAAATTATCTATTTTCATTTTTGTTTGTAGTTTTAATTCAAATTATATAACTTTATTTTAAAAACTCACCTTTAAATGTCTTTTAACAGCAAAAAAAAAAAAAAAAAGAAAAGAAAGTTTATCACCATAATGACTTGTCTACTATTCTATCTCAACTATTATATCTCAAGTCAAGTAATTTATCTTCTAAAGTTTTTAAACAAACTTACTAAACTCCCTTATGCCACTCGCTTCCATTCTTATCGTCTTCAATGCTTAAAACATGAAATTCTTTACTTTATTCATACCCACTTACCATTTCTACGAAGGATCCCACTAAATAAATTTAAAATTAAAGATGTGATATGCGATACTATAGATTGGTGAATGAATATAAAATGTGTTAATTATTAATAATTTTAAAATCTTATCTATAAAATAGTTTGTAAAGATATGGCTGGAAATTAAACCAAAAAAATATAATAATAAATATCAAGTATATAAAATTTACAACAAAACTTTTAATTTAAACATTGTATATATAAAATTTATTTATTTATCTAAAATAATATATATATATTCAAAACTCAAATCTTATTTATAAGAAGTTTAATAAACCAAATATTTAAGAATATTATCAATTAACATAAAAATCTTAATTAATAGAACTTTTAAAATAATTATATAATGGGAAAAAAAAATTAAATACAATTTAGTACAAGAATTTTCTAAAGCCAAAAGCCCATTTATGAACAACTTCACTCTTCTTGGTATACACTCCGTTTCTTTTTGGCCATTTTCAGATACATATCTAACTTCTGCAACTTCTTTTGCCCATCTTCTCATTTTACACCTGCCCATCTTCCCAATACAACTCTATAAACCCATCTTCTGATTTTACAGTTCAACCACCTATTATAATTCCATCGCTATTTCTTATGTACAGTGATTTATTCATCTAATTGGTTATACCTGAACGACTTTTATCTTTTATCAATTATTTATTGAAATCGAATTGGTTACGAACCCGAAGCGGCCTTAATTTTTTAAATGTGTTAATTGATATCGACTTGGTTCATTGAACCGAAACCAATATTAAATTAAAAATATAACCATCCTTTACCGTCATTCCTCTACTTTTTTCTTTTTCCAGAATGGAAAAACACTTTCAATTAATTGATAAAGAAAAAGTACATTGGTCGAAGAGTAAAACTTCTCACTGTCATCCATATAAAAACTAACACACTTTTACCATTAGTGCTGTAAAAACATATATTGAGTTAATTAATCAAACTAACAGTCCTGTACATAGATACAGAGATACATTCATGCAACAATCAGATAATTAATCAGAAAAATAGAGAGTAATCCCAGAGAAAAAACACGGAAGGAGTCATCTCATGAACCTATCAGGGGAAGTGCAGGATGTCTCGTCCCCTATAGAAAAACCAGGATAAAAACAGGTGGCCCTGAATGCAAGATATCTTCATAGAAAATTAGCATTGAATGTGTCCCGACCTCTTTGTGAATCAGAGAACACAGTCGGAAAACTGCCATAAATCCAGCAGTGTAAAAGCAGAATTCGCTCAAAGAACCCTGCAGTCGAAGACCCATGTTATAATGGGATGGAACGTTCCCTTGTCAAAGTGCGAGAGCAAAACTGCTGGAAGACGATACAGAGTAGCGACTCAATTTTGATAATCGATTTGCTTCACTATTTTGAGATCATTAGATGTGCAAAATGAAAAGATGAATAAAAACCACTGTCTAATTCGAGATTTCCAAGTCTCGAGGGCAGGGGATTTTAGGGAACCCCTGTGGTTAGCCCAGTCAATAACAGAGTCACCAAAGACAGAGAAAGACCGGATGTCAACCCAGTGGATACAATGGAGGACCCCCAAAGTGCTAGAAGTTCAACTCGAGTATTAGATCCCAAGCCACAGTGCCAATAAAACCTATAAAAGAGGTCAACGCTGATATGAATAACTATTCCACATGCACAGGAGTTAGAAGATGATGCACCATCGAAAAAGCCTATAGGATAAGAGGACCAAAGGTCTCTAGGAGGGGAGGGAAGACAGTCAATAGAGGGTAAAGTGTCACGCCCCCAACTCTTTTTTCATGAGTTAGTCCACGTGCAACACCAACTAAACACTTGAACATTTTATCTTTTAAGTTATTTTCCAAACTACGCCTAACACATTCATCTTTCATCATCTTTACTTATTAAATTGTGGAATAAACATCAATCTTTAACCATATGCAAGAGACACGAGAACACATGTAATAACAGTAATTCTTTTATAAAATGTTGTTTTACAATTTCCTCGGGAGGCAAGCTCGACCAAGTTATAATTTTACAATAAGAAATGGCTGTTGTGCAGCGCGGACGATCTACATGAACCGGCTGCTCAACCGTGCAGAACTGCCCAACACAACCGCACCACCGTGTCCGCTATGCCAACTTTCTTACCCGCTGCCCGGTTGCCCTGCACGACTCCCCGTTCAGCTCTACCACAGGGGCACTGCCCACCCCGGTCGCCCACCTGACTGGCCCTGGGCGCACTACCCTACACGGTCCACCCGCCCATCTCGCCTCGGGGCACCCCGCCGTTTCAACCAACCCGCAACCTATACGCATGTTCCGTATCAACCGCCCGCAAGTCTGTTGTCCGCCCATCTGCAGAACTGCGGTTTGCATGCCCGCTGCAATGCGACTGCCCACCAAACTGCGGCCTGTTTGCCCATCAGCCTCTGCGCTATTCTAAACACTGTTCCCCCTGCACTGCGAGAACATCACCCTCGCCTATGCTCTGACTTGTCTACCCCAATACTTGGACTTGTCTTTGCTTGGCTCGTTGGATGATGCTCTCTCACACCTCTCCGCCATGTTTACTTATACACTTCGCCAACAATGTGTGGCGGTTTGCCACCACCAAGCCGACCCGTCATTTTAACACTTAGTGTATTTTTCCACCGTCGGCCCAAGTGTGGGGGCGCCCATACTTTTGGTCGCTTGCCCCTATAAAGCCACCAATGCTCCTGTCCACACTTAGTCGTTTTTTCCAACTCATCGCATGGGTGCGTCCTTGGCTCGTTCGGTTGACCCAACTCGTAAGTCGGGCACGCTCGTCGCCAATTCGTCGGTTTTGTGCAATCGTCTCGTGTTGCCCATTGCGCACCCCAATGAATCATCCTCAACTCGTCGGTTAAATGCGCCCATGGTGCGCACCCGACTTACCAATGTGCGATGATGACCCAGGGGCCTTACATCCTCTCCCACCAAAAGTCATTGTCGTCCTCAGCAATCCATCTATCCTCCATAGCTTCCTATCATACTTCACAATCTTCTTCTTCCACCTCCATAGTGAGTCCTTCGTTTCCCAACTATCCTCTTCTGGTGCATCCTTCCATCTAATGAGGAATTCCCATCGCATGTTACTCCCAAGACCTGTCGTTCGAAGATCCAGGATCCTCTCCAAAACAAGGTTCAGTCTGTCAACAATCATGGTTGGCCCTCTCGGTGGCTCTGTCCTGTCGGGATGGTCTACATCAAGTCAACACTTCTTCGACTGACTGATACGGAAAACAGGATGTTTCAAACGCATGTGGTTCGGAAGCTCCAACTCATATGCAATTTCTTCCACTCGCTTCTTCACTCGAAATGGTCCCTCATACTTCCTTGTCAAAGATTTTGCAGTCCCTTTCGGTGGCTGAAACTGATCTCTGGTAATCCTGAGAAAAAACATATCTCCCACATTGAAGTGTTCATCCTACCTATCCTTATCTGCCCATTTCTTCATCCTCCTTATAGCCTTATGCAAGCGCAACTGTGCTAACTCCAAGGTCTTCTCCCATGCTATCATAAACCTCTTCTCATGAGGACTCCTCGAGAATCCTCTCGTCAATATGGTATGAGGAGCAACTGGAAACTATCCATTCACCAGCTCAAATGGACTATACCCTGTTGTGGAACTCTTCTGCATGTTGTAGCTAAACTGAGCTACATCCAAGAGCTTAGACCAATTCCTCTGATCAGCCGTCACATAATGTCTCAAGTAGTCCTCCAGCAATGCGTTAATTCGCTTAGTCTGCCTATCTGTCTGCGGATTGTAACTCAAACTCAACAAATCTGTCCCGACTACTTGAACAATGTGGTCCAAAATGTTCCTGTAAAACACGGATCTCGGTCCGACACAATGCTCAATGGCATTCCCCAATACTTCACTATGTTCTTGAAGAACAACTCCATAGTCTTCTCGGCTCCACAAGGTATCTTCATTGGAATGAAGACGACATACTTGGAAAAACAATCAACCATGACCATAATCCCATTATACCCCTGCACCTGCAATAACTAAGTAATGAAGTCCATTGAAACACTCACCCATGGTCTCTCTGGAATTGGTAAAGGTTGTAACAATCCTCCCTACCTCTAGGTGTCTGATTTGTCCTGCTAACAAATAATACATGTGTGCACATACTCCTCTACATCCTCCCTCATCTTCTCCCAAAAGAACCCTCTCTCCAACAATGCCAAAGAATGAAATTTCCCTAGGTGGCCAGCCCATGGAGAATCGTGGCACTACTTAAAAAGGTGTCTCTTAAGTCCAGATGTCTTCGGAATATAAAGTCGGTTCCCAAAGAATAAGATTCCATCTCGGAGAAAAAACTTCCGTGTCTTCCCCTCCTTTATCTGCTTCATAATGTTCTGTGCCTGAGTATCGATCTTAGTGCTTGCTTTGAGCTTGTTTTGCATCTCCTCGGTCATCTATACACGACTCCTACTTCGTGTTGCCTGGTCTTCTTCCTCCTCAAGTGCAGCCAATTGTCCCTTCCTGCTGAGGGCATCTGCAACTGCATTGAGTCTACCCAGCCTGTACTCAATAGTCATGTCAAACTCTGCCAAGAGGTCTTGCCAATGAGCTTGTTTCACTAATAGCTGCGGTTGTGATGAAAAATAACTCGCTGCAACGTTGTTAGTCTTGACAACAAAATGATTCCCAATCAAGTAATGCCTCCATACCTGTAAACAGTGGATGATTGCAGTCATCTCCTTCTCATGAACCGGATACCTTTGTTCCCTATCTTGCAACTTTCGACTCTCATATGCCACTGGATGCCCATCCTACATAAGAACTCCTCCTATCGCAAAATACGAAGCATCTATGTGTACCTCAAACGGTCTCTCGAAGTCAGGCAACTTCAGTATCGGTGCTGAAACCATCCTCTTCTTCAAGTCTTCAAATGCCATATGACATTTCTCCGTCCAATTCCATCGCTTATCCTTCTTCAAAAGGTCTATCAGTGACGAGGTCACTTTGGAGTACCCCTCTACAAACTTCCGCTGGTAGTTGGTCATCCCCAAAAACACCCTCATATCATGGACATTCTTCGGTTCAGCCCAATCCTCTATTGCCTTCACTCTTCTCGGCTCCATCCGTATGTGCCCTTGGCCCACAATGTGCCCAAGGAATGGAATCTCGGTTTGGGCAAACATACACTTCAACTTCTTCAAGTACAACTGACTCTTCTTTAGTGCCTCAAACACCAAAGCCAAGTGTTTCTTATGATCCTCCATGTTATCACTGTACACCACGATGTCGTCCAAGTATACTACTATGAACGAATCCAAATATGGACATAATACATCATTCATCAAAGTGCAAAATGTGGCAGGAGCATTGCACAACCCGAATGGCATAACAAGGAATTCAAAACTTCCATACCTTGTCACAATCACGGTCTTCCTCTCGTCTCCTTCCACTATCCGCACCTAATAGTACCCATGCCTCAAATCTAGCTTGGAAAACACTCGGGCTTTTGCAAGCTTATCGAAGCAATCTGCAGCTAATGGCAAAGGATACCTGTTCTTTATCGTCTGCTTGTTAAGAGCACGATAATCACAACACATCCGTAGCTCGTTTGTGTCTTTCTTCCGCTGGAACAATACTGGAGCACCATATGGGGACCTTGAAGGTCTTATGAAACCTGCATCAGTCAACTCTTTCAACTGTTGTTTCAATTCCTCCAACTCCAGTCCTGACAACCGATAAGGAGCTTTTGCCGGAGGTTGCTTCCCTAGCTCTAGCTCAATGCTATGGTCCACTGCACGCCTTGGTGGAAGTTTCTTTGGTAGCTCATTGGGCATCAAATCTGCATACTTGGCTAGCACATCAAAAATTTTAGCTGGAACAGGCGTCCCCACTCCATCATCGCTATCAACCTCCCTGATGACTATCGCATATGTCTCTACATCTGACTCCCGCATAGCCTTCTCCAAACTTAGTGCAGAAACATGTTGCACCTTGACTTCCTTCCTTTGCTTATGAGTAGGCAAAGTCCAAGTTTGTGAGCCTCCAATCAGCATAATCTCATCGCAGAACGGGACAATAATTGCCTTATTTCCCTTCAAGAAATCCTGCCCCAATATCATGTCAAAGTCATTCATCTCCATCACCGTGAAGTCCAATCGACCTTGCTAGTCTTGAATCCAAATTGGCACTTCGTTTGCCAATCCAGCCACTTTAGCCCTTGAGTTCACTGCCTTGACCTCCACATCCGAAGGGATAATCTGCAACCCAACTTCTTTCACTAAATGTGTAGTCATGAAGTTATGTGTGGCACTCGTGTCCACCAACGCTTGGATAGTCTTGCCATGAACCTCCAAGTCTAGAAACCCCAAACTGTGAATCCAAGATTTCCTTTCCAAAACTTCAGACTGCATACATACCTAGTCTCTACAATTTTCTCTGATACCATCTGTCACGCCCCTAACACTTTTTCACGAGTTAGTCCACGTGCAGCACCGGCTAAACACTTAAACATTTTATCTTCTAAGTTATTTTCTAGACTACGCCTAACACATTCATCTTTCATCATCTTTACTTATTAAATTGCGGAATAAACATCAATCTTTAACAATATGCAAGAGACATAAGAACACATGTAATAACAGTAATTCTTTTATAAAATATTGTTTTATAATTTCCTCGGGAGGCAAGCTCGACCGAGTTATAATTTTACAGTAAGAAATGGTTGTCGTGCAATTCGGCTGGTCTACCCGACTTGGCCGCTGCACTGTGCAGACCTACCCAACACAACCGCACCACCATGTCCGTTGTGCCAACTTTCTTACCCGCTGCCTGGTCGCTCTGCGCAACTCCCTATTCAACTCTACCGCGGGCGCATTTCCCACCCGACTCGCCCTAGGCGCACCGCCATACACGGTCCACCCAGCCAACTCGCCTCGGGGCGCCCAGCCGTTTCAACCAACCCGCAACCTGTCTGCATGTTCCGTGTTGACCGCCCGCAAGTCTATTGCCCGCTCATCTGCTGACCCGCGGTTCGCCCACCTGCTGCGGTGCGACCGCCCACCGAACTGCAGCTTCTCTGCTCATCAGCCTCCACAATGTTCTAAACATTGTTCTACCCACATTGTAGGCGCATTGCCCTCGCCTATGCTCTGACTCACCCGCCCCAATACTTGGACTTGTCTTTGTTTGGCTCGTTGGGTGATGCTCTCTCACACCTCTCTGCCATGTTTACTTATACACTTCGCCAACAACGTGTGGAGTCTTTCCACCACCAAACCGACTCGTCATTTTAACACTTCGTGTATTTTTCCATCGTCGGCCCAAGTGTAGGGGCGCCCATACTTTTGGTCACTCACCCCTGTAAACTCACCAACGTGCTCGCCCACACTTAGTCGTTTTTTCCAACTTGTCGCATGGGTGTGTCCTTGGCTCGTTTGGTTGACCTGACTCGTCGGTCGGGCGCGCTCGTCGCCAACTCGTTGGTTTTGTGCGACCGTCTCGTCTCGCCCATCGCACACCCTGACGACTCGTCCTCAACTCATCGATTAAACGAGCCCACCGTGCGCACCCGACTCGCCAATGTGCGATGATGACCAAGGGCCTTACACAAGGGGACCAAAAATTCAAAATAATATGAGAGGATATTACAACTTGTTCTCCAAATGTCCGATGGAACATGGTCAAAGATAAAGGTATTTCTAGACTTCCAAATTTCCCAAATGATAAAAAACCAGTTCACAATATGATTTGTGTTCCAAAGAACACTAACCAAAACAAGTGATAATGTCCAAACGTTACGAGCGCTCTGCCCACCAATCGAAATATGCACTTGAAAATAAAACTTAACTTTGCCTCTACTATGAGAGCTTCACCTACCATTCCAAGGATGTATTTATTGAAGTCGAATTGGCTGAATTGGCTGGGCACGTGAACTGTTTTATTTTTAATAGAGTATTCATTGAAATTAAATTGGTTTATTCAATGAGAACGAAAAAGTTTAGAGAATTTGGGATATTTTGGTTAATTTAATTGGATCAGAGAATTTGGGATATTTTGGAATGGTGTTGTATACTAAAGTGACAAATTCGTTCGTTTGGATGATAGATTTTTGTTGAAATTTGGTAAAAAGTAATTTAAAATAATTAAAATGTTCAAATAATTTTTTGATAGTTAAAATAAAATTAGTAATATTAAAAATTTTAATATAGTTAAAATTTTAAATTTAACAATTGTAATTTATATTTCTGCCCATTTTTTTATAATTTTACTGAAATTTCAGTTATTTGTAGAGCCTTTAGACAACTTTTTGGAAATGTGATTGACATAACGACAAAATAGTAGGTGAAATTTATATCTCTCAATGAGAATGTCCTATCATTCTGTCATTCTATCATTGAGAATGTGAACCTGAACCTACCATTCTAGTTATCAACCATTCTTTCGGTAGTCGCACGAGAAATTATTTGCATAATTTGCGCAACTAAAGCCTAGCCTGTTCCAATATTATAGCCACCTTCCTTTCCTTTGCTAGCCTGTTCCAATATCATAGCCAACTTCCTTTCCTTTGCTAGCCTGTTCCAATATTATTTGTTTTATTAGGCGTTTTATCAGAAAATCACAGGAACCACCATGGAAGGAGACAACAGTAGCAGAAGACTGTATCTGGTAATGCTCCCATTTTTAGGGCAGACTCACTTCAATGTGTGCTTACAGCTCTCCAGAATGCTGGCAACCAGAGGCGTTGCGGTCATTTACGTGAGCCTCCCTTCCAACCTAGATATTCTGCGCTCTCTAGTGGAAGGAGAAAGATGGAACAATCATGCTTTTCCCCTCTATTTTCAGGATTTATCGATCCCAGACGCCGAAGCTTCTCTGCCACCGGGCCGTCAGAATACAAATAAAATCTCCCCCGACATGATACCCAAGATCTTCGATCTCCTGGAACAAATGCGCAACCCGTTGGAGGTTCTCATGAGGGAGCTCACCGGCAGGGAATACTACGAATGCAGGGGCCTGCCGGTTCCCGATCGCCTCGTGCTCGTCTTCGACTTCTTCATGGGTTGGTCCGCTGCCGTGGCGGCCAAATTCGGTGTCCGGTCGTTCACGTTGAGCCCGTTCAGCGCGCACATGTGGCTGTCTTTGGAGGTCAAGTTCCTGGGGAGGGCGGAGCCGCTGCTGCTGCCTGTTGTTGCAGAGGCTATTGAGAAATTACCTTCAGAGGACTTTGTGGCGTCGCAGGTCCGCAGGCACATGGACTTTACACGCCTCGCAGACGGGGTTCTCCTTAACACGTTCGAAGATGTGGAACCCAAAATTTTCCGACACCTCGAAAGCGTGGGCGTGGGAGGCGGTAAACCGTTCTGGGCGGTTGGGCCGGTCATTGATGTTCCTCGCAGGGATCAAACCCGGAGACCTCGGGACGCCGAGATTTTGGCGTGGCTGGACACCCAAACGATCGGTTCAGTCGTTTACGTGTCTTTCGGAACGCAGTCCTATGTTTCTCCGGCGCAAGTGACCGAGCTGGCTCTGGGTCTGGAGACAAGCGGGCAGCCCTTCCTGTGGGTGCTGCGCCCGCCGGCGCCCTTATCAGCTGAGGGCTGGAAAGCGGACCTGTTGCCTGAGGACTACGAACGGCGGGTGCAGGGGCGATGCCTGATCGAGACCGGGTGGGCCCCGCAGGGAGCCATTTTGGCGCACGAAGCGACGGGCGCCTTTATCAGCCACTGCGGATGGAATTCGAGCCTGGAAAGCATGGCCGCGGGGGTTCCGTTAATCGCGTTGCCGCTGCAGACGGACCAGCCGGCAAATCCTCTGCTTTTGGCCAAGGAAGCAAAAGTGGCAGTGGAGATGAAGATGATCGACGGGGTCGCTAGACGGGATGAGGTGGAGAGCGCGGTGAAGAGTTTACTGGGTACTGGGCGGGGAGGAGGAGGTGAAGTTGGAGGTAAAGCGGAGGGTGAAGGCGGTGAGTAAATCTGCCGTTTCTGCCCTCTCTTATGAGGGAGGAGCCGCTTGGAAAAACTTGGACTCATTCATTCGATTCTCGTTACAGTAATGAATTCAATCTCTTTATTTCGCAAGGTGAACCTTCATTACGAGAATGAATATGTTTTTTATTTGATACATTCATTACAAGAATGAAGGGCATTTTCATGGGCAGTGAATGTATATGTTACTTATTTGATACATTCATTACAAGAATGAACGCCATTCATTACTGGACATTGCATTAATTCAAAACCCTTGGTTACTTTTGATGCGCGGTGAATGTGATTTTGTTTATCAGTACCGGCCATGTATGCCAAAGCACTTGCTATAGTGATTCGCCATGAGCGAAAAGTCGCTTGATTTAAGAAACCCTGCAGGGGTCGAAGCTGTTAGATTTCATATTTATTTGTCGTGGATCGAAGTTGTTTTAATTTATATTTATTTGTCGAAGTTATTACACTTATTTTTTTTGTTTTAGCTGTGTGGAAATGATTTTTTCCACAATATTTTTTATTATTTATAATCAAAATTTATGCAGATTTTTAAATATTTTGAGTTTTAGTTTAATATGTAGATTTCTATTATTTCAAGATTTTTGGGATGCCAAATTTATTTGTGCATTCGAAAATGCATTTTAGACAGCAAAAAATGACATTCTTTCTTAAAATTGTTTTAACGGTGAAAAAATCTATTTGTCAATATTTTATGTGTTATGTTTATATTTATTTATTTTAAGTCTTATGTTAATAGTTTAAATGGTTGAAAATGCAACCGTATTTCAAGGGATATATTTTACCTATTTTAATTAGGTTTAAAAGAATAAATAATCCTTAAAAAAATAAAATTTGTTTTTCCTTTAAATATTATTCTTATTTTCCCCGAATGCGTGTGATTAATTGTGCAGGTACAACGTTGTTCATCTCGGCGGGCAAGTGGTATGGCCACATGGCCACCCGCGCTGCTTCCAAGACGCCCACCACCATAATTTATGGCGTTTCAATGCTACCTGAAATCTGAAAAACTTTAATGATGGGAGAGAGCCGAGGCTACCTACTTCTGGTCCTTAAGATGGAGAATGTTGAGTGCCTTCCCCCTGTTATGCCTCCTTTGGCCTGTCACTGCCTCCCCACTATGGCAGAGCCGAGCTCTCGAACAGCCATGGGGAGAAGATGCCAGCTCCTCTGCTGCATTGAGATGAACGAAGGTGCCCACTTCTCGCACAACCAGCTTTGTTGCTACAAAATTGCCGCTTCGGCCCTCAATTCCACCACTGATAGTCGAATTCCTCACTCCCCTGCCTCCACAAACCATTCCATCCCCTCTCCTGCTCCTCCAAGCACCTGGCATACTGATATTCACCAAGCAAATATGCCCCGCTTGAGGCACAAAATGAAAAGCTACAGGGGAAGCAACAGAGGGAGAGCAATTCGCTCTCCCTCGTTGTCCTCGCTGAGGCAGATTCCTCCTCGCCTTCGACTGCTGCTCTCAGCACGGGTCGGTATCCCAACACCCGCAGTGGCAGAAGGCAGGCCCAGAGGGCTGGCCTTCGGCGTAATGAGGAAACCTAGTACCCCCATGATGACTCTATGCCAATGATAAATCCCTGTCATTCCACCCAGTGTCAATTCAGATGCACCCTGGAACGCCCCTGTATCATTGCCACCATCTCCGTTGCCTTCAGAGAGGAGCCTCAACGCACTGTTGTCCTGGACAGCATCATTCTGGATAGGACTGGCACTAGCAGGCGGAACACTCATGACAGTAGCTCTCAGGGTGACACTCTGAACACGACGAAAGTTGCTCGTTCTGTGCCGGAAGCTCTGAACAAGACGACCAACACCCCTGGTGGTAATGGGAAGATGGCAGCTGCGACAAGCACTCCAGGTGGAAAGACGCAGACAGAAGCCACGACCAGTGGACAACAACACGACGTCAAATATTTGTATGCTTACGGGTGTCTCATCGTGGAGGAGCCTCTGCCACCTGCTGACACCTAGCAAGCTACGGTGCATTTTTGATGTTTTTAGACACCTGGTCACCTTGGGTCTTTTTTGTAGTTTTCAGTTATATGGGGTCTTTTTTGATTTTTGTTTTGATCAAAAAACTCTCTAACATGGGAATTACAAGCTGGTTCCCTGCGTGGGCAGCTCTCACCATGATTTTTGGACTGGTTTCCCCTTGAGGGCAGTGCCCTTTTTTAATCATTGTTTGTTAATACTTGGTAAAAACTCTGAGACAAGTTTTGCAGAAATCGGTATCTCCATATAACATTATTTTTTGTATCTTTAATAAATTTATTCTTATTCAAAAAATAATAATAATAATAATAATAATAAATTTATTCTTATTTTGAAAATATAAATTACAAATCATACTTTTTGAAAACATATTTACAAAAATATTAGACTTACATCACCGTATCCATTGCTTAAGCGTTGAATGCCTTGAAGGTAATCAACACTTTTCATGCTTACTTTTATTATGTTTCTCCACAAATTCCTTGCTTGTTATCACCCCTCATATTGTACACAACTTAGTAAATGTATTAACACTTTTCGCATTATTCATGAATCAATAGTTTCATGTATGAGAAATCTAGTTTAAATAATGGAAATAGATATTAAATCATATTAGGGTCAACCTTATTTTTGTGAAATATTTTTTTTTAATAATGATGGCTATGTAATGGCTTCCCCTATATATATAACACATTAAGATTGAGATCCATCATCTATATCATGTATAAAGAATGAGATACAACACTACTTTTAACTATTCCCTTTTCATATTATCTATATATATATTTATATATATTCATCATTTATATCATCCACAAAGATTCAGATCTAACATCACTGTTAACTAATCCTTTTTCACTGTTAACTAATCTTTTTTCATTTTATAATCAACGCTAGATAATATATACATATAAAAATATAAAGATTGAGATCCAACACTACTCTCAACGGATCCCTTTTCAATTTTAAAATAAATATCTAAGAAGATTAGTTTTTCAATTGGATATTGTAAAAATAATATAGGGCTATGTAAATCCTCCGATATTTGTCAATCTAACAAATTAGAAAACTAAATTTGAAAAGGGTTGAGAGAGGAGATGTAAATTAGAAAATATCACTTGTTAAGTATTTTTATCTTCTTGTAGATGTATCAATCTGCAATGACTCGACAGCAATAGAAGTGCACTTCCAAATCTCGGATTGAGAAGATTCCAAGTAATGGTGACACAAGGGACAAATTTCAAATAGTGTGCCCAGGAGTTGTTTCATGCACTAATATATTGACCATTTATGATATCCTGTAGCGATACTCATAATTTTGCATCTATTATATGTTATTTTTCACTATGCTCGTTTGTTATCATGTACACATGACAAACATTGTTTTGATAACTATTATATGTAGGCTAAGTGATTAATGGTGGATTGACCTAATTAGAAGGAGAAATGGATTGGCTTAATCTTCCTCAGTTGTTGCAAGTAATTATCTCTCGCCATTAGAATCTATCAACTTATAGAAGCACAAACTTGCATAAAAAGGGGTTTTATGACATTCTCTATGATTTCCTGTTACCAAAATTAACCAGAAGAAAGATGGTTCAAATTATTTAGAAGAAATTCATAGGTATAATGAGAAGGTTGATTATAACACAATCTAAGCTAAACGTGGATAACATATTGACTTTAAAATTCATTCCCTATATGAGTCAAAAATTACATTTAATTGGGACTATTCAATCTCTTATGCCCCGTCAATAAAATGATTAGTCCTCTACAATATTAGGAGTGTTGGATAAAAACATTGTTGGCATAACCTAGGCTACTTATAAGGATATAATAATCACATGGGTAAGCATTAAGGTAGTACTAGTGCGTAGGGTACTTTTTCTAGAGTATCAAATGCAATAGATCCCATATGAGTCCATCCCAAATAAAAGCTCATTGGTAGTCAACCAACAACTCCTCATCTTTTTCCATCCATATTAATTCTAAGTTAGCTATAACTATTGTTTAATTATCTTAGTGATCTTAGTAAAATTAATCTACTAGTGGTATAAAAACTCTAGGTGATGCTTATATTGCTTTTGGTTTGATGGCTTTGTTGTTCATGTCCATAAACAACTCCTTGCTCCTCATTCCCTCATCCATAACTTGACCTCAAATCTATCTCATGGATTTCAAATGCCTCATGCCTAGGGCTTCATAAAGATATATGATCCCTCTAATTATGTATGTATGCCTATATTTATTTTCCCCTTCTTCTTAACTCAATACCAAGATGATCTAGTATTACATGCTCCATGGTGGATTGCATAACATATATTAATAGGCTTTTATAATGGATTTGTTTGGTTTAGATATTGATAATATGAGAGGTAAAATATGGCCCATATATTTCCAAATCTCCCCTTCACTCATAATGGGTGGATAGAATGATATTTTAGACACATTTTCATGAATATGGTAACCATATAAGTTCTTAATGGAGCCTTGCTAACTTACAACATTATAATACACCCGGATCTTAGTTGAAGGCATCTTATTGTTAACTCTAATCTAATACTAATTGTTTCCTAAATGAATATGTGTAACAATAGAGATATGTTCATGAAAATAACAATCCTTTATAAAATCATGAATACACACTAGTTAGACATGCACAACGACATTTAAAGGCATAGAACATAAAATAAGCATGACATTCATACACAACATCAAGAATATAAATTGAAATAGTAAGCAAACACTTGTTTGAGAAATGTTTTACACAATTGAATATAGATGCCAGATGTTCAACTAAACCATAGGCATTGACACACTATTGGGCATGGGATCCCCCCCAAGGCACGTTTTGGGGCTTAAAGCCCAAGTTTTGACTAAGTTCGATGTAAAGACTCCGAAATTTATGGGCGTGGAGCACGAAGATGGTAAATGAGTCAAAGGGTTGTCTGCCCTCAATTTTGTAATGTAATGTCGGTTTGAGAGATCTATCCATGGTCCGTGGACCATGGGATTGTATAAATAGAGCGAGGCTCTAAGTGTAAAAAGAAAGAGGGAGGGAGGAATCAATGGAAGATCTAATAAGGAAGCATTAGGTCTAAGAGTAGGGTCCTGTCTTTGGGTTGTAGAGTAGGAGAAGGCTCTGCAGCTGAGTGCACAGAGGCCTAGTAGTCCGTAGCTGAGTGCACGAACCCTTGCAGCTGAGTGCGCAGGGCAGGTTGAGTCTATAATCGATTGAAGCATTAATAAAGAGAAGTTTTACCATATTTCTATGTATCTTTCCCTGTTTTATGCATTGAAGTATATTGGGTATGAATTGCAAGTTTACTATTTATTTGTTGCGCAAACTTATATGAAGATGCTGAATAAAAGAATATAATATAAGGTATATGTTTACATGAAGATAACTAACTATTATAAGAAGATAAGAATAGATTGCTGCTCTAGCAGCGTGAAAGCCCCACAGCCCTTGGTTAGGGTTGTGTGAAGATGAATATAGCAAGGCCGCGAAGGCCTCGCAGGCCAGGAAAGTGCATGGAGTAACCTGCGCGAAAGTATTCACAGTTGGACTAAATCATCCCCTCAGACATCTCAAGGGTGTGGAAACCTAGTTCTAACATCCCCCCATACTACTTCGGGTGAGATCTCAGTCCATGCTCCGCGGAATATTGCTGAAGGGGCCAGTAGTACAGGGATTTGTTTGGCTCATTAACTCTAAACTTATGTCAGGCCGCAACAAGCCAACAAATGGTTCCATTGTCGGGACTAGAATCTACATAGAGATGTCTGATATCATATCATTGGAATCCAACTAAGAAAGAAATTAAAGGTTGGTTGGATAGAAGAATTCACGAGTTCACGACGTAGGAGAAAAGGAATCCACGATTATCAAAAGGAGAGTGGTTAGGCTACTGCCTATACACAGAGATCGACGAAATTTTCTTCGCATCTTTCCCTAATGAGCTGTACGAGTGGATCGCGAAGCTAGCAGATAGCCAAGGAATGTGCAAGCTCGACATTCCTATTGTGTGGACCCCAGAGTTGGTGCACAGATTGGAAGCATCAGAGGATAAGATTGCGTGTGTTGTTGATCACTGGCTCGATTGGGTTATAGGAGGATTCATTACTAAGTTCGCAGTAGATACTATAGTAAGCTACAACGAGGCAAGCGAAGCTTTCTCAAAGGACTGTGAGGTAAGTACGTTAAGTCTCTAAACACTTGGATTAAGATGGTATCGTGTGAAAAGCGAATTATGCAAATACATTAGTGTTCGGGGCTATGGAAAGTGGGAGAATTTATAGAAATGAAGATAGTGAAGAACTAGAAACTAGCCCCTTGATTTCACCTTCGCGAGGGGACGAGTAAGAGCTCACGAAGGTCTCATCAAGAAGTGCCATCAATTGGATAAGGCAGAGGATTCCGCGCATACGACCCCCACCCACACCACCACCAGCTTCACCACCTTCATCCCCATCATTGCCCGTACCACCTCTGCCACCACCACGAGTCAATATGGCAAGCTCAATAAAGTTGTCGGTGTTCAAGGGAGTAGGAAATGAAGATCCAAATTGTGTTGAACAAAGAATATTGCAGGCCAAAGTCAGAGGCATAGTCGATCATTGCATTCAAAGAGATCACAATGTTACCAGGTGATACCCCTTGGGAATTGGATCAAAGACTAAAGTGCATGATTCACGAAGCTAATATGACTTTGATGGATGGACGACACCGCGAATGGGTTGTAGCATCGCTAATACCGCATTTGAGGAACGCGTTGTTGCAACAGAGGTTAACAAATCAGGCAAAGGCCTTAGAGATCATGATGAGGCTGCATGAGACCCTGATACAGGATCATAACTTGGGAGTTCAACAGATCCATGCATAGTTGAAAAACTTATGCCTTGAGATGTAGAGTCTGAAACAAGATAGGACAACTTGCCCAGAAGTGCGCAAAGAGGTATGGTGTGTTTTATGTAAGGGTCAGGGTCATGACAAGGACCACTGCCCAATATTCGTGAATTACCTTGTCGGAGGAGGGCCGATGCCATTAAGACCAGAGGCACAAGTAGTACCTAGTGCGGCACCTGCTCTGTGGTGCAAGATTTGTCAAACAGGAGGAAATCACGCTACGGACAACTGCCATTTGTTGCAGAAGTACATGCAGAATTCGCAACAGTCGTTCTATAATTTTTGTAGATCAGTGGGACATGATGAGTGTACTTGTAGAAGCTATGAGTTGATGATGGATAGGACTCCCACCTATAGAGTTCAGACCAAAATGCAACCCCTTGGCTAGAACGCGGGAGTGGCACGAACCGGATTTCAGGGGCGTGGATGAGGTCGGGATGGAGGAGGACCTAGAATAGGTCGCGGATAGTTGATATGTTACAATTGTGTGGGGCTAGGACATTATGCCTGTGATTGTACGAATCCAATGTTTCCATAATGTCTGTATTGTACCTTGTTTGATCATGAGACAAAGGATTTCCCCACACTAATAGTGAGGTTGTGCGACAAGGGAGCGCTCCAACCTCCCCCGACTCAGAACTTGCAGATGATGAGGTCTGAGTTGTGTGAGGAAGACCCCAATGTGAACATTGTGCTTCGAAGTGGAATTATGACAGGAGATGATAAAGGCAAACAACCTGAAGATAGTACTTGGGTTCTCAAGGCTCCAACGAAAGAAACCAAAGTTTGATTTGGAGCGCGCTAAGGAAACCTTCATGGAAGCTAAGAAGAGCTTCGATGATGCCTCCACTTCAGGAATCAAAGATAGACCGGAGCCAAAAATGGACCCATCGATTCTCATGACGTTCCTAGAAACATGCATGAACATAATGCGTGATAGTAAGGCTGTAAAGGGATTGCAGGGACTCATTAATAGATGCAGCGGAACTGCGCTAGGAGAACTGCACATAGTCCAAAAGATTGGAAAGCATGCGACGAGGACAGGAAGAGAAATGAGGTTGACCATGCAGATTGGAGAATATGAGATGGACCAAGTAATTCTAGACCTAAGGTCGGATGCGAACATTCTGCCAAAACAGACATGGGAGTGCATGGGAAGGCCTATGCTGCAATGGTCTCTTATCCAGTTGCGAATGGCGAACCAACAAAAGATCATACCTATGGGTAGATTGCAGGGAATCACCATGGATATTGAAGGGGCAAGCGTGCTAGAAGAATTTTAACTGATAGAGATTATTGATGAAGCAATCCCTACCCCAAGCTATTAGGAATCGATTGGACCATTGACATGAACGGGATGATAAATATGAAGAAGCACAAGATGATTTTTCAGAAAAAGTCTCTGTGCGTAGTTGTACTTTTGGACCCTGTTGAGGGATCGTGCTACACTGAGCCAGTGTGTGACGATGACTTAGACTGCATCTACAAGATAATGCACGAGAGCAAGACTAGGTAAATCCCATCGCGGATGGATGAATCTCATGGGAGCGCGAAAGCTCCTGTACATTGGATTTGAATGAAGAGATAGAGCAATGGCAGAACCAGTTACATGAGGTAACCACGCTGAACTAAAACATGATGACAAGATCGATGCACTGCATATCGACGAAAGTAAGGGATCTATCTACTTATGATGGGTTAAGTGACGTATATGATTTCCTAAACAAATTTGAAAAAGAGGTGCTGGAACAGCAATGTTTCGAGGCTTTGAAATGGGTAATACACGTTACGCTCCTGAGGTGGTGGAGTACGCACCAAGGAAGCTTTGAGGATTGGCACGAATGTAGAAGGATGATGCACATGCATTTTGGGAAGCCTCAGATGTGTCTAAAAGACAACTATAATATACGGGATGGTCCGTGCGTGCATCTGTCCAGGTGGGTACAGGCATATGGTAAACAACCTACACAGATGCACATGGAATTCACGTTTAGGAACACGGTCAATAAGCATGTGTTGGCAAGGAAATTACGTGAATGGTCCCTCTAGTTGGGACAACGAAGTGTGGAAAGAACGAGTGTGTAGAAGGTTACCCACGCAGAAGCCTTTAACGAAGTGTGTGAAGCACTGAACAGGGTATATAATGCGCAACAGAGTGATTGGGACCTACGCGTACCAGTAGTTATGTGGGCTTATAGGACAATGTGCAAGAAACTAATGGAACAGACACCTTTCCGACTGGCCTATGGAGCAAACGTTGTAGTCCCAAGAGAGTATAATATGCCTAGTCCATGCATGGTAATGCCGGTAGATATGACGGTTTGTGGAGCCTTGGAAGAAGGGATAGCACAGCTGAACGAAGCAGAATGCTTGGGACCTGAGGAAGAAATCCGACAGGGTGATATTAGGCTCCAAGAACTCATGAAAGAAAGAGTGCAGTTAAGGGAGAAAAGCATTCTGGTGGAAGCGGAAGTCAAGAAGCTTGAGGAAGAACTAAAGAAGGATTTTCTCGATAAGGAAATCGGGATGATGAAACAGGGTGTGCAAGATTACATTGACAAATTTGGAGACTACTACCGAGAGTTGATCAACTTGATGCCTTTGATTGGACCATATACTACTAGAGGGATCACCCATGGTGGCATGATGCAGATGGTAAAGTGCATGACACAGATAGTAAAAATAAAAGGCATATTTTTTCCAGGAAAAGTGATGGATGACCAGTTGAAACCCTGCGCCACCTGACTAGCCATGGAAAGTGTTAGTGTCAGTATATGCATACTTCCATCAGGGATCAAATCTACTCTTTGTATTTTCATTTTAGGTGTCTCATACTGAAATTTTGGATCATTCGATTAGGTCATGTCAAAATGGTCCACTAATGGTTGTCTTGTTCTCTGAAAATCAAATCTTCCCTCATGAGGTACATTTGCTGACCCATCTCCATGTTGTATTCAGTTGTGGTTTCAAATATGTTACTTTAGGTGTCAAGGCAGTTGTATTTCCATTAGGTTTTAGGGTTCATTTCCAAGGTATTTCCATTAGGTCTATCTTACGGTTCACTACAAGGTCAAAAGCATAGTTTCACATGTAAATAAAGGGTAGCAAAAATATAAGGAAGACAAATAAGCAAATACTGAAGTTATTGTTATTGTATAAAGTTGTCATTTTCACTAATGTAATTTTCATCTCAAAGACATGCTTTTGAGATGAAAACAAAGTATTTTAGTTTACATTTTTTTTATGTAATTTAAGTCATTATATGCAATAATTGTTCCCAATGCTGCCCAAGAATGTCTCCTTGCTGCAAGAAGTGAGCCATTGAAGAAATCAACTTATTCAAAGCTTCATCCACCTGAAAAGAGACCGAGAAAGAGAAACATTAGACAGAGATTTGAAAACAAACTAAAAAGTTCCAAACAAACATTATAAAGTGGGTTTTTTTAAATAGAAAAATCGAAATCTTCCTCTATATAAAGTTTCAAAGGCATTTTTCAAAGTTCATTAGTTCCTTTGCATCCTAAGTCATCCTTGGCAAAGAGGAGATTGAGTGAAGGAGGAAAAAATCAGAAGGGCGCGCTTGCTGAGAGCACTGCATGTTGGGAGAAGGTGTTGCGCACTTGTAGGGTCAAGGGTGCATTTGCCAGTCCGAGCGTGAGTTAAATTTAACAGTACTGCGCACCTGTAGGGTGAAGGGCGTGCTTTCTGAGAGCGCTGTGCATTGGGAGAAGGTGTTGCGTGTTTGGCCAGAGGAGCCTGGCAAACCCTAGGGGTGCCAAAACATCATTTCCTTTACCTGATCCAAGCCACAAAGGCTTCAAACTACCTACATTCAACAAGTAAGTAGCCCAACATTTCTTTTTCTCCATCAAATAAAGCAAATTGGCACTCTAAAAGTTGAAACCCTAGCAAAACTCCCTTGCATGCTTCCAAAATCACTTCATTTATCAAAGTTGTAATACATCTCATACTTTGTCACCTTCCAATCACCCTCACTGTATTTCACTCCACCTCCTCACTGTTTCACTCATCTTGACATATATATTAGTTCCTCAAGTTTTCACCTACAAAGCATGACATATTATAGTAGTTTAAAAGAAGGTGAAGGACAGCCCAGGAAGCCAACCAAGAAAGGAGGGAGAATTATTAGATTTGAACCCATTGATACAATATAACTTATGACATCACCACTTGCAGTATCATGTTTCAGGCACATGGGTAGTTTAGAGTTTTGCCAAAAGGTTGAGATGGTGAATTTTCATCAACAGTTAACCAAGTAGTCATCCTCAATTTGCAAAACAACCAGGTCACTTTAGCCGGGGTCACATTCACTATATCTTCAGCCATCATATCACAGGCCACTAGAATTGCAAATTCAGGAGAGAAATGGTTCAAGCAGAAAGAGTTGCATCAAAATTTTTATGAGCCATATCTTAAAACAAGGTTCAAAAATGATAGGAAGAGAATTTTCCCCTTCTCTTATCTTTTGGACAAATATGTGCCATTGATGAAGATCACCATGAGGTATTTCACATGTGAGGGTAGGTTTTCCCAACTATATTCATACCACACCAGGTTTCTCATACACTTTAGCAGGGTAAGAATGCTCAATTTTCCATATTACCTTTTCAGGAGTATTGACAAGATGACATATATTACTGAGAAAAGTTACCGAGCTCATCAGATGCATAATATTTTCCATCATTCTCTTATCAAAATGATAGCCCTCCATCACTTAGATCAACTAGGCATTACTTGGGAGGCCTTCATAGCTAATGAGATATTTAATGAACCACCTACTAAGCCAGCTCCCCGCATTCCTCCATCATCCTCCACTCATCCATCTACTTCTTCTCATCCACCATGGCATACTTATCACTCATATTCAATAGGTCATTCTTCACCAGAAACCTCCACACCATCTACATCACCATTTCATGTAGCCATTAATTCACCCACTAGAGATGATGACAGTGATGGGCCACATGATGAGCATGATGACATCGAGGAACATGATGTACACACTAAGCATGGTCAGAGTAGTATACCATAGAGGAATAGTTTACAACCATTTTCTTTCACCTATCAGAGGGGAAAGAGGCAGGTGTTTGCCCCACGGAAAGTGTGAGGGGTCTTTCCTTCGTCATCAACATTACAGGTTAAAGGGAATGAGAAAATGGTAGAGGAAGCATATGTCAAACAACAACATGAAGAACATGACATTGAAAAGGAGTTTCTCCTTGTGGACACTAGTGATGAGGAGGAAAAAAAATCTTCTCAAGCTGCCTTGAGAACAAAGGATGCCAAAATCAGGGAGCTTGAGGTTAATTTACAAAGAGCCCAATATGTTATCTCCTTCTATGAGCAAGAGAACAAGCAGCTAGAAGTTAAGCAGGAGTTGATGCAAATCAAGTACATCAAGGCAAAGAGGGAAGCTGAGAAAGCCAAATTTCAACTTGATGAGGCTTATGGAGACTATGGAGAGCCAAATGATGAATAGGGACAAAGAAAAAGGCCAAGAACAAGAGGATTGAAAAAGGCCTTAGAGCTTGAAAGACAAAAGGAGGTAGAATTGGAGGAGCAACTCACTTTAAATGAGCAATTGGTCAAGGACATAGCTGAAAACAGAGAGTCTTGGCTTGAGAAAGTGAACACACACTTGGAGACCCTCTTGGACAAAGCAAATAGAGATGTTGAGTTGCAAAGGAAGATGGCCAAGTATTATGCAAGGAGAAACCAAGTGGCAAGGAGCAAGCTCAAAAGAGCTCATGAGAAAATTGACAAATTGACCAAGAAAGAGGAGAGGAGGAGACTTGACATGCTTGTTGAGGCATCCCTACATGCCTCTAATCTTTTATCTGCTATAAAAACATATTTTTGGGTACTTTGACCATTTTGAGGCATGAAGTTACTTGCTGAGATTTTCAAACAATTTTTAGCACAGTCATGGAGGTCAAACGCGCAACGCCATGGGTGCTGTGCTCTTTTTTTGGGCATCCAATGAGGAAAAGGTCAACATTTTTGGGCTTCTAGTGAAGAGTGCATACAACTTGTACTTTTTCCAAGGATTTGGAGGAGAATTGGTTGGTTAAAAAGGCAAAGAACCCTAAAACGATGACCTTTCTGCCCTCTTTTTGGCCTGGGCGCTACACGGTAAGCAGTGTTGGGAGAATTGATCTTTGACTGGGAAAATGACATCAAAATTTAGAAATTCAAGTTTTTGTGGAAAGTAGACATGTAGAGCTTTCCAAAATGCTATTGTGGGCCCAATTTGGACATCAGGAAGGCCTCCAAAAGTGTAGTTGATGTTGAAGAGCACACCTGGAATTGGCACTATGAGCCTAGCACTAGCGCTGCGCGTTTGACAAATTGTCTAGTTTTTCACTGTTTTGTCCCAGTTTTCACTTTCACCTTGGCAGATCATGATTTTATCCTTGTAATTGATCAATTGAAAGTAATTATGATTCTTCTAGAGCTTACTAGGGTAGATTCATCAGGTAAAACAAGTTCATGAAGTGTAATGTATCAGTTTGTTTGGTTTAGGGATGAGTCATTTTGACCACCCTATTTTCTTGTTAACAGTTCAGATTTTGTTAGAAAAAACTCCTCCTTGTATAATTTCTCACTTTAGATCAATAGATTATGCAATATACTAAAGCAAAATACTAGATCTACTTCTACAACAAACTTGCGGAAGCTTAATTGATTTTGAGCTAAAAACCCCGATCTCTATAATATCATACAAGTGGAAATATGTCCGAATTACACAAAGCTTTAGCTCACAAGCTATCCAACTCTCAGTATAATCCAACAATGTTGCTCATAGACTGAATAGACACAACATATGCCTTCATCTAGTCCTCAAAGCCTCCTATTTCCTTGCGCATTTTCTCCTGGGTCCTCTGGCTACCACTTATGTGAATTAACCTCTCACACAACTCACCAACCTTTGAAATAACTGCACAATCCTGAAGAAGAGAATTCCTTTTGCGTGGATGAGTTTCCTATATAAGAAAATTCCTCCAACTGATAGTACATTGTCCCTTCCTCTGATCTCAATTGGGTCTCTGACTAAACTGACATGCATGAGTTATTTATGAGAGAATATTCAGTTATCTGAAGTGCATCAGTTACATGCATGCATGCATTAACTAATTGAACTCACAATCAGTTCCAAAAACTGTTGGAACTAATCTAACTGGACTTAACTTAGTTAACTGAGCTAACTAATTACAACTCAAATACAACTCATCCTTATCTCCTTAATTAAGGGATAACTTCCTCAATCAAAGGGATAACTGTTGCATGTCTTCACAAAGACTTCATGTTTGATTTTCTCCAACTAATTAACTCAAGATGAATTAATTAATTATTTTTCAAATAGCTGCTAAGATCAAATTCGAATTTAATTCTCAATTTTAGTTCAGGGACTAACTAAAATTGGAATGTATCTCGAAATGCTATTTATAGCAGTGCTATTTTTAGCACTTCTATTTTTAGCATTTCTTGTTGCTATTTTCAACACTCCCTCTCAACAAGAAAGGGATTATCAGTCACCCCAATCCTATCTCTGTGGAACTCGAACTTGCATTTTGACAATGCCTTTGTCAAAATATTTGCATCTTGTTCCTCAGTCGAAACATACAGCAACAACATGATCCTCTTCACCACACAGTCTCGAAGATGATGGTACCAAATATCTATGTGCTTGGACCTGTCATGAAAAACTGGATTCTCAGAGAGTTTGATACAACTCTGATTATCACAGTAGATCACAGTTGGATCCATCCTTTGACCAAACAATCCCACTAGAATCTTTCGCATCCAAATGGCCTCGCATGCTGCCTGACTAGCAGCCATGTATTCAGCCTCTGCTGAGCTAAGTGCAACTAACCTCTGTTTCCTGTTGTACCAGGAAACTGCAGTTGAACCAAGGTTGAATATTCCTCCAGAAGTGCTCTTCTGGTCTGATGGACTCCCTACCCAATCTGCATCTGTGAAGCCCTGAAGCTTCACTCCCTCTGTCCATCTGTACCACAATTCATACTGAGATGTACCTTTGAGGTATCTCAGCACATGCTTTGTTGCCTTCCAAAACAGCTTGGTAGGTTGAACCATAGCTTGACTCAGTTGGTTCACTGCAAAGCATAAGTTTTGTCGTGTGTTCACTAGATACATCAGTGAACCCACAATCTACCGATAAACAGTAGCAGCTACTACCTCACCTGAAGTAGCATCCTCCTTCCTCTAGTTACTACCTAGAGGAGTCTGCATGGACTTGCACTTCTCCATGTGAAACCACTTGAGTATCTCATTGGCATACTTACCTTGAGACACAAACACTTCCCCATCCTTCTGCCACACTTCCATGCCTAGAAAGTAGTGCATAAGACCCATGTCTTTCATCTCAGACTCTCTTGCAAGGTCCTCCTTACAAGACTTGATCAACTGATCATCACCTGTCAAAATCAGATCATCGACATAAAGAGCAATGATCAATGGCTTACCTTATACCATGATGTGGTAAAGGTTCGCATTTGCTTCACTCTTGGTGAAGCCCAACTCAGTGAAATAGCTGTAAATCCTCGTGTACCAAGCATGGGGTGCTTGCTTCAACCCATATAAAGCCCTCTTGAGTCGGCACACATGTGACTCACGATCGAAGATCTCAAAACCTTATGGCTACTCAATGTACACCTCTTCCTCAATATTCCCATTGAGGAATGCTTTCTTCACACCCATCTAGTGGATCTTCCAACCCATCTGAGCTGATAGTGCCAACATCGATCTGATAGATGAGTGCCTTGCTATTGGAGAAAACGTCTCATCGTAGTTGATCCCCTCAACCTGTGAGAAACCACAGGAAACAAACCTTGCCTTATGTTTCTCAACATTGCCATCAACTGCCTGCTTTACCTTGTAAAGCCATCTGGAACTCACCACTAACTTGTCCTGAGGTCTTGGGACAACATCCCAAACACAGTTTCGAATGATGGAGTCATACTCCTCCACCATTGCATCAACCCAGACTGGTTTTTGCATTGCCTCCTCAAAGAATAAGGTTTAGACTCTACACACTCCCCAACCAGGGCCATGTAACCAGTGTACCGCTCAGGTGACCTCCTCTATCTGCCCTGAGAAGATGGCTGTCCCACATTCTCTCACACATCTAGCATCAACCTGTGAGCTTCCCTTAAGCATTTCCACCCATCTCTAGAAGACTTAGCATGAGTGGATGTCTCCACTCCCAGATCCTCTGCATGCGGCTGCTCCGCATAAATCTGAGGTCCCTCCTCCATAGGGACTGAAATTTCCTCCTCTGCATGCAACTTGAGCTCCCTCTCAAGTAATACTCGCATGGATTTCTGCTTGTCGAACTTCAGATCTTTGTGTATCACTGTTCTCTGACTGCTGGCAGGAACACCCAATAGTTGTGGGGTGTATCAGTGTACCCCACAAGTATCCCCAACTCAGCCATTGGATCTAGCTTCTTCCAGGCATCTTTGGTCACATGGCAATAAACCTATGATCCAAAGTTCCTGAAGTGACTCACATCTGGTCGCTTCCTAGAAAAGGCCTCCATAGGTGTCTTCATTCCCAGTATATGGTGCGGGCTTCTGTTCTGCAAGTATACTGCTGTATTGCATGCCTCAATCCACAAATGAAGTGGTAGGCTTTGGTCATGCAACATCGCTCAAGCTGCTCCCACAATTGATCTGTTCTTCCTTTCGGCCACCCCATTCTGTTGTGGGTTATGCGGTGCCGTCAAATCCTATTTAATACCTTCTATTGCGCAGAAGTCCTTAAACTTTTGGGAGACATACTCTCCACCATTTTCACTACAAAAGGCCCTTATTTTCTTTCCAGATTCTTTTTCTTCCAAGCCTTTAAACTCACAAAACCTCAAGAAGGTCTCATCCTTATTTTGCATAAAGTAGATCCAACATCTACAAGATAAAAATAACATAGTACCTTTGTTTAGTGGTGGAGGTTGTAGAGAATGGTCCACAAACATCTGTGTGAACTCACTCTAGGATTTCTCCATCTCTACTGTCTCGATCCCGAAAGGAATATTTATCATACTTACCCAAGGTACAACCTTTGCATGTATCCATCTACTCCAGTTTTCCCTTGGGAAGTCCGGTAGAAATCTGTTGCATGATCTTCAAGGCCCCATGGTGAAAGTGGCCCACTATTCTATGCCATAGCTCGCTAACATCTTGGCTCTACACCAACTCTGCTTTGGAACTCAATGCAACAAAATCATCTACCTCCATCTTGTAGAGATTCTTTACTTGAATCCCAATCCTCTTAGTCTGTCCGGTGCCGATATCCCTTAGGAATACCTTTCCTTTACTAAAGACTACATCATAGCCTTTATCTTCTAGTATAGCAACAGACACAAGATTCTTCTTTAGACCTGGTACATACTTTACATCAGTCAGGGTGAGAGGAGCTCCATGCTCCCTCTGAAACACAACCGTACCTTCACCTGAAACACGGTACTTTTCATCATCGCCCGTCTCGATCCGCATCTCAAGATCCTTCTCCTCCAAGGTACTAAAAATATTCTTGTCGCCGGTCACATGGAACGAAGCTCCACTGTCCAGGTACCAAACACATCCCACCATGGATGAAACCATGCATGCGATGAGAGAGAAATCCAACTCGAACTGTGAGGCCAATGCCTCACTGTCTAATCCCTTTGAGGATCCCTTCTTGGATTTCTTCTGTGGACAATTCGTAGCATAATGGCCCACCTCATCACAATGAAAGCATTGCACTTTCGATTTTTCAAACTTCTTCCCACCATGGGAAGAATTGGATTTGGAATGGGATGCCTTCCCTTTCCCTTTCCTCACCTTACTCGCTAAGGATAGATTTTCCTCATCATCTTGCTTTGATGAAGATCAATCTCTAGTGCTTCTTCTTATCTCCTCCTATATCAGATCTGATCAAAGTCGTTCCCAATCTGGCAGTTTCTCTCTTCCATTTAACTAGTCTTGCTAGCTATGCCAGCTCTTAGGAAGACGGAGGAGAGAAAGAATTAGCATGTCATGATCCCCACACTTCCAAGCTCATCCCTATAGTTGGTGAGCTTGTTCGGATATGTAGAGATCGTGTCACCCTTTTCACACTTGATTTTCTAAAGCTTGTCTTTTAGTGCCAACTTCTTCTTATCGTTGCTATTCTCATATAGATCTTTCAATGTTTTCCACATTGAAAATGGTGTCTCCTTCCCATGGAGACTCGAGACTATGTGGTCTCGAACTCCCTCCAGAAGGATTCTCCTCGCTCTAGCCACACATTTCTTCCATTTCGCCAATTCTGTAGCATTAGCTACTGCCAGCTTGGGGACTCCTTGATCAATGAAGTTCTTTAGGCCATTGTCCTATAATAATGCTTCCATGCGATCCTTCTAGGCTATATAATTCGAGCTGCCATCAAGGACATACTCAAGTCTTAAACCATTGAACGCCATTGGTGAAATTGAGATGTGATAAGAACTCGATTTCTATATTTAGGAACTTCAAAATTTGAACTTCTCCCTTCTTTGTATATTGCTCTCTCCTTTGATCACCTTTGCTTTGGTGCCATGTAGAATTTCTCACTGTAGATCAACAGATTATGCAATATACTAAAGCAAAATACTAGTTCTACTTCTACAACAAACTTGCGGAAGCTTAATCGATTTTGAGCAAGATCAAATAGAACACATATAACTGAGAATGATAAAGCAATCACACATGAACACAAAAGAATACTTTGGGGAAAGCCTAAGCTAAAAACCCCAATCTCTATAATATCATACAAGTGGAAATATGTCTAGATTACACAAAGCTTTAGCTCACAAGCTATCCAGCTCTCAGTACAATCCAACAATGCTACTCATAGACTGAATAGACACAACATATGCCTTCCTCCAGTCCTCCAAGCCTCCTATTTCCTTCCGCAGTTTCTCCTAGGTCCTCTGGCTACCACTTGTGTGAATTAACCTCTCACACAACTCACCAACCTCTGAAATAACTGTGCAATCTTGAAGGAGATAATTCCTTCTACATGGATGAGTTTCCTATACAGGAAAATTCCTCCAACTGATAGTACACTGTCCCTTCCTCTGATCTCAACTGGGTCTCTGACTGAACTGACATGCATGAGTTATTTATGAGATAATATTCAGTTATTTGAAATGCAGTAGTTACATGCATGCATGCATTAACTCACTGAACTCACAATCAGTTCCACAAACTATTGGAACTAATCTAATTGGACTTAACTCAGTTAACTAAGCTAACTAATTACAACTCAAATACAACTCATCCTTATCTCCTTAATTAAGGGATAACTTCCTCAATCAAAGGGATAACTGTTGTATGTCTTCACAAAGACTTCATGTTTGATTTTCTCCAACTAATTAACTCAAGGTGAATTAATTAATTATTTTTTAAACAGTTGCTAAGATCAAATTCGAATTTTAATTCTCAATTTTAGTTCAGGGACTAACTCAAATTGGAATGTATCCCGAAACTCTATTTATAGCAGTGATATTTTTAGCACTTCTATTTTTAGCATTTCTCATTGCTATTTTCAACACTCCGCTCATGGATTCGACCCCCTCAGCTTAGGATGAGTTGTTTGGGGTCTATATGATGCATTTTCTCAATGATTGTAATGGTTGGATTCAGTGGGATGCTTAGGCTTTGATAGACATCATTTTGTACCAGTTATAGTGGGAGATTAATGAAAAATTGTAGCTATTTCTTTGGGATCCATGTGGTATGATGCTCAGTTCATTTTTTCTTATGTTTTCATGTGTTAAAATGTATTGTTGACTCCATTTCATCATTTCATACTCTTTATGTGAATGTATACAAGTCTGAAAGGTAGAATCCATAACTTCTATGCTCTATTTTGGGTAGACATTTCACAGTCTGTGTTTTCTTCATCTTAGGAAGAATCCATGAGGTTTACATGCTCTTCCTAGCTCCTGACTTGTCTTTTCACCTCATCCATCAAACCCTGTGGTTCTGATTGCTGTTCTTACCTTGCCCCATCGAACACCTTGCAGTTTTGACCTAATTTCCTTTCCCTAACTGTTTGGCTCCTCCTGATCCAACAAAACCCTCCAAAATCAAATCAAAACTTGTGCTACTATACCTAGCCTAATATCTGTTTCTAGATCCAGTTAATTTGGCTGAGATGCTTACGGAGAGAGCTCTCTCCTGGCCTAGTTGGGCTAACTACTTGGCTAAGTGTGGTTTGTGGTTACCTTGGCATAGCCTTCCTTCAGCCTGAGGTTCAATCCAGGAGTCACCATAGTGGCGACCATACAAGAAAAATTAATCACCCCAGTAAGATGTTTCATTTGAATTCTTAAGCTTGTGGATGATGAGTTTTAGAATTTACTAGGCTGAATTGGAAATTTGTAAAGCAATATATAAAATTTTAAAATTAGACATACTGGCTTCTTGAAAGTACACTAGATCCAATCGAGATCTGAATCCTCCAACCATTATCAGTGATCCTCATAAAATTGGGCAAAAATTTAAGAAATCTGTAGAGAAATTCAGTTTAGCGAAAGAACAATCAAGTGAGGATTTCATTCCTCATGTTAATTCACTCTCGAGAAGGTTAGACACTTTGCAAGACATTGAGTTTGATGTTAATTTTGAGAAAAGTTTATTTCACAGTAAATATTTAAGTTGGATTGATCAGATAGTTGTTTCCTCTATATCTTTTGATAACCCTGTTGAAGACTTGTTTCCAAAAAGTAAATCAGGGTCACAACTTTTTCATACTCTTGATCAGTTGTAGAATCTTCTTCAAACTTAAACACTTGGGTGCAAAATAGGTCTCATAGGCCATCTTTTGAGTTTCAAAATATCTCCTTTGCATCTATTGCCACCCAAACAATCCCTTACCCACTGCCTTATTCTTTACAGATTGTTCACACTACTCAAGCTATTGTTAATCCCACTTTAAGTATACCAAGTACTCCAATCCTTGCTTTAAATCCACCATCTCCCCCACCTCCAGTTATGGCTGCCCGATATGCACCCCTTGTTTTACCTCAAAATCCTGGTGCCATGCCCATTGATTATCAAACCAAAATACGTTTCTTTGATGGCACCTAAACCATTACAGCTCAATAGCATGTAGACAAGATGAATGATTTCTTTGACCTCCATGAAGTTGAAATTGAAGATGTGACGATGAAGCTGTTTGTACAAAGTTTTGGAGGAGAAGTTCGGAAATGGTTCAGAGCCCTACCAGTAGCTTCTATCACTACTTTACCCATCCTCCATAGGTAGTTCGTAGAAAGCTGGGAGGTGAAGAAAATTCCCCTTCAGATTTTGTCAGAATATGAGAACATCAAAAGAAATGTTGGCAAGAGTGTGCAAGACTATTGTGTAAGACTTAATGTAGTGTACAATGTTATCCCTACAAACATCAAACCACCAGAGGGATTGGATTTGCTTAAGTTTCCAGATGGATTTGATGCTAATATGGCATATCAGTTTCGTGAATGTGACCCTACAACTCTAGAAGACATGCAAAAGAATGTTGTGATCGTAGAAGCGAACTTGCTGGCCAAACGAGGGAGGATGAGATCATAGAAGAGAGTGACCATAAAAGAAGAAGCATCTACTTCAGATGTTAAAATGGATACATTGATTCGAACAGTGGAAAGGATGGTTGATCGGTTGTCCACCACAGATAGACCTAAACCTCAGATTCAGATTCCAGACTTTAGAGGGTAGCAACAGCCCCAATTCTGAATCAAGCAAAGAGACCAAAAGCACCAGAACAACTAGCACAACAACAACATCAGATCAAAACTCCCTTACAGTAGAATTATGTTCAAGGAGTGAAAGAAGAAGATGAGGAAGATCCGGTAGTTGAAATGAATCACTTTTTCACTACCGATGGTATGCCTATATTTCAGACCGAGGATGAAGAGTATACAGAAAGTTCCGACATTCAAAAGGATGAGGACTACATCTTGGAAAATGATGTTGTTTTGGAGGTTGAATCTGATGATTATCAGCGTGGTTACATGAATTCTTTGAATGCATAGTAGAGGCAATATCCTTTGAGGAGTAGAGATGTACCAGTCAATCCTATTCAGAAGAGGAAGGATGTTCAATTGAAGAATGATCCCCCAAGCAATCAGAAAAAGGGAAAGGAGCTTGCCGATCAAAATTCTAGCAAGGTAAATCAGCCATCAACAAGTACAACTACAAAAGAGAAAGAGAATCAGCACAAGGATAGTGTAACTAAGGACCAAACAGATAAGAGAGACATCAGTGTCAAAGAGGTAGAAAAAGTCGCGTCTTTTAATTTAGAAAGTGAAATTGCTAGATTGAAAGTGTCCATTCCTTTGACTGAGCTTGTTAAGAATAGCCATTACAAACATCATGTATCTAGAATACTGCAAATTGATCCTTTGTCTAACATGGTGAATGTTGATGATGATCACCCTGAACTTATTTTTGGTCCAGCTATATAAGGTGAGCTAGAAGATAGCGAAGTCCTGCCCTTTTATTTAAGTCTTAGACTGCATGAGTATATTCTTCATAATGCTATGCTTGATTCTGGAGCTTCCCACAATTTGATGCCCAAGGCCATCATGGAAAATCTAGGCCTAGATATCACCCGAAAATATCATGATTTGTACTCATTTGATTCTGGTAGAGTTCGCTGCATTGGTCTCATCAAAGATTTGGTGATTTCTTTAGATGAAATCCCAGCCAAAAATGTCTTGATGGATGTGGTAGCAGCTGATATACCACCTTGATTTGGTATGCTGTTGTCTAGATCGTGGGGAGCCAAACTCAAAGGAAATTTACAACTTGGCTTCTCTTATGCTACAATCCCTGTTTTCGGTCAATGAAGGAAGTTGTACAGGGAAAAGAAGATGAAGTATATGATCACTAGTAAAGAAAATCCCATAAATCATCCGATAAATGTTGTACATACAGATTTAGAGTCCTTTGTTTTATACACTAATAGTGGATTGAATGATGTAGATATTCAGCTTGTAGAGGTAGATGATGTACCAGAAATTTCTGAGACTTTTAGAGCAGTTCTTAATCAAGACAAGAAAAAAATGGCAAATCCTTCTGAGCAGCCTCCACAGGAGCAGAAAGTCAGTGAAGAGAAGAAAAGTGAAGTAACCAACAAAGGTAAGATTGAAACTAAAGCAGAATTTGAACATCTGGATGATGAAGCTGGCCTTTGGAACATGGACTTCGATGGTGCTTTGGGTAAAGATGGTGTAGATATTGGAATTTGGATTCGAAGTCCTACTTTTCAGCCAGGCAAAGTCCCAATTAATGTTAGCGTGTGTTCCTATAAATTAGCTTTTGATTGCTCTAATAATGAAGAAGAGTATAAGGCATTGATTATAGGTCTAAATTTTTTGAAGAAGCTTGGTGCGAAAAGGATTTATGTTTATGGTGATTTAGAGCTAGTGATTAAAGAAGTAAAATTAGAATATCAAGCGAAGCATCTGCGTATGAGACCTTATAGGAACGCAATCCTGGACATCTTGAAAATGTTTCCAGAATACACCTTGATAGCAGTGCCGAGAAATCAAAATATCATTGTTGATTCACTTGCTACAACAGCAAGCAATTTGAAAATTCCAATGAATTCTAGCAATAAATTTGAAATTCATGTCAAACATAGGCCTACTATTCCTGATAACCTGAGATATTGGCAAGTTTTCTGGGATGACAATGAAATTAATTCCTTTTTGCAGAATGAAGGGAAGTTTAAGAATGCTTTCATTGATGATGTTTGTGATTTTTATGAACAAGACATTGAGGTAAATCATATGGATGTTTTATAGCTGAAGGATAATGTTATTCCTAGAGGTCTTATACCTTTAGAGGAGTTGTTTAATAAAGCTAATGTGACGAGAAAACCAACCTTGGTTCCTACTGACAAGGGAGTTGAAGATGTAAACCTTAGGACAGTAGACCAGCCCAAGCTCATGAATTTATCAAAAAAATTATCTCCAAAATCAAAGGCTAAGTATGTTAAGTTGATTTCTGAATTTTCTGATGTTTTTGCATGGGATTACTTAGATTTGAAAGAATATGACAGAAACATCATTCAGCATACTATTCCTATCAAGCCGGATCAAAAAATTTATAGACAAAAGTTGAGGAGAATCAATCCAAAGCTACTGTCATCCATCAAGAAAGAAGTAAATAGATTGTTTAAAGTTGGTATCATTGTTCCAATTAGATTCTCTGATTGGATTTCAAATTTGGTCCTGGTATGAAAAAAGATCGGAGAGATAAGGTTGTGCATTGATTTCTAGAACCTGAATAAAGTATCTTTGAAAGATAATTACCCTCTTCCTAAGATGGACCATATTCTGCAAAGAGTAGTTGGAGCATCACAGATGTCACTACTAGATGGCTACTCAGGTTACAATTAGATCTTGGTGCATGAAAAAGACCAAGAAAAAACTTCCTTCACAACACCATGGGGAACTTTTGAGTATGCCAAGATGCTATTTGGGCTGAAGAATGCCAGAGCCACTTTTTAGCGGGCAATGGATATAGATTTCGCTAACGAGAAGGATGTCTTCTTGGTAGTTTATTTAGATGACTTGACAGTATTTTCTGGTTCTGATGATGATCATTTACACCACCTAGGGATCGTTTTTCAGAAATGCAAGAAGTTCGAGATTTCTTTAAATCCAAAGAAGAGTCTTTTTGCCATGGAGGAAGGTAAACTCCTCGGTCATATAATTTCTAAAGATGGTATTCACATTGATCCTTCAAGGGTGGAGGCAATCCAACAAAAAGACTTTCTACGCAACAAAAAGGAAATTCAAGCTTTCAATGGTAAAATGAACTTCTTACACAGATTTATACCATATTTAGTTGAACATTTACATGAGTTAACTAATATGTTGAAGAAGGACAACACTGTGAAATGGACCGAGGATGCCATGAAATCTTTCAACTTGGTAAATCTTGCTTTGACCACAACCCCGATTTTGATCAGTCCTGATTATACTCATGATTTTATTATATTTTCATTTGCATCTGAGCACACTTTGGCTACGGTGTTGATGCAAAAGAAGGATCAGGTGGAACAACCCATTGCATTTTTTAGTCGGACTATCAGAGATGTTGCTTTACGCTATAACATCATTGGAAAGAAAAATTTGGCCCTTATAAGTGCATTGAAGGATTTCCGTGTTTACATTCTGCATTCACATAGCATAGCATATGTTCATAACGCCGCTGTCAAAGATGTCCTCATACAAACTAATCCGAAGGGAAGAAGAGGTAAGTGGATAGCAATGATGTTAGAGTATGATCTTGATATTAGGCCTACCAAACTGATCAAAGGTCAAGGCTTGGAAAAACTCATGGCTGAGTCGAATCTTCATGCTCTAGACATAAATCTCATTGCAACAATGTCAGATGACGAAGATGGTGGCACACTCATTCAGGTATCAGAGATGTTTCTCAACTCACCTTGGTATTCTGATATAGTATATGTTCTTCAGCATCTTTCTCCTCCTCTCAGAATGTCAAGAAGTAAAGGTAGATCACTAAAACTAAAGTATGCAAAATTCTGCATTTTAGAGAGTTCTCTCTATTGTAAAGATCTGGGAGGGGTTCTCCTTAATTGTTTGGTTGAAGATGAATCTTAGCAGGTAATGAATGATTTCCATAGAGGAGATTGTGGTGGTCACTTGTTTTGGAAAACAACAACTAATAAAGTTTTGAGACCAGGATATTATTGGCCATATTTGTTTTTAGATTTATATAAGACAGTCATGAGCTACTACGACTGTCAAGTTTTTTAGGGAAAAAGGAAGCTGCTTCCTCTTCCTCTGAAGCCAGTTGAAGTAAATACACCTTTCTAGTAGTGGGGGCTTGATTTCATAGGAGAAATTCATCCTACATCATCAGCACAACACAGATGGATTTTGACAGCAAACGATTACTTCACCAAGTGGATTGAAGCACTTCCGACAAGGCAAGCTATGGACACAGTAATCATTCAGTTTTTAGAGTCCAATATCTTGTCTCGTTTTGGTTCCATTCACAAGATTATTACAGATAATGCAATAGCATTTAAGTCAAAGAGAATGATTGAGTTTGACAACAAATACAATAATGCATTGTGTCATTCCATGGGGCAATGGACTAGTTGAGTCTTTAAATCAATCCTTGGTAGAAATTATTAAGAAGATATTGGAAGCAAACAAAAAGAATTGGCATCGGAAGCTTGTCAATGCTTTGTGGGCCGATAGAGTGAGCAATAAGAAATTAATAGGTATGCCACCTTTTGAGTTGGTTTATGGTACTGATATAGTGTTTCCCACATCCCTTGCAATCCCGGTCATGAGATTATTGCAGGAAGCTGGCATTGAAGAAAATGATATTCAATGTTGGATTAATCAAATGATTCACCTTCAACAAACAAGAGAAGAGGTTTCTCAAAACACTTTCCAGCTGCAAGAGAAGATAAAGAAGATTTATGACCACAAAACCAAGGCATAAAAGTTTCAGCTGGAAGATGTAGTGCTACGATGGGATGCATGAAATGAAGAAAAATGAAAGCATGGTAAGTTTGACAATCTATGGAAAGGACTGTCTAAAATCTCAGTCTATTGAGGATAGAATGCATTTTTATTAAAGGAAATGGATGGTCAAGAATGATCAGGAGGACCAGTGAATGGTAAACTCTTGAAACACTACTATTTTTGATGTAGTTTGCTGAAGTTGCTTCACTATCATTGTATATACCAGTTTACTTTCATTACAATATTTGAAGTACAATGTCATTTGAACTTGGGGCCCGAAGTGAAGGCTATAAAGCTTAAATTATTTGTGCTGAGTTTAGTTGGTTTTTGAGTTAGTTTAGAGACGGTTGTGAGTCAGTCTTCAGTTTGTATTGAGTCATTTTTCAAAATATTCAAAAAAAGAAAAAAAAAATTAGTCTTTCATTTGTTTGACCATATTGGCCGAATCAGCTAGGCACTTGGTCTACAGTGTTCTTGACACCTCCAAGGAGCTGCCATCCATAATAAGTGCAATGTTAGTGTCAGTATATGCATACTTCCATCAGGGATCAAATCTGCTCTTTGCATTTTCATTTTAGGTGTCTCATACTGAAATTTTGGATCATTCCATTAGGTCATGTCAAAATGGTCCACTGATGGTTGTCTTCTTCTCTGAAAATCAAATCTTCCCTCATGAGGTACATTTGCTGACCCATATCCATGTTGTATTTAGTTGAGGTTTCAAATATGTTACTTTAGGTGTCAAGGCAGTTGTCTTTCCATTAGGTCTGCCTTAGGGTTCACTGTAAGGTCAAAAGCATAGTTTCACATGTAAGTAAAGTGTAACAAAAATATGAGGAAGACCAATAAGTAAATAGTGAAGTTATGGTTATTCTATAAAGTTGTCGTTTTCACTAATGTAATTTTCATCCCAAAAATATGTTTTTGAGATGAAAACAGAGTATTTTAGTTTGCTTATATTTTGTTTTTGATGTAATAATTATTCCCAATGCTGCCCAAGATTGTCTCCTTGCTACGAGAAGCGAGCCATTGAAGAAATCATCTCAATCAAAGCTTCATCCACCTGAAAAGAGACCGAGAAAGTGAAACATTAGACAGATATTTGAAAATAAAATAAAAAGTTCCAAACAAACATTATAAAGTGGGTTTTTTCATGAGAAAAATCAAAATCATCCTCTATATAAAGTTTCAAAGGCATTTTTCAAAGTTCATTAGTTCCTTTGCATCCTAAGTTATCCTTGGCAAAGAGGAGATTGAGTGAAGGAGGAAAAAATCAGAAGGGTGCGCTTGCTGAGAGCGCTGCGCGCTAGGAGAACGTGTTGTGTGCCTGTAGGGTCAAGGTGTTGTGTGCCAGTGTAAGCCTGAGTTAAATTTAATGGTGTTGCATGCTTGTAGGGTGAAGGGCGCGCTTGCTAAGAGAACTGCGCACTGGGAGAAGGTGCTGCGCATTTGCCTAGAGGAGCCTCACAAACCCTAGGGGTGCCAAAACATCATTTCCTTCACCTGCTCCAAGCCACAAAGGCTTCAAAATATCTACATTCAACAAGTAAGTAGCCCGGTATTTCTTTTTCTCCATCAAATAAAGCAAATTGGCACTCTAAAAGTTGAAACCCTAGAAAAACTCCCTTGCATGCAAAATCACTTCATTGATCAAAGTTGCAGTACTTCTCATACTTTGTCACCTTCCAATCACCCTCACTGTATTTCACTCCACCTCCTCATTGTTTCACTCATCTTGACATATATATTAGTTCCTCAAGTTTTAACCTACAAAGCATGGTAGAATACAGTAGTTCAGAAGAAGGTGAAGGACAGCCCAAGAGGCCAACCACGAAATGAGGGAGAATTATTAGATCTGAACCCACTGATACAAGAGAACTTATGGCATCACCACTTGCAGTATCATGTTTCAGGCACATGGGTTGTTTAGAGTTTTGCCAAAAGGTTGAGACGATGAATTTTCATGAGCAGTTAACCAAGCAGTTCATGTAATTTAAGTCATTATATGTAATAATTATTCCCAATGCTTCCCAAGCATGTCTCCTTGGTGCAAGAAGTGAGCCATTGAAGAAATCAGCTCAATCAAAGCTTCATCCACTTGAAAAGAGACCGAGAAAGAGAAACATTAGACAGAGATTTGAAAACAGAATAAAAAGTTCCAAACAAGCATTATAAAGTGGGTTTTTTCATGAGAAAAATCAAAATCATCCTCTATATGAAGTTTCAAAGGCATTTTTCAAAGTTTATTAGTTCCTTTGCATCCTAAGTTATCCTTGGCAAAGAGGAGATTGAGTGAAGGAGGAAAAAATCAAGAGGGTGCACTTATTGAGAGCGCTGCATGCTGGGAGAAGGTTTTGTGTGCCTATAGGGTCAGGGGTGCATTTGCCAGTCCAAGCCTGAGTTAAATTTAACAGTGTTGCACACCTGTAGGGTGAAGTGCGCACCTGCTGAGAACACTGCGCGCTGGGAGAAGGTGCTGCACATTTGGCCAGAGGAGCCTAGCAAACCCTAGGGGCGCCAAAACATCATTTACTTCACCTCCTCCAAGCCACAAAGGCTTCAAAATACCTGCATTCAACAAGTAAGTAGCCCGTCATTCTTTTTATCCATCAAATAAAGCAAATTGGCACGCTAAAAGTTGAAACCCTAGCAATACTCCCTTGCATGCTTCGAAAATCACTTCATTGATCAAGGTTGTAGTACTTCTCATACTTTGTCACCTTCCAATCACCCTCACTATATTTCACTGCACCTCCTCACTGTTTCACTCATCTTGACATATATATTAGTTCCTCAAGTTTTCACCTACAAATCATGGCAGAATACAATAGTTCAGAAGAAGGTGAAGGACAGCCCAGGAGGCCAACCAAGGAAGGAGGGAGAAAATTATTAGATTTGAACCCACTGATACAATATAAATTATGGCATTACCACTTGCAGTATCATGTTTCAGGCACATGGGTTGTTTAAAGTTTTTCCAAAAGGTTGAGACGATGAATTTTCATCAGCAGTTAACGAAGCAGTTCATCCTCAATTTGCAAAACAACCAAGCCACTTTAGACAGGGTCACATTCACTATATCTTTAGCCATCATATCACGTGCCACTGGAATTCCAAATGCAGGAGAGAAATGGTTGAAGCAGAAAGAGCTTCATCACAATTTTTATGAGCCATATCTTAAAACAAGGTTAAAAAATAATAAGAAGAGGATTTTCCCTTTCTATATCTTTTGGAAAAATATGTGCCCTTGATGAAGATCATCATGAGGTATTTCACATGTGAGGGCAGGTTTTCCCGACTATACTCATACCACATCAGGCTTATCATGCACTTTACCAGGGTAAGAATGCTCAATTTTCCATATTACCTTTCCAGGAGTGTTGACAAGATGACATATATTGCTCAGAAAAGGGATGCAACTCATCAGATGCATAGTATTTTCCATCACTCTCTTATCAAAATGATAGTCCTCCATCACTTAGATCAACTAGCCATTACTTGGGAAGCCTTCATAGGTAATGAGATATTTAATGAACCACCTACTCAGCGAGCTCCCTGCATTCCTCCATCATCCTCCACTCATCCATATACTTCTTCTTATCCACCACAACATACTTATCACTCATATTCAACAGGTCATTCTTCACCAGACACCTCCACACCATCTACATCACCATTTCATGTAGCCATTCATTCACCCACCAGAGATGATGACAGTGATGGGCGACATGATGAGCATGATGACAATGAGGGACATGATGTACACACTGAACATGGTCAGAGTACTATACCACAGAGGAATAGTTTGCAACCATTTGCTTTCACCTATTAAAGGGGAAAGAGGCAGGTGTTTTCCCGAGGGAAAGTGGGAGGGGCCTTTCCTTTGTCATTAGCATTATAGATTAAATGGAAGGAGAAAATGGTAGAGGAAGCAGAGGTCAAATAGTAGCATGAAGAACATGACATTGAAAAGGAGTTTCTCCTTGTGGACACTAGTGATGAGGAGGAAAACAAATCTTCTCAAGCTGTCTTGAGAACAAATGATGCCAAAATCAGGGAGCTTGAGGTTAATTTACAAATAGCCCAATATGTTATCTCCTTCTATGAGCAAGAGAACAAACAGCTAGAAGTTAAGCATGAGTTGATGCAAATCAAGTACATCAAGGCAAAGAGGGAAGCTGAGAAAGCCAAATTTCAGCTTGATGAGGCTTATGGAGACTATGGAGAGCTAGATGATGAACAGGGACAAAGAAAAAGGCCAAGAACAAGAGGATTGAAAAAGGCCTTAGAGCTTGAAAGACAAAAGGAGGCAGAATTGGAGGAGTAGCTCACTTTAAATGAGAAATTGGTCAAGGACATAGTTGAAAACAGAGAGTCTTGGCTTGAGAAAGTCAACACAAACTTGGAGACCCTATTGGACAAAGCAAATAGAGATGTTGAGTTTCAAAGGAAGATGGCCAAGTATTATGCAAGGAGAAACCAAGTGGCAAGGAGCAAGCTCAAAAAATATCATGAGAAAATTGACAAATTGACCAAGCAAGAGGAGACGAGGAGACTTGACATGCTTACTGAGGCATCCTTACATGCCTCTAATCTTTGATCAGCTATAAAAACACATTTTTGGGTACTTTGACCATTTTGAGGCATGAAGTTACTTGCTGAGATTTTCAGACAATTTTTAGCACAGTCATGGAGGTCAAACACGCAGTGCCATGGGCACTGTGCTCTTTTTGGGGCATCCAATGAGGAAAATTTTAGCATTTTTGGGTTTCTAGTGATGCGTACATACACCCTGTACTTTTTCTAAGGATTTGGAGGAGAAATGGTTGGTTAAAAAGAGCAAAAACCCTCAAAAAATGACCTTTCTGCCCTCTTTATGGCCTGGGTGCTGCACATTGAGTAGTGTTGGGAGAATTGATTTTTGATTGCGCAGATGACATCCAAATTCACAAATTCAATTTGTTATGGAAAGTAGATAGGTAGAGCTTTCCATGAAGCTATTGTGGGCCCAATTTTGACATCGGGAAGGCCTCCAAAATTGTAGCTGAAGTTGAAGGGCACACCTGGCATTAGTGCTGTGCACCTAGCACTGGTGCTGCGCATTTGACAAATTGTCCAGTTTTTCACTGTTTTATCCCAGTTTTCACTTTCACCTTGAAAAATCATGATTTTATCTTTGTAATTGATCAGTTAAATGTAATTATGATGCTTCTAGATCTTACTAAGGTAGATTCATCAGGTAAAACAAGTTCATGAGGTGTAATGTATTAGTTTGTTTGGGTTAGGGATGAGTCACTTTGACCACCATATTTTCTTGTTAGCAGTTTAGATTTTGTTAGAAGCAGCTCCTCTTCTCATGGATTTGACCCCCTGAGCTTAGGATGTTTTTTTTGGGGTCTATATGATGCATTTTCTCAGTGATTGTAATGGTTGGACTCAGTGGGATTCTTAGGCTTTGATAGACATCATTTTGTACTAGTTACAACAGGAGTTTAGTTTTTCTTATGTTTTCATGTGTTAAAATGTATTGTTGAATCCATTTCATCATTTCATACTCTTTATGTGAATGTATACAAGTCTGAAAGGCAGAATCCATAAATTTTATGCTTTGTTTTGGGTAGACATTTCACAGTCTGTGTTTTCTTCATTTTAAGAAGAATCCATGAGGTTTAGATGCTCTTCCTAGCTCCTCACCTTTCTTTTCACCTCATCCATCAAACCCTAAGGTTTTGATCATTTTTCCTACCTTGCCCCATCGAACACCCTGCAGTTTTGACCTAATTTCCTTGCCCTAACTATTTGGCTCCTCCTGATCCTAGCCTAATACCTTGTGCTACTATACCTAACCTAATATCAGTTTCTAGATCCAGTCAATTTGGCTGAGATCCTTATGGAGAGAGTCCTCTCCTGTCCTAGTAGGGCTAGCTACTTGGCTAAGCATGGTTTATGGTTACCCTGGCATTGCCTTCCTTCAGCTTGAGGTTCAATCCAGGTGCTAATAGGGAGTACAGTCTTAGCACTCGAGGTAGTTGAAAGTAGGCACGGGACTATAAACTACTCTTCCCGAGAGCTGTGCGGTGTCAGGGTTGCATGCAGGAGAAAAGTGTCACAAGGTCCGTGACTGCGCGAGGGTGCCTGCGCTACCGCGCGGGTTGACTAGAAAGTGACCATTTTAGTCACTATTCACGATGTGATAATTGACTTGAGACCAAATGGAGCAGGAAACATGCATTTAAGACGAGCTTTATGGGTAAGATTTGGGAATATTTGCTGCCAAGGTGGCATTAATGGACTAGATTTGGGGGGAATGGTCGAATTCAAATTCAAAAGGCACTATAAATTTCAAAGGGCTGCCCAACAAAGAACACTTGGTCATTTGCGTATTGCGTTGTCGTGTGCCCCGAGTATTCCAAAACGAGACCTATTTGTCCTATTGAGAGTGTTGTTTGAGCACCTTATTGAACAGTTGAGAGATTCCTAGATGCATAAGATGGCAGCATCTGAAGAAGCCATGGAAATCGCAAAAATGACTGCCGAAGAAGACGCGTAGGCCATGACCATAGAAGATGCCCCTGAGAGTGCTAGGATTGTTGCATAAATCCATAAATCACCACGCACACTGAGATCGAAGAAGGATAAACAACCCATGATTCCCGTGCATGTGTCCCCTCGAAACCCGTTGCGAACTAGATTAACAATGGAGGAAAAAGGAAAAGCAGTTATCCTGGAAACCGGTTAGGAGGAAGAAGACCTTGAGGATATCATAATCAAAGAAGACGAGGATAAGGACATGGAGGAAGAAACCGAGGGCTTTGTCCCTCTCACTAAGCTTCCCACGTATGTCCCTCCACAGAAGGGGAAGGAAAAGGTGCATAAGGACCTCGATGAGAGCAAGAGCTCTCTGCAGACTCCACTCCTCCTAGATGATATCATCTTTGAAGGAATGCACTTGGGAAGGGTGCCAAGTTTAAAATTCGAATACTGGGATCTCGCTGACCATGAGAAATTCCCTCACTTGGCGACCACGTAGTTGATGAAGCCAAAGAAAGACACCGCAGTGGGAGTTATAGAATTGGAGGTTTCCTCACTTGGCGACTACGCACCTGATGAAGCCAAAGAAACACACCACGACAGGTCAAAAAGGAAGGGTTGTTGAACCTGCTTTGGGTGCTGCATTATCATCATGCCCCAGTGACTATCGTCATCATCAAGTAGCTGCTCTGGTGCATGGTGGGTGTTTGTGGCTGGAGGAGCCCATCCCCATCATGGACCACCTAATCCATCAAATTACCTGACTCTCGTGTAAAGGAGAAGACCCAACAGACATTTCAGAGGGAAAGAGCAGTGATTTGGCCATTGCGGAGGCCATGAAAAAGAAATACAAGCTGGAGAAGAAAAATAGGGGTTATGCAATATCCAGTATCAACAACAAATCAATCAGAGTTGTGATTCAGATATTGGCAGGTAAGGTCATGTAGAAGTGTCGCGCGGATGAGCTGCCGACGCTGGTGTTTGTACTTTCCGAATAGTGCGCGTAAGGGGTGCAGTTTAACTGGTCTGAATTCTTGTGTAAGGCATTCTTGGAGAATTTCCACGAGGCACAGGAACAAGGGAAAACCTTCCACTATGCATGGCTTCTACTATCCATAGCATTGGTGGCTGGGGAATTGCCTGAGGACAGTCAGCTCCCCACAATTGCAAGGGATCTCCTAGAGGCCACGAAGTACACTTCACTGTGGGCCACTAAAGACGCGCACCGGATCCGCTATAGTGAAATATTCTGGGTGTTCATAGAGATGAACATTAGAATGGGGATTAACCACAAGCCATAGTTATCACCCACTATCTACAATAGTCTGCAAAGTTTCGCATAGTTTAAAATGGAATTTCATCATATCTACCTAAGGGCACACAAGGACCCTGCAAAGAAGTGGAATGAACTACCCTATATAGCCACAAATGATGTGATGTTCGATGTACTTGAGACGTGGGTGCCCGAATGGCACGCTCCAAACATCTCTGTGGTGGAAAAGTCTGCTATGCAGAAAGAGAAGGAGGAGGCAAAACTACGCATGGAACATTTAGCAGAAAAGAGAAGAAAAGAAGAAGCAGCAACAAAAGCACAGAAAGCATGGAACGCTGCGCAGACAGCAACATAATAGTAGAAGGCTGCAACAGAGGCATAGAAGGCAGTAACAACAGAGCGTGAGGGTCAGAAGTTGCCTTCGCCTGAGCAGGAGCAATAAATGGAAACAAAGATAGAGGAGGGCATCGCGGACCCACAGATAGCATCAACACAATTGAAGCGCTAGCGCCCGAGGGAGCATATGGGGTCGCGCGAGAAGGTAAAAGCATCTAAGATGTCTATCAACCTGATCACCCTTACTGAGGGGGATATACATGATATAGGAGAGATGGTGCATGGCGTCACCAGAGAGGCCCTCCAGAACTTTACGGAGGAGAATCAATTGTGTTGGGGGCCCTCCAAGCACAGATTCAGGAGTTGCAAGCGCGCACTCCTTGGCATGGTACTCTCTCGACTAGCCTCGCAGTAGGAACAGATGCTGCCGAGGAAAGGCTACGCACTTGTATGACCAACACAATAGTGCTACCAAAAGTGGCACTGGTTACAACAAATGAGGCTGATAGGCCTACGGTCAGTACTTTGAAAATAATAGGGATCAACATGGCTGCACTCCCTTGGGAGACGCTCTATGTTTTGTAGGATGGGATTACTATAGAACTGTGGGCTAGGTTGAGCCACGTGCGGCAGGTGTTGAGTGAATAGAGGATCAACATGGAGCAATTGAGCTTGCAGCACGACAAGGTCGTGTCTCAAAACAGGAAGATGGTATAGGTAATTGAAGAAGCTCGCCAGATGGTCCTTGAGCTGGCCATACCAGTAGAAGCACCAGCAGAGGCGCGCATCCAGAGATTATTAGCTGGGGTGCGCAAGGCGCAAGAAGAAATGGTTGAGGTTCAGCTGGAGCTAAACCTTCAGATAGTAGAGCTACGATTGAAGGCACAACCTTGAACTCCTCTAGAGGTAAGGGAACAACACGCCAGTGCCATTATATCAAGGATGGAGTAGATCAACAGTGCAGTGAGGGACTACATCAAAATGTTGGAAGAATCGTTTGAGGTCCTCACCAATCTACAGGAGGACCGGAACATATAGCGCTTAGAAACAGAGGCGCATGAGCTACAGTAGCAGTATGACGACATCAAAAGGGACCGCACAGATGGTGCCCCTCACATAGAAGCTTGCGCGTATGCAACAAGCCAAAGTGCTTAAGGAGAAAGTAGATGCAACACGACACAGAGAAGTGGTTTTGGAGGTGCGTTTTCAGCCCTAGATCGATGAGGCCTTCGTAATCACTGTAACAATTGAAGGCAAGCTCAAGCAGATGTAGGGAATGCAAGAATAGATACAGGGGAGTAGTTCTGACACCGCAGTCTCGGAACAACGCATACAGGAGATATAGTTGTTAATTGCTCAGTGCGTTGATGACCTTGCAATAATTAGAGCAGAGTTGGGAGGTCTTCGCCTGAAGATCTTCACACCAACAGAGTGACTCGAGGGTGAGTCATGATGTTTATGTTGGTGGGCCTGTTGGGCATGGGATCCCCGCAAGGCAAGTTTGAGTCATGATGTTTGTGTTGGTGGGCCTGTTGGGCATGGGATCCCCGCAAGGCAAGTTTTGGGGCTTAAAGCCTAAGTTTTGACTAAGTCCGATGTAAAGACTCTGCGATTTATGGGCACAGAGCGCGAAGATGGTAAATGAGTCAGCGGGTTTTCCTCCCTCATTTTTTTAATGTAATGTCAATTTGAGAGATCTACCCATGGTCCGTGGACCATGGTGTTAGTTCCAGTCTTCGCAACCTCTCACCAGGGATCAAAATGGGCTCTTACTATGTCTGGTTTTTAGAGATGTTTTTCACATGATATTCAGTGAAAGTCATATCCTAAGAATGTTCATTAGAAGCATCTCGGAAAAATAATTCCAATGGTATATCACACTACCGTAACAGGTTCCTCGATTAGAAGATATGATTGAAATGAATGATTGATTCTTGGTTATGCATGTTTTGAAGTCATTTGCTGCACACAGGGACAAGTTTATTACAAAATAATTTTCTAAAGTAATGGAAATGTATTTTACAAATGTGAAAGAGGTTTTTGTTAATCACATACCAAATAACAAAAACCTCCTTCTGTTTATGCACAGGTGTTACCATGTGGGAGATATGCAGTGATATTTGAAGCCCACATTAAAACAAAACAAATTTTGCATTTGTTTTACTGTTTTCGTCATTGTAGTGCAGTGCCATTTTACAACAGATGGAAAGTAATTTTTCAAAACCCGAGGAAATTTTTGTCAACCATGAGCCATATAAAAAAAACCTCTTTCAGTTTATTCATAGGTATCATGAATTGGAATATTTGACTAGATCATTATAGCCTATGTTTACAAATTTAAATATTTAATGATTTCCTGTTTTAGAGATTATTTTGTGGCACAGATTCCGAGCTACTGGAAACGAATTTCCAAACGTTGAGAGAGGTTTTTCTCAAGAATGAACTTATATACAAAAACCTCTTTCATTTTTGTAATAGGGGTTATGGTTCAAGAGATACGAGTTCCTCTTTCACCCCTATTTTCAAAAATTCGGTCCAAATTTAATGTAACTGTTTCTATCTTTAGGGACATGGTTGAGCTCAACTCCCTTAGTACAGGGATGAGCTAATTGTATATATTTTATGAATTTCAAAGTGTAAAGGGTTCGAATTTTTCAGCAGAGGAAATCTGCTTTGGACTGTGTAAATCTTTTTCTGAATATTATTTTTGATGGAACAGTTTCTGCCTTTTAGATTTGGGATCCATCACGGTGTTTAATGTGTAGCATGTATTCCTTGTAAAATCACTTACATACTTTGTTTTTTCTGCTAATTCTTGTTACAAAATTATCTAAGGGAAGCGTTAGGAATCCATCCACACATGATGCTCCTTTTGCATGATTTTGTTGTTAAATGTAGTGGCTATCTGTTGTAGGGAAAAGTATCCAATACGGAATGACCCTATCCCACTCTAAGGGTGATAGTACCTCAGCAACAACCGAAGCAAAGCTATCTAAGATTTCTTCTTTATGAAAGTAAAATAGGGGAGAAAGGGATCCACTAACCGATGTCTTTCGCTAATGATTGATCCAATCTTCCCTCCTTGCTGCTTGCTCCCAGCTCCTTGCTCTTTCACTGGCCCAACTACACAAAGATCCTGCAAAAAGGCAAGAGAGGGAAACTACAAGAAGCATACATTCATAATTGATTCAAGGATTAGAATAAATCAAATACACAAGTATAACAATACACCATTGAGACACATGCATATAGAAGAACCTCAAATGCTTTATTAATGGAAGAAGTAAAGTTCAGGAAGTGTTACAACCATAAAAGAGCCAATCCAGCAACACCTCCCAGCAGAAAGAAATCTCCTCTTCACCTCCTTCAAAGCAATCACCCAATAGCTCTAAACTCAAACCAACAGCACTTCCTTACATTCACAATATTCCAGCCTTCCTAGACCTCATGAAAGAGCTCTATATATAGGAGTTTTGGAGAAAGGATGAGTCAGCTTGAGAGCTGACTAGTGTCCTCTCCCACTTCAGTTATTCTTCAGTCCTTGAGTCCACTTGGAGATCCTTGCTTCCACTTGGAGATTAAGAACCTCTTACTCATCACTAGGCGAATTCCTTGATCCAAGTGTCACTTTGGAAGATTCCTGGGCACTGACACATTGAGGAATGAGACTTCCACATGTCAAAACTCGCTCAGCGCAGGTAGCCTTTGTTGGAGTTGACATTCAACACAGGTACAGAGTGGAGCACTTGACATTCAGCGCAGATGCTCAGTGGAGCAGTTGACATGATCCAGAATTTGCTTGTTTTTGAGTTTTTTCAGGTGGAGAACTGATATTTAGTGCTGTGGTTTGCTGACCTTGTTCCTCTAGGGGTAGGAACAACATGTTTAGGGACTTTGGATCCCTTAGATTATGGACATTTCATGCTTCATGCTGTAAGGCACAAAAATGTCTATAACAGTTGCCCCCTAAAGTATGAGGTCGTTTTTCGGGTGAAATGCTTTATCAGGAGGATCCGAAGTTCATTCAATCGCTGAGAGGTGACCTGTAATAAAATACAATACAACACATTAATTTTCATTCAGCTTTCATGATCTAGCTAAGGCGGGCATTCCCATGCTCAGCTTTATAAATTCATTTTGGTACATAGAACAGACGATCGTCTGATGGTAGACTGATAATTCTCTGCTGAAATTATCATCCTTTGAGTAGGATGATCATCTGCTGCAATGATGTACACGACAAATGTCTTTATATCTCCTGAATATATATCGCAGCCCAGATGGATGAAACTAGATCCGGGGTCTTCAAACTCGTTCGATCTTCACTCTAAGTACAAGTCGATCCATGTGAGAACTGCGCTGAAGTCGAACATGGAAAGACATCGCTTGATTACCGGTCAATGATGTAAACCGTTAACAAGCGCGAGAGGAATCACCGATAATGATAATGACCCTCAAGGTACTGCAGTACAATTCACGTGATGTGAATAAAGGACTTGGCGTCGAACACCATGCAAAATCTTCTGGTCGAAGGTCATTGATGTGTACCTGTCGCCGGAAGTGAGAAACTTGCCATTGAGGCATGCAAGCTTCAAAGTACTGAAGGGGTTGTTCCTAGATCAACTTCTTGGATAATGAGTTGAAGTCGACATGAAGCGATCCATCAAAGGAGGGCCTTAATGAATCCCACATCAGTGACACGGAACGGAGCTAATGATTTTAGTGGAGGTGAAAACAATCTGTGACATATGATTCAGGGTGGCGGTCATGAATGGATGAAGGATAATGTATGGTAGTGGATGGGACACGGTTGACTCTTTCTGAACGACATTTCTTGAACATATAACGACACTGATGCGATGGATCGGTAGCATTACCCCAAATGTGGATGGTTTGGCGAAGACCATGGTGATGAGACCGGTGAATGAAACAACCCAACCCGATGTGGTACGGAGGAAAAGTGTCATGTTCAAGAGCGACTTGCTACCATTAAAGCTTTGAGGTTCTCCCAATTTTTCCCCAGTCATTTCTGACCAGTACCTCTTTATTTTTGTCAAGCTTGAGGAGGATAACATATGCTTGTTCTATAACCTGCCCTTCGGGCAGGCCCATCGCTATGTTTTAACGAGCCTAGCGATAGGGAAACTCATTCTCGTCTAAAGACAAGTTTGTCGCTATTTAATCATTTTAACGAGTCTAACGACAAGGAAAACTCGGTCCTTTTCATTTTTAGAGAGTATGAAAAGGTACAGAAAGTTAACTCCAAAACTCCTTTTTCGTCATCTAATCCCTTAAGTCCGAAAAAGTATAAAACAATACAGAAGGGATGAGTTTTCGGTACTTTTAACGAGCCGAACAAAACAAGCGCTCGATCTTTTTGTGCAATAATCCCTCAGGTCCAAAAAAGATTAAAATCTAGAGGAGGGATAGCTCTTCCGGTCGTTTAACGAGCTGGAAGGCCAAAAATCGGCGAACTTTTCATATTTTACGAGTCAGATGAAAAGAGCTCAAAGAAGACTCGTCTTTTGAGGAACGAGTGATGAACAGGGATAGCAACTGATTCCAGGTACAGGTTGGAATTTTTCAATCACGGCAGTGTCACAAGGATGGCTAGGTGAAATCACTCTTCGCAGCTGTTCCTCAAAATGGGTAAACAATCATATGGAGGTGAACGATCGGCCAAATGACAGTGGAGGTGACAGGTGCAAACACGACCAAGGCTTTTTATGGCTGATAAATTTACGATCACAATGGTTATTTATCGGTTCATTTTTTCTGGATGAGCTTGAACTCTAAGGGAAAGCCTGCTCACAATCTTATGTTTATTTTTTAACGAGCATGAACTATGTGCTAAAACTGCTCGGATCTTGCGTTTATTTTTTAACGAGCATGAACTATGTGCTAAAACTGCTCGATATACCAGTCATAAGATAAGAAATGTCCCTTGTGAGATCTCTATTTTTTAAGGAGTTTCATCTCACTGAGCTCTACTCCATATCCTTTCTTTATGCAAGTTCGGAAACGGCTAATCCCAAAAACAGATAAATAACCGCTCTTTGCTTGCACTCCAAAAGGTTTGCATGCCCCCAGGTATAAAATACAATTTCAAGGCTGCCCCTCCTCTCCCCCACCTCTGCTTTTCTTTGGGTGTTCACAGCTACTTGTCGTCTTGCCAGTCTAATGTTAACGACACTTGTCTTCTCTTTATTTTTAAGGGGTCTTACACGGTACTTGTCTTCCCGTCGGCCCAACTTTTAACAGATCTTTTGCAAGATCACAAGAGAACAACTACTTGCGACAAGAGAATATCTACTTACGACAAGAGAAGAACACTACTCAAAGACAAAACATTTGTGTTATTGAGGGAGGCTTGCCCCTTTCTGGTTACCCAAAGATTGTTTTGTTAACTTCTTCAAACAAAAACATTTCCTCGGCACTATCTACCTAAATAGACAACGGTGAATGAAAAGCAGATTATTCCACTCACATAACCTTGACAAAAGAATCTAGAACAACCCTCTCTCCTTTCGGACGGGGTACAGACTAGTCATATTCTCCCACGGAAATTCTACCTTATACCCGAGGTTTTCTCTGCCTAAAGCAGACCAGGATGCATGCCCCCTGGGTTCCAGTCCTATTTTTCTGAATCACTCGCACTCATCGGGAAGAAGGACTGGGGGTGGAGACATTTCTTGATTGAATAGACCATTCAGGGTTGGTATTTGACTATTTGCGATGCGTGATCCCGGAAATGAAAGTTGGTCTACGAGATTGACCATTCTTCCTTCGTGTGGAAAACACATTACTCTAAAGAGTGAGGAGACTATTGCTCCCATGCAATATATATAGTCTCGTCCAAGGAGTAGGTTATAATCCAAGGGTCCTTGAACAACCATCACGTTCATTTGAACGGTCTTCCCTTTCAATGTAACAGGCACATTGGGGAGGATCCCTAATGGTCGACTGGTTCCTTTATCAAAACCCGAGAGATTTCTTATCTCAGGCAAAAGCGCCGGGGAACCCAGTGCTTTCCAAGCAATAGAGGAAAGGATACTCACAGATGCCCCTTCATCAATGATAGTTCTAGCCATTATCATTTTGTATATTTGGACTATAATTCTGAATGGTACACTGGCTGGTAACCGGGGTCTGCCTAGTTGGTTCCAATCAAAGGATACAACCAGGTGTCTTGGTGGTGGGACCGAATATACGGCCGGATATGACCCTGACGATGTTCCTTCCTGTGATAAAGGAATGGGCGCATTGCCCTGATGCTCATCAGAGTCTGTGTTGATGAAAAGAATCTGGATGGTGTCATCCTTATTCTCTTCAGTGAGGGTGTCATTTGAAGATGAGTCTTCAGTGACGGTGTCATTTGAAGATGAAACTTCTGAAGGGAGAACCGGGTCAACTACCGTTTCGACCTTTGGAATTTCGTCCGGTCTGGATTCAGTAGGTTCATTTTCAGTGACTGACGCTTCAGCCGACCACTTGAGCGGGCCAGCTGTATTTTCAACTAACGAAGGACTTGGCACGAGTTTTTGTATCCAGGAGGAAGTCTTAACGGTGAAACCAGATGATCTTCCAAAACTCTCTTCGCTTCGTCTAAGAAGGGACAACGGTGGATGGCGTGATCGCCTTCACACAGTCTGCAGGGGAATCTTACTCCCCCTCTTTGTCTTGAACCTTCACTTTCGCTGGTTGACAGTAAGCATTCAACATGGCTATCAGAGGTTGATGCTCCCGAATTGTGCAAACGAGGGGACCAGTCCCTTAGTATCCGGGGAATACAGGGACAATCTCTATGGAAGTGGTCTCCTCTACATATGACACATGGCAATTTAGGCCCGGTCTGTGCTGTGTGTGGATTTTTCTCAGATGTCTTTTGCTTGCCCCCAGTCGCCTTAGGCTCCTTCTTCTTCTTCTCTCTCTTCTTCTTCTCCTTCTTCTCCATGGGAGCTTGGCTTTTGCCGGCTCTACCTTGCGAAGACAAGGGATTGGAGGAAGAGTTATAGGAAGTAGAAGGCTGGTGGGCAGCTCTAGACTGATCTAACTATTGACTCGACTATTCAGGAACCATGGTGTTCTGAACTACATTGGTTGAGAATAGCCAAATTGGCAGGCCAATTGTCAGTCCTGGAAGCGACAATGTGGCCATGTGGGGTGTACCAACTTCTCCCCAAGAGGAGAAAGGACTAGGATTTCCATCATGGGGAATTCCTTGGTTGGGGCATTCCATGTTCTCAACCTACAGATCAACACAGGAATAGGAGGTGATTATGTTCCGTTTAAAATAAATTTTATAACGACGCTTTAGACACAACTTGCTTTTTCACTTTTTAAGAGTCGAGAAAAAGCTAAAGATGACTCTAGTCTCCTTCGATTTTTTAACGAGCCCGAAGTGACAAATGCTCGGATGGACTTTTTCAGTTATAGAGTTTGAAAAAGGCCAAAAGAAACTGCTCTGGAGATCTAGGCAGAGGGTGTGCCAAACCTTTCGCGAAACCACAGAATACGTTTTACGGTACGGGTGGTCGATCTTCGTGAATGCTGTGTTCACTGCATCGCGATCAGTAGGGCGGCCGACACGGCTTCCTAAGGATAAAGGCTTTGTTCCTATAGGGGTCTCCCAATATATACGCGATGGTACGTGGGAGCACAAGTCCGTATTGATACTTATCGCTTCACCGTGGAGGAATCACCCAACCACTCAACGCTAAGATATCACGTTTAACGACGCCGGAACACGTCTCTATCTTAGACCTCTATGTGTTTGCGTTATGTTTCAAAGCGTTGTTATGTAAATTCGATTCATTTTAAGTTGATCTTGTTTAGTAGTTTGCCTTTATGGATCACCACGAGATGTATAATACAACTTCCTAAATGCAGTCTAAGATGATAAGCAAGCTTTTCAATCTTTCAACTTTGAAAATCTTAACTACTGAGAGAAAAGAAAGACATCATCTTTTCACACAGATCATAGAGCACACACTAATGCACTTTCTCCTAAATCAACATGCAAACTATCAAAATGCACATGCACAATGCAGGTATTTCTTTTCTCTTTCTTAATGTTGATGTATTACAAAAAGAAAGCTGTTGTATAATTTTGAATTCAATTTCAAGTGAAAGCAAACAAGCTTGTCCAAAATCAAAAGACACCTTAAGATTTACTTGTTTCAACACTAGAAATATATAAATTCAAACCATATGACGAAAGCAAAAGCTCAATCAGCTATGAACAGCAAACAAACTAACTCTTAAGATCACTACGACACTTATCACAGTTTTGGATCTAAGAGGCCACAACAAGACTAGTTCACTTTTCGTTATGGGAAACTGTAAATGATGTAAGAAATACACAAATAACAATCACAGTTTCTTTATACAACCGAGGCGGAATAGTGGCAAAGAAAGTTGGTTTCAGATAGGTACATTGACTGGTAACAGGCAGCAAAAACAAGGATGAAAACAGGGCAAGAAGCATCAGGAAACCCCAGTAGCACTAGGCAAGACTGGTTCAGCGCAGGTAGTACACTGTCAGTTTGACATTCAACGCAGGTAGTCCCTTCGGGAACTGCGCTGAAATGTAGACTGCCTTCATAGTGCCTGCACTAAAGAACGAAACTTTCGTTTCTCTTGGTTTCCGGGTCACAGATTGCTCAAAAATTCACAATTTTTGGCCAAATCAGAAGCTATCAATCAAGTACACACTAAAGGGTAATTAGGAGGATGAAAAGCTATCACTAAGAGCTGTTCAGAGTCCTTGTGGATCAGCTCTTCAAATCATAAACATGCCCAGAAACTGAGCTAGAGTAGCTGCCCTCTACTTTGCATTTGAAAGATCCAAATGCAGTTCGATTTGGTACTCCCTGTGTTTATGAAATAAATAGCAAAAACACAAACAACCAACAAGATATGATCCCCAGTGGAGTCGCCAATTTGTTGTAGGGAAAAGTATCCAATACGGAATGACCCTATCCCACTCTAAGGGTGATAGTACCTCAGCAACAACCGAAGCAAAGCTATCTAAGATTTCTTCTTTATGAAAGTAAAATAGGGGAGAAAGGGATCCACTAACCGATGTCTTTCGCTAATGATTGATCCAATCTTCCCTCCTTGCTGCTTGCTCCCAGCTCCTTGCTCTTTCACTGGCCCAGCTACACAAAGATCCTGCAAAAAGGCAAGAGAGGGAAACTACAAGAAGCATACATTCATAATTGATTCAAGGATTAGAATAAATCAAATACACAAGTATAACAATACACCATTGAGACACATGCATATAGAAGAACCTCAAATGCTTTATTAATGGAAGAAGTAAAGTTCAGGAAGTGTTACAACCATAAAAGGGCCAATCCAGCAACACCTCCCAGCAGAAAGAAATCTCCTCTTCACCTCCTTCAAAGCAATCACCCAATAGCTCTAAACTCAAACCAATAGCACTTCCTTACATTCACAATATTCCAACCTTCCTAGACCTCATGAGAGAGCTCTATATATAGGAGTTTTGGAGAAAGGATGAGTCAGCTTGAGAGCTAACTAGTGTCCTCTCCCACTTCAGTTATTCTTCAGTCCTTGAGTCCACTTGGAGATCCTTGCTTCCACTTGGAGATTAAGAACCTCTTACTCATCACTAGGCGAATTCCTTGATCCAAGTGTCACTTTGGAAGCTTCCTGGGCACTGACACATTGAGGAATGAGACTTCCACATGTCAAAACTCGCTCAGCGTAGGTAGCCTTTGTTGGAGTTGACATTCAACGTAGGTACAGAGTGGAGCACTTGACATTCAGCGCAGATGCTCAGTGGAGCAGTTGACATGATCCAGAATTTGCTTGTTTTTGAGTGTTTTCAGGTGGAGAATTGATATTTAGTGCTGTGGTTTGCTGACCTTGTTCCTCTAGGGGTAGGAACAACATGTTTAGGGACTTTGGATCCCTTAGATTATGGACATTTCATGCTTCATGCTGTAAGACACAAAAATGTCTATAACACTATCTTTGTAGAATCCATCCTCTATTTGATTCTTTGTTGAGTAACCCTGTGTTTCTTTTTCTTCTAACATTGCCACTGTAGATCCATCCCTTGATTGATGCCTATAGGGCAGCGGGATTTCTCCTCTTCCCTTCTCTCATTTACATATTTTATCTGGCTGAACATTGCACTTACTTTGCCCCAAGTTTGCTGGCAGAAACTTGCCTCGATTCCATAGCCCAATGATCCCTTCTCTTCCTGCTTTCGACCCACAATTCTCAATCAAATCCCCGTACTTCATAGCTAGCCTAAGATTCAGTTATCATAGTCACATTTTGTTGTTAAAGAGAGAGCCCTCTCTAGTCTGGTAGGGCTAGATGCCAGATCAAAAGCTTGGTCTGTGGTTACCTCGGAATTGCGTCTTCTCAGCCTTGAGGTTCATTCTGAGTGATAACACATGGGATTGTATAAATAGAGTGAGGCTCTCAGTGTAAAAAGAAAGAGTGAGGGAGCAATCAATGGAAGATATAATAAGGAAGCATTGAGTCTAAGAGTAGGGTTGTGTCTTTGGGTCGTATAGTAGGCGAAGGCTCTGCAGCTGAGTGGGCAGAGGCCTAGTAGTCCACAACTGAGTGTCCGGACCCCAGCAGCTGAGTACGTAGGGCAGGTTGAGTCTGTAACTGATTGAAGCATTAATAAAGAGAAGTTTTACCATATTTCTATGTATCTTTCCTTGTTTTATGCATTGAAGTATATTGGGTATGAATTGCACATTTACTGTTTATTTGCTACACACACTTATATGAATGTGCTGAATAAGTGAATATAATATAAGGTATCTGTTTACATGAAGATAACTAACTATTATAATAAGATAAGCGTAGATCATTGCTCTAGCAGCATGAAAACCCCATAGACCCTGGTTATGGCTACGTGAAGACGAATATAGCAAGTCTGCGAAGGCCTTGCGGGCCAGGAAAGTGTGCAGAGTAACCTGCACGAAAGTATTCACAGTTGGACTAAATCAACCCCTCAGACTTCTCAAGGGTGTGGAAACCTGGTTCTAGCATCCCCCCATACTGCTTCGGGTGAGACCTAAGTCCGCACTTTGCGGACTGTTGCCAAAAGGGCCAGTAGTACAATGATTTGTTTGGCTAATTAACTCTGAACCTGGTTCAGGCCCCAATAAGCCAATACACACATTCTCTCTACAACAATCCACCCCTAAGTTGGGGCTATGAGTCCACAAGAACAAGTATACTCCTATGGGTGTCTATAGTCCACTCCCAATACTCAATACATAGTGAAAACATACTGACATGACTCATACACCAATTACAACCACCCAACGTTATTCCCCATCATCATGAACAAGCTAATGGATGGGATTTCCTTGCATATACCATAATTCCTTAAGCAATCCCCATCTCGTCTAGAGCATGAAAGAAGATAGACCATGAATCTATGTCCATGAATATTTAGATAAGTTGGGTAATTATTTAATGAGGAATCCATAGTGACACTTCGTCCTAGCTCTTAGCATCAATCTCAACTCTAAAAGCTAGTTTTCAACATACGATATGACAACAATATCTTGCAACACCCAAAAACCCAGTTTTCCTTCAATTCATGCTATTTGTAAAATCTACTCTTAAAAAGTGACCCTCCTTCATACTTGAATTTCCTTTTCCTTCTCCCACCATGTTTTCTTAATTCTCACTCTTCCCAAAAATTAGTATACTCAACCTATGTTATCATAACTAAGTGAGATGACTCTCCTACCAAACTTTTAAATGATTGTACATAGCCCCATTCATCAATAAGTTACTAACTTGCCTCTTATATCATCCTCACACATGCATTTAATGATTGGATTTCAATAAGTCAAAGGAGGACTATATGATAATTACAAATAACTTAGGAAAGTGACATGGGATTCTTTCCATGTGAAATTTCCCCTTGGGCACCCCTTTAGACCCCCTTCTTTTATGGAATCATATCCCTTTATAACTCTATCCATGTTCATCTATGACTAGAAAAGTGTTTTATTTTATTATTTTCCATGCATAATGTTTACATATTACATTTTTGGGTCCTTTCCCATTCATAATATATATATATATATACTACGAAGACCAAAAGTATGGTTATACATTGTCCTCTTCCTTGATTTTACACTATCCTCCTCACTGCACATCGCGATATAGATTCAAATGTATAAAAAAAATAAAAAAAAATACATCATAATAATCAATACTATCATGGTTTAATGTCTCCCATATATATATATATATATATATATATATATATATATATATACTACGAACACCAAAAGTATGGTTATACATTGTGCTCTTCTTTGATTTTACACTATCCTCCTCACTGCACATCACCATATGGATTTACATGTATAAATATATAAAAAAATACATCATAATACTCAATACTATCATGGTTTAATGTCTCCTATAGAAATTCCAACCAGGAATCTTTCATTCTCTTCCATCTGGCACAATCAAAGGAAGTGTATCCCCTTCTCTATATCACAGTCCCCTAGGCTATCCCACTTCCATTGAAGGACTCCAACTGTAACAACCCTGGTGAAAATTGCATGGAATAAAAATAAATAAAGGAAAAATAATAACCATTGATGATGGGACACTTATTCAAAGTTGAATGTTGGGCATAATCCTAGTGATGGGGATCACTTGTGATTGGTTATGGCTAAGGAAATTGGCAAAGGAAACGGCTAAGGCTTTAGAAAGGAAAAATGACATTTTTAGCACAATTATTTAGGAAAATAATGGAAATTAGGAGAAAAATAAGGTGAAAGGTCATAGGTTTCATGTGAGGATGAAAATGAAGGAAAATAATGGAAAATGAAGAAAATAGAGGCCTTGTTCATAAAAAGGCTTCTGAGGATTAGTTGGTAACCTTTTGTCAGTTCAGTGTTGGAGCTCTCTTCTATTCTCTCTCTCTCTCTCATACTCTTGGAGACTTAGAGTTTTATTGGAGCACTCTTGGAGGGTGTGGCATACTTGGATTTTTGTAGCAATAAGGAAAAGGAAGAGTAGGAAAACGAAAGAAGGCATTGGGATCCGTAGCTACATTAGATTTTCTTGCAGGTATTGGGTTGCATGTATGTTTCCTTCACTAGTTTTTGCATGCATGGAATATGCATGTGGGATTTTGGTTGTGATCTATCATTAGCATGGAGGCTGGTCAGTATTGACAGTCGATTGCCTAACCTTGCCATTTCCTGGATAGCCATGGTGATTGTGGGTTTATTTCCTTGTTGTTTTTTTGGTTGGATCTCATGTTTCCTTAGCTTGGGTTGAGTTATTAGTCCCGTAGCCTTGGTTGGACAAATGCGATAGAGCCTTTGAATAGCTTGGGTTGAGTTACTAGTCTCATAGCTTGGGTTGGAAAAACGCTTTGGAGACCTTGGTGGGTTGAGTTACTAGTTCCATAGCCTTTGTTGGACAAATGCTCTGGAGCTTGGTAAAAGTTATGGGTTGAGTTACTAGTTTAGTAGCCTCAGTTGGAAAAATGCCCTAGAGCCCTGGATGGTTGGGATAGAGATCGATCTGATGATGGCTTTGGTAATGTATGACCGTGAGGTGGAATCAATGTTTGATGGGTTGAGGTGGATGGCCTCTGGAAGCCCTGGATGAATTTTGATTAATGTGTTCTATGATATCCCACATTTATACTTGGAATATGGCATGGTGGTGGATGGCTGAAGAGAGATTTGGCTCACCCATTGTATGGTTGGGTGGAATGTGGAAGTCACATCTGGGGTTTGGATTTTGCATCATTAATTAAAGGTTATTTCTCATTGTATTTCTATTATTATTATGCTGGATTATATGTGGTTTATATGGTTGTGATTTCATGGATAATTTTGTCCCTATGATGCTGGTTATTTACATGTTTTATGACAACAACCATGTGTGGCTCTCATCATGTTTTTACTTGTAATTGAACCTAATGGATGGAATGGAAGTTGATGTGTTGAGGCATCACTAGTTCTTAATGATTCTCAGCTAAGTATGAGACCCTTATGCTCAGAACTGTTAATTACACCTGTAGATTACACATTTGCAATATGTTTGACGAAATTCCTATCATGGCTAGTACAGGTCCAGTGAAGGTCTTGAACATGTATTTGCTTTAGTCCTGTCATTTCCATGTTATTTTACTAATTTGAAGATATCGTTCAATTCTGGGTAGTAACATGGGCTTTGGTCCTGAAAAAGTGGCTCAAATCTCATAGTCATTGGCATAGCACTGACAGTTTTGGTCTTTCGTCGCTGGCAGGCAAGCCTGTGAGAGTGACTTTGGGTTTCTGGTTGCCCTCATGCCTATAGCATGAGAGTGACTGAGGCTTACGTTATCCAAAAGATTAGCGGGACCCCAATGCAAGTTGTCTAAAGTATTGGATTGGTTCCTAAGGGTCTTGTAGTTGATGATTAATGTTTGTATGTTGTGTTTTTGTCAGTTCCACTTCCTTAACATGACTTAAGAGGTAGAATCATATCATATTTGCCTCACGTCATATGTTTAACCCGGTTGGTCGGTTTCTTGGGTAGATGTGGGAGGAGGGTGTTACAGAGTGGTATCGGAGAATGGTTCACCCGTCAGAATGGATGAGATATGTTGGTCATGCATGTATGTTAGTTGCATGTGTGTCTCTAAAAGTTGCATTTCATGTTCTTGGGGAATTTGCATGATGTTATTCATGGTTGAATTGATATCATCATGTGAAACTTGATGTTTTGTAATCCCTCTTGATTGGTTACATTCTTGCATGCTTGGTTGCATGTACCATTCTTGCAGGTTTATTTTCAAGTATTGTTCATTCGTGCTTGATCATACGTGTTTATGCATATGTGTGGATGGTTAAGCACCACTTATGCATTTTCATATTTTCATGTGATCAAGTGTATGTTGACATAATTATGGTGGTTGTCATGCATGAGGTTGTGGTGTATGTTGTTATTGAGGTCATGCATTGATGACTAGGCCCTAGTTAGAATGATGGTTGCATGGTCATATGCTTATGTTTTATGTTTCTATATGTTGTCATGATTATGTTATACATGTTTCACGTGAATTTGTTGGTCTTTCATACAAGGTATCCTTCCTAAGATATACTAAGGTACTGTTGGCCCGAGATCCCCCAAAGGCCGTTTTGGGGCTAAAAGCCCATATTTTGGTAAAATTTTGTAAAACAAGTGTAAAGACTCCACATTTTTTCATTGCAGAGCATGTAGGTGTTAAAGAGTCATAGGGTTGTCCACCCTTATTTTGGAAATGAAATGTCGGCTTTAAAAGATTTACCCATGGTTTGCAGACCATGGGATTGTATAAATAGATCTAAGCTCTAAGTAGTTAGAGGGAATCAATAAGCAAGGATTGAGTCATAGCTTTAGGGAAGAAGTCTACGTTTGGGTTGTAGTGTAGGTAGAGGCTCTGTAGCTGAGTGTGCAGAGGCCTAGAAGTCTATAGCTAAGTGTGCGGACCCCTACAGCTGAGTATGCAGGGCGGGCCGAGTCTGTAATCATTCAGAATTATCAATAAATAGAAGTATTCTACAATTTCTGCGTCTTTATTTCCTATTTATGAATCTTGTTATGTTGGGTATGTATTTCACTTATAATTCTTATATGATACGTGAATGTATGTAAATGTACTAGTTAAGTGAACACAAGTAAGAACATTTGTTTACGTGAAGCTAACTAAAATTGGTTAATAAGATAAGTAAGACACTTAGCCTAGTTCGGGAGATATCACAGTTCGCTGCCTTAGCAGCACGAAAGTCCCCAAGCCACATGTTAGGGCTGCGCGAAAGCCAATTGTACCCTATCGCAAAGGTATTGAAGGGTGGAACAAAGGGCTAAGCAACCTGAACAAAGGAAGGTATAGCCAGAATAAACTGACATCACAACCATCTCAAGGGTGCGGAAACTTAGTTCCAACATCCTCCCATACTGCTTCGGGTGAGAATTCAGTCTGTGCTCCGTGGGCTAATGTTGAAAGGGTTATTAGTGTAGGGATTTGTTTGGCTAACTAACACTGAACCTGGGTCATGCCCCCTCAAGCCAAAAAATGGTTATGTTTTTGGGACCAGAATCTGCATAAGAGATGTGTGATGTCGTATCAGTGGAATCCAACGAAGGAAGAAATCGAACGCTGGTTGGACAGAAGGATTCACGAGTTCGCGGCATAAGAAAACAGAAACCCACAACTGTCCAAAGAACAGTGGTTGGACTGATATCTGTATACAGAGATCCACGAAATCTTTTTCGCATCCTTTCCTACTGAGCTATACGAGTGGATCGCGAAGCTAGCAGATAGCCAAGGAAGGTGGAAACTTGACGGTCCTATTGTGTGGACCCCAGAGCTAGTGTGAAGGTTGGAAGCATCAGAGGATAAGATCACCCATGCTGTCGATCATTGGCTCGATCGCATCATAGGAGGATTTGTGACTAAATTCGCTGTCAACACCTCATTCAGTTATAGCAATGCAGAGCGAAATTTTTTCAAAGGACCGCGAGGTAAGTACGTAAAATCTTTGAATACTTGGATTAAAATTTTGTTGTGTGAAAAACGGGTTATGCAGCTACCTTGATGTTCGGGACTACGCAAAGCGGAAAATTTTACAGAAACGAAGGAAATAAGGGTCCAGAGCATAGCCCCTTGATTTCACCTCCATGAAGGGATGAAGAAGGGATAGCGAAGGTCTCTCTACGAAGTGTTATTCAGTTGATAAGACAAGGATTCCTGCGAATACCACCTCCTCCCATGCCACCTCCGACTTCACCACCATCGCCTCCAACTTCACCCATACCACCTCCACCTCTACCGCGATTCAGTATGGTGAATACAGTGAAGTTGCCTTTGTTCAAAGGCTTGGGAAATGAGGATCCAGACCAATTCTAGTTCATTGTGAGGGCTGTATGGGAAGCTCAAGGTGTTACAGATGACCATATAAAGAAAGCGACGATGGTTAGGGCTCTGCAAGATTTCATGCTATCCTGGTATATTAAGTACTCCAACGATAACCTGAATGCTAGAGTAGCGGACATCCAAGAAGAAATAAATAGGGAATTTAGTAGGCCTAAATCTGAGGCGCAGTCGATTGTGGGATTCAAAGAGATCGTAGTGCAACCAGGTGAGATGCCTTAGGAACTGGATCAGAGGATGAAATTTACAATTCGCGAAGACAACATGAACTTGACTGATGGACAACATCGCAAGTGGTTTGTGGCTTCGCTACCACCACACTTAAGGAGTGTGCTGTCGCAGCAGAAGATAACAACTCAGGCAGAGGCCTTGTAGATTGCCATGAGACTACATGAGACTCTGATGCAGGATCCTAATCTAGGAGTCCAGCAAATCCATCCGTAGCTAAAGAATTGGTGCCTTGAGATGCAAACGTCGAAGCAGTATAGGACAGTTTGGCCAGAGGTCTGCGAAGAGGTATGGTGTTTGAAATGCAATATTCAGGGTCATGACAAAGATCACTACCCGGTCTTTACAAATTACCTTGCAGGAGGAGGACCGATGCCTTTAAGGCTGGAATTTCAAGCAGGACCTAACGCGGCGCCTACTTTATGGTGCATTATCTATCAGGTAGCTAGAAAACATGCCATAGATAATTGTCACTTGCTACAGAAGTATCTACAAGCCCCACAACAATTTTTCTGCAACTTTTGTAGGTCTATAGGAAATGATGAGCGTACTTGCAAGAGCTATGAATTAATGATGGATAGAACTCTCGCCTATAGGGTTTAGGCTGAAATGCAGCCCCTTGACTAGAATGCAGGGATTGCACAGACAATATTTCAGGGGTTTGGACGAGGCCGATGTGGAAGAAGACCTGGTAGAGGTCGAGGACAGTTGATTTGCTACAATTGTGAAGGACCAGGACACTATGTCCGTGATTTCACTAATCCAACACATCCATCGTGCAAGTATTGCACGATTTTTGATCATGAAACAGAATACTGTCCTATGTTGATAGCTAGGATATGTGACAAAGGAGCGCTACCACCTCCCCCGACTTAGAACCTGTAGATGATGAGGTCTGAGCTGCACGAGGAAGATCCAAATGTAAATATAGTGCTCAGGTGTGGAATCATGATAGGAGATGACAAGGAGAAACAGTTGGAAGACAGTACATGGGTTTGCAAAGCCCCAAAGAAAGAGGCTAAGTTCGATTTGGAGCGCGCTTGTGAAGCATTCATGGAAGCTAATAAAAGCTTCACTGAGGCCTCCACCTCAAGAAGCAAGGATAAGCCTGAGCCGGAGATGGACCCTTCTATGCTAACAAATTTCCTAGAAACCTGTATGTAGTTGTTGCGCGACAGTAAGGCTATGAAAGGGCTACAAGAACTCATCAAAAGATGCACTGACATCGCTCCAGGTGAGCCGCGTGTAGTGCGAAAGAGTGGAAAGCATAAGACAAGGACAGGATGGGAGATGAGGCTGACCGCACAAATAGGAGAGTATGAAATGGATCAGGTCATTTTGGACCTGGGGTCAGATGCGAATGTTCTGCTTGGGAGCGAATGGGGAGATTAGCACTGCAATGGTCTTTAATTCAGCTAAGGATGGTGAATTAGCAGAAAATCATACCCATGAGGTGACTGTAGGGAGTGACTGTGGATATTGAGGGAGTGAGCACATTGGAAGATTTTGAAGTAATAGAGATTGTGGATGACAACAATCCCTACCCTGCACTCCTGAGAATTGACTGGGCTATATATATGAACGGGCTAATCAATATGAAGAAATGAAAGATGATACTTGAGAAGAAATCACTGCATGTAATAATGCCCCTAGATCCTGCTGAAGGATCGCGCTATACAGAACTAATCTGTGATTATGAGAGTGATGATGATATGGACTTCATCTATAAGATAACAGCACGAGAACAAAACTGGGTGAATCCCACTGTGGATGGATGGATTACATGGGAGTGCGAGAGTTCCTGTACTTCAGATTCCGACGAAGAAATAGAACATTGGCAAAATCGGTTACACGAGGTAACTACACTGAATTGCAACAGATGACCTGGTTGCTACACTGTGTGTCGTTAGAGGAAAGAAATCTGCCTAGCTATGATGGTTTAAATGAGATAGATGTCTTTTTGGATGCATTTGAAAAGGAGGTGCCAGAAAAGCAACGCTTCTAGGCGTTGGACTGGGCACTTGTGGGGTACGCACAAGGGAAGCTTCGATGATTGGCGTGAATGTAGGAGGATGACGAGAACATGATTTGGAAAGCATAAGGTGCGACTGATAGACAAGTATGATGGGTAGGATGATCTGCACGTACATCCGGCGAAATGGATGTAGGCCTATGGAGAAAAGCCACAACCTGAGTAGGTGCACCTATTCTATCATACCCTAGATGTTATCCCAATGAATTGGCATATAGAAATAGAACTCTGCCATGGGATAGGTGAATGGGATATCCAACACAAAGGATTCATGATGACATTCAGTTTTGAGGATGGGTTTGACAGTATTGATGAAACACTACAAGAAGTGAAAGCATCCATATTTAGGATACTACAGGATCCTCTAGACCTTATTCAACTTGAAAGGGCTATTCAGCTGAGTCACGCATTGGAATGTTATAATGTAATCGCTGAAGAGGAGGATGAGGATCCACAGAAGATTAACATTCCAAAAACAAAATTCCACCGCTAGGTTCAAGGATCACAAATTGAGAACCCTGATATAACCGCGCTGGTGAAAACTAAGTAGGTGAACATTGGTACAGAGGAAGAACCCAAATTCGTGAAGATTGGAGACTACTGGGAAGAAAGTTTATCCAAGGTTATGCCCCGATCACCATGCTGATGGAAAAATTGTTGAAGAAGGATGTCATGTTCTGCTGGAACGATGACTATAACAAAAGCCTAGATATATTAAAAGAAAAGATGGTTACCGTGTTGATTCTAGTCTTACTGAACTAGAAGAAAGAGTTTCATGTACATGTTGATGCGTCATGTATAGCACTGGGGGCAGTACTAACACAGGATGTTGGAGAAGGCTTGGACCACCCTATCATGTTCGCAAGATGCAGATTATCCAAAGATGAGAATAACTACTCTACCACTGAATGTGAGGGGCTATCTATGGTGTATGCACTCCAGAAGTATCGACACTACTTGCTAGGAGGCCAGTTTAAGATGTATACGGAGCACTTCGTGCTTAAGTACCTGGTCAATAAGCTTGTGTTGGGGGGTCGAATCTACAGATGGCTATTGTTGTTCCAAGAGTACGATTTTGAAGTTGTTGTGAAGCCTGGACAATTAAACGTGGGACCAGACCATCTGTCGTGCATTGAAACAGGGGAGGAACCTACTAACTTGGAAGAAGGATTTCCTGACATGCATCTATTTGCAGTGCGTGTTGCGGATGGTCATTTCGAGGATATAATACACTTCCTAACAACAGGAACTTCACCAGAAGGATACTGTGTCCAGCAAAAGAAGGAATAGTGGTGCGTGCAACATATTTTTCTATCATTGCTGGGCATCTCTACAAAATGGGGATTGATGAGATATAGTGATGGTATGTACTTCAGTTTGAACAAAGAAGCATCCACGTGGATGCTCATGGGGGTTCCATGGGAGGACATTATGAAGGAAGAGCAACCGCACAGAAGATTCTACACGTTAGATTGTGGTGGCCAACCCTTCATTAGGATTCAAAAGAATATTGCAAGGCATGTGATGTATGTCAAATAATAGGTAGGCCATTATAGAGGGATGAAATGCATTTGAATCCACAAATGATGTTGCAACCTTTCTAGAAGTGGGCAATAGATTTTGTAAGACCCATTCAGCCATAAGGGAAGACGAAGGCGAGATACATTATCACTGTGACAAAGTATTTGACTCGTTGGGTAGAAGCACAGCCAGTGAAGGATTTCACAGGCGCGACAGCCACAAAGTTTCTATTTGAACATATATTGACGTGATTTGGATGTCCAAGGATCTTGATGAGTGATCGTGGTACGCACTTCTTGAATGAGAAGATCAGTGCACTAACAGAGGAATTTTAGGTATACCACTAGAATAGCACACCTTATCACCCACACGCTAATAGGACAGTGGACGTGTTCAACAAAGTGCTTGAAAATGCACTGAACAAGGTTTTCAATGCTCAACGAAGTGATTGGGACCTACGCATACCAGCAGTATTATGGGCTTATCGAATGACTTGCAAGAAGCTGACGGGACAAACTCCTTTTAGGCTCGTATATGGTGTGGAAGCTATAATGCCTATGGAATACATCGTGCCTAGTCTGCGCATAACAGCACTCACAGGTATGACGGATTGTGGAGCCCTAGAAGAGAGGCTCGCACAACTCGATGAACTTGAGGAAGAAAGATTTTTGGCTAGATTTCACCAGCAGGTCCAAAAGTAGTGGGAAAAGGTATGGCACAACCGACATATTAAGTTATGCACATTTAAGGTGAATGACTTGTTGCTGTTGTATGACAATAAGTTCAAAACATTTCCAGGGCAATTCAGAATGCAGTAGTTAGGGCTGTATGTTATTAAGGAGATTACCGACAGAGGCGCGGTACATCTGGTCAAGTTAAATGGAGAACCCTTCCTAGGAAAGGTGAATGGAAGTCGCTTGAAGCCATACATAGGTGGCCTGCCATCTAACTATGTGACAGAAGCACAGTCTTAATACTCCAGGCAGCTGAAAGGAGGCACGAGACTATAAAATACACTGCCCGGGTTGGGGAGCTGCGTGATTTCAAGACTGCGCGAAGCAACGAAGTGTCATAGGGTTCGTGACAACGCGAAGAGGGCTACGATAGCGCACAATTCCGCCAGAAAGTGATTGTTTAAGTCACTATTCATGATTTAATGGTCAGTTTGAGGCAAAATGGAGCGGGTGGCATACATTTAAGGCACAATTTATGGGTTAGATTCATGAAAATCTGCCGCCAATCTAACATTAATGGGTTGAATGTGGGGGGAAAGGTAAGATTTGAATTCAAAAAGCCCTATAAATCATAGGTGGTTATCCAGCGAAAAACACTTCGCATTTTGAAAATTTAGTTGTTGCGCCAGAGCTGCCGGAGTTGCAGGCTCGCACTCCACAGGCTAGCAAAGTGTCCACCAGCCTCACTATTGGCACTTCAGTTTTCGAGGAGATGTTGTGCACAAGGGTGACCAACACGATAGTGCTACTAGATGGGGCACTCACTACAAAATGGAGTCACCACAGAACTTAGGGCCCAGGAGAGTCGCGCTCTGCAAGTGATGAGAGAGTGACGCATCAACATCGAGCAGTTGGTCCTGAAGTGTAATGACGTAGTAGAACAAAAAAAGCAGGTAGTGGAGGAAGCCTGTGGAATGGTCCTAGAGTTGGACATTCAGGCAAAAGAACTAGTTGAGGCACGCATGTGTAAGTTGGCCACAGGGGTGGGCGACACTCAGACAGAGATGGCTAGGATTCAGCTGGAGCTGAACCTACAGATCACAAAATTGCAGCTGAGGGCTCACTCTTCAACTTCATCAGAAGTCAGGGAACATTGTGCCACCACTGTTATAATAGAAATAGCGGCAGTCGACAGTGTAGTAGAAGATTGCACATGACTTTTTGAACAGGCATTTGAGGTCCTGACCACCTTGCAGGAGGACCCGAATGTAAAGCGCCTAGAGGCAGAGGCATGCGAGCTACAACAAAGGTATGACAAGGTCAAAGAGACTGCGTAGATAGTTGCCCTTATAGAGAGGCTCATAGGGATGAAGGAGGCAAAGGCGCTTAAGGAACATGTGTTGCTCAACACAAAGAAGCGTTTTAAAAGTGCGCGTACAGCCATGGATAGATGAAGCATACATGATCACAACTTCCATTGAAGGGAATCTCGCGACACTGCAAGCAACTCAACAGAAGATTTAGGGTAGCAGTTTAGCAGTATTCACCGAGCAGTGAGTGGAAGAAGTCCAACAGGTGGCCACTCAGTGCGCTACCAAGGTTGCGGTTATCCAAATGGAGCTCGGAGGTCTTCGTGCTAAGATCTCCACGCCTGCAGAGTGACTCGAGGGTGTGTCACAATGTTTGTGTTGGGGGCCTGTTGGGCGCAGGATCCCCCAAGGGCAGCTTTGGGGCTAAAAGCCCATATTTTGATCAAATTTTGTAAAACAAGTGTAAAGACTTCGCATTTTGTGGTTGCAGAGGGCATAGTTGTTAAAGATTCGTAGGGTTGTCTGCCCTTATTTTGGAAATGAAATGTCAGCTGTAAAATATCTACCTATGGTTCATGAACCATGGGATTGTATAAATAGATCTAAGCTCTATGTAGTTAGAGGGAATCAATAAGAAACGATTGAGTCATAGCTTTAGGGAAGAAGTCTAAGTTTGGGTCGTAGCGTAGGTGGATGCTCTGCAGCTTAGTTTGCAGAGGCCTAGTAAGTCCGCAGCTAAGTGCACATACCCTTGCAGCTGAGTGCGCAGGGCAGGTCGAGTCTGTAATCATTCGGAATTATCAATAAAGAGAAGTATTCTACAATTTCTGTGTCTTTATTTCCTATTTATGCATCTTGTTATGTTGGGTATGAATTTCACTTATAATTCTTATATGATGTGCGAATGTATGTAAATGTATTGGTTAAGTGAATGCAAGTAAGAACATCTGTTTACGCAAATCTAACTAAGATTGGTTAATAAGATAAGTAAGACACTTAGCCTAGTTTCAGAGATATCGCAGTTTGCTGCCCTAGCAGTGCGAAATTCCCTGAGTCATAGGTTAGGGCTACACGAAAGCCAATTGTACCCTCTTGTGAAGGTACTAAAGGGTGGAACAGAGGGATAATAAACCTACGCGAAGGTAGTTATAGCCGGAATAAACACAACCATCTCAAGGGTGCGAAAACTTGGTTCCAACATCCCCCCATACTGCTTCGGGTGAGACTTTAGTCCATGCTCCACGGGCTAATGCCGAAAGGGCCAGTAGTGTAGGGATTTGTTTGGCTAACTAACGCTGAACCTGGGTCAAGCCCCCTTAGGTTAGCAGGTACGTTGGTTTATTGTGATTTGTTTTAGCTAACATGATACACCTTGCAGGAAGAAATATCAAATGGCTAGCAAGATGCTCGACTACAAAGACTCACTCATGAATCCGAAGAGCAGTGTGGTGTTGGGAACCTTCTGATTTGGCAGTTACGCTGAGAAGCTTAAAGGAAGAGATAAGGAGTTGTAAGGCAGATAATGACAAAATCATGTAGGCATAGGAGAAACAAGCAGAGGTAAATGCAGTAACACTTCAGAGTTTGTCAGATTTGCAGCGATAGGGACCACATCGGATCAACTATGAACAAGAGGATAGAGCTAATGGGGTGTATGGTAGTCGGTCACATGGTAGTCACAGATCAGATAGAGAGGACAGAGTCATAGATGGTAGATTATTAGACACTCCAGATAGGAGAAGGGATTGACACAAGTATGATTCTAGTTTTGATCCAGATAAGCACTATAATCATCATCAATATGATCCTTATAGGAGGAGTGACAGGGGATACTTTTTGGATAATTTTAAGAAACTAAAGCCACCAAAATTTTACAGAGAATTGAAGAAACAACAAGACGTAGAGGCACGGTTGCTTAGCATGCGTAAATTCTTCAGGTTGAATGAATATTAACAGAAAATGAAAGCTAGAGTGGCTACATTCAGTCTCAAAGGTAAAGCAGACATTTTGTGGGAAGATGTGAAGTATGTGAGATGTATTCATGAGGAAGATTTGACTTGGAGTTAATTTGAATGACTATTCAAGAAGAAGTATTTGTCACATAGATACTTTGATGACAGGGTGAAGCAATTTTATGAGCTAAAGATGGGATCCATGTCAGATGGTGAGTACACTATCAGGTTCTTAGAGTTGATGAGGTATGTGCCTTACCTCAGGGAGGAGAAGGCCAAGATTCAGAGATTCACTAGTGGGTTACCAATATAATTTAAACATAGCATTGAGTTCGATGAGACTAGATCATTAGAAGAGGTCATCCAGAAGCTGAAGCATTCCTATGAGTAGTCGATGTGCAGGTCTAAGACTAAGCTAGATTGGACAGGTAATGAAAATAATAAAGAAAAATGGGACAAGAAGCGAGCAAGACCACAGGATTCAGGTAACAAGGAGAATGTTGTACCACCTAAGAGGTTCAACTCATTAGATAGAGGACATGGACATAGATCTGAGGAGTAGAATAAGGAGCCTGTATAGTGTTGGAATTGTGGAGGAGATCATCGTAGGAGGGATTTTCCATAGTACCATAGTGGTAGGCCTAATATATACAGTGCGCAAGAGGCACAGACTATTGGGGATGTTAGTCAAAGTATTCCATGTATCTATGCAACATTGGATAACAAACAGGCAGATCATGAGGCATCTATCATTGAGATGGACGGTAAGATTTGTGATCAAGTTATTTCTATTTTGATTGACCTTGGATCTAATTATAGCTATGTTAGTCCTGACTTGGTGGATAAGTGTGGTTTGAGTAAGGACTGGCATGTAGAGTCTTGGTTAGTGCAGTTGGCTACAGGTACGAAGAAATGAGTTCATCATTGGGTAAGAGCTTGTGCATTTGACTTGAATGGTATGCCTATCGTAGCACATTTGAATGTATTACCGTTGGGTTCATACAATATGTTGTTGGGCATGGATTGGTTGTATCTTCATAGAACTAAGGTAGAATGTTACGACAAAGCTATTGAGTGTGTTGATGACAATGGATAACCAAGAGTTTTACAGCATAAGAATAAAGCCACATCAATTAGGATGGTGACAACTATACAAGCAAAGTGTAGTCACATGAAAGGGTGCAAGTTATTTGCAATGGACATTTCTAGTGATAAGGGTAAGGAAGCTGAGGATATAGATGTGTTGAGCAAGTATCCAGTTTTACAGTAGTTCAAAGATGTATTTTTCGAGGACATTATAGATTTTCCACCTCATAGGGAGGTATACTTCTCTATTTAGTTAGTGCCAGGGGCAGCTCCAGCATCAAAAGCACCTTACAGGATGAGCACACTATTATGAACTAGCTCACAAAAAGATAGAAAATATAGATCAACGACTTCAAAATTAGCCTCTTCGAGGGGGCAACCTCCTTTACATTACAAAAATGAACAATTCTTGGATGATGCAAATGACTAAACCTCCTTTCTATATATAGGAGTCTAAGGGATCAAAATATAATCAAAGCTGACATGACAATAATAATATAAGGGAACAAAAATAACAATAGTGGGCTTCTATGGGGCACACTAATGACAATATGGGGACAATAGGGGCACGATAATAACAATAAAGGCTACAATGACAATAGTAATGGGGCAATCACTAGTATTATAGTGACCTAACATGCCCCTCTCCTTCAAAAAAGTGTTTTCCTCAATGCTTGATTAGTTCTGGATGCTTCTGTATAAAATTATCATCCTCCCATGTGGAATCTTCACCAGGTAAGTTCTTCCACTTGATGAGATACTCTGAAATTGATCGATTTCGTAGCTCTCGAGTTCTTTTTTCTGTGTCTGATTCAGGTTCCAATATGATTTTTCCTTCCTCATCAAGTTCTGGCAATATTGTTTGAACTAGGAGCTTGTCACCTATAACCTTCTTTAAACATGAAACATGGAAAACTGGGTGCACTCGGGAAGCTCCAAGAAGCTCCAATTTGTATGCCATAATACCAATCTTTTGGAACACCTTGTATTGACCATAATACTTTGGTGATAATTTATTATCCTTATTAGCTTGCTTGAGGGACCTTTTTTTATATGGTTGTATTCATATGAATACCTAGTCACCTACATCAAAACTTCTTTCGTTGTGATGTTGATATGCCTATTGTTTCATTCTATTTTGCGCCAACGTGAGTTTATCCTTTAAGAGTTGGAGAATTTGTTGTTGATGCTTGATGTGATGTTCCACTGATTGAACCTTAGAATTTTCTCTTAAATATGATGTGATGGATGGTGGATGATATCCATAAAGTGCCATAAATGGGGTCATTTTTGTTGTAGTATGGACGGAAGTGTTATACCACCACTGAGCCAGAGGCAACGATTTGACTCATTGTGCCTGTTTATCAAAGACAAAGCTAAATATATCCTTCTAAACATTTGTTTACTATCTCAATTTTCCCATCAGATTGAGGATGATAAGATGAGCTATGAACTAACTGAGTACTGAGACAAGAAAATAATTATCTCCAAAAATTTCCAGTGAAAATGGGATCTCTGTCGCTTACAATAATATTTGGGTTTCCATGTAGCTTTTGAATTGTTTCCATAAATGCAGTAGAAACTATACTGACTTTAAATGGATGAGATAATGCAGAAAAGTATGCATAATTAGTAACTTTATCAACTATCACCATGCTGACACTCTTTCCTTCAGACTTGGGTAAACCTGTGATAAAATCCATTGAAACCTCCTCCCAATGTGGGCTTGGAATGTATAAAGGTTGTAATAGACCTAGGTTCTTAATTGTTTCAACTTTATTCTTTTGGCAAACCAAACATTCCGCCACAAACTTTTGAATATCTAATTTAAGGCCATCCCAAAAAATTCCTTCTTAACCCTGTGGTAAGTTTTTAAAAATCATGAGTGCCCTCCTAAGGGATAAGTGTGCAATTCCATAACAATCTTTTATTTGCGTTGGGAATTCTTACATAGGTATAAGTGATATTTTTATCGTAATGAATCATTTTTCCAGCTAAATGTATTAGATGTACTGGGATCTTGTTGTAAGTTTTGAATGAGTGCCCACACTTCTTCATCATTCTTCCATTCATCCCTTGCTTCATTTATCCAATCTGGTTGGATAATAGAAATGGCGCAAAGCAGTGCTTCCACATCCTCATCATTTCTTAAGAGTGCATTTGCCACAACATTTTGCTTCCCTTTCTTTGTAGATGATTTCAAAGTCATAACCCAATATCTTTGTGACCCATTTTCACTGTTCTTTTGAAGATAATATTTCTTCTAAAAATTATTTAAGACTATCATGATCCGTTTTTACCTTGAAGTGTCTTCCCATTAGGTAGGGTCGCCATTTCTTAAGTGCATGTAGTGTTGCTAAAATTTCCTTCTCATAAATAGCATTGTGTAAATAATTTCCTTTGATTGGACATCTTTCAAAAGCAACAGGTCTTTCTTCTTGCATTAAAACAACATCAATTCCATTTCGTGAGGCATCACATTCCATAATAAAGGTTTCTATGAACTCTAGTGTAGCTAAGGTTGGTGCTTGCAACATTGCCTCTTTAAAATGTTCAAAGGCCTTTGTTGCTTCTGGGGTCCATGAAAATGCATATTTCTTCAATAATTGTCATTATAGGTGCTGTTATTCTCCCATAATTGTTAACAAACTTGTGATAATACCTTGTCAACCCAAGAAATCCTCACAGATGCTTTATGGATGTGGGGATTTTCCATTCCTTAATGGATTTAATTTTGCTAGGGTCTACCTTAACACTTTCATGAGATAAATATGACCTAGATAATCCACCTTTTGTACTCTAAAGAAACATTTGGAGCTTTTTCCATATAATTGTTTCTCCCCCTATAGTTTGAGCACCCTGTCAACATGTTGAACATGATCGTTCCAAGACTTGATGTAGATTAGTATATCATAAAAAAATAATAACACAAATTTTCTAAGGAAGGGTTTGAAAATGGAATTCATCAAACCTTGAAATGTAGAAGGTGCATTGGTAAGGCCAAAATGCATGAATAAAAATTCATAATGACCCTCGTGTGTTCTAAACGCTGTTATCAGAATGTCTTCAGTCTTGATTATGATACGATGATATCCTGAACGAAGATCCAACTTGGTGAAGTAAATTGATCCATGTAATTCATCCAATAATTCATCAATGACAGGAATGGGAAATTTGTCTTTAATAGTGAGCTTGTTGAGCTCCCTATAATCCAGACACATGCGCAATGATCCATCCTTCTTAAGCACCAATACTACTGGATCAGAGAAATAACTTTGACTAGGTTGAATTATACCAACCTCTAGCATTTCTGCAACCATATGTTCAATTTCACTCTTTTGGGCATAGGGATATCTGTAAGCCCTGAGGTTTGGAGGAACACTTCTTGGAATCAAATGGATAGCATGATCATGATCACGAATAGGTGGGAAGACTTTGGGAGTCTCAAATACCTTGGAATGATTGTCTAAGACTTTTTAGAGATCTAGAGAAATAGATGATTTCGATGTGGGAACATCTAGAGAACATAATTGTGCAGTTACACCTTGTTGTTCTTTCTTTAGAAGCTTTGTCATTCCCTTAGAGCTAATTATCTTTCCCAGTTTCCTTGCAATACCCCTTAATTCAAATTCCTTCCCTTCGAAACAAAATTTCATGAAAAATTCTTGAAATTTGTACCCAAGGATTGTAGCCATTAGACTCCTAGTACAAGATCAGCACCACTCATTGGAATGCAAAACATTGGGTTATTCAATAAATATTCTCCCATGTATAGCTTGATATTATGGCACTTTCCAGAGCAATTTATGGTTCCTCCATTTGCAACCATAACTTGACACTCTGGTGCTGGATATAGGAATCAGTTCAATTCCTTGGCTATCTTACAATTAATAAAATTATGGGTATTGCCCAAATCAATCAACACTATTACCTTTTTCTTCTTGATATGTCCTTATATCTTGATAGTTTGAGGAGTGGTAATTCTAGCCAATGCATTAAAAGATATGGTCAGATTCATTTATTCTTTCTCTAGGGTTCATTCCTGGTGTATATCCTCTTATTTTGACATTTCTTGTTCCTTTTCTTCCTCCTCTTCAAAATTTATGTAAAATAATTTCTTCTTAGCACACTTATGACCTTTAGTGTATTTTCTATCACAACTATAACAAAGCCCTTTTGCTCTTTTTTCTTCCAATTTTTATGGTGTAAACCTTGTAGGTTGTGGAAGGCTAGGGGTAACAACACTTCCATATTTATAGTTGCGAGTGGTAGGCTTCTTGGTTGCCATAATTTTGCTTTCCATTTTTATTTCCAACCTGAATGCCTTATCCAATGAATCAAGTTCTGAAAGGAAAACCTCATGTTGGATGTTATCCTTTAAATTCTCTATGAACACATCAATCATATGGTCCTGTAGAATATCTTTTACCCTTATATTCAATTTTTGGAAGTCCTCAATGCGCTCCATCATTGAACCCTTTTGTTTGAGATTTATCAATTGGCGAGAAAAATGGCTTCTTTTTTATCCTCATAATGTGCTATCATGTATTCCGTAAAAATTGCCTAAGTAGCAAGTTTTTTATGAGAGAAAATACATCGATACCATACAAACTATTTTGGTTGCAAATATAAAGTTGAAATGCATACCTTTTGTGTGTTTTGCACATTATAGAGATCAAAATATTGCCCGATCTGTAGTATCCATGTTACAGGATCCTAACCATCAAACTTCCTCATATCAATCTTTGGAACATGGAGGGTCTTCAATCCAATGTTAGAGTGTATGAAATCATGATTAAAATTTCTTTTGTTCTCATCATTAGTTTCCTTTACTAGCCTTTCACCATTAGTAAGCATTTCTTGTAGCAACTTTGTCGAATATGTCTTCAAATCTTCCATTTTTCCTTCCATATTAGCTTCCACATCATTCATCTTAGCTTCCATGCCTTTCTTTAAACCATCCATCTTATCTTCCAAGCCATCCATATTAGCTTCCACGTCTTTCTTTAAACCATCCATCTTAGCTTTTGTTACTTTTTGTGAGAGTGAATTTTGTTGCACTTTGATATATCATGTTGCATTTCTTCCTCTTCTTCATGAGTCATGCTAGAGCTTTCAGGTTTCTTACTAGGTGTTTCCATTTTCTTTCTTTGAGGCATCAATTAATGATAATTATGCTTCATTATGCCCTTTGAATTCCTTCAAACTAATTTTTCAAACCAAACTTATGCAAAATTTAAAAAAAACTACACATCTTTTTTCACTTTGTAGGAGCTCGATATTTAATTTGATGTATCTCTGAAATTTCAGATCTCCAAGGTTGGAAATTACAAATTGTGGTAGCCCTTTGAGTCCTCTTTCCAATGCCACCAGTCTGATTGAATTTGGATTCTCCAAGAAAGCGTTATGCCCAATGTCCCAAGATGAATTGATTATACACTTTTTCAGTGGAGCGAACTTGTATGAAGTTCAATGTGTCATTGTTTCAACCTTCAAACCTAAAAAATATGCAAAGAAAACTATAGTCCATCCTATTTATGTGACTTCTTACTAAATTTTAATCTAATACTCACAAATAAAGTTATGACGATTTTCCCATGGTCACCTAATTTGGATGTAATTCAGGAGCCTGCAAAAACCCTAACTTCCTTATATCATATCTCCAAAAAGATAGCACAACAAGATATGAAATTTGGACCCAAGGATCATTGAGATTTATTCTAAAATAGTTGTTTTTTTTAGCTTCTAAAACATCACAGAAAAAATGTTATAGTGAAAATTACACAATGACCATTTTGGAGCAGTGAAACCCTAGAACCCAATGCTCTGATACCAAATGTTATGCACCAACTCACAAAAATATAGAAAAGATAGATCAACGACTTAAAAATCAGCCTATTAAAGGGGGAAACCTCCTTTACATTACAAAAATGAATAATTATTGGATGATACAAATGACTGAACCTCCTTTCTATATATAGGAGTCTAAGGGGTCACAATATAATCAAAGCCGACATAAAAATAATAATATAAGGGAACAACAATAACAATAGTGGCCTTTTATGGGGCACACTAATAACAATATGGGGACAACAGGGGCACAATAATAACAATAAGGGCTATAATGACAATAGTAATGGGGGAATCAATTGTATTATAGGGACCTAACACACACTTGAGTTGGTTGAGTTAAAATTGCAGCTGAAGAAAATGTTGGACAAGGGGTACATTAGGCCAAGTGTATCACCATGGGGTGCACCAACTTTTTTGTGAGGAAGAAAGATGGTGCTCTTAGACTATGCATTGATTATAGGTAGTTGAAAAAAGTGACTATCGAGAACAGGTACCCTTTTCCAAGGATTGATGACTTGTTCGACCAGTTGAAGAGAGCAACAATGTTCTCGAAGATTGATCTGAGATCAAGATATCATCAAGTACACATCCAAGAGGAATACATTTACAAGACCACATTTAGGACCAAGTATGGGCATTATGAGTTTGTTTTTGTTCCATTTGGCTTAACTAATTCTCTAGCTACATTTATGTGCTTGATGAATAGTGTAATGCATCCATATTTGGATAAGTTTGTTATTGTGTCCATTGATGATATACTAGTATATTCTAAAAATGAGGAAGAGCATGACCAGCATTTAGCAGTGGTGTTGAGGTTGTTGCAAGAGCATCAGTTGTATGCTAAGCTTAGCAAGTGTAGTTTATTTCAGACTGAGGTACACTACTTGGGGCATGTTGTCTCCAAGGAGGGCATTACAGTAGATCCAAAAAACATAAGAGCCATCATGGAGTGGGTAGCTCCTAAAAGTGTGGATGATGTGAGAGATTTCATGGGGTTGGTAGGCTACTATAGGAGGTTCAACAGGAACTTCTCGTAGATTTCTTATCCTATTACGTCATTGCATAGGAAAGGTAAGAAATTTGAATGGATAGAGGAGTGTGAGGCTAGTTTTGAGAAGCTTAAGTAGTTGTTGACACATGCACAAGTGCTAAATATTGCAGATCCAGACAAAAAATTTGTAGTGTGCACATATGCTTGCAAGAGAGGACTTGGTAGAGTCATTATGCAGGATGGATAGGTGGTATGATATGAGCTGCAAAAACTGAATGAGCATGAGCATAACTATCTCATGCATGATCTTGAGATGGCAGAGATTATACATGCATTAAAGATGTGGAGACATTATATTCTGGGTAGGATACTCACACTTATGAGTGATCACAGTGGTTTGTGGTATCTACTGGACCAACTGAATCTAAATGGTAGGCAGGCTTGGTGGTTAGCTATGATTACTGAGTTTGATTTTGAGATCAGCTATATCAAAGGTAAAGAGAACAGAGTAGCAAATGCTCTCAGTAGGCAGCTACAGGTAAATCACTTAGCAGCTATGAGCCCCTATGGGACAAATGTACAGGATAAGGTATTTCAGTTAGGTCAGGAGGATGTCTGATATATGGATATTGTGTACAGGTTGCAGCAGAGCATAGGTACAAGTGCAGGTGATGGTACAGTTATAGGTAACAGTGATGGTACAGGTACAGGTACAGGTGGAGGTGCACATGATATGGATTATTGTCTTACAACATATGGATTGGTCTGGTTGAGAGATAGGATATATGTGTTAGATAACAGTGAGCTCAAGAAGGTAACCTTGAGGGAGTTTCATGTGAAACCTTTTTTAGGTCACCTACGCTACCAGAAGACACTAACCATAGTGAAGAGATTTTATTATTGGCCAAATTTCAAGAGGGATGTAGTAGATTGTGTGGCTAGATGTTCTAATTATCAGTGAGTGAAAGTAGAATATAAGCATCCAGGTGGACTTCTACAGCTGGTTGTGATTCCAGAATGGACATGGGAGGTCATTTCCATGGACTTCATCATAGGGTTGCCAAATACAGTGAGACTGAATGATTCCATCATGGTTATTTTGGATAGGTTAACAAAGGTTGCACACTTCATTCCAGTTAAGTCTACATTCTCAGCTAGTGATGTAGCGCATGTATTCATTACATATGTGCCTAGATTGCATGGTGTTCTAAAGACAATTTCGTCAGATAGGGATGCAAAGTTCACTTCCAACTTTTGGAAGGAGTTGTTTGCAGGTTTGGGCATAGAGTTGGTCTTCGGTACAACTTATCATCGACAAAGAGATGGAAAAACAGAGAGGGTCAACATGATATTGGAGGACATGTTGAGGATGTATGTGATGGATAAGAAGTGAAATTGGGAAGAGTATCTTCCACTAGTGTAGTTCGCGTACAACAATCGGTATCAGGAATCATTGAAGATGAGTCCTTTTGAGGCATTGTATGGGTGGAGTTGCAATAATACTATCAGTTGGAGTGATCTGGTTAACAAGATATTGATTGGACTAGACATGTTGGTAGAAATGGAATAGGAAATGCAGGTAATCAAGAGGAATATAAAGGCATCACAGGATAGGTAGAAGAGTTATTCAGATAGGAACGGGTTGTCCAAGGAGCTTCAGGTTGGAGAAAAAATTTACTTGTGCATCAAATCGAAGAAGATATCCTTGTGCATTGGATCATGTGCCAAGCTGGAACCACGGTTTTGTGGACCCTTCAACATTGTTGAGAGGATTGGGCTAGTAGCCTATCAATTTGCACTACCTCTGACAGTGAAATTACATGATGTATTCCATGTATCTTTGCTTAAGAAGTATGTTAAGGATGTTGATCATGTGATTGACTAGTTTGTATTGCAGGTGGAACTAGAGTGAAAATTCCAGGCGGAGCCTCAGTGTATATTGCAAAAGAAGGTGCTCATGCTCCATAATCGAGCAATTGAGAAAGCTAAAGTGCAGTTGAAGCACTTTGGGCCCGATGAAGCTACATGGGAGATGGTGGACTAGATGTGAGCTATGTATCCTTCCTTGTTTTCCGGTTGAGGCAAAGATGTTTTGGCTTGATGTCTTAGTATATGATTTTTTATATGTTTTGGTATATGTTTTGATGATGTTGGTTTATGTACATATGTATATGCATGTAAATAACGCCATGAGTTGTGTTATAAATATCCACTATGTGATATTTTTTTATGATGTCATGTTATTATGTTGTTATGTTCGCTTGCTTTTTAGCAGGGTGATCATTGTAAATACTTGATCGAGCTAAGTTATAAAGCTCCATCGACAATATATGTTTTGCTACAACAGTTTTATGGTTATAGGTGTTTTTGAACGTCGAGGATGGTGTTCCCCTAATGGGGAGGGTTCTATAATAGCCCTGGTGAAAATTATATGTAATAAAAGTAAATAAAGGAAAAGTAATAACCACAAAAGATGAGACACTTATTCCAAGTTGAATGTTGGGTAGAATCCTAGTGATGGGGACCACTTGTGATTGGTTATGGCTAAGGAAATTGGAAAAGGACATGGCTAAGGCTTTTGAAAGGAAAAATGGCATTTTTAGCACATAAATTTATGAAAATAATGGAAATTAGGAGAAAAAGGAGGTGAAAGGTCACATGTTGCATGTGAGGAGGTAAATGAAGAAAATAATGGAAAATGAAGAAAATAGAGGCCTCATTCATAAAAAGGCTTCTAAGGATCAATTGGTAACTTTTTTTCAGTTGAGTGTAGGATAAGGGATTGAGTTGGGCCATGCCAACTAGTAGTAATGGATTTATTTCATTCATAATTCATAATTTGTGTATGTAAGCTAAGGGATTGAGTTGGGCCATGCCAACTAGTAGTGATGGATTTATTTCATATTCCTTGAGTGTTGCAAGTAATTTCCCCACACTACTAGAATCTTTCAACTTGCAAAAGCATAAATTTTCATAAAAAATATTTTATGATTGTCTCTATGATTCCCTTTCGCAAAATTGACTAGAAATAAGAATATTGTTTCGAAGCAATTCAAACAATATAATGAGAAGATTGAGCATAATAGGATCTAACTAAGCAATACCTAGGTAGTGTTTACTTATAAAATGTATTTCTTTTTAAAGATATAGCACTTGCATGGGTAGGAAATATTGTAAATCTAGTAGGTTTGGCCCTTTCTCTTGTGAGTTGAATGCAGTAGAGTCCATATGAGTTTTCCCCAAATAAAACACATTTGCAATCAACCATCTGTCATCATTACTTGACATATCAATTATGATTCTAGGCCAGACTCAATTGTTGCTAAATAAAATCAATGAGCTTAATAGCTTAATCTACTAATGATACAACCACTAAGGTACTTCTGTTATATTTTTATGGATTTATTTTTGGGTGTTGGTACTGCATCCTCATTCCTCCTTCCCACATTCATAGCTTGATCTCATGCTTTTTTTCCCAAGAAAGATTTACCTCGTGCCTACCTCATAGCTTTTAAATCTGTCATGCCTCTAACTTGGTAAAGATGTATAATCCTCTTAAGCATGTAAATTTGTGTAACATCCCTACTCAGCCCTTGGAATGTAAATAGCATGTGTATGAAAAGCTTAGGCTAGTGAGTTGGGGATTTCTTTTGAGGGTCAGTGTGCCCATGTACACATGTGTTTGTGTTTTGGGGCTGGTATGTCCAAACACACATGTTGCTAATTGTATATGTGTTTTGAGGCTAAAGGGCCTAGAAATGTAATTATTATTACATGATGCATATAAACAAAAATATGTAATCGTTGCACACTAATAAGCCTAAAGAGTTAAGTTGGTTTAGACTCAATGGCTAAGTAGAAAGGGGCTTATATAATTTAATAATCATTACAAAAGGAGCCCATGCATGTAACCAAGGACTTTTCTTCCAAACTCAAGACCAATACAATTCAATGGAAGACCAATGCAATTTAATGGAACTCTCCTAAGTAACACATCACATCTATTGAGGGGCTTTCATCTTAGTACTAGGAGAGGGAGACATGGTCTAATAGATAGAGCATGAGCTCCCCTACTTTTATAATGGGTCAACAAAATAATATTTCAGATGCATTTGCATGAATAACCACTTAATGGTACAACGAAAGAATATTCTATGTAGATATTACATGAAAGGTTATAATACCAATATCACTGCAAAGGGGATTCATGAGTACTAAAAACGGGCGATCATAGAGCCATGGAATAAACCTTATGAATTAAGTAAATAGTAGAAGGGAGATTCCCTAAGCTTAACCATGGAGATAGGACTTCCACATCTCATTATGTTTCTTATTTCCTTTAAAAGGTAAGAAGAATATGAGATATTTCTTATGCACAACTACAATAATAAGACCAAGGAAATGATATGTGTATTACGTTTCCACCCTAAGAATATTGTTGCAAGCTATTTTTTAATAAGTTGCAATAGTATGGCAGAAATATGTGTGACTGGTCATTTACTAGGTGACGACTACAGTGACTAAGGATGATATCAATGGTGGTAAGTGGAACGTAGTGGGGCGATGGTTGTTTTAGTTGCATCTCCAACACTTACTTCATTTAATATTTTCCTATTTTTTTAATTCACTTTTTCTTAACATATATATTCTTTTTTCTCCTTTCTATACCCTCTTTTTTATATGTTATATATATATATATATCTATATATAGATATATATCTAATTTTTTTTTTCATTTTTTTTTAAATGTGCTGCGAGTTATTTTATTTTATTTTATTTTAAATGGCCGAAAGCATAGTTTTTTTCCTAAGTCACAGATGTCGAGATAAAAGAAACTCCAAAAATTTTGGGACTGTGGCTAAAGCCTAACAAAGGGCCTAGTGATTAGAAAATGTGGCTTTGACACCAATGTAACAAACAAGGTTTGTACACACATGAATGTTCAATATATTTGGAATATGAATATACCCATAAAGGTATAAATATTAATTTATATACATGTTGAATGTACAAGTGTTATGGTTTGTTACAAATGAGGACCCTATTTATATACTAGGGAAGGTGCCTCTTCACAAATAGTCATGGTCTTTAACATGTCTCTTCAATAGACTAATTATTAATTATATATTTATGGTCATAACACAATGGAGACTCTTCTTCACACATATGATAGAGTCATGCATCTACTTTCCCATCTAATTCTAGGTCTCTGTGATTTCAATATGCCTATCATCTTGGTTAAGAAAGTAGATATGGTAATACCTTCATTGATATATAATCCATTAGTGACTTACCCACCTCTTTCTTGTCTTTCTTAACCATCACACATCAAGCCACATCCCATTGTACCCAGCTAGAGTCCAAAGTTCCTTCTGAAAATGTCTAATTAGCAAAACTTGTTTTCAGGTAGCCCAAAATGTACCAACATCATTCCAAACCATGATTCAATTTTTTTTGGCTAAATTTCGGTACCCAAAAAGTAGTTTAAACCCCTATAATGATCTATCCATCATTCGACTTAATATTGGTAGAATTCTACTCACGAATTTCAGTGCTAAGGCACCCATGTGCCTCTACTCTATGTGGGTGTATCTCTTAGTGCATGAAGGAATGAATTTATGTCTCCATGAATGCTTTACACCCTTTTCCCTTCAAGGGTCTCTAGCCCCTTCCAAAATTTTCCATAATCAATGTAGTCTACTATTTTATAGTCCCACTTTTACCTCAGTCTCCTAGAAAATATGTGGGTCAAGCTAAAAATCCAAGGAATGCATTATACTGATTCCTTTCATTAGATTCCATATAAATATTATTACTATGATTGTGTAATCCACTAAAAAATAATTATTATTAAAGTATATATTTATTTACTATAGTGTATTTAGTGGCTTACACAAAACCTCAAACTTTTCCACACATACCAATCCATCTCATTCCACTATCATTCACAAAAACATAATGAAATCCATCATTTGATCATGTGTGCATTATCAAAACTCATCATAACATAATAAAATCACAAGTTTTAAATTAGAAACCATAGTGTCATGGCTCATGGCCTTGGGAACATTAAGCATCGATACATTGGTTTTTGAAATTCCTTATCCCATGTCATGCATTCCACCATGGTGATTTTGGAAGGTTAAACTAGTGTCTCAACACATCATCTATCCACCTCCCTCACACTTTATCAACCCTCTAGATGCCTTGCTCCTATCCTAACATACAACTAAGCATGTACCCCTCTCTACCATGTAGGTCCTTAGGCATCTCATCCTTCCAAGTGATTTTCAGTATTGCTGAGAAGCTTATCATCCAAATCCAAATAACGTAGGGAGACAATGGACACTTGTGCTACTTTATAACATTTTTATAACCATCATCAATATGGCCTCACACATGGCTTAATTCTATCGGCATCATTCTTCATTCTATCTGAAATTTGCTTAATGAAGATCACATAACCATGTAAATTTCAGTGCATCCTCATAATCATTCATTTCAAAACATAAAATTTAAATTAAATACCTATTTTCACGGTTTTCCTTTACTTCATAATGCTTCCATAGGTTCATCTCAATGTCTCCTTAGAAAGACATGATACCTTCATGATACCATTGAGCATGTGACATGAATTCTTCCATAAAAAAATTATTCAAGTCTCTTCTTCCTTGCAGTCATTCACCCTCTAGGCTTAGGAATTCCCATATCTACTAAATACTCCCTTATATGATCCTTCTTACTTAGGGTTTATTCAATAGAAAGGTTAATGATGCTTATAAGGTTTGTTAGAATTCACTATTATACTAAGAGGGGGAGTGAATCAGTATAATGATAGGTATTACTTATTTAAAGCCATTGAAACATCATAAAACATAAATATCATAAATTAAATAGGCAACACAAGATATATGTGGAAACACTTATGGGATAAAACCACAAAATTTGTTTATAAGAAATATCTTGTAGGAACCATCCTGTTGTTACATCAATCCCTGTTACTTCTTTGTAGGAACCAAATCATAGGAGATACTAATACCCTATGTTGTTATGTAGGAACCAAACTATAGAATTCATAAATCCCCTCTGTTTCTTTATAGGAAACAACATACAAGAGACACCAATCCCCTCCATTGCTTTGTAGGCACCAACCTAAAGAAGACACCATTCCCTTTTACTGCTTTATATGCACCAACTCACATGAGACACTAATACACTATGTTTTTATGTAGGAACAAAACTATAGAAGTCACCAATCCTCTATTTTTATTTATAGGAAACAACATACAAGAGACATTAATCCCCTCCATTGCTTTGTGGGCACCAACCTACAGGAGACACGAATCCCTCTGCTACAAATATTTGTAGGCACTAACCTCCTTGCAACTTATTCACAATGTATGTTAGTTTCTTCTACTTTCATCACTTTTTCTTGTCGATTTTGTCTTCAATAACACTATTAGTAGCTTATGCCTTCACCAAGTCTACCTATCCCTTCTTCCTTCACCATGTCTAATTCTCCAAAAACTTGTTGCTTTTTTCCTTTTCTTAAGTGCGAATTTCCACATCATGCCACATATCAAATTTGCAAATATAGTTCCAAAATTTCTATCATAGGTACCTATATATATCTTCTCTATCTCATCCAAATTTCATAGTTTGAAACATTTGAAAAAGAAATGCATATCAAAATTTATAAGCTAACCTATTTGAAGCATGTAAAATTTCTATCATAGGTACCTATATATATCTTCTCTATCTCATCCAAATTTCATAGTTTGAAACATTTGAAAAAGAAATGCATATCAAAATTTATAAGCTAACCTATTTGAAGCATGTTTTATGAGCATTCAGAAACACTAATTTCCTCAAGTCATATCTCTGAAATTTTAGTGAAATAAGGTCTAAAATTTCTACCATAGTTACCTTGAGATCTCTCCTCTGTATCCTTCAAATTTAATATTTCGAAACATCATAGAAAGAAATAGATAGCAAAAATATCAAGATGCCTTGTTTGAAGAAAAAATCAGGAGAATTCAGGAAGCATAACTTCCTTCAGTCATATCTCTGAAATGATAGTGAATCAAGATCTTAAATTTGAACCACATGTACATGAACATATTCTGTTTGTATCATATAGGTTTCACGGTATAAAACATCATAGATAGGAATAGATAGTGAAAATGCTAAGTGGCTCATTCATTTCATAAATCACAATTTTTCTTCCACCTTTAGACTCTAAGAATCACCCCAAAAGTTATTCCTTAGCTCCTTTATGACATCAGATCTATTCATCGATGAACTACTATTAAAATGAACTCATATTACCTTTACATAGACTTTTTTTATGTTCACTTATGGGGATGACCTACAAAACTAGTTGGGTCAGCTTGGTTGTACTTTGGTTGGGTCATATTAAAAAAATATTTCATACGTCCTCAATCCAATGGAATTAGAGGGAGTGCCATATACTATGGGAAAGGTCTTGGAATAATATTTCGAACCATATATCATATTCTTCCATTTGAGCTAGGTAATTGGAGTGAAAATTCCTTTAAATATAAGGTATTTAAATGGGTTTCTTTTACTCTGGTAGGGTCATACTGACAAAATATTTCATATCTCCTCATTCCTATAGAATTAAAAGGAATTCCATATATTGTTGGAATGTTTCAGAAGAATATTTCCAACCATATATCATATGATCCCATTTGAGATAGGAAGTTGGAGTAAAAATTTCGTCAAGGATGGGGTTTCCAATTTGGGAATCAAAAGTACAAAAACAATATTTCTAACAACCTTCATTTTCTAATATTTATTTTGGACATAATTAGTCTCCCCATTTATTGACATCAATTACAAAAATATTTCCAACAATCTCCCCTTTTTCTTTAATGGAAACCCTTAGCCAATACTACAATAATACTATAGAAAATCCTCAATTCACAATTCTCCTTGTTATTGTGACTTGTGACACCCTTGATATGCTTTTCCCCTATTTTTTTTATAATGTAGTGATACTTTGAATTATGAATGATTATATTTGTATGTAATGGCCTAAAGAATGGGACCTCAAATCCATGATCTAAGAGGTAAGAGGAAATATAAACCCAGGTGGGGTTAGCTAGCACCTTTAATTAATTAATGGAGCAAATAATAAGAAAAAGAAGAGGAAGAGTCCAAGAGGAACATGAAGAGACATCCATGAGAAATTATAAAAAGTGATTTTCACAAAAATTTTGGGTTGGATATTCCTCTTGGGGAAGAAAATGAGAAGTGTTGGAAATACCTGTAAAGTGGAGGGAATTAAATTCCACATGAACCTAATATGATGCCTAGAGGAGCTCAAGAAATTCTGAGGAAAATGGGAATGAGTGCTTGCCAAGAATTGGATGAGAAACCACTTGGTGTGCTCGCTAAAGAGGTAATAAACCACCTGATTTTATAATTAATACTTTCCCCCCTTCAACTAAGTATGACCTACTTCTAAAACTACTAGAGAAATTCACCTTAGATCATGGATCTGGCTTGGGGGTGACTGTTGCAAGTGATTTTCACTGCAATGAGTCTAAGATCGGGTGGAAAATTGAAGTCCCACCATCAATTTAACCATTTTTGAATTGTAAATAAATGAATTTAGCTAAGAGTTGTGAAATTAAATATTTCTCTTGTGGAATTCAATATCTAGCTTTGAGAAATGTTACATGGTTGTAGGATGTCAGTGCATTAGGTTTATTGGTTGGAATGCTTACATTTTCTATAGTTTTTCTTATAATTTAAGTCGTGCATTTGTAATTTAAATACCTGGAGGTTCCTCATAATGCATGTGAACATTTTTTCTGTGTTGGATGTTCTAATGAGTGCCTAGATTAATAACAAGGGATTCCCTTTCTCGTTTTGTGGAAACGAGAGGTTGATTCCCATAAACATAGTTGTGAATATCTATTTATTTCCTGTATGTTTCATGATTAATTAATGGATTCTTGCATGTAATCATGATCTTGTTTCATGTTTATTACCAGCTTAAGAGGCCTAAAAGTCTATGAGCTATTTTGAGATTTAAATTAGCCCAATGGGCTAAAGTATGAATGAATGGACAGATCTCTGTCAAGTTTATTATGTAGTTAAATATTGGCTATCATAAATCGTTTTATCAATATAATATTAGGAAGGATAACATCATATATATGTATATGATGTATATTTGCAGGTTGGGCAAAAGCCTCTTTAAACTCAGGAGGGATCGCTCTAAGAGCTTACCACCATGTATAAATACACTCCTATGGAGGTGAGTGGGGGTCAAGCCTTAAGGCATTAAGTGCCCAACCTTCAATTTGCACTAGCCCATGTCTGAAAGGACTCCGTCCAAGCACCCAGGGAAAAAAATCCCAAAACATATACTCAGATTCATGTGTCGTGGGGGTTGGAAGTCCAAGGGCCAAACGAGCATGGAGGTTTGAGCCTTATGTGCCATATGTCCATGAGTCATGTCCAAGGGTGCATGTAGAAGATATACAAGTTGTTGGATGTCATGGAAGTGTCAACACCATTCATGTGCCCCAATAGCTCAAGGGGAGACTCGTTCAAATCTCATTGGGAAATATTCATCAGGGTGACATGGAATTGTGGGGTTTGTTGGGGGGTATATTATGTTATTGTTTGGTAGCATCGGAAGTGCTCTAGCCTTCAAAATTGGTGGAGACTCTAAGCCACATGAGTTATAAAGAACCCAAAACCATTTGGTGAAATTCCACCCAGATTGTATTTTATTAAAATAATTAATATTTTTATTAGGGTTCCTAAGTCTAAACTTAGGGGAATTAAAATATTAATGGGTATTAATCAAAATATGGGTGAGAATGATCTAGAAGGTAGATCAAGTCATGTTTTAATATTAGCCATTTATTAGAGACTTAATCTCATCTGTTGAAGACTCAACAGGAAAAGTATAAAATTAAGGCTTGGGGTTCATTTGGAAACACACATGGAGAGAATCAAATTGGTCAAGAATTTGATTCCTAGGGAAGGGTTTGCTAAGGATTTTGAATTAAGTGAGAATTCTGTAGTAGAGGGGCAGTGAGAATCTGGGAGAAGGAATTTCTGGAGAATACATAAAGAGAGGCGGAGAGAGCCAACAGAGTAGAAAACGTGCTTGTCACATAGAAGCCGGAAGTGCCGGGAACAACCAGAATTGCTAGGAAGTGTTTGGAACGGCCAGAATTTCTAGGAACTACCGAGAATGGCTAGAATTGCTAGGAATTGTTAGAACAACCATGAAATATGACACACAGGGCAGAATCTAGAACTTTCAGAACAACTGAAATTGCCAGGAACTATCAGAACAACCAGGAGAGCTGATGCAGAAAAGATACTTGTCACGTAGAAGACGAAACTATTGGGAAATGCCAGAATAGATGAGAAAGCTAACGTAGAGGACATAAGAGGTGACGCAGAAATAACTAGGGTTAGAAAGTCTTGTGCCGGATCAACCGAAATTATACTAGGTTAAGTGAGGTAAAACTCACTACGATTTTCCACCAGTATTTTCTCTATAAAATGTTTCTAGATGAGCATCCTAGATTTGTATTATGATATTTCTCCTACATAAAAGTAAACCCTTAGAACTGCTGCATCAGTTTTCCCACATTGGGTTTTACCAGGGACTGTTGTGACCAAAAATAACTATGTCCTATGTATCTTGTTCTTTGCTTTTTTTTCTATTTCATGAGATCAAATATTTAATCAGTGTAGGCTATAGAAGTAATTTGCTTCAATATTCAGAAGAATAACTTGATGAATGTAATTTAAAAAAAATCAAATAGGTGAAGTAGATTCAGATTTGTTGCAGTAGGTGTTCCTTCGAGTCTAAGAATTTTAAAATGGTATCAAAGGATTGAGTTTTAAACATGAAAAGAAGATCTAGTGCTGAGCAGTGACGCCAAAAGGTGCACTTGTTAGCAATTAGAATCCCCTTGAAGGGATTGTGTAGTCCTTGCTAGGAGGCAGAGATTCCGAGGAAATATCTCTCTGAGAGAGTTGATAGAGAGGTATGATTTCCGAATCATGAGCTTGCAGAGGTAGAGGGAGTGACGCAGAGCCTCAATGCAGTGCTTGGAGGATTCTGTTTTTTGCTGGGGAAGAAATCCATTGGAAAAGAAAGAAGACACATAGAAGGGGAATTTTCTCCTCAGAGGACTTCGAGCCAAGAAGTCTGATTTTTCACTTGCTGAACAACAATGGAGACTGGCAGATCTACAATATCTAGCAGGGAGTGCGTAGGCCAGTCTAAATGTTGTGGAGAAGAGATAGGAGGTCATTCAACATTTCTATTTGGTAGAGATGGTAGTCACATCTCAAGGAGGGAGATGGGGAGATTTAGAGCTGTAGTTTGAAAGAGATACAAATGGGTAGGCTCCTTGAGGATTCCAACACCTGGATCAATTCCTTGGTACGAGAGCCCAAGATTCAGCAGTAGCAAGATGAACTTAGTGTCAGATTATGTAGTTGAACATTTGGAGGATAGATGCAGTAGCTAGGGACCAGAGACTGATTAGCGCAGAGCAAGGTTTGTAGCAATGCAATTAGTAGTAGTGCAGTTGGCATAGTGCAGGAGTCAGCAACAACGCAGAAGATTCAGAGGCTCAGAATTAGCAACAATCATATTCCAACATTCATTGTATTATGTTGAACACAGTTAAGTTAAAATAATTTTGGATGTTTTTCAGTTGCTTCTCTTAGCAACTGAGTTGCAGTACATATGCAATATTAGCAATGGCAGTGCTAGCACCATAGCATATGCAGTGTTTGCGAGGGAGCTATAGTATGGATGCAACAATGAAAATGGTTGTGTGATGGGCAGTAGTACAATATCAATAGTAACACAGTGTTGTTGGCAGCAACAATGCAGAAAAGATGTGCTTTAGAAAGAGAGCAACATGCATGTGAACATTGTTGCTAGAGCACTTTTCTTGCTAAGAGGGAGTGTTAGTTTTTGGTAGCATCGAAAGTTCTCTAGTCTTGAAAATTGGTGGAGAGGCTAAGGCACATGATTTCTAAAGAACCCAGAAACCATTTGGTGAAATTCCACTTGGATTGTATTTTATTAAAATAATTAATATTTTTAATGGGGTTCCAAGTCTAAACTTAGGGAATGAAATTATTAATGGGTATTAATCAAAATATGGGTGAGAATGATCTATAAGGTGGATCAAGTCATGTTTTAACCTTAGCCACTGATTAGAGACTTGATCTCGTCTATTGAAGACTCAATAGGCAAAGTATAAAATTAAGGCTTCGAGTTCATTTGGAAACACACACGAAGAGAAAAAATTGGTCAAGAATTCGATTCTTAGGTCAGGTTTTGCTAAGGATTTCAATTTAAGTGATCATTCTGTAGTAGAGGGGTAGTGAGAATCTGGAGGAAGTAATTTCCAGAGAATACAGACAGAGAGGCAGAGAGAGCTAGTAGAGTAGAAAAGCTACCTATCATGCAGAATCCAGAATTATCGGGAACAACTGGAACCATCTAGAACTGTTAGAACAACCATGAAATCTGATGTAAAGGGAAGAATCCATAATTGTCGAAACAACCGAAGCTATCGAGAACTGCCGAGAATAGCTGATATAGCCGGGAGAGCTGATGTAGAAAAGTTTCCTGTCAAATAGAAGTTGGAACTACCGGGAACAACTGGAAGTCCCGCGAATTGCTAGAACAGTCGAGAAAGCTGACACAGAGGGCATAAGAGGTGACACAAAAATAACCGGGGTTAGCTAGTATTGTGTCAGATCAGCCGAAATTCTGTCGGGTGAAGTGAGGTAAAACTCACTCATATTTTCCGCCAGTATTTTCTCTATAAAGGATTTCTATATGAGCATCCTAGATTTGTATTCAAATATTTCTCCTACATAACTACTGCATTGGTTTTCTTGCATTGGGTTTTTCTAGGGATAATTGTGTCCAAAAATGTGTGTGTCCTATGTATCTTGTTCTTTGCTCTGTTTTTTGTTTCATGATATCAAATATTTAATTAGTGTAGGCTATAGAAGTAATTTGCTTCAGTATTTAGAAGAATAACTTGATGAATGTAATTTTAAAAAAAAAATCAAGTAGGTGAAGTAGATTCAGATTTATTGCAGTAGGGGTTCCTTTGAGTCTAGGAATTTTCACATATTCTTATTAAATCTCCATCATTGAAGTTTGTAAGTGCTCCCCACCATTGTATGGACCTGTTGACAGTGCTGGACTTGCCAATATCAGGGGATGTCCCTGGTATGAAGTCCCAACTAGACCTCACACTGTTTGTTGTATGAGTTCCATCTAGTACGATGGACCGGTTGCCATTATCTTAAAGATATGCCTTATCTCTTGGTTGTCAGCAAGTGAGAGTGGTTTTCTTTGTCTTTGACTAGCGAGGTTCATGTGCCCGGTGAGTGATATTGTTGCTTGTGTCAAGGTATCTTTCATTGCAGAGAGAGAGGGTGGGAGTGAGTCTTAAGTCAGATGGGAGGAAGCGCCAAATCTATTAGAAACACAGAACAAAACAGGACGTGTGCAACTTACGAAGGAGCAATCCACACGGATGCAGCAATCACAACACACAGGGGAACATAGCATGTAAAACACTCAGTGGGTCAATCCGTGCCAGTGTGACGGTCGTTATAGCAAGTTTACATGAAAGGTTCTGTTTGATGTCCAGGGAGGTAACCAACATGGGCATGACAACATAACAACTGACACAACACATTTTCATAAATATACGTATTAGAACAACTGAATGAGTTCAATTTTTTAACAGAGGTTACAACAACATGTATTACAAGTGTTCAAGATAAATCTTACAAACAGTTACAACACATCTGTGAAAACATGTTGGCCTATTAACAAGCTTCCAAATTAAGTGAAAGTTCCAAGACACATTGATACACCATTACATCACTAACCCCATGGGTGGGGTGTTGGAGCCACTGCTTTCTACTCAAAGAAAATATTATAGACTCTCAAGGCTATGTGGGAGGAGCCAAGATGAAAAGTCCTTTGCATGTACAAATGAGGGCTATTTATAACCAAGGGTAAAACTGACCCTTGTGACTGTTCAACTTCCGTCATGACTATTTGACTTTCATGACTTTTCAAATTTACATGACTCTTCAGATTACAAGTGGGTCTCTTTGACTTCCACATTAGATTACATTGATTGACATGCTATGGCCCACAGTAGTGATGTGGACGACATCATTCGACATGACAGTGTTGGTACGTTTGTGTTGTTGTTGTTGTTGTTGTTGGTGTGCAGTGCTACTGAGTGATGGATGTAATCTTGGTGTGTCACAACTTCACCTCCACATGACAAGGTGTGTGAAGTCATCGATGGTGATTGGGTTCACTTGATGTTGCATTCACACGTTGCTCCTTGTTGTACTTTGGAATGCTTGACATGTTAGTCTGTTCCAGAAAATTTCATGTCCGTCCGTCTGTCTGTCTGCAAACACATCTTCACATGTTTGTCTGTTCGTTTGTCTGCAAACACATATTCGCATTTTCGTCCATGCGTCTGTACGCGAACACATCTTTGCATGGTCATTCATTTGTGAACACATCTCTTCGCATGCATCATCTGTTCGTTCGTTCACAAACATGTCCTTTTGAATGCACTCTCTTTGTTCATCCCATTTTTTATCATGTCATGTTCCTTCATGTACTTGTATTTGCAGTCCCTCATGATGAGATGACATCAAATCAATAAATCTCCTAGTCTACTATGATGTACGATCATTTTCAGACGTAGGTGACTGGGAGAGTGGATACGGTTAGAGTTGGGATGTGGGCTATAGGGACTACTGATGAAAATTGAGTAGAAGTCACTGCGGGATGGAGACAAGAATTCTGGATCTGTAGTGACCGTGTATGGGATCTGGCTCGGCTAGAGGAAAAATATGCACAATTTTTGGGAGAAGCAGTGCAGGCTGCAAGAGGATTGGGCAAGTAGGATCTATGGAATTTCTGGAGTGAGTAGGCAGGGGGAGCATGGAAGCAAAAATTGTGTAGTTCTTGAAGGGAACTCGTAGCATACTGTTGGGAGTTGCCGGTGAGAAAAACTGTGCAGTTAATGGGAGGCTGACATATTGACCACCTATCTGTAGTGTCTGAGTTGAGCAGACTGTTGGGCTACAAAGGGCTTGCTCATGAAATATGCGGATCTTTCCAGGTGAGTAGCCGGCTACTTGACTAGTGAATGGCTAGGAAAACTGTGCAATTTTTTGAGGAAGACAAGGACATGCACAGGGTATGTATCTAGCCTTTCTGCACAATTTTCTCAGTTAATGGGGCATGCATGGTCTGCATCCTCTCCACATTTTTTTAAGGGAGTCAGTCATAGGCTGACCACCTAGTCAAACTCTCTATTTCACCAACAGGAGGGTTGATTGATGAGCTTGTGGGTAGTGCAACTTGAAATGGCTTGCTAGGTGCTTCTCCACTGTTCTAGTGACAGTCGATCAAGTCAATGATGGGGTGATGATCTGACTATGAGAGGGTGATATGGTAATCAGAATTTCAGCAAAAATGACTAAGTGTGTGAGCGAGTGAAATGTTTCATACGCGACCTTGTAAACACACACTCACATTACTTGAAGACAAGAGACCTCAAAACATCAAGACACACATTCTCAACATGAGCGATTGACGGTGCGAGTGACAAGCACGATGTTTGTGATTGATCGTTGGATGACCATGACGACGCTTGTGCGAAAGTGAATACGACTCCATGTGTGAATGCGACAGATGTTTACTTGGTGAACACAACACGTACACATGAAGTAAAGACCTTGTGCATGATCAGAACATGGTCGCAAGCAAGACATTGATACCAACATAGAAAAGTTGTCCGTTGAACGATCAAGCAAGGTGGATGCAAAGACTCACCCGAGCTTACAGGGTGAACCCGAGTGCATGCATACATCAAGCAAAACTCTTAAAGAAGGCTCTGAAATTGTATGCGGGCCAAAATTTTGGAGCATTTTGCATCCACTACAACACTTGGCGACACATTGGTGGAACTCTAGCTTCTCTGTTTTGGTTCATTGACAACACATGGCTTTGGTCTTTCAGGGAGTACTAAATCAATGTGCATGTTTCTTTGGTTTCCTCACTTAACCCATGGATAAACACGGTTCACCATTTTCCAACTTAGTCAAACAAAACAAAAATTTTAGCTTGATCACAGTGTTTCGTAATCAGGGAGGGTAGTTTGGCTCGCAAGTTGAAAATTTTCAGAGTATAATTTTTCATCTCTGGTGTTGCTCCACTACTAGTAGGCTTGGATAATACCCCAGTAGAGTCATGCAAGAACACACACATTGCTCCACTGCTATCGAGCTTGGTGAGTACCCCGGTGGAGTTGCATGCTTCACCTCTCTCCACAGGAAGCCTTTCTCTTCTTTTGTCTTTGTATTTTTTCAAGAGGACTGTGCATAGGCACTTATTTATTTTTGGGGTGGAAGAGGGATCCATAATTATTGAGATCAGAAGAGGTTTTTCCTTCAGAGAAGTATGTAATACCTCTGACATAGATTTCCTCATTTAGATTTTCCCCTTCATTGTTTTTACTAGTTGGATGAGCTTCAACACATAGAGCAGAAGGTTGAGTACAGGCATGGGGTTTCCTAGTGTGGACATAGGTTCATGTTTGGACCTAAGCTCCCCTTGCTGATGGATCATATTTCTCGTTAAGACTTCATTGGCGGAAGGTTACAACCAAGCAAAGAAAAGATGGACACAAGACTGGCCAAGTGCTGCAGTGTCACAAGGCTCTTAGATCTCAGCCACATATTGATTCAAAATCTAGAACTCTGTAAATGGAAACACTTATTTGCAAAAATAAAAATAGCATGATACTAAGCAAACATAATAAAGAAAAACAAAAATAGTAATCAAAGCCAACAAAACAACAAGCAAGCAATCAAACAAGTACACAAACTAAACCAAGTCAGCAGGCAAACAAACCTGCAAACCACAAAGCAAAGGCAAGTGAAAAAAGAAAACACTACTCCTACTCGTACACTAAACAATCAAGGTTACGTGAAATGAAATTTCCAGTGAAGCCACCGTAGGTGTACCCAACCTGCAGTCACAAATATATGAGTGATTAAAACAGATAAAAAATAGTGTGCAATAGAAAATGAAAAAACTTGACAAACTTGCACACGAGAGAGAAGGTCTCGCCTATGGGCGGAAGAATGTGTCACAACCACCCAACACACATGCTTACCTCTTTCATGACTATTGTTTTTCAAAAAACCTCGAAGGCCTCTTGCGAGTGTGTGTTGTTCTACACCAAGTTTCTTAGTGAGTTTGAGGAAGGACTGAAGCTTGTTATCTGCAACATGAATCGCCATTCAGTAATTGGATGATAAAATTCGTGATGGTTGTTTTAAAAGATTCGTGATATTTGAGAAGATGGATTCATGACTTGAGAGAGGGGATCACGATGGGAATCTGATACAGATAGACATATTTGGTCATTCTCATCGGTCATGTCAAGATAGTGAGGGTCTGCCATAGCCATTAGCGCAGGTTGAAGTGCCTCACTTTCTTGACAAAAGTCTAAGAATAAAGATGTTAGATGGTGAAGATCATACTGTGAAAAGTGACTGTCATTGGATGTAATGTTGGCAAAATGATAAGCTGCATGACTGCCACCCAAGATAGAAGAAAAATTATAGCATTCAGTCGAGATGCCAAATTCCCAGTTTGACATGTACAAAGAAATTTGTTGAACAATCGTGCGAATGCTCTAAATGAGGGAACCAAGTTTGTTGTGTGCTAGACATGATAGAAAACCCACCTACAACTCATGAAAAAGTGTGTAGGAATCATGGTCATCATAGAAATGTAGAAAGGATTCCAGCACTATGAATGTGTGAAACCAATTGGGGTATGGTGAAATGAGAGTAACTTTATTCGCTCGATAGGGTGTGTGCTCATCATTACATAGGGAGATTGCTGGTGTGATGAGTGGGAAGATTTGACGTGAAAAATTGCAAAAAGACCAAGGAGTTGATTACGAGAGAGAACATTTGATAAGTATGATTCTGAATGAGGATAGTCTTTGAGATGATCAACTTCACTGTCCCATGATTGCGTGAGGGACAGACACTCCCAACCTAAATTGGATGTAAGAGAGGTGCATGAAGATGAACATGCTGTAATAGACTCATTGATTCAATGATTAGTGAAAATATGAAATTTTGAAATCTCAAACCCAGAATAGTAAATATTCTTTACACAAGGATCCATGTTAAGTGAAACCATGCAGATAGATGGATTGTGTGTGAGAAATGAGATATGATTTGGTTCGACGTTATTACTGGAGTCACGAGGTCCTGACATAACCATCAATGGACATTGAAGTGCCTCAACTCCTTGGCATGTCCTGAAACTTTCCAGAATTGAAAAGTTGCATTTTGAGATATGAACCAGATCATGCATGGCTTGAGGATGGTTGTTGTTACTGATTTCAAAATTGATCTTAGGATGACAACCATCTCTTTCATAGGCTTCATCAAAAATTTTAGTAAGCCGACTTAACGAGTTGTCTTCATGCAACGAACAAGATGATGATGAGTGGGAAGAATCATGTGTGTTGAGACTATTTTCATCATGGAAAACCTCATTGCCTTGTGTCGATTGAGGAGATAACTCATAAGATGAAGAAGCAAGAGAACATGGATTATCTCCGACGCATGTTGATGTGATGTGAATGGTAGGACACACGTGAAAGTGAGGTGCAAAGGAAGCTTCGATATGGATGTCTTATTTGACTGGTGCACATTCCAAGTTAGAGTGTACATGAGATGACAATAGATCATATGATTTGCTTGGGCATTCATCACAACATACGAAAGCGTGGGAGTGATGACAACCGAAGGCTGGAGGTTGATCGAAAGAATTGATTATGCATGATGTTTGACCAAGATTCTGTTGTGGCCAACAACAACCCCCCTTCCTATTTAGTGTAATTCCTAATACTAAATAAGTGGGGACCCTTAGTTAAAAGTTTAAAAAATCAAAGTAGTGTTTAAATTTCCTTTTTTGAATAAAATTACCATCATAAGCTTAGGAAGCCCCCCTTTGAAAAATCCAAAAATCTATTTTTTATGATAAGGTAAGACACAAATCTTTCCTTACGAATATCGCATCGCAAAAAGATAATGGGATACCTCCTTATGAGCTGAATTTTAAACATTGCGAGATTGCGATATGCGATAATGAAATATCGCATCGCATACAACACAATTTACATTGAAACACTTTAATTTGCCGATATGTGATGATGCCAATTGCAAATCGCGTTTCGCAGAAAACAAGTTAACAAGGTTTATCATATATAACGTTCTTGCGATCTGCGATATTGCGATATTGCGATTTCGCGATACAGCGACAATGCAATAATGCGATATCACGAGCAACCAACTTTGCGATGTTACAATTCTGTGATGTTATCATTTCACGATGTTGCGATCTGCGATATTGCGAAGCAAATCGCAAAATCGCTCCATCGCAAATCTTTGGGGCGCGTTATTCAAGAAAAGTATTTTCCATAAGCTAACACATGGTTATGCACTTTAATGCTAATAAATGAGGTAGTTTCTAGTTATTAATGGAATATGGGTTCGTGCTTATCAAAAAATAATCTCACGTAAGGTGGTATATTTGATGTGTCTTCGGCATTTAAAACTTTCCCATCACCCTTCCTCGTCATTATTTTCACTTCACTTGTGAATTGCAGGAATGGAGAATAGAGGACGATACAAAGCAATACGCAGGTTAGAATGGGAAATAAAAGCAAAGCTCCAAGCTCCGAAGAAAAAGAAATGGCACCCTTGTATACAGACACGGCCTGTAACAGAGACATGGGAATTGCTACGTGGGAAGGCATGTATAATCTGCTTGAAGAGGAGAATCGAAGAGTAAAGGAAGTTGCTGCTACTACGGGCTCAAATAGTTCTTCTGAGGCATCTATCACAGAGCTAGCTTTCTCATTCTTGCACCGGATAGCAGCAAGACCCAAAATTCTCCCATACATGGACATGGTCAAGTGGATACTGGACAGCGTTGATATCAGAAATAGACAGTTTAAAACTCAGGGTCAAGGACTTATTGGCTCATTCGCTGCGCAAGATTTAAAACTCATGTATCATTTACCGGAGCCACAGGCAACTTATAACAAGTAGTTTATGGAGAAATTTTTTAAACGAAAATCAAGACTTGGCAGAAACCACCAAAGACTGGTCTAGGAGGGATGAACCGCTGAAGAAAGATAAACACGGTATGTACAGTACTGGTTCTCTCACCTCCCCATATTGCTTTGCTACTGCCATGCTCTGTAGATTGTTTGGAATGCGAGATATCAACAAATTTTGATCAGAATGGCTACCGTTATTGGATGCCGCCATGAATGCCACTATTGTAGATTGGGCTAAAATATTATCTGATAACCTAGTCACGGCCATTGTAAGTTACAGATCTAAAAGAACTGTCTCTCAGAGAATCTATCCTCCTTTTTAGCTATCTGCGTATGTAATGGATGCGATATGTTATGTTTCTAAGTTTCTTGTTATGGGTTGGAAGTGGACAACTCTAGACCCCTTACCCATCCATGTCTATCATAAATAATTGTGGGACTCTAAGTTGACTCCATACTTCTACCAGATTTGTCATGGAATTATGCTGCCCTTGTACCGAATGTTGTATGATAAAGATGCTCCGAGATGCTCTCATGAAGCAGAGGTAGACATCCTCCCTATCATGAGATGGTTCAGGGAGGAATTGTTTACTTATGTCAGGGTATTTGGAAGTTCTGCTTCCCCTCATGTCCTACCTTTGTATATCCCTGATAAACTCTTGGCTCGAGAGATTGCCTATCAAACCTGTGGAGAAGGCGGTCTGACTAAAGATTTGAAAGACAAAAAGAAGGCTATATGGCCATAGTTTCCTATAGCCTGTGGGGCCTTTTCACTTTTTGATGTAGGCCATGCATTCACAGAAGTAAAAAATATAACGTGTTTACAGTTATTCAAATTTTCAGGAAGACCATTTGACCCTCATGATGTTGCCAAGAATTTCACTACTACAGTCAAGATAAAGGTGTTTTCTGGAGAAGATGATTTATTTGATGACATATTCCAACAGAAAAGCACACTTGAAGAAATTCTGCATGCAGCCCAAATGCAATTCTCTCCAGAAGAATTTCAAAAGTTCAAAATATACAGGGAAAGAAGGTTAGCCAGTATTCCTTTGGAGAAACTACGCCTAAAACCCGCAAGGGAACCAACTCCAAGTGTTAGTCTTAGTGGAAGTTCAGACACAAATGGATCTAAATCCAAGTCTGGAAAGGAAACATCTGAACATTCTAAAAGATCCGTAAGTGAACAGGATAAGAGCGAAGAGTCAGTAAAAGATACTGCCCAGTGAACAGAACTTCTACAGCAACAGGTTTTTACCTCCTCGCAAAGAGATCCTCCCCCTCTCATCGTTCAACAGCCATCAGTCACAACCAAACTAGATAAAGAATGGGAAACCTTCAATGACTTGATCAATCTTGAAGGGAAAACCATAAAAACACCTGTGAGCGATGCACAACTAACAAAAGAAGTAGTCACAAGAACAGTTAGCAATGTCTTAGATATGGAGCATATCCCTATTGCCCCATCCTCTGAGCTTATGCTCAAAATAGAAGAAATTCCTCCCCTTGATGTATTTTATAGCCCACAGCACAAAGAAGTAGTAAGAAGTCAGAGGAAGAAAAGGAAATTGGAAAACGTGCTCCCTCAAGACGCAGAACAATTAGATGTCTTGTGGCAAGATCCCACTAGCAATCCCACTGAGAATCTCACCAAACTATCTCAGATCGCAGGAGCATATGCCTCTGCGACTATTGATAAAGCATCTGAGGTACAACAATTTCTAAAAGAAAAGGAAGACCAGATACAAGTATTGCAACAACAGTTGCAACAAGCTAATGCCAACAATGAAGCACAAAAACAGCTTGAAAGGTTACAACAAGACTTCCAACAAATGCAGATAGGATATCAGAAAAGTTTGGATGATAAAGGAAAGCAGTTACAAGATTTACAAGAGATGCAAAAGGACAATCCTAAACTTATAGAATTTATCATAGAGTCCATTTCCTTGAATGAACAATTACTAAAACATCAGGAAGCGTTGGGCCAAAAGATATCACAGTGGAGCTATTATTGTGAAATAAGTGATAAAACCACTAATCAAGTGGTAGATTTACGAAGCGACTACGATTTAATTGATAAACGGGTGACTGAATATTTAGCTTGGTAAGAAACAGATGAAGGAAAAATAGCAGGTGCACCAAGGATCAACAAAAATCACAAAGAAATGCTCTTTAACAAATGGGACGAGAAAATCAGGGAGGCAGAGCAAGCAGTAGAAGGAGCAGCCATGGCAGCAAGTAGTATTATTGATTGTGTAAATGAAAATTCGCATAGGGAAAATTTGATCGCAGAGACCACTCCAGGATATTTACCTAACGCACAGAAACTACAGGCAGATTGGAAGTAGAAGGCCCAAGAAAAGGCGCAAACAATCCAAGGGTTAACCAAGTTGAACTGGGATTATTACTGGGCATACTTGGTAAAGCCACATAGCCAGTGGATGACTCTTAAGTGTATCATCAATTCGGCTGAAAAGATGGTGCCAGCCGACTCTTCTCAAACAGATGCTGCATGCGTGCGATTTCAAAGACAAATATAGAAGTAGTTTTAATTTTAGATTCAATTTTAGTTTTAATTTTGTTTTATTTTCCTGAAATGAGGACGGTCATTTAAACCGCATCCTACATTTTTGTAATAATTTATTTTTAGATTTAGTTAGTAGTATTTAAACCCTTCTCATGCATTTAGAGAAAGGTCTTAAAATTTATCAAAAACTTATCCCTAGAACATGCACTTCTATACCCTCTGAGGAGGTTTTGATGAATGAATGGAACAAGATTTATTGATGTTTGCATTTGATATCTGCTACTGATGTTGCACTTTTGTACTCTTAGTGGATATTTGATCAAGAAGAGATAAATCATTATCGCTTGAAGCTCATGAGTAGGACTAGTTATAAATGGTATTTCTATCTCTTAACTATTTCTGCCTGTGTGTTAAAGTGATTTTCATGTTCAGTTATTTATATATTGATGTATGAATGCCTGAGTTATCATTTGTCACTTTTGTACAGTGATAGCTATTTATTTATGCTTGATGTATGAGTAGCTTATTATGTGATATGTTTTTCACAACTGTTTCGTCTAACTTTTTATATGAAGTGGTTCATCTTTATTGAATTCTTTTCTCATAACAGTTGAATGATCTTTATTATCAGTTGTTATTTGAAATCATTTTAGTCGCATAAAAGAAAGATTACACCTTGGGTTAGTGTAGATTTAGATATTTCTGCTAATTAGAATATAATTTCCTTATTACTAGATTAGAATTAGAGTAGAAGTATTCCATTTAGAAACTGTTAGACCGGAAAAATCAATACTTCTCACACAAACACTTAACTTGGGAAGCTGGTCCCATATCCCCAGTCGGACCCTCTATACCAAACGGAAAAGGAGCTGCCAACCAAGGTCCAGACCGGGCGGGTATCCCCCTTGTTGTAGACCTGATTTTCGAGGCTTCAACATATTTGGCACTAGAAGGAGGGCCCGAACTATGAATGGCAAGTAAATCTAAATCTAAATACCATTCTGAGAGTAAATCGCCCTCACCATCTCCCCCGACTTCTCCGTTGCATTTAGAATCTTTAAATCCAGAGTCAGAAGTTGCTGGAGCAATAACCGCTGCTACAAACCCTGACATTTTAGAACAATCTACTATTGAACCTCCTGAAGTTGAATCTTTGATTCACAAACTTCAGCGATTTTCTATATCTCCTCAAAAATCTAATAAATCTCAAGGTAGGGTGACTTCGCAATATAACCATGCTCATCCTCTTACTAGGTTAAAGAGCGAAAAGTTTGGTGTTCAGCCAACCAAATTACCTCTACCTACTAGGAAGAGAGCAAGGAAGTCTCCTAAAGGATCCAATAGTGAGACACTTTCATCATCATCATCCATCTCAACCTTTTCACCGCGAAGTCAACCATCCACTCCTCCACTTCAGATCATTGTCCATTAGCCTACTGGAACTTCCCCAACTCCTTCTCAACCATATGGAGTCGTAGTATCCCCATCTTCTCAACCACGGGATCATCTTCTGCACTTCCCTCTGTTAGTAGTTCAGCGATGGCCCAAACTCCATGGAATAACCCAGGGGCAGTCTTAATGCCTGCACCCTTGAGTCAGTTACCGGCCCATCCTGAAAAATGGCTACCTAAGTTTAATCCTGAGGCAGGCATGCTAGCGGAAGAACATATAAATAACTTTATGCTATCCATAAACCTCAATGGAGTTGTTAATGAAGATGTTGTTGTTCGACTTTTTCCTTATACTTTGCAAGGAACAGCCGGATCATGGTATTTCTCATTACCATCTAGATCTATTACTAGTTGGAACATCTTCCAAGAACAATTTCTGACCAAGTTTGGTGATGATAGGTCTACAACGACACTGATCAATGACTTGTCTAACCTTAGGGCTGAGTCAAGAGAACCTATCAAAGATTTCAATTTACATTTCAATAAAATCTTAAACAAAATTCCTACTGCTTCTCAGCCTAGTGAAGAAGTGCGAAGTGAATAGTACATTACTGCTTTACCATCAAACTTAGCAATCTTTGTTGATAGGGCTAAGAAAACAAAGTTGAAAATATGAAAGAAGAAATAGCAGTAGAGAAACGTATTATGGCCCTAGAAAAGAAAAAACGTGATGGAAGAACAAAAATCTAAGAAGGTTTCTTTCAAATAAGATTCCAAGAAAAAACAACCAAAAGATCCATTCAATTTAGAAGGATTACAAAAAGTTTTGAATACCATGTCTAACGAAATGGTCGACATTAAGAAACAAGTCACAGAAACTTCTTCTAAAAAGCCATGCAGGCCTTTTAAAAGAAGTCCTTCAATTGATTCTAAACCCCCTAACACTATTTCAAATGTTGAATCAGAAGAAGAAGAAGAGGAAAATGCTACTGAAGAACATACTGATGAAGAGGAAGTTGTAGAATTACAAGGTATGTGGAATTTCATCCTCCCAAATGAAGAAGATCAAGAGGCATTCCCGGTTAGTACTCACAGCAGAAATCAACTTGATCCTCCTCAACCTACACCTAAGCCAAAGAGCGCAAGCTCGATGACTAAGGATAAAGTCACAGCCAAGAAAACATCACCTAAAGCGATTCAAACCAGCCCAATCCAAACAGACACATCAACTCCATCTAAAATGCTAATTGTTTTGGATGAAATGGAGTATAACATCGTAGAAGATATGAAAAAGACTAGGGCCAATATTACTCTTTTTGAATTGAGCAAGTTAAAACACCAGCAGAAAGTACTTTTGAAAGAATTGCATGTTGTACTAGTTGCGCCTTTACCAGCTGCTGTAATCTCTCAAGCTTCCCATGATATGGGAATACCTCCAACTAATATGATGAATAAAGTTGATTCAAATGATATCGCATTAATTGGAGGAAGATCGAGATTGCACACTCCCCCATTTCTCCTTACTTATGAAATTTTCATGAAAAACATGCATAATTGCTTAGTGGATTCTGGAGCTTCATCGAATATTTTACCAAGATCAATTTGTGAAAAATTGAATGTTCAACCACAGAAATCCACTGTGCGCATAGTCCAATTAGATCGATCGCAAGTCGAAGTGATTGGTGAATTAAGTCAGGTTACCATAAGGCTGTCATCCAACCCAAAGGTATGCCAAGTTATTGACATTTTAGTTGTTGTTATTCTTGAATTCTATGGCTTAATCCTTAGCAGAGATTGGTCAGAAAAACTTCATGGATACTTTGCAACTGACTGGTCTCACATGTGGCTCCCTTACAATGGTAAACCCAACCAAATAAAAGTTGAACGCGAGCGACATCAGAAATACATAGTAACAGAACTCGAGGGAGAAAATGAACTAGTAGCATATAATTCTAACATCATTGGCAACTATTCAGTAGATTCTTTCCTAGGAAATTTTAATTCTCATACTTCACCTTACTTAGAACATTCTGTCTTATCTTAGGTAGAAAATTTCTCGCAAACAGAGAGTTCTAAATGCATTAATTTTATAGATAATCCTGTAAATAAATATTTGTTTTGGAAACTATTTTTTGATGGTTCTAAGTCTAACGAAGGAGCAGGGGCAGGATGCATGTTAGTAAGCCTAGAGGGAGATAAAATCATGCTAACTTGTAGACTCGAATTTGAGTGCACAAACAATACCGCAGAATACAAGGCTCTAGTCCAAGGGTTATACAAAGCAATCGGACTAGACGTCAAATATCTGCAAGTTTTCGGAGATTTTGAAATTGTAATCAGATAGGTAAAAAATACTAAACACTATTTATCAGGTCATTTAAAGCATTACCAATCATTAGTTCAAGATCTGACTGAACATTTTATAGCATTTAATATTTCATCAATTCCCAGACTCCAGAATGCTAGCGCAGACCTCTTAGCCAACATAGCTTCCAAGCTCATTCCTTTAGAAGATTTTAGCCCTGACCGATTTTCAAATGAGTTAATTTTTAGACCATCTATCCCTGATAACATTACCAATTGGAGGATTTTCAACGACGATCCTGATATCGTGAGTTTTCTCACATCTGAAGGATCCTACACCAATCAAATAATTGACGAAGACCAACATGACCAACAATTGCAACAGGATAGTACTAGCAATGCTATACCTAAATCAGTAGTCAAATTAGAAGACATTTATGATTTGAAAGATCGATTTAAAAGGTCTACCAATTCAAAACTCCAAAGTTCAACTTTGAATTATGAATTAGTAAATCTAGGAACTGATGCCAAACTGTAGAATATCAACCTAGGTCTTGACCTAGCCCCTAAAGAGAAATTAGCATATATCCATCTCTTGAAACAATACAAAAGTGTCTTTGCTTGGAATTACGATGAACTCAAAACATATGACACCTCCATCATCCAACATACTATCCCAATGATTGATAATGAAAAACCTGTCCAACAAAAATTGAGAAAAATCCACCCAAATTTAGAAAATCAGATTAAAACTGAACTCAATAAGTTATTGAAAGCCAAAATAATATTTCCCGTTAGACATTCTAAATGGGTCTCCAATATGGTACCTATTAGAAAGAAAAACGGAGATATTAGAATCTGCATTGACTTTCGAAACCTTAACAAGGCATGCCAAAAGGATAATTTTCCTTTACCTCCCATGGAACAAATACTGCAGGCAGTTGCAGGCTCAGAATTAATGTCATTCTTGGATGGATTCTGAGGATACAACCAAGTGTTGGTACATCCCGACGATCAATTGAAAACTACATTCAGAACTAAGTGGGGCACATACGCATATCAAAAGATTCCATTTGGTTTGATTAACGCAGGTGCCACATTTCAGAGACCCATGGACATCGCATTCAAGGGGTTAGTTAATAAATCAGTGGTAATCTATTTGGTTGATATAACTGTTTATTCCAAGAAACGAAACAACCATCTCAGGGATTTAAAAAAAATCTTCCAACGTTGTTTAAGGTATGGGATTTCGCTTAACCCGAAAAAAATCCTTTTTTGCATTAAGTGAAGGAAAGCTTCTAGGATTCATAGTGTCAAAATCTGGAATTCACATTGATCCTGACAGAATCAGGGAAATTTCCGCAGTACCCCTACCTCACAACAAGAAATCCATGAAATATTTCCTTAGCCAGAGTAACTTTGTAAAGAGGTCTGTTCCAGATTTTTCAAGAATCGTATCTCCTTTACAAGCCATGATTAAAAAGAACGCAAACTTTAAATGGGGCCAAGATGAACAGGAGGCATTCAATCTGATCAAACCAGCAGTTATCAATGCTCCATCTTTAGCAACTCCAATTTTTTCCGATCCTTTTATTTTGTATACATTTGCCTCATATAGATCATATGCTGCGATACTCACTCAAGCAAATCAAGAAAAGGCAGAAGCCCCAATTGCTTTTTTCAGTTCCAATTTACAAGGAGCTGAGTTGAATTATTCAGATGTGGAAAAACAAGCTTATGCTGTTTTTAAAGCAATTAAATATTTCAGACCTTTTTTACTCAAAACACATACCAAGATCATAGTACCGTTTCCAGCAGTAAGAAATCTTCTAGTACAGAATTATGTGGGTGAGAAAAGGGCCAATAAGGTTACTGCCTTACAGGAATACGATGTAGAAATCAAACCAGCACATATTGTAAAAGGTCAAGGCTTTTGCAAACTACTGGCAGGAGCATCGCTAATGCCCGAAAATCCATTTGAAGAGGTACAAGTGTACGAGGTAAGTCTAAACGATGTTGATTCATTATACGCTGATATTATTTTTTATTTAAAGAATGGATATGCTCCTCCAAACCTCGATCATACCAAGAAAAGAGCCCTGAGGTTAAAATCCAAATAATATCAACGCGTGAATGACGTTCTTTTTAGAATAAATTATGATTCTATTCTCCTTAGATGTCTCGAGAAAGCTGAAGCTGAAAAAGTCTTGTAAGAACTCCACGATGGGCCAGCAGGTGGACACTACGCTGGAGATGCAACTGCTCACAAAATTTTACGCACAGGCTATTACTGGCCCACATTATTCAAAGACACACATAACTACGTAAGGAAATTCCAAGTCTATCAAACCACTGCTGGGAGACAAAAGAAACCATTCTTGCCACTGCAACTAGTTACCATCAAACAAACTTTTGATCAGTGGGGATTGGACATAATAGGTGAGATCGTTCCTCACTTTTCTAAATAGCATAGATACATCCTTACAGCAACAGATTACTTTACTAAATGGGTAGAAGCAGTTCCACTCAAGACAGCTAACGCTGAAAATATCATTGAATTCATAGATCAGTTCATAATCACCAGGTTTGGATTGCCTTCCGCTTTAATGTTTGATAATGCATCATATTTTTCTGGTAATACAATGACTGAATTTGCACTCAAAAGGGGTTTCAAACTTAAATACTCAGCCAATTATTATCCACAAGGGAATGGGTTAGCTGAATCCACAAATAAGAACTTAATCAGGATCATTAAGCGAACCGTTGACCAAAATCATAAAAATTGGCATAAGTCTTTAATATATGCTTTATGGGCAGATGGAATAATGTAGAAAGCCTCTATCGGCACTTCGCCCTTTAATTTAGTTTATGCGAAAGAAGTAGTTCTTCCAACACATCTGGCAATCCCCTCTTTAGCCTTGGTTCAATATATTGATGAAGCACCAACTTCTTCTCTACAACTAAGGCAGCTGGAATTAATTAAATTAGAAGAACAACGAGAATGGGCTAAGATAACTCACGCTCATCATCAAGCATTGGTGAAAGCCTCTTTTGATTCCAATATGGTATCCATAAAAGATTTTCAGATGGGAGATCTAGTTTTAAAATGGGACAAGGCTCATGAGGAAAAGAGAAAATGTACAAAATTTCAAAGAATGTGGCTTGGTCCTTTTCAGATCATAGAAGTCATAGGTCCGTCTACCTTCATGTTACAAGATTTAACAGGGAAAAGAGATTCTTTACCTGTTAATGGTTAGATTCTTAAGAAATATTTTCCATAGAAGATCATTCTTCTATTTTGTAGAGTAGTTATTTTTCTTTCCATAATAAAACCGGTTGTGAATGGTTACTTTTGAAATTCATGAAAAAGACACAAATTCTCTTCTAGATTTTGTTTTTTCACTTGTATAAATAGAATTCTTTCTGAAAAATTAATCATTACTATTGAAAGGTACAGTTAAAGACTACATGCCTAGAAATGATATTAGTTTCAACTTTATAAATTTTGATGAAAAGCCACCTTTAGTTAGAAATTGTTTTATTTTAGTCAATGAAAGGTATCAATAACAAAATGAAGATTCTCTGTAGAAAGGATCTTTCCAAAAAACTCTATCATTGTCATCCAGAGCTGTCTTAAGGAAACAATGACTTCCTCCCCACCTAGGAAACTACAATATTCAGAGAATGATCCAAAGATACACTTTAACTTAAAGAGTACGAGGTCTCACCACGAGCTGACTTATCATGATCATAGATGCTATAGCTTGCTGTCTTTGCCAATACTGCATACCACAATAGGGAAATGACTCAAGATTGTTAAAATCAAAAGACAAGGGGTCTCATCACGAGCCAACTTGTTCAACAAAGTTATAAATCAGTGAATGACTGTGTCATGAATTGGCTACCAAACCAAGACATTGCTCTTTAAGGATAAAAAGAAAATGAAAGCAAAAAGTGTGGAAATGGATTTTTCTTTGAAAAGTTGTAAATTTCTCTAAGTAGGATACAGGATCATTGCTGGATAATAGGTAACCCTGTCGAAGCTATAAATGCTTGCTGGCAGCAGAGGCTCTACCTACGAAAAATGAGCATATTTAAAACTAATTTACAGAGAAGGCTTTGTTTTTATCTTTATAAACCAAGTAATGACTGATATAGATACAAGGACTAGCTTGAGAAAGTAAATAATCAAAGTTGGGAAAAAGAAGAAACAAAATATCATTGATAGGAAAAAGCATAATGTACTTAGTCTTTCTATAGTAACGTTTAATTTTCTAGAAAATTTTCTATTTTGGAAGTTTTGAAAATTCAAAAAAGTAGCAGAGATAACTGGTTCTTCCAAGTGAATCACCAATTGTTGTGGCCAGCAACAACCCCCCTTCTTATTTAGTGTAATTCCTAATACTAAATAAGTGGGGACCCTTAGTTAAAAATTTAAAAAATCAAAGTAGTGTTTAAATTTCCTTTTTCGAATAAAATTACCATCATAAGCTTAGGAAGCCCCCCTTTGAAAAATCCAAAAATCTAAGTTTTATGATAAGGTAAGACACAAATCTTTCCTTAGGAATATCACATCACAAAAAGATAACGGGATACCTCCTTATGAGCTGAATTTTAAACATTGCGAGATTGCGATATGCGATAATGAAATATCGCATCGCATACAACAAAATTTACATTGAAACACTTTAATTTGCCGATATATGATGATGCCGATCGCAAATCGCATTTCACAGAAAACAAGTTAACAAGGTTTATCATATATAACGTTCCTGCAATCTGCGATATTGCGATATTGCAATTTCGCGATACAGTGACAATGCGATAATACGATATCACGAGAAACCAACTTTGTGATGTTACAATTCTTCGATGTTATCATTTTTCAATGTTGCGATCTGCGATATTGCGAAGCAAATCGCAAAATTGCTCCATCGCAAATCTTTGGGGCACGTTATTCAAGAAAAGTATTTTCCATAAGCTGACACCTGGTTATGCGCTTTAATGCTAATAAATGAGGTAGTTGCCAATTATTAATGGAATATGGGTTCGTGCTTATCGAAAAATCATCTCACGTAAGGTGGTATATTTGATGTGTCTTCGGCATTTAAAACTTTCCCATCACCCTTCCTCGTCATTATTTTCACTTCACTTGTGAATTGCAGGAACAGAGAATAGAGGACGATACAAAGCAATACGCAGGTTAAAATGGGAAAGAAAAGAAAATCTCCGAGCTCCGAAGAAAAAGAAAAGGAACTCTTGTATACAGACATGGCCTATAACAGAGACGCGGGAATTTCTATGTGGGAAGGCATGTATAATCTTCTTGAAGAGGAGAATCCAAGAGTAATGGAAGTTGCTGCTACTGTGGGCTCAAATAGTTCTTCTGAGGCATCTATCACAGAGCTAGCTTGCTCATTCTTGCACCGGATAGCAGCAAGACCCAAAATTCTCCCATACACGGACATGGTCAAGTGGATACTGGACAGCGTTGATATCAAAAATAGATAGTTTAAAACTCAGGGTCAAGGACTTATTGGCTCATTCGCTGCGCAGGATTTAAAACTCATGTATCATTTACCAGAGCCACAGGAAACTTATAACAAGCAGTTTATGGAGAAATTTGTAAAAGAAAATCAAGACCTGGCAGAAACCACCAAAGACTGGTCTAGGAGGGACGAACCGCTAAAGAAAGATAAACACGGTATGTACAGTATTGGTTCTCTCACCTCCCCATATTGCTTTGCTACTGCCATGCTCTGTAGATTGTTTGGAATGCCAGATATCAACAAATTTTCATCAGAATGGCTACCGTTATTGGATGCCGCCACGAATGCCACTATTGTAGATTGGGCTAAAATATTATCTGATAACCTAGTCACGGCCATTGTAAGTTATAGATCTAAAAGAACTGTCTCTCAGAGAATCTATCCTCCTTTTTACCTATCTGTGTATGTAATGGATGCGATATGTTATGTTTCTAAGTTTCCTGTTATGGGTTGGAAGTGGACAACTCAAGACCTCTTACCCATCCATGTCTATCATAAAGAATTGTGGGACTCTAAGTTGACTCCATACTTCTACCAGATTTGTCATGGAATTATGCTGCCCTTGTATCGAATGTTGTATGATAAAGATGCTCTGAGATGCTCTCCTGAAGCAGAGGTAAACATCCTCCCTATTGCGAGATGGTTCAGGGAGGAATTTTTTACTTATGTCAGGGTATTTGGAAGTTCTGCTTCCCCTCATGTCCTACCTTTGTATATCCCTGATAAACTCTTGGCTCGAGAGATTGCCTATCAAACCTGTGGAGAAGGCGGTCTGAGTAAAGATTTGAAAGACAAAAAGAAGGCTATCTGGCCATAGTTTCCTGTAGCCTGTGGGGCCTTTTTGCTTTTTAATGTAGGCCATGCATTCGCAGAAGTAAAAAAAATAACGTGTTTACAGTTATTCAAATTTTCAGGAAGACCATTTGACCCTCATGATGTTGCGAAGAATTTCATACTGCAGTCAAGATAAAGGTGTTTTCTGGAGAAGATGATTTATTCGATGACATATTCCAACAGAAAAGCACACTTGAAGAAATTATGCATGTAGCCCAAATGTAATTATCTCCAGAAGAATTTCAAAAGTTCAAAATATACAGGGAAAGAAGGTTAGCCAGTATTCCTTTGGAGAAACTACGCCTAAAACCTGCAAGGGAACCAACTCCAAGTGTTAGTCTTAGTGGAAGTTCAGACACAAACGGATCTAAATTCAAGTCTAGAAAGAAAACATCTAAAAATTCTAAAAGATCCGTAGGTGAACAGGATAAGAGCGAAGAGTCAGTAAAAGATATTGCCCAGTCAACGGAACTTCTACAGCAACAAGTTTTTACCCCCCCACAAAGAGATCCTCCCCCTCTCGTCATTCAGCAGCCATCAGTCACAACCAAACTAGATAAAGAATGGGAAAGCTTCAATGGCTTGATCAATCTTGAAGGGCAAACCATAAAAACACTTGTGAGCGATGCACAAGTAACAAAAGTAGTCACAAGAACAGTTAGCAATGTCTCAGATATGGAGCATATCCCTATTCCCCCACCCTCTGAGCTTATGCTCAAAATAGAAGAAATTCCTCCCCTTGATGTATTTTATAGCCCACAACACAAAGTAGTAGTAAGAAGACAAAGGAAGAAAAGGAAATTGGAAAATGTGCTCCCTCAAGACGCAGAACAATTAGATGTCTTGTGGCAAGATCCCACTAGCAATCCCACTGAGAATCTCACCAAACTATCTCAGATCGCAGGAGCATATGCCTCTGCGACTATTGATAAAGCATCTGAGGTACAAAAATTGCTAAAAGAAAAGGAAGACCAGATACAAGTATTGCAACAAGATAATGCCAACAATGAAGCACAAAAATAACTTGAAAGGTTACAGCAGGACTTCCAACAAATGTAGATAGGATATCAGAAATGTTTGGATGAGAAAGGAAAGAAGTTACAGGATTTACAAGAGATGCACAAGGACAATCCTAAACTTACAGAATTTATCACAGAGTCCATTTCCTTGAATGAACAATTACTACAACAATAGGAAGCGTTGGGCCAAAAGATATCACAGTGGAGGTATTATTGTGAGATAAGTGATAGAACCACTAATCAAGTGGTAGATTTACGAAGTGACTACGATTTAATTGATAAACAGGTGACTGAATATTTCGCTTGGCAAGAAACAGACGAAGGAAAAAGAGAAGGTGCACCCAGGATCAATGAGAATCACAAAGAAATGCTCTTTAACAAATGGGATGAGCAAATCAGGGAGGCAGAGCAAGCAGCAGAAGGAGCAGCCACGACAGCAAGCAATATTATTGATTGTGTAAATGAAAATTTTGACAGGGAAAATTGGATCGCAGAGACCACTCCAGGATATTTACCTAACGCATAACAACTACAGGCAGATTGGAAGCATAAGGCCCAAGAAAAGGTGCAAGTAATCCAAGGGTTAACCAAGTAGAACTCGGATTATTACTGGGCATACTTGGTAAAGCCACATAGCCAATGGATGACTCTTAAGTGTATCATCAATTCAGCCAAAAAGATGGCGCCAACTCTTGTCGATTCGGTTTTCTCAGCTTAGCTAAAATCGGAAGTCGGCCAACTGACTCTTCTCAAATATATGCTGCATGCGTGCGATTTCAAAGACTAAATACAGAAGTAGTTTTAATTTTAGATTCAATTTTAGTTTTAATTTTTCTTTATTTTCCTGAAATGAGGACGGTCATTTAAACCGCATCCTACACTTTTGTAATAATTTATTTTTAGATTTAGTTAGTAGTATTTAAACCCTTCTCATGCATTTAGAGAAAGGTCCTGAAATTTATCAAAAACTTATCCCCAGAACATGCACTTTTGTACCCTCTGAGGAGGTTTTGATGAATGAATGGAACTGGATTTATTGATGTTTGCATTTGATATCTGCTACTGATGTTGCACTTTTGTACTCTTAGTGGATATTTTATCAAGAAGAGATAAATCGTTATTGCTTGAAGCTCATGAGTAGGACTAGTTATAAATGGTATTTCTATCTCTTAACTATTTTTGCCTGTGTGTTAAAGTGATTTTCATGTTCAGTTATTTATATATTGATGTATGAATGCCTGAGTTATCATTTGGCACTTTTGTACGGTGATATCTATTTATTTATGCTTGATGTATGAGTAGCTTATTATGCGATATGTTTTTCACAACTGTTTCGTCTAACTTTTTATACAAAGTGGTTCATATTTATTGAATTCTTTTCTCATAACAGTTGAATGATTTTTATTATCAGTTGTTATTTGAAATCATTTTAGATCGCATAAAAGAAAGATTACACCCTGGGTTAGTGTAGATTTAGATATTTCTGCTTATTAGAATATAATTTCCTTATTATTAGATTAGAATTAGAGTAGAAGTATTCCATTTAGAAACTGTTAGACCAAAAATATCTATCTTTCTTACACACACACTTAAATTGGGAAACTGGTCCCATATCCCCAGTCAGATCCGCTATACCAAACGGAAAAGGAGCTGCCAACCAAGGTCTGGACTAGGCGGGTATCCCCCTTGTTGTAGACCTGATTTTCGGGGCTTCAACAGATTCATGGATCAAGAATTGATAAATAATGGATGCTTAATGTTTTGAGAGGAATTGATTGTGTCTTCACCATCCTGCTCCTCCACATGTATGATGAGACTGACTTGCACATGAATGCAACTTGATCTAGCAGCTCGAGAATCAAGAGATTGTGCACATCTAGCTTGTGAAGCAGATCACTCAACTAAGTAATGGTGCAAGGAGTCATGGCTTGTAGATGATGGAGGATGGTAGAGACATAGATTAGACTCAAGAATTGGGTTATGAATGGTGTTGTCCTCTTACGGAATGGAGGGATGAGTTTTTGCCATAGGCTTTCTTAACCATTCTGGAATTTCCTCCATTGGCACCGGAGACAACCGAGTAGATGGGTTGGGAACATGTTGTGCACATTTTTCAGCTTTGCAATTGCTGTGAGGGGGTACCCACTGCACAGATTTCTTAGATTTGTGGTCACTGCGAGGGGGCATCCTCTTGGAAACATTAGGTGTCTTGTGATTTGCAAGAGTCAAGGAAGAAGGGAAATTAGGAGGTTCACCATTTTGGGAGACATGAACCAAGTGTTTCAGCTCTTGGCTCATGAATTCAAGGTCCACAAACCTTTTAGGAATTTCGTGACAGAGGTGAAGGAAGCAAGTAGAAAAGTCCTCAACTGATTCACCAGGCTTCATTCTTAAACAAGAGATTCTTTCATAGACATCTTGGTGGTCACACTCATCAAAGTCTTGATGGATCTCCTTGAGGAAAGTGAGAAGGGAATGGACAGAAGCAGGTGGCAGGGTATGACACCACTGATTAGCACGACCTTCAAGGGTGAGGAAGAAGAGTATGGAAACAAGCTCATCTCTATCGATTTCATGAGATTCACAAAAATGAATAAAATCATAAATGTGCTCGGTTACAGATGTTTTGTCCTCACCGTCAAACTTTAACAAGGACAAGTGGTCGAGAAGCTCATCGAGGATTGATAGTTGATTAAGGGAGAAATGATAGAAATGCTCCAGAAGCACGAATTGTGTATAATTCATTGGATAAGAGATTCAACGCAGATGTATGGGCTCAATTTATCATCAGGCCCTCCTTCTAGTGCCAAAATGTTGACAGTTCTCGACCCCGCCAACATCAAGGGATCTCCTCGGTATGAAGTCCAAACTAAACCTCACACAATTTGGTGTAGGAGTCCCATCTGGTAAGATGGCCCAGTTTCCATTATCTTAAAGATATTCCTTATCTCTTTCTTGTTAACATGTGAGAGTGGATTTCTTTGTCTTCGAACAACGAGGTTCGCGTGCCTAGTGAGTGCTAGTGTTACTTGTCTCAAGGTATCTTTCACCGCAGAGAGAGAGGGTAAGAGTGAGTCCCAAGTTGGATGGGAGGAAGCCCCAACTCTGTTAGAAACACACACTACAACAGGACGTGGGTAGCTTCTAGAGGAGAAATCCACACGGATGCGGCAGTCACAAGACACAAGGGAAGATAGCACATACACACTCAGCAGTCAATCCACGTGAGTGCGACGGTCATTATAGAAAGTTTACATGAAAGGTTCTGTCTAATGTTCGAGGAGGTAACCAACACAGGCATGACAATGTTAACAACTTATACAACACATTTTCATAAATATATGTATTAGAACAACTGCATGAGTTCAATTGTTTAACACAGGTTACAACAACATGTATTACAAGTGTTCAAGATAAATCTTATGAACAATTACAACACATGTGTGAAAACTTGCTGGCCTATTAGCAGGCTTCTGAATTAAGCAAAAGTTCCAAGACAAGTTGATACACCATTACATCACTAACCCTGTGGTCAAGGCATTGGAGCCACTCCTCGCTCCTCAAAGAAAATATTACAGACTCTCAAGGCTATGTGGGAGGACCCAAGGTGAAAAGTCCTTTGCATGTACAAATGAGGGCTATTTATAGCCAAGGGTAAAACTAACCCTTGTGACTGTTCGACTTCCCTCATGACTATTTGACTTTCATGAATTTTCAACTTTACATGACTCTTCAGATTACAAGTCGGTCTCTTGGATTTCCACATTACATTACGTTGATTGACATAGTATGGCCCATAGTAGTGATGTGGCTAACATGACTCGACATGATAGTGCTGGTATGTTCGTGCTGCTGCCTGTGTTCACATTGAGTTGTAGTGCTGCTGAGTGATGGATGTCCTCTTGGTGTGTCACAGCATCACCTTGCATGGCAAGGTGCGAAGAGTCTTTGATGGTTGTTGGGTTTGCTTGATGTTGCATTTGCATGTTTCTTCTTTCTTGTACTTTGGCATGCTTGACATGTTCATCCATCCATCCATCCACAAACACATCTTCCCATGTTCATCCACAAACACATCTTCGCATGTTCATCCATCTGTCTGTTCGCGAAAAAATATTTGCATGGTCCTCCATTTGTGAACACATCTCTTCGCATGCATCATATGTTCATTCATTTGTGAACATGTCCTTTTGCATGCACTCTCTTTGTTCATCCCATCTGTCACCACATCATGTTCCTTCATGTACCTATATTTGCAGTCACTCATGATGAGATGACATAAAATCCATAAATCTCCTAGTCTACCATGATGCATGATCATTTTCAGATGTACGTGATCGAGAGAGAAGACAGAGTTGTGAAACCACGAGAGGCAAGTTCTGTGCTGGGATGTAGGATTCGAGCACTACTAATGAAAACTACGCAGAAGTCACTAGGAGATGGAGACAGGAATTCTAGATCGATAATGGCTGTCCGCGCGATCTGGCTCGACTACAGGACAAATCTTCACAATTTTTAGGAGAAGTAGTGTGGGCTACAGGAGGACTGGGTAGGCAAGATCTGTGCAATTTCTAGACTAAGTGGGCGGCGAGAGCTTGGCAACAAAAAATGCGCAGTTCCTGGAGAGAGCTACTGGCGAGAAAAACTGCGTAGTTCCTGGAGAGAGCTGCTGGCAAGAAAAAATACACAGTCCTTGGAGAGAGCTATTGGCGAGAAAAACTGTGTAGTTCCTGGAGAGAGCTGATGGTGAGAAAAACTACGCAGTTGCTTGGAGGCTAACTTGTTGATCACCTCTACATAGTTTCTGAGATGAAAGGACTACTCGGCTGTAGAGAGTTTGCTTAAGAAATATGCGCAGCTTTCCGGGTGAGCATCCAACTAGCTTGGAAAACTGCAAAATTTTCTGAGGGAGATAGGGACAGGCACTGGGTGTCAGTCCGACTTGTCTACACAATTTTCTCAGTTAGCAGAGTGGGCATGGTCTGTAGCCTTTGCGCAATTTTTAAGGGGAGTTAGTCCCAAGTTGACCACCTAGTCAAACTCTTTGGTTGACCATCAGGAGGGTTGATTGATGATCTTGCGGGTAGCGTAGCTTGAAATGGCTTGCTGGGTGCTTCTACGTTGTTCTAGTGACAGTCGATTGAGTCGATGACAGGGTGATGGTCTGGCTATAAGAGGGTGATCTGGTCGTCAGAATTTCAGCAAAAATGACTAAGTGTGTGAGTGAGTGAAATGGTACATACACGACCTTGTAAACACACACTCACATGACTTGACAAGAAGACACCTCAAAATATCAAGACAGACATGCTCAACATGATTGACCGATGGTGCGAGCGATAAGGGCGATGCTCGTGATAGATTGTTGGATGACCATGATGACACTTGCGTGACATTGCATATGAATCTGTGTGCGAATGTGACACATGTTTACCTAGTGAACACAAAACATACACACGAAGTGAAGACCTTGTGCATGACCAGAACATGGTTGCAAGCGAGACACTAGTACCAATATACACAAGCTATCCATTGAAAAATCAAGCAAGGTGGGTGCAAATATTCACACGAGTTCATGGGGTGAACTCAAGTGCATGAAAACATCTAGTAAAACTCTTAAACGAGGCTTCGAAATTGGATGCGGGCTAAAAATTTGTTGGGTGTTTCAGCCGCTACAACATGATCCTAGAGAAATTTTCCCAGAGATTTTGAATGGAGGTAAGATGGGAAATCCTAGGATTTAAATGTTGGGATGATGTGGCACAATGAGGTTGGTTGATAGGTTTTCAACATATCAGGGTCAAAAACCTCAAAATCATTTATAACGTGAATTCAAACCTTACCACACAATGGAGGGCTTACTGAGACCCTTGGCTAACATGGAAAGTAACATGACCTGAGGGAGACATGGGGACCTGGGAGGTGGACAAATGTCATTTGAATTTGAGGGTTTTATGGGGGTCAAATGGCTTGTATATGGCTAACATGTGGTACACATGGAGTGGGGCCATGTGGAGGGCGTGATGTCACCCCGAAAATTAGAAGTTGTGATGTCAACTTGACACTCCCACCCTAACAAATTATTGTGGAGCTCAATGAAATCTCATTGGGATTCTATTTCTAGGGTGATGTAGTAGTGGTGGATCCGACATGCATGAAACCATGAGTGAAAGGTGGTGTTATGTGCTTGAGGAGGGATCCACAGTGGATGTTAAACCTCATGTGATTAGTTGAATTCTCCTGAGTGAATTGACATGACGGTTTGTTGGAATGGGGTTCCATGTAACCTCAGAGGTTCTTCCTCAATGGTTCAATGGGGGACTGCAACAAAAATACATGGGATTTTATCCCCAGGGAGAGGTGGAAATAGGGATGTATGTGTCCTTATGCTTTATATATATACACGTTATTTATAAATGTGAATTAGGCCTTGTGAACCATGGCACTGGACATGAATAAATCAATAGTTGGGGTAGTGATGCTATGTGGAAGTGATGTGGCCATTACTTGGGTAGCCACATGGGAAGAAAGTGGTAGGTTAGGTGACATGACACTATCTGATAGGCCAATCTTTGAGTGGTCATATCTTTTGATTTGTGGGTTAGATTGAAGCAAATTTCATACCAATGGAAAGTTATCAACAAGACGATAACAACGATGTTTTACATTTTAAGTTTTGAAGAGTTTATAAAATTTCAAAATTTTAGATCCATAAGTATATCATAGAGATTGAGTCATCCAAGTAATTGCCTCCTTCTACCTTAGTAGGGGCTAGGGATAGTATGGGGTGTGTTAAAAAGTAGTATCAGAGCTTCTAGGTTCAACACTTGGACTTGATTAACTCTATCTCAGATGAAGTGAAGATCCAAGGTTCAATTCTAGACCTTTGGGAATAAAATGGGTGCCCTGGTGCATAATTAATAGAGTAGTAGGTCTGATACTTGGATATTTGGAGATTAGTGGAGCTCTAGCTCTGAGTCTAATAACTTAATGTGGATATGACTATGGGCTACTTATGGCATTGACTGTGGAATTTCATTTTTGACTGCAATAATTCTTTTAACATGTTGCCTTGAGATATGTTGTTATCCAACTAGCATACAAAATAGAAGAAAATATAGATCAATGACTTGAGAAATAGCCTCTTCGAGGGGGAAACCTCTTTTACATCACATAAATGAAAAATTCTTGGATGATTCAAATGATAAGACCTCCTTGGTATATATAGGAGTCTAAGGGGTCACAATATAATTAGAGCCTACATAACAATAATAATGTAAGGGCACAACAATAATAATAGTGGACTTCTACGGTGCACAATGATAACTACATGGGGGATACATGGGCACATCAATAATAATAGGGGTTTACACTATCAATAAAAATAAGGGGGATACACTAGTATTATAGGGACCTAACATGCCCCTCTCATTCAAAAAAGTGTTGTCCTCAATGCTTGAGTTTTTTTGGATGGTTTTGTATAAAATTCTCATCCTCCCATGTGGAATATTCAGTAGGTAAGTTCTTCCACTTAATGAGATATACTAAAATTAATCAATTTCGTAGTTGTCAGGTTCTTATTTCCATGACTGCTTCAGGCTCAAATATGATTTTTCCTTCTTTGTGAAGTTCTTGAAACACTATTTGAACTAGGAGCTTGTTACCAATAACCTTATTTAAGCATGAAACATGAAAAAATGAGTGTACTCGGGAAGATGTAGGCAACTCCAATTTGTATGTCATAGTTCCAATCTTTTTCAACACCTTGTCAGGACCATATTACTTGGGTGATAATTTATTATCCTTCTTGGCTTGCTTGAGGGACATTTGTTTGTATGGTTGTATCCATAAAAATACATAGTCACTTACATCAAAAATTCTTTCACTGCGATGTTGATATGTCTGTTGTTTCATTCGATTATGCACCATAGTGAGGTTATCGTTTAAGAGTGGGAGAACTTCTTATTAATGCTCGATGTCATCTTCCACTGTTTGAACCTTAGAATTTTCTAGTAGAGATGATGTGATGGATGGTGGATGATATCCATAAAGTGCCATAAATGGGGTTATTTTTGCTGTAGTGTGGAAGGAAATGTTATTAGACCATTCAACTAGAGGTAACCACTTGACCCATTGTGTTCGTTTATCGGATAGAAATAAACAGAGATATCCTTCCAAACATTTGTTCACTATCTGAATTTTCCCATGAAATTGAGGATGATAAGATGAGATATGAGCTAATTGAGTGCCAAAACAAGAAAATAATTCCATCCAAAAATTTCCAGTGAAAATGGGATCTCCATCACTTACAATAATCTTTGGGTTTCCATGTAGCTTTTGAATTGTTTCCATAAATGTAGTAGAAATTGTACTGGATTTAAAAGGATGAGATAAAGCACAAAATTGTGGATACTTGGTAAGTCTATCATCTACCACCATGATGACACTCTTTCCTTCAGACTTGGGTAAACCTGTGATAAAATCCATTGATACCTCCTCCCAACGCTGACTTGGAATGGCTAAAGGTTGTAACATACTTGGGGTCTTAATTGTCTAAACTTTATTTTGTTGGAAAACCAAACATTCTGCCACAAACTTCTGAATATCAGATTTAGGACCATCCCAAAAAATTCCTTCTTTACCATGTGGTAAGTTTTTAAAAATCGTGAGTTACCTCCTAAGTGGGAGGTGTGCAATTCCAAAATAATCTTTTGCTTGAGTTGGGAATTCTTACAAAGATATAAGCGATATTTGTACTATAATGAATATTTTTCCCAGCTAAATGTATCAGATGTATTTTGATATTGCTACAACTTTTGAATGAGTGTACACACCTCTTCATCATTATTCCATTCACCCCTTTCTTTGGTTATCCAATCAGGTTGGATAATAGAAATGACACAGAAAAATGATTCCACATCCTCATCCTCTCTTGAGAGTACATATGTAACAACATATTCCTTCCCTTTTTTGTAGATGATTTCAAAGTCATAACCCAACATCTTTGTAACCCAAATTTGCTGCTCTTCTGAAGATAATATTTGTTCCAAAATTATTTAAGATTATCATGATTTTTTTTACCTTTAAGTGTCTTACCATTAGGTAAGGTCAACATTTCTTTATTGCATGTAGTGTTTTCAACATTCCCTTCTCATAAATAGCTTTGTGTAAATACTTTCCCTTGATTGGACGACTTTCAAAAGCAATGGGTCTTCCTTCTTGCATTAAAACAACATCAATTCCATTTCTTGAGGCATCACATTCCACAATAAAGGTTTTTGTGAAGTTTTGTGTAGCTAAGACCAGTGCTTGGCACATTTCCTCTTTAAGATGTTCAAAGGCCTTAGTTGCTTCCGAAGTCCAATAAAATGCATCTTTCTTTAGTAATGTTGTTAGAGGTGCTAATATTCTCCCATAATTATTAACAAACTTGCAATAATACCTTGTCAACCCGAGGAATCCTTGAAGATGATTTATGGTTGTGGGGATTTTCCATTCCTTAATGTCTTTAATTTTTTTAGAGTCTACCTTAACACCCTCATGCAATATAGTATGACCCAAATATTCCACCTCTTGTACTATGAAGAAACATTTGGAGGTTTTTGCATATAATTGTTTCTCCTCCAATAGTTTGAGCACATTATCAACATGTTGGACATTATCCTTCCAAGACTTGCTGTAGATTAGTATATCATCAAAAAATACTAATTTTTTTTTCTAACAAATGGTTTGAAATTGGAATTCATCAAATGTTAAAATGTGGAAGGCACATTAGTAAGGCCAAATGACATGACCAAAAGTTCATAATGATCCTCATGAGTTCTGAATGTTGTTTTCAAAATGTCTTCAGTCTTCATTCTAATTTGATGGTATCCTAAAAGAAGATCCAACTTGGTGAAGTAAATATCTCCATGTAATTCATCCAACAATTTATTAATGACAGGAATGAAACATTTATCTTTAATAGTGAGCTTATTGAGCTCCATATAATCCAAACACATACACCATGGTCCATCCACGAGGGTGATCCAAGTGGATATTGGTGGCCACCCACCTATTCCATTTGGATCCCCACTATTGTTCTGTCAATTTTTTTTTTTTTTCAGTTTCTTTAATTATAGCACAATTCACTATTTTTGGCAGTTTTTCAGGTACTGAACTTCCGAAGCCGTTTTGAGGCCCTAAACAACGTTTTTTGGCAATATTTATTTCAATGATTTCATTGAAATCACATTATTGGTTGTAGTCCTCAAAGATATCTTTCCAAAGAGGTATCATGCACGTCAAACAGAGATAGAGCAAGTTACAATCTTGGAAGTTGGCTACCCAACTAACCCTAATAACGCCCATAAACTCTTGGTGTTACATCTCCTCGAGTTAGGGTTTTGGTTGTTTAGGGTTTTCTCTTATTGTTAAATAATAAAAAGGCTCTTTAGCCTCATTGTAACTCAGTTTAGAGGCATGTATCTACCACATTTCTTCTCAGAGATAAGCTACCATCGTTCGAGCTAGTCCCATTTCCATTTTGTTTGTAAGCATATTTCATTGATTCCCTGCACGGTAAAGCCATTTCATCTAAGGTTCATAATTTTGAATGGGAACGCTTGTAGGTCTCGAAGTTGAAGTCAGATCTAGCTTTTTTGAAAAGATGCAGATATTCTACTATCATCTCGGTCTTCGCTCAGAGCCGTTTGGAGGATCTGCTCTCCCTATTTAATATGCAGTCATGATCTGACTCCTCAACTTGTCCTGACGATGAACCACACTAGCTAGTTCGAAATGCGTCGACAAATATTTTCTGCATGTGATTTACACCGAATTTTTTTCTTATAATTGTTATGGATCATAGAAGCCTCAATTCAACCATATTTCATTATTTGATATTAATGAAAGGAAGTGTTATTTCTGCAACATCTTTGTATTTATGGTTATATATGTAATTTGTTACGTTCCTGTTTAAATTTGAATAAGTGGTATCAGAGCGGTCTGCTCGTTCTCTATTTTTATTTGCATGTCCCCAACGAGGTCAGGATATAAGGAGTTAGGGCTCAAACTGGTTAAACCTTTGCAAGACTAGCCTCGTAAATCCTGAAGGCCTCCCATGGGGGAATAAGAGAAAGATGAGGGAGCAGGAGATCCTATCAAAATATTGCTCAATGAGGCCCTCGAGAAGCAAAGGAATGTGATGATGGATAACTTTGCCTAGATCCTTCAACGGTTGCCCACCAGCAACATATCCACATCCAACAGCCACTCTAGAGGCTCCAAACCTTTTAAGGTACAAGTAAACTTTTCTATTCCCATATTTGAGGGCTAAATAGATGTAGACGTCGTAGATAAATGGTTGAATCTGCTAGAAGGATATTTTTCATTTCATGATTTTTCCAGTCGAGAAAATATTACTTTTTCTCTTTTCAAAGGCACCCCCCACATCAAGGACTAGTGGGAAACCTATTGTGAGAAGAAGGATCAAAGTACGACCTCACTAGTTTTAGCCGCTCCCACTTGGAATTCATTCCGGGATGTCATCAAGGAGCAGTACTACCCTTTCAGGAGCTATGAGGAAAAATACATAAAGTGGGCCACACTGCGGCAGGGAAGGGACTAAGATGTGCCAGAGTTTACCAATGTTTTTCATACCATTCGAACGAAGTTGGGTATCAAATATTCTAAGAAACTTTTAGTACTCAAGAACTGCGGCTACCTACATATATACATCTAGGACAAGATGGAGTTCCTAGACATCTCCTTGCTCGGCATGGAATACTAATATGCCGTCAAGATTGAGCAGAAGTTTAAACAAAAGAAGAAAGACTTTGGATCTACAAATTAGAAGAAAGGGAAAGGTGCCCCCAAACCGCAGAACAAAGGACAAAGCCAAGGTGGGATGACCTAGGACCACTCGCCAAGGCCACAAGTAAAGGACAACACTGCGAAGCCGAAGGACATGGGAAAGTGGTGTGAGTTCCATCAGAGCTCCACCCAGTGTCGGGCCAAGCAGTCACTAGTGGCCGAGCTGAAGGCTTTAGAATTATATGCATGTTCTAACTCTGTGTCAGAACCTGACAAGGGGAATGACAAAGGATATTAGATTATTGACGCAAATCCCAACGCCACCGTCGGCACGACAAAGGTTTAGGAGGAGGAACTTGAAGATTGAGAGGAGGAGGAGCATCTCTTCCACTCCTAGATGTGGGTAAAGGGTTCCCCGCTAGAGTTCATTGTTGACAGTGGGAGCCAAAAGAACCTCACTACAGCAGAGGTCGTAAAGTGATTGGGCTTACCGACCATAGCACACCCATAACCATACACCATCAAGTGGCTTCACCAAGGATGGTATCTATGCATGAGCCAACAATGTCGCCTTTCGTACAAAATCATGCCCTTCACGGATGAGGTATTATGTGACATTGCTCCCCTTGATGTTTGTGATGTATTATTAGGTCAACCATACTTGTGGAAGATCCATGTTGTGTATGAGTCAATGCCTCATGTTGTTATTGTTACAATGGAAAATAAGTTGTACAGGATAGAAAAGGTAGCACTGCCTATCGCCATGTCTCTGGTTACTACCAAAACAATGTAGTAAGCTCATTTCAAAAACCGCGAAATTTGTTTTCTTGATGATACACCCTCAAGGAAAGAAGAAGACAATGACTATGACCTCCAGACAGGACCCCACCGCATGACAACAACATATGGACAATGTCGTGGAGGTGTATGAGGACATCTTCACCTCCCCCACAGGGGTGCCTCTGCATTGTCAGTTCAAGCACTCCATCGATATAACCCCAGGTGCGTCGTTACCCAATGGACCAATCTATTGATGCTTCGTTCTAGAGAACGATGAAATCAAGAGGAAAATTTAGGAGTTATTGCAGAAAGGTCACGTTCGGCCAATTTCATCGCCTTGTGGGAACCTGATCGTGTTGGTACAAGAGAAGGATGGGACTTGGAGACTCTGTATTGACAATCAGGCATTGAACAAGATCACTATCTAGAATAGGTACCTAATACCACAGATTGATGACCTTCTGGACCAACTCAAGGGTGAAAAATATTTTAGCAGGATTGACTTGAAGTCTGGATATCACCAGGTATGAATTGAACCCTCCGATGTGCAGAAGATTGACTTCAAAGCCAAGGAGGTCCTTTTAAAATGGTTGGTTATGCCATTCAAGTTAACAAATGATCCTGCAACCTTCATGAGACTGGTGGATGACATATTGCGTCCATTAACCAAATCATCTGTAGTGGTATACTTGGATGGAATGTTGATCTTTAGCTAGAGTTGGGAAGAGCACCTCCACCACATCCGACAGGTTCTCCAAACACTATGACAACACAAGCTGTGCACCAATTTGGAGAAATGCACTTTTGGCATGACCCAGGTTCAGTATCCGGGATACATTATTGATGAATGGTGGGTGCATGTGGATCTAGTAAATATCCACATCATTTGGGATTGGCCAGCCCCAACCAATTTGACAGAGCTCCACAACTTTCAGGGTCTTGCCAATTTCTACCGTAGGTTTGTGTTGGGGTTCTCTCATATCACTTGGCCCTTGAGTCAAGTCACCAAAGGAGGAGGGAAATAAAATTTCTTTTGGTTTGAATATCAATAGAAGACATTCACAGATTTGAAACATTGCCTCTACTCTACACCAGTGCTCATATTACTAGACTTGGAACAACCATTTGAGATTGAGACAGATGTCTCTGACTATGTTATTGGGTAAGTCCTTACTAAACAAGGGCATCCAGTGTCATATCACAATGAGACACTTTCAAACACAATCCGAAAATATCCCACTTATGACAAACAAATGTTTTCCATTGTGCAGGCCTACCGACAATGGAAGCATTACATTTTGGGGAAGGAAACAGTCATCCACGCAGACCACTAACCCTTGTTGTTCATACAGATGTAAGGGAAGTTGTAAAATGATTGCCATCAGAAGTGGTCCACATACCTACAACATTTCCATTTGAATATCAAGGATAAGAATGGCAACACAAATAATGTTGCATACTGCCTCAACCGACCATTGATCATGGTGTTACCACCGTGCTCAGCTCTTGTGGACACAAGACTTCTAGTTAGCCACTTCTCTACAAAAGCGATGCAAAATTCAGCCACACATACCATACGCTCTTGGAGGATTAGTAAGTTCCATATTTTTACCTCCATGATGCTCTGTTATGCCATCTGGGACACCTTTGTGTTCCTTCAATCAAGCGTGCGAAGATGATTTGGGAAGCACACTACAGTCGGGTCGCTAGGAATTTCGGGGTCAAGAGAACAGTGGCACTACTGCAAAAGTATTTTTGTTGGCCGAATCTTTGACAAGATGTCAGGAAGTACATCAGATCTTGCAATGCCCGCACCATTGCTAAACTAGCCATCAAGAAGCAAGGTTTCTATACTCCGTTGCCTACCCCTAGTCAACCTTGGGAATCCATCTCCATGGATTACATGTGAGGCCTTCCTTCTACTAAGCATGGAAATGATTGTGTTTTTATTGTCGTCGACAGATTCTCAAAGATGGCCATTATGAGGGCCTGCAAGAAGAGTATCACAACATAAGCCACTGCTAAACTCTTCTTTGAACGAGTGTGGGTACACTCTGGGATCCCACAGTCTGTCAGCTCATATCAGGACAACGGGTTCTTCAGTACATTTTGGTCCAGTCTCTGCTCGATACTAGACACCAAGCTCACTAAGTCCACATCTTTCCATCCCCAAATTGATGGTGAGATAGAGGTCATCAAGAAGATGATCGTACACATTCTGCACATGTAAAACTCAAAGCATCCACGCACATGGGATGAGCGCCTCCCCTATGTCTAGCACAGCTACAACTAGGCTCTCCACAGCTCGATTGGCCATAGCCCTTTTCAGGGGGGCTTGGGATTCTAGCCACTATGTCCCATTGATGTGGCCATACCATTTGCAATGACTTAGGTAGATTCGATTCATGTCGAGTCCGAAGCCGACAAGGAAAATAGCTTCATTGAGCACATTCAACACATCTACCGACATGTCTGTGACATATTGGACAAAGCCAATGATAGGTACAAGCAGCAGGATGATTAGCATCGAGTGTCACACAAGTTCCAGGTGGGCAACAAAGCTTGGCTACATTTGCAAAAGCAGCACCTCATTAGGCCCCACTCCAAGATTCGCCTTCTTTGATATAGGCCATACACCATCACCAAGGTTGTGGGAGATAATGCTTTTGAGCTCAACATTCCCCCATTCCTTGGCCTGCACCCAATGTTCAATGTGGATCACCTTCGACCATACTTTCCACCATTACTAGACACATCTGACATTGTAGAACAACTCACACCAACAAAGTTAAATCTGTAGAAATTTCTCTATTGATTAGCTAGCTCTGATACCATGTAGAAATTCTCACCGTAGATCACCTGATAATGCAATGTACTAAAGAAAAATACTTGATCTACTTCTACTATCAAACTTTGCGGAAGCTTAATCAATTTGAGCAAGATCAATCGGAACACATATAACAGAGAAGAAGAAATCATACAAATGAAACGAAAAAGAATACTCAGGGGAAAGCCTCAACTAAAAACCTTGCTATCTGTATTATCATACAAGTGGAAATATCTCAGGATTACACAAAGCTTTAGCTCACAAGCTATCCAGCTCTCAATACAATCCCTCACTGCTGCTCATAGACAAAATAGACAACACATATGCCTTCCTTCAGTCCTCCAAGCCTCCTATTTCCTTGTGCAGTTTCTCCTGGGTCCTCAAGCTGCCACCTGTGTGTAATAATCCCTCACACACTACTCTGACCTCTGAAATAACTGCGCAATCCTGAAGGAGATAATTCCTTCTGCATGGATGAGTTTCCTATATAGGAAAATTCCTCCAACTGATAGTACACTATCCCTTCCTTTAATCTCAACTGCGTCTTTCTTTGAACTGACATGCATGAGTTATTTATGAGAGAATATTCAGTTATCTGGAGAACACTAGTTGCATGTCTTCACAAAGACTTCATGTTTGATTTTCTCCAACTAATTAACTCAAGATGAATTAATTGATTATTTTTCAAACAATTGCTGAGAGCAAATTTGAATTTGAATTCTCAATTTTAATTCAGGGACTAATTAGATTGGAATATATCCCGAAGCGTTATTTATAGAAATGCTATTTTTAGAATTTCTATTTTTTTTCTATTTCCAACAGAGTTAGAGTATATCCTGAAATGCTATTTATAACAATGCTAGCTTTAGCATTTCTTGTTGCCATTTTCAACACTCCCTCTCAACAAGAAATGCATTCAGCTCGAACCCAATCTTGAACCTTTGGAATGTTTTTCATGCAACACTTCTCCCAAGTGTTGTTGCTCCAGCAACTCCAGAAACAAAAAATATCCAACTTGAATCAGAATGATTCCTCTGTCATCAAAGCCACTGACTGCTATTGGCTCTGTCGACTGAAAACTCTGCACCTCTGTGCTCTTCAGTATCTGACTGCTCTAGCCTCTATGACTTTGATCTTTGACTGCATCAATCACACTAATTCCTCCTGCTGCATCCATGCTGTTGTTGTTCCTATCTCCCAACACTTCATCTGCACTACACCTCCTCTCCTCATGTTGCATTGTGCTGCCCACCGCTGCACTGCAACTCAGTTACTGAGAAGTAAGTAACTGATCTCCCAACTAACCTCCCTATTGGGCTAGAAACACCCCCTAATGTTGAAGCTTCCTCTGCTGCTCCATCCGCATCTGTCTCTACCCACTAAGCTAGTCTTGCTACTCCTCGTCGGGGCTCCTGTAGCAAGGTATAATCAAAGAGGCTAGGTACCTCAAGGATCCTACCCCTATTTCAGCCTTCTTGGGACTATCACTTCACATCGCCCCACCTCACACATGGAGGTATGGATGCATGTGATCCCTCTGCCCACTTGGCTTGAAATTTCCCCCTACTGGAGGTCTCTGCATGAGTGGATGCCTCCACTTGGTCTCCTCTCAGCTTCTCTAGTTGTGGTTTCTCCACAACCTCTTGAAGCTACTTCACCAATTGTGATTCCTTCACAATTGTCTGAGATTTCTCCTGGCGCTGCATGTTGAGAGGTAATGTACTCTCCCTGTCAACCACCAAGTCTCCAACATTTTCCTTACTCCTCAAGGCTTTGCATGCATCTTGAACCTCAAAAGCATACAGGTTATTGACTCATGAATCGATCTACTTCACCTATCTCGTGGTGATGTGTCTAAGGAAAACCTTTCCCTTACTAAAGACTACATCATAGCCTTTGTCCTCCAGCGTTGTGATCGATACCAAGCTCTTCTTCAGTCCTAGCACATACTTCACATCTGTCAAGGTAATACAATCTCCATGCTCCCTCTGAAAAGAAACCATGCCAACTCCTCAAACACTATACTTGTCATCCTTACCCATCTCTATGAGTATTTTGAAGTCTTTCTCCTCCAAGGTACTAAACAAACTCTTATTGTCGGTCATGTGGAATGAGGCTCCATTGTCAAGAAACCAACCACAACCCATCATCAATGAAACATGCATGTGATGAGGGTAAAATCCAATTCGAACTAAGAGGCCAATGCCTCACCTTCAGATCCTTCTGAGGATCCCTTCTTGGATTTATTCAATGGAAAATTAGTTGCATAGTGGCCCACCTCTTGACAATTAAAGCATCTCGCTTTAGATTCATCAATCTTCTTCCCTCCATGAGAAGAACTCGATTTGGGATGAGAATCCTTCTCCTTCACTTTCATTGCCTTCCTAGCTAAGGCTACATTTTCTTCATCATCCTTGGATGAAGAACCATTGTTGTTGCTTCTCCTGATCTCCTCCTGTATCAGATCCGATCACAGTCATTCCCAATTCGACAGTTTCTCTCTTCCATTCACTAAGTCTTGGTAGCTATGTCAGCTCTTAGGAAGACTGAGGAGAGAAAGACTCACCATATCATCATTGGATGTCATGATTCCTACACTTCCAAGCTTATCTCTGCAAGTGGTGATCTTGTTCAGATATGTAGAGATCATGTCGCCCTTTTCACACTTGATTTTCCGAAGCTTGTTCTTCAACTCCAGCTTCCTCTGGTCGTTGTTGTTCTGATATATATCCTTCAATGTCTTCCACATTGAAAATAGAGTCTCATTCCCATGGAGACTCGATACAATATGGTCTCGAACTCCCTCTAGAAGAATCCTCCTCATTCTCGCCACACATTTCATCCATTCCGCCAATTCTTGGGCATTAGGTGCTACTGGCTTGGGGACTTCTTGATCAATGAAGTCCTTAAAACCATTGTCCTTTAATAATGCCTCCATGCGATCCTTCCATGCTATGTAATTCGAGTTGCAATCCAAGGCATACTCCAGTCTCAAGCCATTGAACGCCATTGGTAAACTTTGAGATGTGATAAGAAATTGCTTTTGTACCTACAATCAAGAACTTCAAACTTCGAACGTCTCCCTTCTTTGTATACTGTTCTCCTCTTTGATCACCTTTGCTCTGATACCATGTAGAAATTTTTCTATTGATCAGCTAGCTCTGATACCATGTAGAAATTCTCACCGTAGATCACCTGATAATGCAATGTACTAAAGCAAAATACTTGATCTACTTCTACTATCAAACTTTGCGGAAGCTTAATCAATTTGAGCAAGATCAATCGGAGCAAATATAAAAGAGAAAAAGAAATCATACATATGAAACACAGAAGAATACTCAGGGGAAAGCCTCAGCTAAAAACCCCGCTATCTGTATTATCATACAAGTGGAAATATCTCAGGATTACACAAATCTTTAGCTCACAAGCTATCCAGCTCTCAGTACAATCCCTCACTGCTGCTCATAGATAGAATAGACAACACATATGCCTTCCTTCGGTCCTCTAAGCCTCCTATTTCCTTGTGCAGTTTCTCCTGGGTCCTCAAGCTGCCACTTGTGTGTAATAATCCCTCACACACTGCTCTGACCTTTGAAATAACTACACAATCCTGAAGGAGATAATTCCTTCTGCATGGATGAGTTTCCTATATAGGAAAATTCCTCCAACTGATAGTACATTGTCCGTTCCTTTAATCTCAACTGGGTCTTTCTATGAACTAATATGCATGAGTTATTTATGAGAGAATATTTAGTTATCTGGAGAACACTAGTTGCATGTCTTCACAAAGACTTCATGTTTGATTTTCTCCAACTAATTAACTCAAGATGAATTAATTAATTATTTTTCAAATAGCTGTTGAGACCAAATTTGAATTTTAATTCTCAATTTTAATTCAAGGACTAATTAAAATTGGAATATATCCCAAAATGCTATTTATAGCATTGCTATTTTTAGCATTTCTAATTTTTTCTATTTCCAACAGAGTTGGAGTATATCCTAAAATGCTATTTATAGCAATGCTATTTTTAGCATTTCTTGTTTCCATGTTCAACAAAATCTAGACGACATGGAACAAGCTGCAACTGATCGGATCATGGAAATGCAGATCAAGAACACTCGCCAGTAGAAGATCCAACTCTATCAAGTTGTCAAAGGCGACCAACTCCTACACCAAGGAAAATGGCTCACTAGGGACTAAGCTCAGCAGAAGTTTCCTCATCTCATGGAGGAACTCAATGCAATGGAGACCATTTCTTCCTAAGGGGGGAGGAATGATCCAGGTAGATATTGGTGGCCACCCACCTATGCTACTTGGATCCCCACCATTGTTTTGTGAGTTTTCTTTTTTTAGTTTCCTTAATTATTGCACAGTTTACTATTTTTGGCAGTTTTTAGGGTCATGAAATTCTGGAGCCATTTAGAGGCCCTAAACGACATTTTTTTTGGAAATATTCCTTTGGGAGATTTCATTGAAATCATGTCTTTAGTTGTATTCCTTGGACAGATCTTTCCAACGAGGTATCATGCACATCAAACAAAGATAATATGACCAAGTTATGACCCCACCTAACTAACCCTAATGGGGCCCATAAACTCTTGGTGTTACATCTCCTCGGTTTAGGGTTTTGGTTGTTTAGGGTTTTGTCTTATTGTTCAATAATAAAAAGGCCCTTGAGCCTCATTGTAACTTAGTTCAGAGGCATGTATCGGCCACATCTCTTCTTAGAGATAAGCTACCATTGCCTGAGCTATTCTCATTTCCATTTTGTTTGTAAGCATATTTCATTATTTAATATTACTGAAAGGAAGTGTTATTTCTGGTGCATCTTTGTATTTATGGTTATATCTGTAATTTATTGCATTCATGTTTAAATTCAGACCAGGGGGCTTCACTGGGGAAACAATACCATGGGGATATATATTGAGGAAAAAATGACATAATATATTGAGCATATAATAGTAGGTAAAGGGTTTTTATATGTTCTATATACAAAATGTAGCTCAAAGTTAATGCCACCCTGAATGCATTCTCCAATGAATCAGGTTCCAAAGACGAACCTCATGTTGAATGTTATCCTTTAAAGTCCCTATGAAGACATCAATCCCATGCTCCTTTAGAATATGAGTTACCCTGATATTAAATATTTGGAAGTCCTAAATGTGCTCGGCCATTGAACCCTTTTGTTTGAGATTTATTAATTGGTTAAAGAAGGTGTTTCTCTTTGTATCCTCATAATGTGCTATCATTTCCTCCGTACAAATTAATCAAGTGACAAGTGGTTTATGAGAAAAAAGCCATCAATACCATACAAAATTATTAGGTTCTAAATTAAGGATGCAATACGTACCTTTCGCATGTGTTTCACATCATGGAGATCAAAATATTGCTCCATCCGTAGTATCCATGTTACTGGATCCTTGCCATCAAAATTCCTCATATTGATCTTTGCAATGTGGTGGTTCTTAAACCCAACATTAGAGTCTCTAAAATCATAATTCAGATTTCTTTTGTCCTCATCATGATTTTCATGCATTACTTTGTCACCATTGGGAAACCTTTCTTCTAGGAACTTTGCCAAATCTTCCTTCAACCCTTCCATCTTGACATTCATCATTGCTTGCACATCTGCTTTTACACCATCCTTCAAACCGATCATGTACCTTTTTATTTTTACTTCTAAACCATCCATATTAACATTCATTGCTTCCAATTCATTTTTGGTTACTCTTTGTGAAAGAATTTTGTTTTTCACTGGGTCTTGTAATTTAGATATATCATGTTGCATTTCTTCCTCTTCTTCATGCGCCATAGTAGAAATTTTGGGTTTCTTAATACGTGTATCCATTTTTTTTGTTTTGAGGCATTTTGGAATCAAACAATGATATCTATGCTTCTATATGCGTTTTAGATCACTTTCAAACTAATTTTTCAAACAAAAGTTATGCAAAATTAAAATAAAATAAAATACACAACCTTTTCTTTGTTTCTAGGAGCTCAATATTGAAATTGTTGTATCTTTGAAATTTCGGCTCTTAAATGTCGAAAAATTCATCCAGTGGTAACCCTCTCAGTCTTATTTCCAATGCCACAAGTCAGATCAAAATTGGATTTTTCAAGATAAAGTTATGTCAGATCTTCCATGATGACCTGATTATGGACTAATTCAATAGAGAGAACTTGTACGGAATTACATGTGTCATTGTGTCAACTTTCAGCCATGAAATTCATACAAGAGAAACTACATTCTGTTCACTTTTTGTGACTTTTGACGAAATTCAAATCTGATGTTTTAAGAGAAATTTATGACATTTTTACCTTGGTCACGTGTTTAAGATTGAATTGTGGAGCATGTAGAAACCTAAATTCTTCAGCCTATATCTCATCAAATATAGCGAAACAAGAATTGAAATTCTCACATGAAGTTCACGACATGTTCGGCTCCACATGGGTATAGTTCTAGTTTGTGAAGCCTAATAAAAAAAGGGTTATAGAAAAATTCCATGATCAGTCTAAGCACAATAGATGCTTCAAATAGGAGGAAGCATAGCTGCTGACCCAACCGAATTGCAAAAGAAGGACAAGAAAAAGAGCATAATTGAAATTAAATTTGAAACTAAAAGATGGGTACCTACATAAAACTGGTGAGCCGAAAATGGCATGAAGACTCTGATATGATAACTTCCATCCGACGTAATCACCTCTAGAGAGAAGAGGGATGGAAATGTATAGAGTGGTAGAGAAGCCCCAATTTCAACAATGACAATGGATAGGTCCTTAAAATTTTCCAAAAGAACCAATTGACATATCACCAACGAGATTAACAATAAAAATTCTCGACCCCCTTCCAAGAAACATATTTTTTCAATGATGAAACCATGCAAGAGAAGCTCGAAACCTCAAAATCTGGAAATTCCAAACTAGATGTCTTTTGTAACACAGAACCAAAACCCATTGCTACTGAAAAATATCTCAACCCCTTTGGAGAATTTGCAAGTTTTAAGAATTCCTTGGCATCCAAAAAGGATAATGAGCCACTTATACAAACACCAAAAACTAGAATCCTGCATATTGATCATCATACCACCCTCCATGAATATAATCTCAGGGCTAGAAAATTCACACGCCACAAAAATTGCATCAGCCTTGAATTTGGTTAACTCACACCCCCCTAGAGTCTTCGATGTGGATGGTTACGAAATTTGCTTTGGTAGTCTAGGATTAGACTAATGGTTTACTTCTAAAACCAATCAGCTGTGCGTTAAACATAATTTGTACATGGATTTTCTTTGAGGGTCTTGCCAAGATGACTAATCTCCGCTAGTCCCACTTGACGTCTTACTCCTCGAGCGCTTCAATCTCCACCGTTGATCTGGATTTTTTAGATTCGACGAATATCGCATCGTATAACACACCAACTAGTCGAACGATCTCCACCATTGATATCAGGTTGAGAGCATGCGATAAAAGTGGTTTTCCCGTGTGACGTGTCACCAGCTTAGGTTAATCGAAAGACTTGGAACAATACCATTTACCATTTCTTAAGTGCGCGAGATATTGCTTACCACTTGGGAATACTACCCACGTGCTAAATACATAACTTTAAGAAACATGGTTTAATAGAGGTTTAGCTTAATCTCAGAATAAAGCCTTAATGCTAATTGACAACGATTAACAATAAAACACATAAATGGAAATTAATACCTAATTAGGGTCCAGAATGCCGATCTGCAGATTCAAGAGAATTTCACACCAGGAATAATACACCACGCCACACTTAATCAATTTATTCAATAAAATAGAAATTACAGAGTCTTGGCCCTCTCGGCTCGATTACAACAATTTGTTTGACCTCTGTTTCTCTCTCAAATCCTATCTCTCTCTCTCTCAATTTCTCGCTTCTCACTCTATCATTCCATCTCCTTTTTCATTACATTCTTTTCCTTTCTTTTATGGATCGAATCTTATCCTAACAACATTGACAACTCAATCTCTATTTTTATCAGCTCAACTATTAAATCCCTATTCTCAAGCTCTGATACACACCTATCCTAACAACTTATCTCCTATTCTAAAAATAATACAATAATCTAATTATTACAATAATTAAGATAAATATCAATTCGAGAGATCTGACCCTCTTACTAAAACTTATTTTTACCACTCAGGTTAATGAAATTCATCTCATGTTAGCCACAACATGTGAACATACAATCAAATTGTTGGCTAAGTCTGGATGCTCCTGCATCAGACTCCTGGGGAAGAAAAGAATCATCCATCAGAATTTCAGGGTTTACTCCATGCTTTTGCAACTCTACTGTTGTCAACCAACTGGCATCCTCTATTGGTTGTCCCTTCCATTTGACTAAATACTTAAAATAAACCTTTCCTCTGGTTCTTTTAGTTACTCTTTTCTCCAGAACAACTTCCACCTCCTTCTTGACTATTTTAGGCATTTGTTCTTCCCAATGTACAGTCTATTCTTCATCTTCTGCAGGTTCATTATTTATCTCTGTCTCTATCTCCTTGTATGGATATAAGTCTACAACATTAAAGATAGGTGATATTCCAATCCCTTTTGGCAACTCAATTTCATAATAATTGGTTGAAAACTTCCTCACAATTCTGCATGGCCCTATCTTTTTCATCTTTAATTTATTATAAGTCCCAACAGGAAACCTTTCTTTCCTCAAGTGTACCATCACTAGATCACCCACTTGGAATTCTTTTTCCTTTTGCTTCATATTAGCTCTCTGTTTGTATTTGCCACTACTTTCCTACAATCTACCTTTGACATCTTCTTGTAGTGTATGCATCTGCTCTGCAAACTCTTCAGCCTTTCCACTTTTTGTCTCCTTTTCGCTCAAATTTTTGAGCTCATACACACCTCTTGGATTCATCCCAAAACCAATATGAAATGGACATATCCCAATACTTCGGTTTGGAGTGTCATTATAAGCAAACTCAACTTGAGCAAGTGCTAAATCCCATTACTTAGGATTTTGATAACCTAAACTTCTCAATATGTTTCTCAAGATTCTGTTTACCACTTCGGTCTGTCCATCTGTTTGAGGGTGATATGTTGAACTGAAACTAAGGTTGGTACTTAGTTTCTTCCAAAGACTTCTCCAAAAATGACCAACAAAATTTGTATCTCTATCATACATAATACTTATAGGTAATCCATGCAACGTTATAACTTCTGAAAAAAAGCAGATTAGCAATATGTGTTGCATCACTAGTATTTTTACATGCAATGAAATGCGCCATTTTAGAAAATATATCTACCACAACATAAATGGAATCATTTCTTCTTTGGGTTCTAGGTAATCCAAAAACAAAATCCATACTAACTGCATCCCATGGTCGGTCTAGTATTGGTAATGGCTGGTACAATCCTGTATTTTGGCTTCTCCCCTTAACATGCTGACATATGTTGCACTTCTCAACAAATTTCTTAACATAGTTTTCATCTTTGGCCAATAGTAAAAAACATTTACCTGAGCAAAGGTTTTGTCTTGTCTAAAGTGCCCAGATAACCCTCCATTGTGTTTCTACTTGATTATGTTTTCCCTCATAGAACATTTGGTAATGCATAGTTTGTTACCTTTAAATAGTAAACCTCCTTGGATAAGATAATCTAAAAACTGGCTTCTATTATGAACTATTGGATTTTGTACAACTGCATAAATATCTTTTAATTTTTCATAATCTTTATACATATCAACCATTTCTTCAAATCCTACAACACCAACTCTTAATTATTGCATAATGAAATTTACCCTGCTTAGAGCATCAACAACTTTGTTCAACTTACCACTTGTATGTTTGATCATAAAAGTAAAACTCTGTAAAAAATCTACACACTTGGCATGCTTTTGATTCAATTTTGGTTGATTGTTTATAAATTGTAATGCATGATTGTCAGAATACAATACAAACTCCTTTGGTAGCAAATAGTGTCTCCATTTTTTTAAAGCTTGCACAATAGAAAAAAATTCTTTGTCATAAGACAAATATTTCTTCTTAGCTTCATTTAGTTTTTCACTAAAGTATGCTATTGGTCTCTATTCCTGACTTAAAATTGCTCCAATTGCAACTCCACTAGCATCAATGTCAACTTGAAAAACTTTTCCAAAATCAGGAAAGCTAAAACTAGTTTTATTTTCTTCTTCGGCAACTTAGAATTTCTGTATGTTGCTTTTGTCCACTTGAATGGTTGATTAGTCTCTTTGATTGTTTCAATAATTGGTGCAAAAATCTAACTAAAACTTCTGATAAATTTTCTATAAAAACTTGCAAGACCATGAAAACTTACCTCAAATATGTTTCTTGGAATAGGCCAGTTCCAAATTTCTTGGACTCTATTTGGATCCATTTTCAAGCCTTCTTTAGAAACTACAAACCCCAAATAGATTAATTCTTCTTTCATGAAACTACATTTCTTCAGATTTATTAGCAATTTCTCTTTCTGCAGAGTTCTTAGAACCAACATAAGATGCTCCATATGTTCTTCTTTGCTTCTACTGAAAACTAGAATATCATCAAGATAAACAATGACAAACTTGCCAGCATATTCCTTTAAGACTTCATTCATCAACCTCATGAATTTGCTGGGTGCATTAGTGAGTCCAAAAGGCATCACTAACCATTCATACAAACCATTGTTTGTCTTAAATGCAGTCTTCCATTCATATCCTTCTCTAATCCTTATTTGATGGTATCCACTCTTCAAATCTATTTTAGTAAAATACTTTGACCCACTTAAACAATCCATCAAATCATCCATTCATGGTAAAGGAAAACGATACCTGATTGTGATTTTATTGATGGCTCTGGAGTCTGTGCACATGCACCACTCACCACCTTTTTTTGGGCTTAGCACTGTTGGCACAACACATGGACTATGACTCTCTCTGATTAATCCCTTATCCATCAGTTCTTGCACTTGTCTCCCAACTTCTACATTCTCCTGAGGAGTCAATCTATAGGCTTCTTTGTTTGGCAAACTTACTCTAGGTATCAGGTCAACGTGATGACTAATACTCCTGATTGGTGGCAATTCATTTGGAAACTCATCCACAATAATATTAGCAAAATCATTTAACAGAGTTTTGATTTCTTTAGGTAAATCATCCAAGTTTGTAGAAGTCAAAATTACCTTAGAACACATATTTCATTAAATTTGGAAGTATTCTATTACAAGGCCTTCAACAACATTCATTCTTTTGTAAATCTCCATATTAACTTAATTCAACATAAAAATAATTTAGTAATTTCAAACCAAGTAGAGATCATGAATAGGTCAAACATGAGTTGTTATGTACAATAGTATCAATACACAATAGGAATGTGAAATCAAACTCTTAGAAGCAATTGATTCAAGCTAAATCATATTAGTATGTCTAACATCCAATAAAGATATTATAGTTATGGATAACGAACTAGATTCCTCGATGTTTGAATTTTGTGTCTGACAACTCTAAACCCCTTTCCCACAACCTATGGAGGACTTTTTGATTGAATGATGTTGATGTGAGGATCTTAGTGTAAATGGAAAGGATGTGCGTCCCTTGCATTGCATTGAAACTAGTCTACTAAAAACTTAGTAAAATGTTTTTGAGTTCAATTTCCTACAGTCCCTTTGTGCCTTTATGAAGCACTAATGAGGGGGTGATCATTCATCTTCATAGCATCCAAGCATCCATTATAAAAGTTATGCATTGTTGATCTAGGTATTTCAAGAAGGTTAGGCACCATTGATCTATCTCCACTCAAAGCCAAGTACATCAAATGAGAGTTCTTAAATGGGTATTCGAGTCATTCCATTGTGATGGACAATGTCACAAATTGAAGTAAACAAGAATTACCAGTCTTCTTGTAAGTAGTGGAGGCAAGAGTTTTCAAAGATTAGTATAGTTGATGGTAGTGTGGATATTTATCTCTCCTTGTCAACATTGTCGAAACCAATAATAGTCTCGATGTAATAGCACCAACCAATTGTATGGAAAACCATGATCAATCATTACTTTCACTAAGAGGAGAAATGATAAGAATTTTTAATGAGGAAGAAATAATTGTGAAACATAACTCATGGATTTTAGTTGAAATTTATATAAGTCCACGTGTTCTTTAATTATTAAATACTTAATCTAAATACAAACAAATTATCATTAAGATATTGATTTTACATATTAAATATGTATTAAAAGGCATTCATCTATGACACTTGATTTTTCATGTAGTCTGAATAAACCACTTAAAGCTCATTATCAATTAATTCTAATTAGTTTTGTAAAAGATATATCTTTACTTACGTTAAGAGATTTTTATCAAAAATAAATTACATTTATAAACTTATATCAATACATATAATTAAATGGAATTGAATAAATAGCTTCTAAGTCTTGTTGGATTCTATGAGATTATTTTAAGTACAAATAATTTATTTTAGAATTGAAATTTACAAAATGTTAATCTTGATGGGAAAATCATGTCAAAAGGTGCAAAACTTTTGAAGACATCGATTTGTGGCCCATCTCTTGAATGAGCTTAAATAGTCTACTTAATGCTCATTGTAAATTCATTAATCCATGTTTTATTTGAAAATGCATTTTGTTTACATGGATTTTTATTCTAGAAATAGCAATGTCACATTTATACATTCATATTAAACCACATGATAGTTAAATAAAAATCAATTAATGGTTTCTTGACTTGTTGACTTATATGGCATGATTTCATATAGAAATAATTGATTTAAGAATGCACAGTTAGAAAAGGTTGTTGATTCAAAATAAAATAAACGAGTTAGAACTCATCAACAATTGATTTTAAATTATTAATTTTCTAAAAAATATATTTTTACTTACATTAAGAACTTGATTTCAAAAATAAATTTCATTTATACATACATACTAAGTATAATTTAATACATACTTGTCTTGTTGGCTTCTATGAGATTATTTCGATTACAAATAATTTATTTAAAAATTGAAATTTACCAAATGTTAATAGGGGTGGGAAAATCAAATGTCGTATGTTGCAAAAAGTTTAAATTCATTTATTTATAACTCGTATACTGAATGAACTTGAACGATATACTTAACATTCATTACCAAATAATTATTCCATGTGTTGTTATGAAAAACATTTAATTTTACATGGAGTTTTATTTCAAAAAAAAAAAGATGTCACATTTATACACTTATATTAAACCTCATGATAGGAAAATAAAAGTCGATAAATGGATTTATATAGGCCACTTAGAACTCATTATCAATTACTTATAATTTGTTTTGTAAAATATATATTTATTTACTTACATTAAGAGCTACATTTCAAAAATGCATCACATTTATAGACTTCTATCAATGCATATAACCAAATAGAATTCTTCAAGTCATATTGGTTTATATGAAATTATTTAAATCACAAATAAACTATTTAAGAATTGAAAATGACAAAATGTTAATATGAATGAGAAAATCAATGTCTTATGGTGCAAAAAGTTTAAATACAACTATTTTTTACCCATCTCTTTAATGAGTATAGATCATCCACTTAACACATTGTTAATTAATTATTCCATGTTTTATTAAGAAGATAATTTTTCTTTACATAGAGTTTTGTTTCAAAGCAATACAATATGACATTAATACACTCTTAATAAGTTAAGTGATAACGAAATACAAGTCAATAAATCAATTCCTTATTAAATTATGTGAGATGAGATGATTGCATATACAAATAGTTGATTTAAGAATATATAAAAAATGTTATGGATTAAAAATCGAATGCCCTACAATTTAACGAGTAGTATTCACCTATGAGCCATCACCCATTAGCCTAAAGTGTCCACTTAATACTTATTATCAACAAATTATAAGACTTATTTTTGGAAGAAATGCATCATATTATACGAATATTATATATCACATTTATACAATCATATTAATGGACATAACTAAGTACAAGTCAATAATATAATTCTAGCTCAAATCATATGATTTCAGTTTATTTAAAATACAAATTTACAAAAAATTAACTTTTAAGTAATGAAATTAGATGCCTTACAGTTCAAAGACATAATTCATCCATGATAGTGTCTAATCAAACCTTGATAGTCCACTTAGCAATCATTATCATTAATTATATGTTTTTTTTAATAAATGCAAAATTATTTACAAATGATTTTTATTTCAAAAATTACAAATCACATTTACGCACTCATATTTGTCCCTTATTGATTTTCAATATGATATGATTGCAGTTACAACCATTAATTGATTTAGGCATATAAATTTATGAAAATTATGGATTAAGAAATCACATATCTTATGCTTCAAAAAGTTCAAATCATTCACCTATGACACATTTCCCATTGGCCTTAATAGTGAAAAATGCATTGTGAATAGTGAATAGTGCACATAACATTTATCAAGTAAATTATTATACTTTCTTTAGCAATAATTACACCTTTGTTTGCAAGGATTTCTATTTCAAAACTTATATTTCACATTTATATATTATGATTATTGATGCATATAAGTAAACATACGTCATTAAAAATAAAATGCCTCGATGGTTCATGCAAGATAATTTAAATGACAAACAATTCATTTAAAAATGCACGCACACATCTTAGAAAAAATCGATACAACAAAGTCATTGCAAAAGAAATTATAAATAATAAGAAATATACGTATTAATATAATTGGCAATTCCCATATATTTCAAAAAATATAAAATCATACAAATTGATTCAACAAAAACTATGTCCAAAATGTATCAAAAATTTGGAATCTACTTTTCAACAAATTTATAAAGGAAATTATCTCCATCCAATACAATGAAGTACATGTTCTATTGAACATTCGAATGTACTAATATTTTTTATTGATAAGATGAAGTGTCTTAAGAAAGGGGAATAAAACTTGCATAAGCCAAGTATCTTGGTCTTTTCCTGTATAGGATTTTATCAACATGCGGTTTGATCGATATCCAATGAATTGATAAGTATGCTTTGTTGTATCTATTAACAATACATTTGATTCTTCATAATTATCTCCATATTGGGACCACAAATCAGTGAACGTTTTCTCATAAAATTGTCTTGTTCTCCTTGCATCCAATTTTGTTTGCAAATGACAATGAGACCTGTCCCGTGCAAATTTAAAGTCCTCTATATCAGTATTTGATTTTTCTAGTACTTTTCGGATGTACTTGTCACTGACATTTCATGTCCGTATTGCGACATCATAATTTTTTAAGCAACATTTTCATACTTGACTGGAAAGGCCTTAAAAAATAGGACCCATCACCAAACTGCCAATCTGTTTCTCTTTGAATATGAAAATTTAGTTCATCATTGGCATATGATTGGAAGAATACTCCTCCCATTTCAAATATCACCATCTTTTGACTTGTAGTAATGCTCATCTGCATCTACACTGCAACCACATGTATGATATTAACACATCTCCACTTCAACACTTCATTGATTAAGGACATAAAAACCTACCAATTTAAAAATGATGTTAATATTTATTATGAATTATTTCCATTTGTATGCAAAGGGAATTTTACAATGAGTTAATAGTAATCACAAAATACAAATACAATGGCCCATTAAAATGAACAAACTAATGATATGTTTACTTTATACATACAACATAATACCTTTATTTAATTTGTATGGAATAAAAATATTCTAAGAACACATTGACCCACCATTTAAATCATTGGTTTTAATACTTATAATGATTTCTTTAATTGCAATTGAAAAATATAATTACAATGGTCTAGTCAAAGTAAACAAATAAATTATATATTAATTTCCACATACAATATAATACAATTTTTAAATTTCAAACCTAATTATTTATATGCTAATTTCTAGAGTCTCTACCTTAGTTTCTTTTGGTGCTTCTTTTAGTACAAATTGTATGTTTATTGTTGGTGCTACCTACAACCTAATATAGTTTCATGTTTATTGTTGGTGCTACCTACAACCTAATATAGTTTTTCAACTTACATGGATTAAAAAATGTTATAAAAATACAATGGGCCATCCTTCACATTACTAATTTCTAAGAGGTATAATGATAACTTAAACCAAAATTGAAACAAATAAATTATATTTTAATTTCCACATACAATATAATACAATTTTTAAATTTCAAACCTAATTATTTATATGCTAATTTCTAGAGTCTCTACCTTAGTTTCTTTTGGTGCTTCTTTTAGTACAAATTGTATGTTTATTGTTGGTGCTACCTACAACCTAATATAGTTTTATGTTTATTGTTGGTGCTACCTACAACCTAATATAGTTTTTCAACTTACATGGATTAAAAAATGTTATAAAAATACAATGGGCCATCCTTCACATTAATAATTTCTAAGAGGTATAATGATAACTTAAACCAAAATTGAAACAAATAAATTATATATTATTTTCCACATACAATATAATACAATTTTTAAATTTCAAACCTAATTATTTATATGCTAATTTCTAGAGTCTCTACCTTAGTTTCTTTTGGTGCTTCTTTTAGTACAAATTGTATGTTTATTGTTGGTGCTACCTACAACCTAATATAGTTTTTCAACTTACATGGATTAAAAAATGTTATAAAAATACAATGGGCCATCCTTCACATTACTAATTTCTAAGAGGTATAATGATAACTTAAACCAAAATTGAAACAAATAATTGTAATGATCTAATTCAAACAAATATACCAGTTATCTATTAATTTTTACATTTAATGTAATCCATTGTAAAAAATTCTATAGCATGGGAAATTTTGATATGAAAACATTAAATGGCCATTCAAATCAATAATTATTATCAACACAATATCTCACCAAAAATAAGGAAAATAAAAGTATTTTGCTTTTATTAATGACAAACCAAATCAACAATTATTTTATTAGTGTTGTGAAATAAAACTAATAATTCGTGATGTCATACATATAATAACATGAAATAGACATCGGTCATATTAAGGTACTTCTAAATGTAATTGAACATCTTTAAGAGTAGCTCGCACATCTATAGCCTTCTTGAGTTTATGCAACATTCTCCATAGCACATTGATCAACCAATTATCCTCTTGATTTGTTCCAATGACTGGAGGGGCAAGAATAACATTTTCTTTGGGATTACCTTTCACACTCTCAAGTGAACAATCCAGTGTAATAGTATTGGTTGCATCATATTGGGTATGCATTTCCCATACTTTTTTCAATGATTTAGTGTGTATAACTTTTCTTGGATTGTCAATGACCTTATGTCCCTTTTGTGGTTTACAATCTTAAGAAGTCCACATAAACACAAATTTATCTTGAATGTTTCTGAAACCAACTTTTTTAAAACTCTTGCTATGCTTTCTTTCAAAGTTGTCGTCCAAATTGCAATGTCAAGATATTCATTTTTGAAACACATTTCAATAAATGTTTTTACATGTGGATGAATCCAAAATAATTTTTTCTCTATTGTGTAATCAACATCAGTTCCCATTTTCTAAATATGCCCTTTGTTTGTTGCTTCATCATTGATGCTATGATAATAAAAAAAATGTCCTTTAGTTCAAAAATAACTAATTTATTTTCAGTTATTTTGGCTGCAACACAATGACAAATAATCTAGTCAAACCATTTTATTCATGTTATAAAAACTACTAAATAAATTGTTGAAACAATACACTTACCTTCAGTGGTTTTTTCACCATTTATAAATGAAATAATAAGTTCTTTTATCATCTTGATAGAACTTGGAGTAAACATATTAAACATTCAATCAACTGCCAATAGCACTTCTTATTAAACATTCAATCAAATACCAATACCAAAAAAAACATTAGTAATGAAACCTTTAAAAAGAAACACACCCACACACACCTTTAACATTATTTTGATTGTTAATTTTGTCCTTTCTATTAGTTCCTATAATAAAAATGTACAACGTTATGGTAGTTACAGGCATTAGAGTTCAAAGAATAATAAAATAAATAAGAAGACAAGTTATAAATATTTGCTATGACATTATCTTCATATTTGTAACTTTGCACCTCATCATCATCTTTGTTACCTTTATTTTTCTCTAAATTAAACATATAAAATATTTTGAATTGTGAAAATGAATAAAATCATTAACTAATAAGGAAAACAAGTGGACAAATTATAAGTACCTGATATTATATTTTTTCCTTGATTAAAGCTTTGTTTCACATTCATTTGATCAATGTCTTTGTTCTCCTTGCTTGTCTCTATAATAAACATAAAAAAAATGTTATAAATTGTGACAATGAACAAAATTCATTAAACAACTATACAAAAAACGAATCATCTTTAATTGTCCATATAATATTTTGGTCTTGATTGTAGTTCTGTGGAACATTCCCTTAGTCACTATATTCATTCTCTTTATTTCCAACTATAATGACTCAAGATAATAAAAATAATAATTTAGATTAAAAAAAGAGTTACAATGATTAATACCCATTTCTATCCCCATCATTCCATCGTCATTGTCTTGATTAATTTCATTCTTCTCATAATTCCCTATAATAGAGATCCAAAAATGTTATGAGCATGGAAATTAAATAAATTCAAAAAATAACAAGAGAAACAACCAAACAAATTATGTTCCTGGTATGATAACTTCTTCTCCTCCTGTTTCCATTTCTAAACTTTTTTCAACATCATAAGCACTATATTGATTATTTTTTTGCTTCCCACATTCATCATTCTTTGTTTTAGAATCTCCATCATTAGTCATTTTAGTAAACACTTTGACAATTAAAAATATAAACAAAATATTATCCAAAGTATTATAAGAGAAACAACAAAGAAACTATAGTACCTGAATTTTCTAAGTAGTTAATAGATCCTGGATTTGATAGTTGAAAATATTTGTAATTATTCAACATGATTATCCTTTGTGACTATGTTTTCACAACACATGAAATTCTTCTTCCATATGTACAACAAACCTTGATTAAATTTGTCCCTACATAAAGAGTAATAACCACTTTTGCATCACTACATTGTTGGTGTTTTTCCAATAAGTCCATTGCAAAATCATAATCTGACTCATTTTCATCAAATGTGTCTGCAAATGTGTGAAGGTATTTTGAAGCTTCCAAATTTTTTAATTCTTAAGTATAGAAATGTATAGTAAAAACTATATCATAACTATCAAAAAAATCAATATTATATCCTTGTGGAATGGTTCTTTTTTCAAAGCAAGTGTATCTGGAACAATAAGGTTAGTATGTAAAACTGCTTGCAACTGACATTGGAAAAGAGTGCAAAAGTGTTGACAAAATATCAAAGCCCCCAAAATGACAACCAAATTCAAAATTGTTGTCAACCCATTGAACACTTGTTGATCCATTTATCATTCTATCAAGGACTCCACATGCTTGCTGAGAAAGGGACTCTATCTTTGTATTATGTGTTCTTTTTACATAAATAAACCCCTCCACCATGTTGCAAAAGTTGGAAAATATAATATCGTCAATTTCATAATTCTCAAGAATGTTGAATGTGGTAAAAGTATTCTCATTCAATTTCTCATCGTGACTTTGACAATATGTAACCATTGCCTCCAATAATGTTCTGTTGGTTTTCAATTTAGAACAATAATCTTTTAATTTTGTGGCATTTGTTGGATGATTAAGTGGAATAAAAAACCAAATGGTTTCATCCAATAGCTTATCTGCTACTGAAGAAATTTCTTCCATGGTTAATCCCTTATGGGCCGAATAGTACATGTTGTCAAATAATGTAAACTATTTCTCTTGTAGTCTCAAAATCGGGTTGACTTGGAGAACACTTTAATGTTCCTAGTTGGTAACAGTTAAAAACAGTGTACCATTTATCCCAAATAGGTTGATCAAGATATAAGAGAACTTTTTTATCAGAAAAAAAAAATTAAAAAAATAAATAAATAAATAAATAAATAAAAATAAAAATAAATAAAAATAAAAATAAAAAATCTAATTGGACACTCGAAGGAGGTGCACAACATTTCATCATTGGCCTGATAAAATAATAAATATAAGCTAATCAACAACCATTTATTAGCATAATGTCTAACCATTGTAACAAAGTATAAACTAATTATAAAATTGTCATACTATTTAAATATTTTGGTGTCATGTTTCTTGAACATTCTTTTTCCTTGGATGCTTCCTTTGAATTCTCACTAGCTTCATAGTCTATGGTTTCTGATAATAATAAATAAATAAATAAATAAGTAAAAAATTATCAACATAGTTTCGAAATATTGAAGAAAGTATGAATTTATAAATACTATAACTAATCGCATCATTGTACGTGTAACAAAAATGAACAAGAACAATAACAAGTGTAGAACTCACAATAATAGCTAATCATGGTGTTGATTAGAAAAAGGGAACCCCCAAATAATTTATTATGTTCTTTTAATCGTGACTATAGGCAAGTCATCACCTACTAGCTTTCCTTCTAGCACGAGCATAAACACATTTCCAAAAAACATTACATTGTGAATAAATAAATAAAATTGTAGAGACTACAACAACATCATATTTACAGAAAATTTATCTTTTATAGTCATGTATATTCTTAGCTTGCTTTAGAAACCATAAAATCAAAACACAATGAAAGAACATTAACTATGGCAATTATTAGATTTTCTTCTAGATCTTGGTCTAGCACAAATAAAAAACACATAACAACATTGCAAGGTGAAAGAAATAGAGAATGTGATAGAATTACTTCTAGCAGAAAGACAAGCATATTGCCAACACAAATGTTGCAAAGAAAAAGAAATATTTGTATCCTAGATTTCTTTTTATCACAAACACATGGATATTGCCAATAAAAACATTGTATGGTGAAATAAATCTAGCACACGCTAGAATTATTTTGAGCATGAACACATGCATATTTCCAAGAAAAACATTGCAAACCGAAAAAAATCTAGCACAAACACAAGCACATTGTCATTAAAAATATTGCCAAGGCAATGGAAATGTAACACATGCTAGACTCCCTTCTATCGCATAAAAGAAGATTGCCAACAACAATATTGCTAAATTTCCTTCTATCACAAACACAAAAACATTGTCAATAAAAACATTACAATAATAATCTTTCTTGAGACATCTCCATGCTTATGTAATTTGACATTTCCTTGTAGAGACAATGAGGTTTTAGTCCATGCCTACATAAACTATTGTTACAATATAAAAAATGTAACCCTAAAATGATTAGAAGGCCCTTCATATGGAATATGTGGCCTAAGAATGGGATATGGTACAAACATAAGCATGTTTCCAACAACAACATTGCATTGTGAAAAAAAACATTCTATATTACCCTCTATCACAAACACAAGCACATTGCCAATAAAAACATTGCAAAGTGAAATAAATATATCGTAAGTTAAATTTCATTTTATCATAAAAACAAACACATAACAACATTGTAAGGTGAAATAAATCTAGCATGTGCTAGAATTACTTTTAGTAAAAATACAAACATGTTTCCAACAATAATATTGCAAAGAAAATTAAATGTAGGACATGCTAGATTTATTTCTAATACAAACACAAGCACATTGCCAATAAAACATTAGAAAGGGACATAAATTTAAGCATTGCACTCTTCCTTCTAGAGGACAAAAAAAAGAAAAACTCATATCAGCATTGTTAGGTGAAAGAAATCTAACATGTGCTAGATTTTCTTCTAGCACAAACACAAATATGTTGTGAACAACATCATTACAGCAGGGTAAAGGAAACTCTACCACATGTTATATTTCTTTCTAGCACAAACCTAAGTAAATAACATTATTATATGGCTAAATAAACCTAATACATGTTGGATTTACTTCTAGCACAAACACGAACATATTACCAATAACATAATTGTAAGGCAAAAAGAATCTAGTACCCACAAGATTTTCTTCTAGCAAAAACAAAAACACATTGCGAATAATAACATTGTAAGATGAAAGAAATCTAATGTGTGCTATATTTCATTCTATCATAAACACAAGAACGTAACAACATTGCAAGGTCTCATAAATCTACTATGTGCTAGATTTACTTCTATCACAAACACAAGCATATTGTCAACAACAACACTGCAAGAAAAAAAGAGATCTAGCGCAAGCTAAATTTCCTTCTAGCATAGACAAAAGCATATTACAAAATAAAAATATGCAAGACAATATTTGTGTTATGAAACCAGCTCACAAAAAGATAGAAAAGAGAGATCCACGCCTTAGAATTCAGCCTCTTCGAGGGGGCAACCTCCTTTACATTACATAAATGAACAATTCTTGGATGATACAAATGACAAAACCTCCTTTCTATATATAGGAGTCTAGGGAGTCACAATATAATCCAGCCGACCTAACAATAATAATATAAAGCCACAAAAATAACAATAGAGGGATTCTATGGGGCACAGAAATAACAATATGGGGGTAATAGGGGCAAAACAATATAAATAAGGGGTATAACTACAATAGTAATGGGGTAATCACTAGTATTATAGGGACCCAACATGCCCCTCTCCTTCAAAAAAGTGTTGTCCTCAACGCTTGAGTAGTTCTGGATACTTCTGCATAAAATTCTCATCCTCCCATGTGGAATCTTCAGCGGATAAGTTCTTCCACTTGATAAGATACTCTGAAATTGATCGATTTCGTAGCTGTCGAGTTCTTGTTTCTGTGACTGCTTCCGGTTCCAATATAATTTTTCCTTCCTCGTCAAGTTCTGGCAATATTGTTTGAATTGGGAGCTTGTCACCTATAACCTTCTTTAAACATGAAACATGGAAAACTGGGTGCAATCGAGAAGCTGCAGGAAGCTCCAATTTGTATGCCATAGTACCAATCTTTTGCAACACCTTGTACGGACCATAATACTTTGGTGATAATTTATTATCCTTCTTAGCTTGCTTTAGGGACATTTGCTTATATGGTTGTAGCCGTAGGAATACCCAATCACCTACATCAAAACTTCTTTCACTGCGATGTTGATCTGCCTGTTGTTTCATTCTATTTTGTGCCAACACTAGGTTATCCTTTAAGAGTTGGAGGACTTGTTGTTGATGTTCGATGTGATGTTCCACTGCTTGAACCTTAGAATTTTCTCTTAAATATGATGTGATGGATGGTGGTTGATACCCATAAAGTGCCATAAATGGGGTCATTTTTGTTGCTGTATGGAAGGAAGTGTTATACCACCATTCAGCCAGAGGCAACCATTTGACCCATTGTGTCTGTTTATCAGATACAAAGCAACGAAGATATCCTTCCAAACATTTGTTTACTATCTCAGTTTGCCCATCAGATTGAGGATGATAAGATGAGCTATGAGCTAACTGAGTACCAAGACAAGAAAATAATTCTGTCCAAAAATTTCCAGTGAAAATGGGATCTCTGTCACTTACAATAATCTTTGGGTTTCCATGTAGCTTTTGAACTGTTTCCATAAATGCAGTAGAAACTGTACTGGCTTTAAATGGATGTGATAATGCACAAAAGTGTGCATACTTGGTAAGTCTGTCAACTACCACCATGATGACACTCTTTCCCTCAGACTTGGGTAAACCTGTGATAAAATCCATTGAAACCTCCTCCCAACGTTGGCTTGGAATGGATAAAGGTTGTAATAGACCCGGTGTCTTAATTGTTTCAACTTTATTTTGCTGGCAAACCAAACATTCTGCCACAAACTTTTGAATATCTGATTTAAGGCCATCCCAAAAAAATTCCTTCTTAACCCTGTGGTAAGTTTTTAAAAATCCTGAGTGCCCTCCTAAGGGAGAAGTGTGCAATTCCATAAGAATCTTTTGTTTTAGCTGGGAATTCTTACAGAGGTATAAGCGATCTTTGTACCATAACGAATCATTTTGCCAGCTAAATGTATCAGAAGTACTGGAATCTTGTTGTAACTTTCGAATAAGTGCCCACACTTCTTCGTCATTCTTCCATTCCTCCCTTGCTTCGTTTATCCAATCTGGTTGGATAATAGAAATGGCACACAACAATGCTTCCACATCCTCATCCTTTCTTGAGAGTGCATCTGCCACCACATTTTGCTTCCCTTTTTTGTAGATGATTTCAAAGTCATAACCCAACATCTTTGTGACCCACTTTTGTTGCTCTTCAGAGGATAATCTTTGTTCTAAAAAGTATTTAAGGCTATCATGATCCGTTTTTACCTTGAAGTGTCTTCCCATTAGGTAGGGTCGCCATTTCTTAAGTGCATGGAGTATTGCCAACATTTCCTTCTCATAAATAGCTTTGCTTAAAAACTTTCCCTTGATTGGACGACTTTCAAAAGCAATGGGTCTTTCATCTTGCATTAGAACAGCACCAATTCCATTTCCTGAAGCATCACATTCCACAATAAAGGTTTTTGTGAAGTCCGGTGTAGCTAAGACCGGTGCTTGGCACATTGCCTCTTTAAGATGTTCAAAGGCCTTTGTTGCTTCCGGAGTCCATGAAAATGAATCTTTCTTCAATAATGTTGTTAGAGGTGCTGCTATTCTCCCATAATTCTTAACAAACTTGCGATAATACCCTGTCAACCCAAGAAATCCTCGCAGATGCTTTATGGATGTGGGGATTTTCCATTCCTTAATGGCTTTAATTTTGCTAGGGTCTACCTTAACTCCTTCATGAGATACAATATGACCCAAATATTCCACCTCCTGGACTCCAAAGAAACATTTGGATCTTTTTGCATATAATTGTTTCTCCTCCAATAGTTGTAGCACCCTGTCAACATGTTCAACATGATCCTTCCAAGACTTGCTGTAGATTAGTATATCATCAAAAAATACTAACACAAATTTTCTAAGGAATGGTTTGAAAATTGAATTCATCAAACCTTGAAATGTTGAAGGTGCATTGGTAAGGCCAAAAGGCATGACCAAAAATTCATAATGACCCTCATGAGTTCTAAATGCCTTTTTCGGAATGTCTTCAATCTTCATTCTGATTTGATGATATCCTGAACGAAGATCCAACTTGGTGAAGTAAATTGATCCATGCAATTCATCCAGTAATTCATCAATAACAGGAATGGGGAACTTATCTTTAATAGTGAGCTTGTTGAGCTCCCTATAATCCGGACACATGCGCCATGATCCATCCTTCTTGTGCACCAATACTACTGGAGCTGAGAAAGAACTTTGACTCGGTTGAATTATACCAGCCTCTAGCATTTCTGCAACCATACGTTCAATTTCACTTTTTTGGACATAGGGATATCTGTACGGCCTGATGTTTGGAGGAACACTTCCTGGAATCAGATGAATAGCATGATCATGATCACGCATAGGTGGGAGACCTTTGGGAGTCTCAAATACCTTGGAATGATTGTCCAGGACTTTTTGGAGATCTGGAGAAATAGATGATTCCAATGTGGAAACATCTAGCGAACATAATTGTGCAATTACACCTCTTTGCTCCTTTTTTAGAAGCTTTGTCATGCCATTAGAGCTGATTATCTTTCCTGGTTTCCCTGCAATACCCCTTAATTCAACTTCCTTTCCTTCCACAGAAAATTTCATGAAAAGTTCTTGAAAATTAAAAGCTATTGTACCCAAGGATTGTAGCCATTGGACTCCTAGTACAACATCAGCACCTCCCATTGGAATGGAAAGCATTGGGCTAGTCAATACATATTCTCCCATGGATAGCTTGATATTATGGCACTTTCCAGAACAATTTATTGTTCCTCCATTTGCAATCATCACTTGACACTCTGGTGCTGGATATAGGAAGCAATTCAATTCTTTTGCTACCCTACAATGAATAAAATTGTGGGTGCTTCCTGAATCAATCAACACTATTACCTTTTTCTTCTTGATTTGTCCTTCTATCTTGATGGTTTGAGGAGTGGTAATTCCTGCCAATGCATTACAAGATATGGTCGGATTTATTTGTTCTTCATCTAGGCTTTGTTCCTGGAATATATCCTCTTCTTTTGACCTTTCTTGCTCCTTTTCTTCTTCCTCTTCACAATCTATGTAGAATAATTTCTTCTCAGCACACTTATGACCTTTTGTGTATTTGCTATCACAATTGTAACAAAGCCCTTTTGCTCTTTTTTCTTCCAATTGTTGTGGTGTCAACCTTGTAGGTTGTGGAAGACTATGGGCAACAACACTTCCGTCTTTATAGTTGTGAGTGGTATGCTTCCTAGTTGCCATAATTTTGCTTTCCATTTTTCTTGCTAACCTGAATGCCTTCTCTAATGAATCAGGTTCCCAAAGGCGCACATCATGTTGGATATTATCCTTTAAAGACCCTATGAACACATCAATCCTATGCTCCTCTGGAATATCTTTTACCCTTATGTTCAATTTTTGGAACTCCTCAATGTGCTCCATTATTGAACCCTTTTGTTTGAGACTTATCAATTGGCTAAAAAAAGTGTTGCTTTTTGTATCCTCATAATGTGCTATCAATTCTTCCGTAAAAATTGCCCAAGTGATAAATTGTTTACGAGAACAAAGCCATTGATACCATACAAACTGATTTGGTTCCAAATATAAAGTTGCCATACGTACCTTTTGTGTGTTTTGCACATTATTGAGATCGAAGAATTGCTCCATCTGTAATATCCATGTGGCGGGATCCTTGCCATCAAACTTCCTCATATCGATTTTTGGAATATGGTGAGTCTTCGATCCAACATTAGAGTCTATGGAATCATGATTAACATTTCTTTTATTCTCATCATGAGTTTCCTTTACTACCTTTTCACCATTAGTGACCCTTTCTTGTAGCAACTTCTTCAATTCATCCATCTTATCATCCATGCCATCAAATTTAGCGTCAATCTTAGCTTCCATGCCATCCATCTTAGCTTCCATTCCCTTTATCTTAGATTCCACGCCATTTACCTTAGCTTCTGTTAGCTTTTGTGAGCGTGACATTTGTTGCACTTGTTCTTGTAATTTTGATATATCATGTAGCATTTCTTCCTCTTCTTCATGAGTCATGCTAGAGCTTTCAGGTTCCTTACTAGGTGTTTGCATTTTCTTTCCTCGGGGCATCAGTTACCGATAATAATGCTTTACTATGCCCTTTGAATTCCGTTAAACCAAGCTTACACAAAAATTAAAAAAAAAACTACACACCTTTTTTCACTTTATAGAAGCCTGATATTGAATCTGATGTATCTCTGTAATTTCGGATCATCCAATTCTGAAATTGCTACCTGTAGTAGCCTTCTGCGTCCTCTTTCCAATGCCACAAGTCTGAGCCAAATTGGATTCTCCAAGGAAGAGTTATGTGAAATCTCCCACAGTGACTTGCTTTTAGACTGGTTCAGTAGAGCGAACTTGTACGACGTGCCACGAGTCACTGTTTCAACCTTTGAATCTGAAACACATGCACAAGAAACTACAGTCCGTCCTCTTTCTGTACCTTTTTACGAAATTTCAATCCGATCCTCAGAGAGAGAGTTATGACGATTTTCCCCAGGTCACCTGTTTTGAATGTAATTCAGGAGTCTGCAAAAAGACCAACTTCCTCAGATCATATCTCCGAAAATATCGCGCGAAAAGCTCTGAAATTCGGACCCAAGGTTCAGCGCCGATTCTTCTCAAATGGGTTTTTTTTTGCGACTTCTGAAACGTCACAGAAAAAAAGTTATAGCGAAAATGCCACGATGACCTGTTTGGAGCAGCGAAACCCTAGAATCCAAAGCTCTGATACCAAATGTTATGAAACCAGCTCACAAAAAGATAGAAAAGAGAGATCCACGCCTTAGAATTCAGCCTCTTCGAGGGGGCAACCTCCTTTACATTACATAAATGAACAATTCTTGGATGATACAAATGACAAAACCTCCTTTCTATATATAGGAGTCTAAGGAGTCACAATATAATCCAGCCGACCTAACAATAATAATATAAAGCCACAAAAATAACAATAGAGGGATTCTATGGGGCACAGAAATAACAATATGGGGGTAATAGGGGCACAACAATATAAATAAGGGGTATAACTACAATAGTAATGGGGTAATCACTAGTATTATAGGGACCCAACAATTTGATTTCCTTCTAGCACAAATAACTATATTGTCAAAAATAATATTGCATTACGAAAAAAAATATAACACATACTAGATTTCCTTCTAGTGCAAATTCACAAACATATTGCCAACAACAACATTACTAGACAAAACAAATCTAACACATGTTAGATTTCCTCCTATCAAAAACACAAGCACCATGCAAATAAAAACATTACAAGGTGAAAGAAATATAATGCATACTATATTTCCTTCTAATGCAAACATAATCACATAACAACATTGTAGGGTGAGAGGTGAGCAAGAATGGAGCTAGGGTTTACTCTGCGTGCAAACGCATCTCAGGTTTCGACAGCCACTTTTCGCTGCTTGGCGAGCCCGAAGAACAGACATGAAGACCCCTGTGCAAGGAAGAAAGGACTGGGCGGGGCATGTGCGGCCACTCCTCTCGACTTACCCAGCGAGATCCCTACGGACTACCCCCCGAGGTCATCCTCATGCAGCCACTCATTGTCCCAGATAATTTTGGCTCCCCGACAACTATGGCAGACATCAAAAACTGGGCAGCTTCGAACACAGGAGATGGATTTTGATGGGGTTCTGCTTTTCGATTACACAGACAGACAGGCTCGGCCTTCTCTTGCCCGAGGTTGACTGCAAGGGGTTCCGCGGCAGCCACAGGGTGAATTTAGCGCTCCTTTCGCCCTCCAAAAGATTAACGTCCCTGAGTTCTCTGCAGCGGCAAGGGGATTGAACCATTGCGGGCTCCCCAAGAAGCTACATGACAACCTTTATTGGGATGAAGGGTTTTTGGCATACCCCTGCTCGGTTAGGCCCAAGACACTCTGTTCGGTCCAACTCTTGGCGAAGATCGACCCTCACCATCCTGCACGAATAGTCTCTACCTTTAAAGGTGAAGCTGCCTCCTCGCACCCGAAGGATCAGTCGGGACCTGTGAACCAAGTAAGCCCATTCTGTTTTCAAATTTTTTTAAAAACTCCAGATGGGGTTTCAGGCATACTTTGGGTCAAAAACACAAACATAGTTCTAGACCTAAAACAACGCATCATGTCGAAATTCAGATACCCTGGCCATTCACATAGCTTGATTTTTGAAGGAAAAATACTACAAGACCAACAGTCCTTGTCATTGTATCATATTCATGTTGATTCCACCATCATTCTAAACCTAAGAATGCACGGGGGGGGGGGGGCTGCATCCAAGGGTAGAACAGGGCTAGGAGGCAGCACACAATTAGGTTCAGGATCAAAACAGAAGCAAGCACATGAGGGTCTATCATTCAAGAACATTCTACAGGGGAAAAAGAAAGCCCCTGAACCATCCAAATAGGCAGGAAACACTCCAAACCCCTATATAGTGAAGCAGCTGAATTACAACCCAGAATTAAATATTGATTTGCCAGAATCTGATGAGCAATGTGCCTCCCTTGAATCTCTAGCAATTATTTGTCGATTTAATTGTTTCTGGCCAAAACCAGTAGAGCTCCTCCATTGGATTTTAACAAACTGGTCATTAGAATGCGACATCCACCTCTGCTCCAAAGGATTCTTTGTTGTAAAATTCCCATCCCCTGAAGTTAGAGACAAGATTCTGTAGGAAGGACCATGGTTCTAGGGTTCAATCGGCCTGTTTACCACTCCCTGGTTCCCCGACTTCAACACAAACACCATGGTCGTCTCCAAAATGCCAGTCTGGGTCTGAATGCACAACCTTCCCCTTCATTTCTAGGAGGACAGAGTTCTGGCTGGTATTGGCAACAGCCTTGGACAGTTCATAAAAAAGGACTCCCAAAGAATAGAGGAAAGGATTTTCACCTACGCACGCATATGCGTAGAGGTAGACCTCAGCAAAGGACTTTCGGACAGCATCCGATTAATTCACAATAAGCGAATTTGGACACAGAACTTGGATTATGAGAACACAGCTTTTAGATGCAGGAATTGTAGACAAACAGGGCATTTACACAACATGTGTCCAAAAGCCAAAAAGGACACTAGAAGGAAAAATAATCTCGGGAAAAAACCCAAAGGTTGGAAATACCCCCCGCCTGAAACTGAAAAGGAGGATGAAGCTCTGGATGAACCATCCCCACAAGAGGAAAGTCAGAATCCAATGGAACCTGTTACACAAGGGGGATCTCCACAAGACTAATCAGATGCCAAGAACCACAGGGTGCAGGCCGACTTGATCCCTGACGAGGGGGACATCAGTGGGAATAGGAGCAACCACACATCAGATAACTCAGACTCTGACAAGGACATCGCCAAATTGGAGGCAGGAAACCATCTTGCTCTTGTCTCTTCGACGCCATCCCAAGGGGAATGGCGTAGGGTAGAGAAAAAGAAGGGGCGAAAAGCTTAGCTTCCCCCACCATGTATTTTTATCTTGTTTCTTCTACTTATCTCTTGCCTATCATTTGGTCTCCGACTTGATGATGCGGTTTCTAGCCAGTACAACATGTAATTTTGTTATTTATTAATCAAAATTACGCTCTTTTTTTCTGGAAAAAAACATTGTAGGGTGAGAAAAAATTCCAATATATTTACTTCTAAAACAAACATATAAATATTTCCAATGACAACATTACAAGACAAAACATATCTAGCACAAGCTAGGTTTCATTTTTGCCCAAAGAAAAACATATTAGCAATAACAACATTGCAAGGTAAAAAAAATCTAACATGTGTTAGATTTCCTTTTAGCGCAAACACAAGCACATAGCAACATTGTAGAGTGATAAATCTAGCATGTGTTAGATTTATGTCTACAACAAATACAAGCACGTTGCTATCAACAACATTGTAGAGTATAAAAAATCTAGCCTATGCTAAATTTTCTTCCAACACAAACACAAGCACATTTCAATTTGATAGAAATCTAGCATATGCTATATTTTATTCTAGCACAAACACAAGCACATGACAACATTGTAGGACTAAAGAAGTCTAGTGCATGCTGGATTCATTCTATCACAAACACAAGTAGATTGCAAGCTAAAGGAAACAAAACACATGCTAAATTCCTTCTAGCACAAGCAACCATATTTCCAACAGTAACATTCCATTGTAAAATAAATCTAGTGCATGCAAGATCTCCTTCTAGCCCAAAGATAAACACATTGCCAATAACAACATTGCCAGGTGAAAGAAATCTAATGTGTTTTAGATTTCCTTCTTGTATAAACACAAGCAAACAAAAACATTGTAACGTGAAAGAATTATGGCACATGATATATTTACTTCTAACACAAACACAACCATGTTGACAACAACAACATTACAGGGCAAGGAAATCTAGCGCATGCTACATTTCTTTCTAACACACAAAAGCACATCACAGGATGAAACAAATCTCCTGTGCTAGATTTCCTTCTAGCACAAACAAAGGAACACAACAACATTGTCCCTAGGGTTAAAGAAATATAACACACACTAAATTTAGTTCTAGCACAAAATGAAGTATATTGTCAATAACAACATTGCAATAAAGAAATCTAACATGTGCTAAATTTCCTTCTAACGCAATCACATGTAAAATTCTAATAACATTGCAAGGTCAAAGAATTCTATCATGTTTCTTTCTAGCACAAACAACCAAATTTCAAACCACAACATTGCATTTTGAAAGAAACATAGTGTGTGCTAAATTTCCTTCTAGCTCAAACACAAGCACATAAAAACAACATAAGGTGAAAAAAATCTAAAATGTGTTATATTTAATTTTAGCAGAAATACAAGTACATTGCCAACAACAACATTATCAACCAAAGGAAATCTAACACATGCTAGATTTCATTCTATAATAAACTCAAGTGTATTCCTAATAACAACATTGTAAGATGAAACAAATCTAACAAGTGTTAGATTTCCTTTAGCACAAATAATAACATAACAACATTATAGCTTCAAACATATCTAGTGCTTGTTAGACTACTTCTAACATAAACACGAGCATGGTTCCAACAACACTGCAGGGCAAAACAAATCTAGAATGTGTTATATTTTCTTCTAGCACAACCACAAGCACATAACAAAATTGTAGGATTAAATAAATTCAACACATGTTAGATTTACTTTTAGTACAACCACAATTATATTGCCAACAACAACATTCCAAGGTAAAATAAATTTAACACACAATAGATTTTCTTCTATCGCAAATATAATCATCTTAGCAATAACAACATTGCAAGGTACAATAAATCTAACGTGTGCTAGATTTCCTTCTAGCACAAATACAAGAGCATAACAACATTGCATGCTAAAATAATTCTAGCACATGATGAATGACAAATATTATCTTTTCCTCCAAAAACTTATTGAGTTTCATTTTCAATTGTTATTATATTGTTGAATACCTATCTAAGAATGTTTGCTAAATAGGATCATATAATTATTGAATTATATCACATCCTGAATGATTTTAGTGTATCAAAGCCTCATACTTAGTGACATTATTTGTGCATGGGAAATCCAAGCGACAAGACATCAAATATTCGTACCCTTTAAGATCTCAAAGGGTGCATCTATACCTTTCACATGAACTCGACTTAGAGCCATCAAAAAATAAAAACCATACATTCTAATTTACATCTAAATTTACTAATTTTGAAAATAACTTTGTACATGTTCTTGCATAATATATAGATTATTTACAACAAGCTAATTTGAGTGAAAGATCTTAGATTGATTACACACATCTACAAAAGGTGAACATTCAACAATAGATTTCCAAAAAAGAGAGTCAAAATAGTAGTTAAAAAGTGTAGAATTAAAGAACACAATGAACACATTTGAATCATTCAAATCAGTGATCATGTGCTTCATATACCTCTTGCTTGTTATTTTATTTTGATTAGTATTGTCGTTATATGGAAGCCAAAGATGTGACCATTCTATCAAAAAAATATCCATTTATTTTTTCAAACCAACCGTAGCTTAGTAATAAAGCATATGATTCAACCACTATTTTGGATTACAAAAAAGTTTGAGAAGTACACACTTTAATTCACTATGCACTTTAACATTTGAGCATTCTAGTTGAACTTTGGGTGAGCTGCAATAACTGGTAAACTTTCGCGACTACATCTCTGAATTCTGCTACTAGGTTTACACAAATTCAAAGGTGTAAAGTCATGTTGTTCACACTTTACAAAATAACAATGACTAGAACCCAGACATCCAATGTTCACATTACACGGGCAAGGGTTGCAAAGTCCACGTTGAACAATCCCCTTCAACCTCTTCCACCGGCCCAAAGTAAACCAAAAGGAAAGCATGTAGGAATGGAGTCAAATATTTATGGATCCAGTGTTGTTGTTGAACCCCTTAAACAATGTGCAGTGTTATCAGATGTGTCTAATATCTCTAAGGAAGCACCCTTGATTGATTGCTTGAAAATACCAAAAGCAATTAAGGTTGTATCTCATAATGCTAATGCCAAGGGGAGAGGCCGAGGATTTCCTCGGAATAACAAGAAGATTACTCGAGAGTCAAAGATTAAAAAAGAGACTTCACCAGCTATTTGTAATGTTGACGATGCATCTGCTAGTGATGCAATCGGTATTGATAAGGAAAATCTTGTATCTCTCTCCAGAAAGTAAATCATTTTCCTTTTCTATAGGGAAATCCCTTTACTAGTGAGGGAAGGATATTCCTTTCCTCTAACTCAAGGAATCAACTACCCTGTATAAAATGAAAGACCTTTTCTTACAAAAGATTAGAGAAGTATAAATCTCAAAAATAAATATAAAATTAATTTGAAGAATGAACTTGAGAATTGGTTGAAACATGTGCTTGAGAGGATATCCTAGAAAGAAGCAAAGCATAGTTAATCATTAAAAAAGAATGACTTCTGGAGACAAAAATTATAACTACCACTACTACAAAAAAAATACTTTTGGGGGGTCGTAATCTGCCTCCAAAAGTGGGAATTAAAAGCAATATTAACATTTGCTGCAATTTTTTAAAACCTCCATCACACCTCCTCCCCCCTGCCCCTAAAAGCATCACCTCTAAAATTCAAGCCTTTTAGGGGCGGTTTTTTAAGAGATATGAACTACCCCCAAATGTGTCACTTTTCAAGGGGGGTTCCAAACTTGAAAAGTGACTTTTGGGTGGAATTTTTAGAACCCCCCTCCCTTCAAAGCATCACCTCTAAATGTCAAGCCTTTTATGGAAGGTTTTTGAAGAGATAGCGTTGATGGGTAGCCAAAATGGTTGGTTGAAGCCTATCTGCCAAGTCATTGGCCCTCTGTTATGAGGCGTTGGTTCAATTCTCCTTGGCTTCGTCAGGGTCAAGCCCCAAAAGTTGGGTCGATTAGGCATGAGGGCCCTTCATGTGGGCTAGACTAAGGGCATTGTGAGGACAAACAAAAAGGTTTTTTAAGAGATATGAACCAGCCACAAAAGTGACTTTTAGGGGTGATTGAAATAGCCCTCAAAAGTCATCTTTCAAGGTTGGTTGTAAATCGCCTAAAAAAAGTCACTTTTGAGGGCGATTTGAAACCCCCTCGAAAATTGACCTATGTGGGTAATTTAAAATCCCCCTCATAGCAACTTACAAGGGCGGCTTACAACCCCCTTGTAGCAACTTATGAGGATGGTTTAAAACCACCTTGTTGCAAATTTTAGGGACGTTGGGCACCCCCCTCGTACTAACTTTTGGGGGCATTAAGAGCCCCCCCTGTGGCAACTTCTGGGGGCATTAGAAGGCCCCATTATAGTAGACTTTACATACTTTCACATTTAGATAGGCCCCCTTATAGTAGACTTTACATACTTTCACATTTTTAGATAGGCCCCCTTATAGTAGACTTTACATACCTTCACATTTTTAGATTGTGATACTTTCAAACTGTTATGTTGGGCATGAGTGAAGAGGATCAAAAAGTTGGGTAGTTGTATCCAATTGAGGTTGGCTTACATGATGTGTCACTGAATTCATCAAATCAAGGAGAGTTTGCAAATCGCATTGAATCAGCTTTGCACAAACCTTCATTCGAGCATACACTCATCTCTTTGCATTGACTCCATAATGAAAGCACTGAAGAAAATGGATGATGTCATTGAATATAGTGTTGATCCTGATGTATTCTATGGAAATTTTAGGAGGTGTTTGAGAATGTTCTTTCTGTTTTTTTTATTTGCACTAAAGGGCATGGCATTATCAAAGCATGAAGGGGAAAAAACTTTGCATATTTCCCAATAACAACCAAGAAAGTTGAAGGACCAATCCCTCCTAGCCTCGTCCCTTTACCTCTTTGTGTTATGTTTCCTTGCCAACAAACTCCTACCCTTTATTTCGACAACCTTTGGCAGGGTATCACTGGTAGTAGAGTTTGTTTAAATCTCAAGGAGCTTTCTCTCCTTAACACAAAGACATTCAAGTATATTTCCATATAATGAAATTTCATATAGTATCCTGCGGTTGGTTTGGTCTCTAACTCTTTGAGTTTTTAGTCTATTGGGTTGTTAGTCCATCTATCATATTTACTTTCCCTCCAAGTGCAGCCCTCAAGTCCAATATTTTCCCTAATGTTTTTTCTCCTCACTCTTTCGTCCCGAGGGAGAAATGCAAGGGGTGGTCAAGGTCATAGCCAGGGCCAGGGTTGTGGTCGTGTTATAACTCAAGCTCAACCTTGAACTACTCGAAATCAAGGTCGCAAAAATAACAATGATTTAGACTTGGAAAAAACTCTGTCTTAGCAAACTAATGCACACCCACATGCTCGTTAGATTATTTTGGGTTGGCAGAATGAATTGAAGCATGAAACATATAATGAATTGGAGCTAAATGAATCGCAGGATCTCATCCCTAACCCAGGCCATACCAAAGGCCGATACACCCAGTTCCGCAGACCCTTTACCTTTTCTGGATGATGAAAAATCTATTAGCAAAAGCTTTAACATCCAGATTTGAAGGAATTTCATAGTTAGCAACAAAAATACAGGAAATCGACAAGGAATTCCAACTCATTCAATGCCAAATTCAACAACAAAATTCTCGTTTAAGTCGTATTGAGAATCATATTCCCTGCCTTCCACAAACTGAACTATCGGGTTCCAATGCCAAAGACTTGACGCCAATTGAATCTTTTGATGATTATCATTTTTCTTAACATAGTTTTGAATCTTAATTTTCCTATGTATAAATGAATAGCATGCATTTTTTATATTTCTGTTATAGACATAGAGTAAATAGGAGACGCATAGACACTCAGGTTTATATAGCCTTGCTTAACATTCTCAGGCTTTTCAGATTTTGGATTTCATATAATGTTGTCAAATGGCCAACATACATGGTTTCCCAATGAGCAAGTTGAGGCCATCTAATTATGGATGATGTTTATGTAATTCCTGCCTGTTTTTTAAAATGGAATAGAAAGGATCCACCAAGCTTACTAAAATTATTTATTAAAAAAAAAAAACTATTTTTTTTAAATAAAATATTTAAAATTATAATAACTTTAATAATATAATTGAATTCTAAATTTCCAAAAAATAATAAATTACTTGCAAGTAGCACCACAACCTCCAAAAATTAAAAATTAAACCTACCTAACAAGGATCACAACATATAGAATAGGAAAAATACCCACAACCATAGGTAATGCACTGCAAAATTTTCTATCCTCTCTCCAACTACATGGACGTTTTCATGGCAATGTCCCATGTCAATTTTTTGCAAGTCACTAAACACATATATTGTTGGTTGGTTAATGGATGGATGCTATCAGTGACAAGAACATAAGAAAACGATATGTTAAGGCACAGACAACACAACTATAGAAGACTCACATCATAAGAATTTGAGATAAGCAAACAAAGAACCAAATGAAAAAATAATTTCATTCGAAGAGGCCAAGTGTGTTTACAGTGCGATGCGCATTTTTATAGGTCGTAGTGTATTTTTTCGACAGTTTTTGGCTATATTTGTTTGGTCAAATTTGCCTACGCAATTTGTTCACAATTCATTGGAATCAAAAATTTTATTTGTGAATTTTGTATAATAGAGGCGGTTTTTTAAGAGCTGAATTCAAAAACAAAAAGCAAGATTTCACCCAAAAATAAATGTTTCCAGCCAAAAATTCCAAAGAAATAAAATAGAATAAGGACACAATATCCCTTTTATAAAGTAATAAGGAAAAAATGGAAATTATTTTATTATTATTAAATTGATAATTAATTGAGTGTCTTGAATAATTGGGATTTTTTTGTCATAATGACTTAGAACCTTGTTATTAAATCTAATCATAAACATTCTCGATATGCGTGATAACATTTCTACAGTTTTGAATTATAAATCTATTTTTTCCGCACAACCAAAAAGAACCATCTTTCCTACATTAATGTTCATAATGATAAACCTTGTGACTTATTTAGCTGAAAGTCTAAAATATTGCTCAAGCACCCTACTCCCAACAACTAATTTTACTTTGTTGATCATAAAATGATTGTTTCTCATTAATTATCACTTCCCAGTTTTCTTTGGAGATTGAACAAATACAAATGGAATACAAGACCATAAGAATCTCAATTCTGGATTTGAACATTTAGAACTCACTCTTTTTGTTTGTTTCTCACCAATTATTCCAAAGCCATTAGATTTCTATGCTGAAGTTTTAAATATCCCATAGCTTCCATGAGAGAAAATAGATTTATGGACTGAATTTGCCTATGGATTTTAAAAATTGAAGTTGCCTCGTCTTATCAGGCAACCTAGTCATATCTTCCACCTCATACCCTTCTCAGGTAACACTCAATTTAGGCGATTTCTTCAGTCTCATAATGCAACAACAAATGTCTCTCTCTTCTCAGGAAACACACACCTAATTTAGGCAATTTCGTGAGTCTCATAATGCAGCAATAGAAATAGATGTCTCTCTTTCACCAAGTTAAATCAATAAAGAGGTAATCCAATTTGTCCAAATGTCTAACTTCAAACTTCAGGGATTAACTCATAGTGTGTCATCCTTATCTCTTCACATACCCTTCGTTGCAGTTAAATCAAACCAGTCTCAAGCCATCTAGGAGATCCTGGAGCACACCTCACCCACTGATCCCTTTGGAATTCCACATACTTTGCAAAAAAAAGTGTTTCCTCCATCCATTATCATGATTCATGGGTTTTGGCAAGCAGGCACCTAGGAGAGGACATATGTAATAACAACCCATTTACCACACAACAAAGCATGGAAAGAGTACTATGATCAAGCTTCACAATGTTTTGGTGCTAGCAAAGGAGGTTTCCCATAGTCTACTACAACTCAAAGTGCATCAGAAATTTGATATATGAATGAACCTATGCTTCATAAATTTGCATACATACATAATCAATTATAGGCATGAGGTATACAAATCAATTTACAACAACTCAATTTTGGATACATAAATTATTATCTTTGGATATTCAAATGAATTTATAATTCCTTGTGTATATGTTTTCATAGTTATTCATGTTCTTACTTCAATTTTTTGAAATATTTTTGGATGTTCCAACGAAGTTACAATGTAAGTTTTCACAATTATTCATATTGTTACTCAAAGTTTCTCAAAACAAACTATATAAAAAAATTGAAACATCAATATTTATAGCGAACACTCCACTTAGTCAAAAACAGATAAACAAAATATCTTACCCTTGCCTACAGGATCGGAGGGTGGGGTACTTTCAAACTTTGTTACATGGGAAAAAATGACATCATATTGCAGATGGGTGCATATTCAATTTAAACCTGGGTAGTTATTCACATCACCCTGGTTAAATGCAAAGCCTAATCAACAAGAAATGTTGCATCAAAAGTAAGTGCAAAAACCCAATCCAGATTCTATTATATGAGGAGAGATAGAATCGTTCCAAGTTAGGAAGAAATGATAGCATCATTGATCCAACAAGTGGTACACTAAGCCCAAGATAAATACCATTACTTGGAAATTGATGGTGACCATAAACTTCAAAGGGGGAGGTTTAAATCTCTAAGATCAAGTTCAAAGATTTGCATTACAAAGGAAGCTACAGTACAAGACATTGTGACCTTGGGGGTCAGTTTGCAAGTTGTATAAATCAACTTCTGAAAAAAAGATAGTCCTGTAGGGTGTTACTGCAGGTTTGGAGAGTAAATTTTTGAAGGTACAAGGTGATGGTTTGCAAGTGGAAAATGTGTGATTTGTTTCAACTCTTGGAGAAGGGTTTCTTGCAAATCTTTTGCATATTCTCAACTTCTTTGCATTCAATTGCATCTTCACATATATGATATGTCCATAGAAACAACCTCAAAACCCGTGAAAATGTTCATACTAATGGTGAATATCATATTTAAAAGCATGTTACAAGTTTAGGATCCATTGCACGAGGAGATAGTGGGGATTGGGGCTGCAATAAGTATAACGATGTCTACTAAGGGCCTTACACCTGCACAAGCGAAAATTGTTTGCATATACAAGGTAACGGTGTAAACATGTGAATCACATTTGACCCCCATGTCCCCCTGTTGTGTAACACAATCCTCCCCCCACCCCGATATTTTAATGTAGTTTGATTGAGTCAAAATGATTTGAGGACAGGATAACACAAGACATTAAAACATCTCTACCATACTGGTCTAGAGAGCGGCTTTTAAAGCAACTAGAAATATCAGGGTTCATGTGAAGCACATCTTAGCAAAAATAGGGCTTTCCCAAAACCCAACTTCCCAATCCCATACATTTACAACGATTATCCAGATTTTCCTATACTTTTCACACATATATATTCCCATCAAAAGTTATGGCATTCTTATGTAGACCTTGCACATATATAACAACAATGCACTTTCTATAGCTAAGATTTCTACTCTGACTTCTCTGTAATTTCAACCTATAACAATCTAACTTTCCCCTTCTAACGTAACAAGTATCCCCTTATTTGGATCTGCTAGTGGAGGTATGCTCAATTTGCCAAGCCCTGTTGCTTTTAGTCTCTCCGGCAGCAGGAATTTGTATTGGCTGAATCTCTGTGAATTTTGCATCAACTGAAATGAAAATTGGACCCATAATCTTCCCAAAGGTCTAATTTGCTATGGACTAGGTTCACTTTAATTTTATCTTGGCATCCCCTAATAGTTTTAGCACTAGGTAGTAACACTAACTTGTATTGATTGCACCTCCATTGTTCTTATGCCAACTCTGAAGAAAGTTTAACCAAAGATTGTCACCAGTATCTTCTATCCAAAATTGTAAGCATCACCTAAAACTGGAGGCTGGTCCCTATAAAAAGTTCACTTATTGCTTGAAGGTGTCAAAACAAGAAACCCCTGCCACAAATTATCAAAAATGGAGCACACATTGATAGAACACATAATAAATAAACCCAACATAACACATATATTTATGAAATAACAATAAAATGGCATTATTCGTGAAATAACAAGTGAGATAAATAATGATTACATAAACAGTGGGAGGCACCACTTCCAAAAGAGATGGGTTGCACGCTGCTTGCCTTGGGAATGTAAAGAGGCACCCTATACAGAGAAAATAGGTGTGATCCTCTGATAACAGTTTTTCAAGAAACTAAAGCATCAGTGTCCATCATTTTATTGCACATATGATGGCACTCAATGTACAAAAAGGGTTGCCCTGTCCAACAATTTGGATAACCACATATAAAACATGTAGATTTAGATTGACTCTAAATAAACCTGCCGAAACAGTACCCGTGTATAGCACATATCATGGACAGTTTGATTAATGCCCAAGATTCACCATGTTGACTTCAGGAGTTCAAGGATTCCAATTAGACAACTTTTAAGCAAACTAGACAGAGAAACTGATCAAATACAATTCATCCTATGTAATGTCTATTAAGAGAGATTGGTGAACAATGTATGCAATTTCAAAAAATATATGTTTATATCACATCCAATAGCATGTCAAGTCTTGGAAAAATACAAAATAAATAGAAAGCATCGAACACAATATGGTGCCTAGGTCAATAGGAGTAGGACAGGAATTCACATCATATTTACCAGTACTAAGAAACTGCTAAGGTTTATTGACATTCTCCAGCTTATATATATACATATATGGGACCTAACAAGCCTTGTAAGTAGTTACTAATCTGTAGACCATGATTCTCCATAGAATCATGAGTTCTAGACCTCACAGGAAAATAACCAATCATTTCATAGCAGTGACCCAAAACATTTGTCACAAAAGTATGTCTGTGTAACCTCAACTACCTTAAAAGTTAAAACCATCTAGTATGGGTTATATGTTATCAAGCTCGCCATGAGTAATATTACACCAATTTATCACTACCATAAGAACAAAGGTCATACTTCTTGCTAATATGAAGCATAGTTTTGAGAATTCAGAACAGCAAGATAGAGCAAAGCACACATTGAGAGATATATTGTCACCAACATACACATCAATACAACAACACTCATAGATGTATTCATATATGCTATATCACACAGTTGTATACATTTTTTTTTAGAAATCTAAGTGTCATCAAGACGTGATCATCCTTGCACCTTAAGAAGATGTGTCTCAGTAGTCATTGGACATAGTAACAATTTCAGGAATTATAACATAAGGTCAGCTAGAGTGATAGACACGTACCTCTGGGCGACTGAGCCGGAGACTGCAACTCTCCTCCCAACCTTAGATTGGACTGCACAGTGGTCCTCCTTGCAGTCCAATAACCCCAATCCAGATTCTAGAACATTGTGAGAAACCTGCTGATGGTTTGCTTGGCTAGAACCAGGTCCCGATAGGCTGACCCCCTCCACCCTCCAATTACATCATGATACTTAATTTATTCGATCTCACATCCATTTTTGAGACCTTATAAAAGATTATACACTCCCAAGAGCTATATGTCTAAGTGTCATCCAAACCAGGCTTGGATATACTGTCATGTCAAGATGGATGGGCTTGCCATTGTATTTTCTATTAATTTTTGTTACATTAGCTCTGCATTCAAATACTTGCCAGTGAAAGTAATGTGGGTTGACTGCAATTTTAAACCGGACTAGGAAAATGGCTGCAAGGATGCATTTATTTTCCATATTCGAGTACATGGAGGCATGGCTTGACCCTACCCTCCTCCTTCAGTGCTCCTGATATTTCTCAACAAAATATGGCAGTGAAAGTTTGCTACCTGTGAACAATAAATGAAACCAATATCTAGTGGTAACAACAACCTCCAAACACATTAGAAGGCAATGAAGTTACAGGGCTAACCTGGTCATGACAAGGGTCTCTAAGATGCATTTGGTGTAGTGAGACTCCCACAACACGTGGAGATATTTCCTTAACAGAGGCTGATCATGATGCTAGCTTGGTTCAAGGTTCATATACTTACTCTGTTTGTTCTACTGCTAGGTATGCATATATATATGCTCTTAGGTATACTACTAGATATACTACTGGAACTAGAACTGCTAGTGCTGCTTCAAAAAAAAATTAGTGAATTAGCAATAACATAGTAGTGAGCTTGAGTGGACCCTCAGGGTGACTCTACACCGGCTAGGATCCATCCAAGTTAGATATCAAGCACACTTTCACAACCCATCACTGGATACTCTACACCAGCTAGGATCCGTCCAAGTTAGATATCAAGCACACTTTCACAACCCAACACTGGATATTCACTGAGTTTGGAAGGAAATAAACTTTAAATAGATTGCAGATCTATTTGATTGAGAAATCTTCGGAACAACATGCAGATTTAATTACACTACAACACATTTCTTGCTGAAAAATGATCCTTCAAATAGAATGCAGATCTATCTTATTCCCCACTATTTTCACCATCTTCCCATACACTATCAACAACTCGCAAAACAACAAGGAGATCAATACTTTTCATTTCCAGAGAAATACCACCTACCACATTATCAATAGTTTCAAAAGGTAATCAGTTTCTTTACACCACAGATGGAAAAGTTCCTTAACGGGTACTCCTTTGGGGATCCTATTATTGGACTTTGTGGGTGGTCCATTTATTTGAAACACCAAATGAACCCTATCAAACTTGTAAGTTGTGCCTTCTCCTTGTAGAGTTATATAAAGTGTTGTAGAACCTTTCTCATAATTCAAACTAGCTAGTTGTCTGCCACTGCATTTTCACCTCAAGATATCACTTCTTTGGAAATGGCTCTAAGGTTTGCATAAATTTATGAACCCATAGTTAAATAGGAACCTCCTATATCTCCTAATGACTTCACAGTAATACATGTATCCCATTGGATTGGAAGTACCACCGAATTGTAGGGGCTGGTTGACAGAACTGGATTCCAAAATGTCATTACCTAGTGGAACCCCAATTTCTGGTAGGCCTTTATCATTAAGTACCTCTATCATATCATGCCATGAGTGAAACTTGATTTGATGTGCTCACCCACCATTACATGGGGGTCTTTTCCAAATTCATATACATTGTTGCAACCCTTTGCTCAGGCACAATCTACTCCACCACTTGTTCCAAAGATTCTTTCATGGTGTCAGTTGTGCCATTAACTAAATATCTTCTTAAGCTCTGCACTAATCCACCTAACTATTTTCAACATCATGCAATGGCAATAATTTTTACAGTCTATTCAAGAGTGATTAAAATCTATATTTATCTTTTTCCATAGATCAGACACTAACACACAAGACAAAGTTCTGAGTCGTCATTGTGCTCATACAAAATAAAAATTCAACCTTTCTTAGACAAAGGCACAAAAAGAGTTGAAAATTGCAGGCATAGTAGAAAACATATTCACATTTAGGATCACTTTTGACAAATGAGGTCCATTTGCAGAGTTTAGTTACTATCCATAAAGGAGTACACTGGTGATAAAGCTCGATATAAGGTCATACTGAGTCATTAGCAAAAGCCTTATGGCTATCTCTCTGGAAGGAAGTACTTTTGACTGCATCCTTACCAGCACTGGAAACTTCTGCATCATATGTAGGTCCATATTTTATAAGTTCCTTTGTACTTTTTCTAGATGGAAAGAAACAATTTGAAAGTCAAGGCTATGTGCTAGTTTGTGCATTTTTTGTGGAAAAGGTATTAAGATCCTTGTCACAGCGACAAGGGCATTACAAACAACACCAGTTAGCTTCACAGACTAAAGCAACATTAACAACTATTATATACAAAAAGGGATTGCTGCTCTCCAGTCAGTCAAGACAAAAGCATACACGTGGACAAATTATCAACTACGAGAGTACAAATGTTCAAAATGTTGGAGCTTTTTGTTGGCATATGCATGGTATTTGGATTTACCTCTTCAAGTTGTTATGACCTTCATTATTCTACATCAGAACTTGGGCTTGACAACATTTTCAGGGTTGGCAACCTCATTGGCAGTTACATTGCCAAATTTCCCAGTTACAAAATTGCAACAAAAATTCCAAAACAGAATCATGGAATAAAAGGACAAAAGTACTAAGGCCACATCGGAGACATTAAAAATTAGGAGGATCTTAAAATTGCAGCTTGGGAGACAAGATTTCTTTGGAATCTAGAAATTTTGAAGCAAGCATAATGTAGTTGGCTATAGAAATAAGTTTACACATCAACTATCACAAAATTTATTTTCTCTGTTACACCCACATTTGTCTTGTTTAACTGTTGGTACATGTATGCTTATAGGGGTGCCTTTGATAGCAGGGATAAATTCTTTCTGCACTTCAAACCTTTGAGAATTCTTGAGTTGACTGATATGTATACGAGATATAATTAGATATGTATACTTTAGAAAACTACAAAATAAATATACTTCCAAAAGCTACAGAAAGAATTCTCCCTGCTTATTGATTGATACATATACTAGATCTACTCTCCACAATATTGGTGCCTATGAGTGTCTTGGTATTTGGATGGTTTTTCTACAAATCTACAAGTCAGGAGCATTCATGTTCTGAATGCTAAAAAACCTAATCGCATGGAAAGGGCTAGTGAACAGGCAAAGAGTAAACCTCGCAGGTCGAATGTTAAATGTTTGGTATGTTCTATGCTTAAGAGCAAGTTACTTCAATTTTCTTGTTAGCCCAATATCAATTCTAGTTTAGCAATCACATCAGCATGATAGTAAAAATGCAGATAGAACATAAACACAAACATTAGAATACAAGCAAAGACAAGAGGACAACGATGTGGCACCAGCCAGGGACAAACCCCAATGTGGGGAAACCTTGATCAATTTTTCTTATATTCTTCAATAGTTCAGCACAGAGTGAGATAGTACTAATATACAAATCTGATATTTTATGACAACAGCAGTAAAGCCTTCACCAGAGAAGTCAATGTTAGTCAAACAGGATAGAATCTTCCTCTGAAGATCATTCATATGGCACCAACAAGATTCTCATTAAACTGAGAAACATGGTCAAACCTTGACCGAATACATCTCCCAGATGTTGGTCTTCGTGATGCACTTGTTGTCACTTCTTAAAGAGTTAGGGAATCAACCTTCAGCCCTCATTCTCCACACAATCAATAATGCAGGCCTTCTTAAGCTGCAGTGTATCAAGGTGAAACTCCACCACTGCCATGCTTTCCAAGTATGGTTTGATTACCCTTAATGCAACCCTTAGAACAAGATTTGTTGTTGGCTATGGCCTGCGGCCTAGCCCAGCAGCAAGTTAGGCCTACGATCCTCCATCAAACAACTTACAAACACCATCAATGCAGTAGTATCTAGCCTACAAGAACTCGACTTGCTGTCAGCACATTCTAGCACCCAATTCGCATATGTATCTAGCCCTACATTGATTTGTTCTGAACCTATAGGGAAGATCCCTTCAACGTACTACCTCGACTTATTCGTGCAGCTCCCCTACCTTGCAAACAATCCTGAAACATGCCTAGGAACAACGTATATCACTGCGCTGTAACCCGAAAATTCCATGCTTCTTTCAGGCTTCTTCTTGCTGCGACTAGGGTCTCTCCTTTTGTTGCGGCTAGGGCTCCTTCTCTCGCTGCAGCTAGGGCTCCTTTTGTTGCGGCTTTGGGCTCCTCCTCCAGCTTCGTATTAGGGCTCCTTAGATCTGTGGCTAGGGCTTCTCTTCAACTGCAGCTAGATCTCCTTCATGACTGAGGTTAGGGCTCTCTTAGATGACTCTTTCCACTACGTTCTCCTTGATAGAAGACAAACCCAAACAAGTGAAGAG